>CM066329.1:228735148-229335148 GCA_033807585.1 Hydrophis major
TGGTGTTGCTTACAGAAACTGCCTCTTCGTTAACCCTTATTACATTCTTGGCAGGACTAGACTTCTTGTCTCAGGAACTTGTCCGGAGTTTTTTTCCCCCTCCTTTGCTAGTACTTTGCTTGTGCGGAGTGACCATTCAAAGTTACAATGGCACTGAAAAAAGTGACTTATGACCATTTTTCACACTTACAACTGTTGCAGCATCCCCACAGTCATGAGAGGCCAGGCGAGGAGATGCGTGCCTCGATGTGAGTGATGTTGAGTTGGTCACGCCCAGCCAATAACATGACCACCAAGCCATGTCCACAGAACCAGTGATAAAAATATTTGAATCCCACCACTGCTTCACAGCACATGGCCAGCAATGTTATATCACTGGGGTGCATCACACTGAAAAGCATGGAGGGTTTTCAAGGAAAGAAGAGATGCCTTAAGACTAACAGATTTTAAGATTCCCAGTTTGCTTGTAACCGGGAATAAGGAAATTAGTCTGTTTTTTTGGGGGGGGGGGGGCAGTGTTTGCAAACAGAGAGACAAAACAGGTAGGGAGATTTATGATGGCCCCTTAAATCCATGATTCCTTTATAGGCCAAACAGAATGTTTTAGGCTGGGACTGCAAAAAAAAAAAAAATGCAAATGGTGGCTGCCAAGCATTGCCTTATCCCTAATATTATCAAGCCCATCAGCCACAATTCCAGGAGCGGAGGCAGATCTTAACAAGGATAAGGATTTTGCCAAAGAATTCACAAGATGCTAATGGAGTGAAGCAGTAATAGATACGGCCCAAGACTAGAAAGATGCTACCCCAATTCCCTACAAAATTACCCAAGCCACAAAATAATATTGGATCCAAAACCATTCTCAGCCTAACCTCCTTCTTGGAATTCGTGTAGGAATAAAATGGGGAATTAAGACACTTACTCCAGTTTCTTGAAAGCAGGATATACAGCAATAACAACCTCTGCTCCATGAAATCCTTTCAGTCTTTCCCAGAATTACTAGATCTGTCATTTTTAATGAGGCCTGAAATTATATCAACTATATGTAGTTCATTCATTTTAGTATGGCTACATATAAATCAAAGCTGTTGCCGGTCAAAAGCTGTACAGGTCAATCTTCAATTACAACCATTCATTTAGTGACTGTTCAAAGTTATAACGACACTGAAATAAATGACTTATGACCATTTTTCACATATATGACCGTTGCAGCATCCCCATGGTCGGTGTGATCAGAATTCAGACATCTGGCAACTGACTCATATTTATGACAGTTGTAGTATCCTGGGCGGGGTGTCACGTGATCACTTTTTGCAACCTTCTGACAAGCAAACTCAATGGGAAAGTCAGTGTCATGTCCCTGTTGGAGTCTGACTCCAGGTAGAGGTGGAACAGCTGATAGGGAGTGGGAGTGTGGCTATGGTGGTTGTAGAGGAAACTGGGGAAGGGCAGAAGCCAGATGGGCATTCAGAGGAAGATCCAGGCCCACCCCCTCTTCATCCTAGGGCATGCAGGGAGGAGCGGATAAGGGAGAAACATTAGTGGCATGGTCTATAGAGGAGGAAGGGGCCCTGATCCCCTTCATGGGCTGCAGCCAGGAGGACTGGTTAAAAGGACAAACTGTGCATGGCAAAGTTGCTGGAAGCAAAGCGTGCATTCTTGTTGGGGTTTATCTGTGTTTTGGCTTCCTCCCAACTGTGGTTGCTGGTTATCTGGTAGAAGTCTGCAATTAATCATCCTTGCCTGCCGTAGTAATTCCTTTAGTGTGGTGTGTTGGGTTTTTTATTTTGAATTAACTTTACTTTGGGTGCGGACTGCATTTACTCCCTCCATAAACTGTTTTCTTTAAGAGTTTGATATCCAGCCGAGGATAATTGGACATTGGGGCCACGTTGGAAGCATTAAAGGGACTTTCTTCTATTTTTGTGACTTGGTTATTTTTGTGTCACGCCCCATCAGCCAGATTCACTTAACAACTATGGCAAGAAAATGCAGCAAAATGCATTTAAGAACTGTCTTGCTTGGCAATGAAACTTTTGCGCTCAATCTCTATCTGCCCAGCTACTCAAAATAGGTTAGAAAACCAGACAAACAGTCCAAAATGATGTATACAAATGTGGTTTCCTTATGTCTTTTGCCACTGAAGACACATTCAGGCAATTAGGAGGCCATGTACCAGGATATTTCTATGCATTTGGCTTTAACAATAGCATCTGAAAAGCAGATTAAATTCATTTATGAAGAACTAGTGTTGTCAATCATGATGGCTACATTAAATTTTCTAGTTTGGTGGCAGAAGTACATTTCTGAATAGCAATGCTTGGGAATAGCAATGGAGAATTCTGTGGGACAATAGCAGAATGTGAAGGTTGTTTTTGGCATCTAGTTTTCGCTGAGATTTTCTGTGGTTTTACAGGCTGAATAGTGCCAGAAAGAGAAAACTGGGCTGCATTATGATTTCTTCTCACCCTAGAAAAGAAGGCTGTTAGGAGCAAGAGAAGATCCCAGTTCCCTTGGCAGCTGCTGAACAAAGGAACACCCACCCCACCCCGCCCCTGCCCTTGGACCATACCAAAAATTTACACTTTTAGGGCAAAGGAGAGATAGGCTACCCAGAACAATGCCACATGTCAGAGGAAGTCAGATGAGCCTCAATGACATTGTATTGTTTTCTTTTATGTAGACCATCTTGGGGATCTGAAATAGATATCAAATAAGCAAACAGTCATTGCCATTAGATACACATTACTATTAGAAAGGGAGATACAAAGAAGATTTGACAAGGTTTGCAAATATGTACTTTAAAGATTAAAATAAATGTAAGGGGGCAGCAAGTATTGCTTAATCAAAAGGACAAAGCAGGGATGCAAAGCAAATCAAGCCACCTCTGTAACTTCCAAGAATACAATAAAGTAGTGACCTGGTACAGACAGGAAAGGGATATACTGCATTAATGGGAGTAGCTCAATGAAAGTATTCAGCCAGGATGCAACAGCTGCAAACAGGGCAAATTCTATGCCAGAGATTACAAGAAAATATTTGGGATCAAACTATCTTCATTTGATGCCTTTATACTAATCACTGAGTAGCCAACACTTGGGAAATTGCGCACAGTTTTAAAGCTGCACTCAAACACCACATGTTTTTTCTTGGGAATAAAGCTTACTGCCTGTTGTGGTCCGCCAGCAACCTGCGGAGCTGGCAGCAGAGTTGGACAGTGGGGAGGTACATGGACCAGTCTGGGAGTCTGGGAAGGACTTGGACGAGGCATCTCTGTCCAACACAGAGATGGGGCCAGGGCCATCTGAGAGTTATGTACTGACTCCACAGCCTCCATAATCTGACAGCAGCAAGGCAGAGGAACAGGGGGAGCCTGTTCCCAATGTGCAGAACTGCCAGAAGGCAAGAACAGTTAAGACAAAAGGAGTGACTCGGGACTAAGGCATGGAGATGATTGGCCCTCCCATAAGACATAAAGGAGGAAGCAACTTTGTTCATTCTGGTCAGTTTAAACTCTGAAACTCCGTGTTGAATTTGTGCTCCGTTTGGCCTTGTACAGCTAATTTGTAATTTAGTCGTTGGCAGCACTTCAAAAAAGATAAATGATGCGTGCTTATCAGACTTATCCCAAAGGACTTTGGCAGACTTCTGTGGGACTATTTACAAACTGTTTGAGACTCATTACAGGCTGTGGATGACTGTAATTCACAGCCGTTGAAATAAAACAAAAGGTTTTTGGGATTAATGTGTGTGTGTTAATGTCTCAGGAAGCCTTCGTCAGAACAACGCCTACTCGTTTAAGGAAAGGGAGAAATGGATAGGACATGGTAGAACATGTCTGTTAAACTCAAGGCCCAGGATCTGGATCCGGCCCACGGGGTACTTAGATCTGGCCTGAAGAGCCGTCCTGGAAACAGGAAAGGACTGGCCCATGGTGCTTCTGCAAGCAAAAATAAAGCTTGGGAAAGCCACGGACAGCCCTCCTGAGTTCCATTTTCATTGGTAGAAGGTTGCAAGAAGTTGACGCAGCTGAAAACGGAGCTCGGGAGCCTGTTTTAACTGGCAAAATGCTCGGGCCACCACAGGTGCCCCTGACATGAGTGACATTGAGCTGGCCACGTCTACCCTGGTCCCCTCAAGGTCAAACACAACCCTGATGCAGTCCTCAATGAAATCAAATTTGACACCTCTTTGGTAGAGGTATTTAAATATATGCATGATGTGGGGAGAAAAGGTGATGATAATAGAAGTTATTCTCATAGGATTAAAACATAGAAATGAACGGTGAAGGTGCAGGACAAAGAATGATTTACTTGTGCAGTTCAACTCTCTACATTTCACTGCCACATGACTAAGTGGTGAAAGATGCGGTGTACTCTGACTCCTCAGGAACTGAGGATGAAGTGCCTCATTACACTGCCAGCCTTGGGAGCTTATAGGCAATCAATCATCTGAGGGTGACCAGACCTGCAGGTAAAGGAAAACTCATCACCATGTATAGAATGAGTAGACTTAGATCCTGGCAGGGTGCCTAGCCTGAAACTGTGTAAGCAGCTTCAGAGAGCAAAGACAATCAGCTAGCCTCTTCAAAAAGCCAGGACTCTTCCATTAACTGAGCCACAATTGCGGCTGAAGCTACTTTACAGCTGCCACCAAAGACTGCCCCTCCATTTGAAACAACTCTCCAATGTTGGACCCTTGCTCCTGCAACCTTGTTTTCCTGTTTTGCTCTTTGACTTCTAGATATATCATCACAATGGCTTGGGGAACTCTCTTGTGTTTGATTCCTGGGTTGTTGCAAGCCATTCTTGCCTCTCTGCTGTTATCTCATGTCATTTGCCTCAATCTGTGCTCTGGTGGGCTGTCCATCTTCTACGCCCACCATCCCTGTGATGCGCTGAACTCTGGACTGACCTCTGCATGCTCATTGTGCCCTAATTATCAGGACAGGCCTCCTTTCCTCTGCAGTTCAACTCATCATTAAACCAACTGCAATTCACTCTGGTGCATTTGCTCCATCTAGAATAAAATAGGGAAGGTCAATTTGGATTGCTTTAAAACATGGGTGTCCAAACTTTTTGGCTTGCTGGGCCCTATTGAGAAAAAGGAAAATTGTCTTAAGCCACATATAAAATACTATATAATATAGTTAATACATACAGATAGTTCTCGACTTCAACCAGGGGTGGGATTCTACTGGTTCGGACTGGTTTGGGCAAATCGGGTGTTAAATTTGCAACTGATTCAACGAACCAGTATTTGAACTGACCGGCTGTCAGGAAGCACCTAGTAAGCTGTCTTCATGTCAAGCCAAGGAAGCTCAATGGATCTGCCCTTGGTCAAAATGACAAAGAATTGGAAGAAGTCAAGAGAAAATTGGTAAGACAAAGCCTAAAATAATGCTGTTGCCTATTTGTTTTTGCCATGTCTATCACACAGGCTGTTCCTAATTTTCTTGGAAACAAGACAAGCATTTGGTTTTTATGATACTTATTAATATCATTTTTTTACATTTTATATGTGGGTTTTTTACACTGTTGCCTTTATCTCATTGTTGTGCACTGTTCAGTTGCTTTTGGTAAGATAGGCAATATATAAAAATCTATATGCGTTTGATAAACATTTGGACGCAAATATGTTCATGAAGCCTTTTTAAAGCCTGAACCATTTCTTTCATAAAATCTTTTGCCTTAAATGCACCACTGCTGAGCATCAGACAGTATATGATATACAAACCCTAATCCTATAATCCCAGTTAGCAAAGACTTATTTTTGCTGGCAAAACCAAGCAACTTTCCTCCCTCCCTCCAGTTGTTTTATGGATTTTCTCCAATAACTGCTGGGAAAACATCTGTTTGCAATTAGATTAGGTGCATCATCACTTTGTGTTAGAAAATTGTCACCCTTACTTCCTTCTCTTTAACACAATAGAACAAAAAATGACAGCAACGTTGGAGGAGGTGTATGTCCAATCACACTTGGCCAATAAACAATTCTATATCTATTCTATTAAGCAAAGTAATTTTTTTCCATGGAGCATTTTTGCCAAAAACCAAAAACAAATGTCAATTTTCATCAAAAATGCCCCAAATGCAACCATATGACTGGGGAGTGGGGGCAGCAGCTGGAAGTTTGGAACCAGGTCTAAGTACCTTTTGGAGGTCTGTTGCAACCGGTCATAAGTCAAGGACTACCTGTATCTTTGGTCCTTATATCAAGCATTAATATGTTATTTCTTCATTTTAACATTATTAATTCATAGCCAAATACAAACTAATTGAAGCAAATTTAAAATTTATAAGACTGTTCCATAACACCGCACCCCACCCGTTTTCTTTAACTTGTTGGCTGGCTTAGCAATTAAGAGAAGAAATGGACTCTATTTGGTGAATAAGGAAGGAGGGGCATTCTAGTTCTTCATTCTTTTCAAATTCACTTTCACAAGATCCTGCACAAGGCCCTCATATTCAAATAGGGCAGAACTAATATAGAGCACTATTGGCAAATTAAAGAACAATTATGAATGGAGTTCTTGGCTCCAGTGTAATTTAACAGTTTTTAAATAGAATGAGTGGTATTTATATTATCACATTGATGACACAATCTTGGAGAACAGGATTCAAATCGGTACTAGTACTGGCAGTAACATGAAAAATCATCATGACAACCTGAGCCAATTACACAGCAGGCCCAATTTAAAACAGAAATTAAAATACCAGTTCTCAGTCTGCACTGATCTAGAACAACTTTTTTAGATGCTGGAGAATGAACCTTGGTTGTTCAAGCCAAAATGATAACTTAGAAAAACATGCCCTCTTCTGTTAAAAAAGTTTGAGTGGTTCCCAATATAGTGATGGGCTTCAGACTTTCTGCAAAGTCATAGTCCAGTCTGTTAAATAAACCTCAACTGGCTAGATTAATCCTGCAAACATAGTTCAGCCCTACTGCTACTCAAGATCTGCCATGAGTACATTATGAATTTCCCACATTGTTACTCAATCATATCACTACTCAGGCCCATTTTTCTCCATTTGTTTCTCACAGCCCTTTGAAGCTATTTTCGCTGAGTGCCCAGCCCTCCCTTTTCACCTACCCAAAGTCTCCTATTCTGCAGCTTATTTGAATGGTACAGCTGCTTTTGATTCTAACTTGCTACCTTCTAGTTCTTGCCAAATAAAGCGAGGAGGAGGAGGAGGAGGAATCTAACAGATAAAAAGAAATAAGACAATAGGATTTTTTATAAAGAGGAACTATTGGATTACTGGAGGACCTAGATTGTTACTGACTCTGTAAATTGCTTAGAGAAGGCTGTAAAGCACTGTGAAGCGGTATATAAGCCTAAGTGCTATTGCTATTGCTACAGAGAAACAAAAATATTCACTAGCAATTCTGCAAAATTGAAAATATGATACACATTTACAGTGGTACAAGCTAACTATGCAAGATCCATTCTCCCCTCCCCCTCTTTAAAAAAAAATATTATAAATGTGCCAGGATGGTGTGTAGGGTACGCTATTGACTGTTAAATGAAAAATACTCAAGCTTCTTCCAACATAGACAAATAGTTTTGATAGAATTTTACAACCCATAACACTTTTTTGGGGACCAGGTGGCTAGGGAATTCTGGGAGTTGAAGACCACGCGACCTAAAAGTTGCTGAGTTTGAGAAACACCATTCTCAGCAGATAATCTTAGATCTTCTGGTTAAGCATTAAATAGACAAAAACGCCCTTCCCCCGTCCAAACTCCGCTTCTCAGGAAGACATTAGGTTTAAACGCTTTCTGATTGCTAGTTGTGCCCAGAGAGTTTCCTAAAGGGAAGGGTGGGCATTCAAAGAAGTAATTCTTCTTGGTTTCCTGCAGAAGTACAATCAAGGAACAACATATATAGTAATTTGATTCCACTGACTGTACAAATGGACCCTCAGAAACCTTTCCTGTCTAGAAGGGGATAATTTAAACCAGGATACAGAACTTGACATTCTGTAGGGATGACTCAATTTAAAAAGAACAAATCTTAGGCAATCAAACGGATCTGTAGCTGAGAGATACCATTCCTGTATTTCAAACCATCGAAAGAAGAGAGTAGAGATGTCATTCAGAGATAACGGATGAGCAGCACGAACTTCCAAGATAAAATAATACAAAGCCATTTCTGTCCATGAATTCTACAGACAGATGCTTATATTGTACAACATCAGTCATTGCCATGTATGGTAACTGGTTACCAAACAAAGCTTCTGTTTATGCAGCAAAGCTCCTATAGCGAACAAAATGGAATTGGCCCTAACACATATACATTTTGGATGGATTAGGCCTCGACTGAGTCATACCATCGGGTTTTTACTTTGGAAAAAATTGGAGCACACAACATCAACAAAGATAATAAAATGGTACAAATACAAGACATATAAGGACAGGAACTGGGAGCAAAGGCTAAGCAAACTGAAGGCAAGCAGGAGATAAATGGTGATAACAGCCCACAATTAACTTTAAGGCTCTACCAAAAGAAAAAAAACACCAAAGCATTTTCCATTAACATGGAGAGAAGGAAGTAGGCATAGATTTCTTTTTCAATCCAAACAAAGACGTAGTTAATTATTGAAAAAAAACCTCATTGCCTCAGCAGACACAGGCCACATATAAAGCATATTGGGCAAAACTGAAACACTTCTAAGAAGAGGATAAACTTAAAACATCAGGCCAATGAACTGGACTGAAGGTAGCTTTCCCATTGAGGCCCTTCAGCTCTCTTGAACTACAAGTTGGGCAAAGAACTTGGGGACTTGCAAATTGGATACATACAGAAGGCACGTGGAGTGCCACAAGGTAGAAGCTAAAAAGTCGAGATAGGAAATTACAATTGAAGGCTGGCAAAAAACATACAATGCCAAAAAACTCAGAGAGGTAAGGTCATTATTTAAACAGGGGGATTAGACCTGAATAAATATTTTGACTAGGTAAACTTCTATTGTTGGAAGCAATAAAGGGCACTCCCTTTTTCTAAATCTTTATGATCTATAACAATTTAGACAGATCTATATTTCCACAGGAGCAGCCCTTCTAGCGTAGGCAAATAATGCCACCATATCAGCCATCATTTTATATTTTGCTGCACCCTCTAAACTCCCGTTTTGAATCTTAGGGATTCTATTAAAATTATGAGCGCTACTTCTCTAGTTGACCAAAATGAAGACGGTTTTCAAAATGGAGATGGAATATATGGTCCACCTTTACAAATGAAACAAGCTACCAGCTTGTTATACCAAAAAAGCAAGAGAAGATAGACAAGAGTTTTGCTGTCCCTAAATAGCCTGAATTGAGGTACCTCATTTAAAAGGGGAATATTTGCTAGAATCCTTAATCCTTCTAAAATACTATCAATCAAAGATATTACTCATCAAAGCTCTTAAACATTCTGCTCCTTGGATTAACTACAGGTAGTTCTCAACTTACAACCATAATTGAGCCCCAAATTTCTGTTGCTAAGTGAGAAATTTGTTAGGTGAGCTTTGACCCATTTTATGATCTTTCTAGCCACCGTTGCTAAGTGAATCACTGCACTTGTTAAATTAGTAACGCGGTTAAGTGAATCTGAATTCCCCAATGACTTTGCTTGTCAGAAGGTTCCCAAAGGCGTAACCCCAGGACATTGCAATTGTCATATATATGAATCAGTTGCCAGGCATCTGAATTTTGATCACATGACCCATGGGGATCCTGTAACGGTTGTAAGTGTGAAAAACAGTCATAAGTCAATTTTTTAAAGGACATAACTTCGAATGGTCCCTAAGTGAATTGTTGTAAGTCGGGGACATCCTGTTCCAGCCCAAGCTGCAAAGACAGAATTTGACAAATATAAGCTATACTGGTCACCAACCTTTTGGACCTCAGGGACCACCAAACCCATACTTTTAAATCCCGCAGACCACTAATATGAATTTTGACTGACGGTGGCTTGCTGACATTGATGGGAAAGTCGGTCCCATATTCCAGAGCTGCAGTAGTCACAGGACTGGCCCTTTGGTCATCCCGAAACAGTGCACCCAGGTGGAGGAGCAGCTGCTCCAGGATGACCAAAGGGCCAGTCCTGTGATTACTGCAGCTCTGGAATATGGGACTGACTTTCCCACCAACATCAGTGCTTGGGCATCCTGGGGCGGATTTCCCTCGCCCACCATTGGTCTTATGTTCCAGCTCACATGGCTCTACTTAAGGTAAGGTTTGCGCTCAGCCAAAGGGTGGGGCCCAGAGGGTAGGCAGGCCATGTGGGTGGTGCAACCTTGTGCTCCCGTGCAGCCTGGATTAATTGCTTGGGGGGGTGCTTTGGGGGGGACATTTCTCTGTGGACCACCAAATTTTCTCGCGGACCATCACTGGTCCCCAGCCCACCAGTTGGCAACCACTAAGCTATACAATATATTTATTAGATCTAGAAGCTTGAAGTCTGCTCCCATCAGACCGAGTCAATCACGAGACATTTAGACAAAGCCTCAAAACTGAACTTTGGCTCCATCAAGGAAATGTCATGCAGGTACAACCAGAAAAGATTTTTACCTCAGGCTGAGCAGAATAGGGTGCCTAGGAGAAGATGCTGATGGAGATGCATTAGGTAAGATCAAAACTGTCGCACCATCTTTTGGGATGGTGGCAAGTATTTATTAATTGCTATAGCCTGAAACCATTCTAGGGCATTACCAAAGTAACAAGACAAGTGGAAATCAATCCCTCCCAACCCAAGCAGAATGGTTTCAACCCCATTTCAGGTAGCCATCGATTTACAATAGTTCATTTAGTGACCGTTCAAAGTTACAATGGCACTGAAAAACATGATTTATGACCATTTTTCACAGTTACGACCTTTGAAGCATCTCCATGTGATCAAAATTCAGATGTCTGGCAATTGGTTCAGACTTATGATGGTTGCAGCATTCCAAGATCACATGATCACCTTTTCTGACCTGAGAAGCAAAGTCAATGGGGAAGCCAGATTCACTTACTAACTTACCAAATGCAGTGATTCACTTAACAACAGTGGCAAGAAAGGTTGTAAATTGGAGCAGAACTCACTGAACAAATCTCTCACTTAACAACAGAAACTTTGGACTCATTTGTGGTTGTTAAGTTGAGGGCTTTCTGTACACTGTCTGGATGGGAGAAACAAGCCGGTGAATCTGGATCTTGATTTCCCTCTAAATAGGGATGGTATTCAAAACACACTGGATTTATCTTCTAATGGCTTCATTAGCTTTTCCACAATACCTCTACTTATCAGAGCTTGTGTCCTTGGAAGTCTTTTCATGCCAGCTTCTAGTCTAGAGAAGCCTAATCATTTTGAGCCATTTTTTTTTAAAGGACAGTTCATTATTTCCTTCCTCCCAACAAACTCGTGTTATATATCTGTTCTCAGCACGATTTCCACATTGGTAGGCTCTAAGTCTGAAGCAACTGAAAAATGCTACTGCATTGTTGTAGCATTCAACCCCATCTGGAGGACATCAAGTTGGTGCCCACTGATTTCAAGGATTTAAAGAGCTAGAGAGGCTGCACGCAGAGCTAACTACAGATGTCTGTTAGCAATGGTTGGAGCAGCCCTTGAACATGGAACTGCTCAACACACACACACACACACACATCATCCCATGATTGTTATACCAACTCACTTACACATCAGTTTTGTAAAAGGAAAAATAATCATTTCAATATGCCAAAGGGGAACCCATTTCATATTGGACTGCTTTCAAAAATAAAAGATATTCCTAACTGGTCCTTCCAGAATATATGAGGAAGTAAGAGAAGCAGAGATGTAAACTCACAGAAATAATGCCACCTCAACTACTGTACAGCTCCTGAAGGCCTCACCATAAGGGAGAATTAGACATGGTCCAAGTCCAAGCAGACTCTTCTAATTTGAGTTAATAAAAAAACAACTCCCAAATATTTTATATCTGGCTGCTCTGCCAAAGGATACAATTCACAGCATTATTAAAAGACAATCCAGACCAATAAAGCAAATCTAACAATTAAAAGTGCCAGAAAAAATAGAAATGGAATATAGATCGCCAAAGCTATTGCCTTCACAAAATTTTGAGGGACATCTCAATGTCAAGAATGGATGTGTTTCTGTCAAGCAAAACTGGAAAAGTGTTGTATTTGAAAGGCTATGCCACCACTATAGAAAAGGCTAGACAAAACCATTTTTGTTATTTTCACCTCATCTCTGACAATATCTTCAAAGAAGATGTTTCAAAGAAAAGGAAATACAAGTATCAAATGGAGTCTTTCAAATCCCAGCTCCTAAGCTTTATTAAGACTGTAAGAGTCAAAACAATATTTTAACTATGGCCTGAAGCAAACTCATAACAAGATGAGATATTATGCCCCAGTAAGAAGAGCACGCAAACTAAATCCAAAATAAATTAGCTACATTTAGAACAGTAAGTTTCATTGAAATCTAAGATTAAAATAAAATCAAATTTAATTTTTTCCTATTAACTTCAATGAGAATTCAAGCTAACGTTTTTTTTTTTTTGAATTTGAGATTTCATCCTTTAAATGTGCATAAAGTAACTTAGTTTTACCACCAGGGGGTTGCACACTGTTGTAATCTTCAAGGAACTCTTATTCAAATTAATATTGTTTGCATTTTTAAAATGTTATGAATTCTAATTCCCGAGTAGAAAAAAGAATCTAAAATTCAAAATTATTAGATAGACAGAACATTTGACAACTATTGTTCCTGAGTTATTAAATCATGAATAACTTACATTACAATGAAAGCTAGATTCAAGAACAGCAGTGAAAAATAATTCTCCTACTGTTTCCCATTACGGCCCATCCTCCCTGCACCCCATCGACAAATGCTCATCTACAGAGTGGGGAAACAGATCTAGTATAGCTGTCTTAAAAAAAATATACAGCCTGAGGCACTTATGTTGCCTGAGACAGAACAGAAAAAAGTGGCTGCGATGACTAAATCTCTTGTACGGTTTGCCCTGAAGGAACAAGAGTTTTTGCAATCCCGTATTTGTTGCAAAGGGGAATCCAAAACCCAGGCAGATCTGACCCCTTGAGTCTGATCTTTCTGGATCCAGCACCATCGTACTAAATAACAGCCAGAGTATTATTCTTAACCATGAGTTATTCTCATTCTCCTCCCTTGCTGAAAGACCCCAGAACCCATTGGTCACTCACCTCCAAGAAAATCTATGCAAGCACTGCCTTATTCTCCAGCCACCCCCTCCTCAAGTCTCTTTGTGTCCTGGAAAATATGGGGAAGAAGTTAAAATTCCTCCTCTTGGCTCTGATCCTAGCAACCACCAGGTCAAAGAGTTTGAACAGCACTGCCCAAACAGGAACCTACCTGCCTCTTTAAGGTAGCAAAATCACCTGATTGAATACTGACTTTGTCTTTCTGATTTCAAGACACCGACCGTGATCTAAAACTGAAACCATAGTTTTCAAGTGCAAGAACAGAGCAATATATCCAGGTCTTTGAGTCAGTCCATATATTTATATGACCATGTTCACGTTAAATTGGTCAGAGATTTGTTTTACTGCAATAAATGATTTAAAATGTATAAAAATCTATCAGTCTCAGTGATTTGTCAATTAAATTAACTTCATGTTCATTTCTATGAACCCCAAATTCATACTTCATATTTAAACTTTAAGCAATCAAAAATCACTCAAATATTACATTTTTAAAAATGGAATGTATTTAAAATTACAGAACATCATTATTTTTCCAATATAGACTTAATATAGCTTAACCCATAGGAGAGATGGAGAAGCCACAACTCTGCATCTTCATTTTATAAAGTTTTTAACACAGATGTAGAACACCACCTGATGATGCCGAGCACTTTTCTCCATGACAGTCAGTGATGTGAGCTGGAGGTAGAGAAATAACATTTGCAATCATCTCATATATTTTGTTTAAGCAACAGCATTTCCCTACCCTGGTACCCACAGTATCTGGGAATTCTGGGAGTCCAAAAGCTCTGGAAAATGCGAGGGGAAAGAAAGCTAGATATTGCATTCCCACTGGGGGATATTTCTATTTATACAGGCAACTCAGACATTTCTCTGTTTCTCTTTGTGCCAGCCACAATGAGATATGTACATTGTGGGAAAAGGCCCCTAGAATAACACAAATCTTAGGAGGACGGAGCTTTAGCTAAAAGCCGAAAAGGCAGATGCTGCTGCAACTAAGTTTGGGTTATCTAGCCATGGGGTCTGGGGTAATGGCTTCAGGCTTTCTTCTTCACTTTCCAAAAAAGAGAGGATGTTGAATGAAATTACCCAGTGAACCGAACTGTTTTATGGGACCATTTGAACTGCTTTGTCAATTGGTATGAAAAGGGTCCTAAATACCCTTTAACATTTCCTTTAGTTTTAATACCAGCCCACCCTGAAACTCCTGATATCCCCAAACCAACTTTGTCCACGAGAACCACTTACTCCCTTGCTGCTGTTCTGAAACCATTGCCGAGATCTGAAAGCTAGAGAACCCTAAATGTATTTTCAGCATTTTCGACATCTCATACCAATGAGTTCCATATCACATGGCAGTTAACTGCTTTACTCTTTATGCTTCTGCACGGACAGTGGAAAAATACAACGCAGAGGCAAAAAAGGAACCATCCCTCTCCCACTCCCGAGAATCCTGGTTCCACCTTAACCCTACCAGTGACCTCACCTGTGGGAAACAGCCCTGCCAGCAAGGGCACGCCTGCTGCACTTCCCTGGCTTGCTTGCCTGCCACACCCGTGTCAGGAGTGAGCCTCGAGGCTGCTCCTTGTTCTCTCTGGGAGGGGCAGCACATCTTCGAACCAGAGTTTCCGAAGCTGGAGAGCTTCCTGCCAACCCTACGGTTCACTGAATTCTGGTCCATGGAAAGGTGAGTGCTTCCCCTTGACAGATGATTAACCACAACTGACTCCCCATCGCTGGGAGGGAATTTCAGACAGGGTTGGAGGTTAGTCTTCACCTCTCTTGCTTTCCCCACCATCCAGAAAGGTTTGTGGAAAATGTTGGATTCATCCCTTTTGTCACCTACCTCCTCCGGCTCTTTTCTCCCCCACTTTGAAAATTAAATGCAGATGAGACTCCTTGCAGGCAGATCAGGAGTGTTATCTCTCTATGTAAGGTGGTGGCATGCATGGCAGATGAGACAGCAGGACAAACACACCGTGGGGGATAAAAGAAGAAGATTGTGTCTTCAAATCTGGCCTCAAATGGCAATGCCAAATTCATACTCTCCCTACAATTCTACTTGGCAGACTGAAATTAAAAAAAACAACAACACTCAGCTGCCCTTCTCCCCAGCAGGCTACCTGTTCCAGAAACTTGATACCATTTGCATTAAGGACCAAAAGGAACAGATGGTGTGGCGGGGGGGGGGGGGGGGGGGGGTTCCTTTCCCCCCAGGGCTTGGCCCTTTTGTACACCATCCCAATTGCTATGGGAGCCTAAGGCTCTGTATGCTTTTCTTACAGAGCTCTTTAAAGTTTCTTCTTCCACCCCCATTACACAAGCCAAGCTGACTCAAGCAGATTAATGAGTCCCAAAGCAGGGATTAGACACCAACAGGAATAAGGTGACAGGAGGAGCTGGATCAAGAATTGGGGAGGGGGGGTGTTTCAAGAGAAGACTACATAGCCCCACTATTGATCAGCAAGATTCCCACCCCCAATTTTCCAGATGAGAGAGAAGGAGAGAGAAAAATGCTTCGTACACAGCTGAATTCCATTTTACATTAACTAAACCGGAGGCTAGAAGGTCTCTGAAATCCACATATGCAACCCACACACATACCAACCAAGTTGGGAAAAATAAACATTTCCATAATAATTTTAACAGGTTTCCCTTGTCAGTAGAAAAGAAGAGGGAGAAGAACAGAGTCCATTGTCCACTGAGGCTCTGACTATTTGCTTTTTGCTCGTGGGGGCAGGACAAGAAAGGCGGGATCAGGTCATCCCTTCTAGCCTGCCAAGGACTGATAAGGTTGCAAGACCTCTCAAAAGCAGGCACTCTCCTGACAATCAAGGCCCCAATTGTCTCGTGATATCTGTGTCAAATCTGTGCAGGAATCCCCTACCGCAAGCTATTCACTATTAAGATAGGTGGAGGGGAGGGAAGTGGGAAACACCTGGTCGCATCTGACACTCCAGGAAACATCTGACGCTCCAGGTAGAAGAGAAAATGAACCTCACGGCTTTGCCAGCAGAGCCAAGGGAAAGCAAGATTTTGTTCTAGCAATTAATTCCTCCACACAACAGCAATGGAACACACACCTGACCCACGTTGACAGGCATATCTGAACAACAGATACCTCATTTATCAGCCCTTGCCTCCTCTTTCCTGGCCTCCTCCTGACATTGGCGGGATTCATTTACTTTGTTCCACCAATAGATGGGGACTATATCCAAATACATTTAGTAAACCCTATTAATTCTACCGAGGCTTCTACTCCATTTGGATAGATTTAATTAAAATAGTTAAGGGAAAGGGAAAGATGAGATTTAATTCCACAGGACTGGCACTTAGCTCCCCAGGGCTGGAAGCACTTCTGACCACATGCAATCATGTAAAATGCTGGATTATGAAAAATAGCTTCAGCGCTTCTTTCCCCAAACCCCTTAAACATCACCAACTTTTTTTTTTTTTTGGACTTGGGAGAAATTCCTTGTAAAATTCTTCTCCTGGATTATTCTGCCTTTTTTTCAAAATCACCTTGTTCGCAGAAAATTAAGGACCATGGATTTGCCCTTGGTAATTGTATGGATAAATCTCGCAATCCTGACCTGTCCCCAGTCACTCCACAGCTCCTTGCTTCCATAGCTCTTAGAAGCACAGCACAGTTCTTTTCTTAATCTCACCCATCCATCATGCCCGTTGACTTTCCCTTCTCCTACTCCTGCTCAGTCTTGACAAGCACAGGAGCCTTTTCTAGTCCATGACAAATAAATCAAATACCCAAGTTTCTGCTTGGTGATCATTGCCTCAAGGAAACAGTCCACTTTTATTTGGCCCTAGACTTATTAGTTGGCTGGTCTCCAAATCCAGATGATGTCTGTCTTCTGCAGTTCTTCCTCAACGCACAGCTGTCACACCTATACACAGCTGTCAAACCCACTGGTTGAATTACTCCGATCTTTGTAGTCCAACACATATACTGGGAAGACCCACTGCTCAAATTACTCTGATCTTTGTAGTCATTGAAATACAGCCATCCTTCGCAGCCTTCTCTGGCAGGTCATCCACACAAACTCATGCCTGCCTTATGAGCACCAAGGACATATTCTCATATTGGAGCCTCTGTCTCAGGACTATCCTGACACTGAGGCAGGAGGAAGCCAAATCAAGGTGATTTGGCAAGACAAAGTGTTTTCCTCTTAAAAAAGCAAAACAATTCCTGCTGTGTGGGGGAACTTTCTAGATGTACAAGGAGCCTCAGGGAGGTTTGTGACCTGCAGGGCATTCAGCTGGAGGGCCCTGAACCTTTTTTGGCTGCTGGAGAAAATTCTAGTTGCCAACATTGTCTTGTTTCTGGATTCTGATAGGGACATCAACTTGATGGAATCTTCCCCAAGAGATCAGTATTCCTAACAGCAGCTACCTCTGTAACCTACTCTTACCTCCATACTTGCTTGAGAATGCCACTGCTGGCCCTATGTCAGAAGGGGAGGAGCAATATGAAGTAGGAGCAGAGATTGATATGGTGGCAAGAGATCCATGAGGGTGAGGGGGCAGGCAGCTGAGAAGAGGAAGAATCACCTTTCTGACTTCTCATTCTCCCATAGCAGCAGCAGAAGCTGGTCCCCCACCCTGTGTGAGGACAGCAATATTGCTGGCCTCATCTTCAAGACATAACAAAAGGGCCACTGTCAAGCAGTGGTTTCCTGCTTTCCTTCTGTCTTCAGGATGGGAGGAAAGCTCACTGCCAAGGATCTGTTGCCGTCTTCTTCCCCACTCTGTTAATGGGGAACATAATCAACCCTTCGTGCTTCAACTACACTACCACAAATATGGAGTAGAATATTAACACCATCCATTAATATGCAATTGGAGAATTTCTATTGAATCTTTCAGTAAGCAGATGGTTCAATGGTCTTAAGAAGTGTGTTCACAATATAGCCAAAACAGACACATACACAGAACCGGCACAATGAGGATGGAAAACATTTTTGCAAATGGATCACTCCGAGTATTTAGGCAATAAGAGTTCACAAATCACAGGCATCATTGTTGTAAGGCATCATTCTGCTAAAATGGAGGTGGTGCAAATCTGGATCCAAAAATTGAGCTGATTTAAGAGAATAAGTTTGGGGGCTTTTCTCACTCTTCAAGAGAGCTCAATTCAAGAGAGAGACAATTCAGAACTGGGCATCAGGCCTTGGCAATCTCTCCTTTTACTTAAAAATCTGAACTGGTTGCAAGCTACCTCCTAACTCCACCCTAAAAGCCTCCCTTTCTCATTTTCTCCCAAACCATGTCCAGCTTGCAGAAAATTAAAGGCCCGTTTCCAAAAATTATAGAGCAGCGATTCCAAACAGGAACAAGAGACAAGATGGCAATCTGGCTTTCTAAATTCTACTAGCCAGGAAGCACATGGGAACTCTTAGATCTTGGAAAGAAGAAAGCCATGCAGCCCATTCAGTTTAAGAGCCAGATAGGCCACCAGTATCAGCATGGAAATCAGTTAACTCTGCATGGCTATGCAGACGGCTCCTCTGCCTTCTCTTCCCATTCAAAGAGAGTATCTGAAATCCCTACTGACCCAGGGGTTCCACTCATGGATGAATTACTAAATAAAATCTTGAACATATAATCTTGCAATGTACCCTTGATAAAGCACTACTTAATGGGGGCAAGCAACAGTCACAATCCATATTATCAGCTTGCATTGCAGTGTGCCCCCTCCTTTTCCCCTTCCTGGCCAAGGTTACAATGCAAAAAAGCAAGAAATGCTGTGAAAGCAGTTTAAGGAGGCTGGAGTGGGTGCTGGTTGAGGCCACGCAGGATTCTTTGCCTGACCATCCCACCAACAACCATAGCCCCAGGCCTATCGGAAGCTTCTGTGTGTACACACACACACACAGGATGGGCCCATATGGAATGCATTAAGGGTTCTGCAAAAGGAAAAAAAGTTGGAAGGAGGGGGAAAGAGGCCAAATGTGGGTGGTGCAGCAAAATGTATCCTGCCCTCACCCTGCTTGTATCTGTGTGTGTGTGTGTGTGTGTGTGTTTTGGAGGAGGAATTAACCCTCTGCGGTTCAGGGAATAGTAAGAAGGCAAGAAAAAATGGTTTAATTAAACAGGGATTAAATAATATAAGCAATTATTAGAAACAGCGGGAATTCTGGTTTCCTAGTTCACTAGAAAGCAGACATCTCAATTGGCCAATTTGATTTGGCTGTGCTTCTTCATCTTTTAAAGTCACTATTCCCCCATCTCCTGTCCCAAATTAACATATCCTAAATGACTCTCATTTCATTAGCCACCACTCTTGATTACACTATGAAATGCTACCTTAGTGCTGCAATGATCAACATCCCCCGAAGGTGCTTTAGTAGAGTTTCCGGCTCTCTAACCAGAGCAATATAAGATCTGTGGGGCAGCGAGGCAGGGTAAAACAACAGAAGGGAGAAAACAATGGGGAGAGAACGGTATCAAAAGATTAATGTCAAGAACATGTATGTGTAAAGCACAAGATTATGTTGAAATTCCAGTGGCTGAATGGCTGTAGTATTTGATAGAAGTCCTGCCCCATTGGTGGAACACTAGATATGCTCTGCCATGACCTTCTTAATAACAGTGGAGCACTAAAATGAAATGTGGGTGGAACAGGCAGCAAGAAGAGGAGCCATACCCTAACCTACTTTAATTCTGGTACCACCTGATCCTAGTGATGAGGTACATACAAAAGACTTCATTTATTCATCCCAAGGACAGGATCTGTTGTTACCCTCTACATATATTAAGCCCAGGTATAAACTAATAAATTGCACAATTTGAGTGACAGAATGGGTAGCATCGAACTATCTTTTTCCGTCCCCAAGTCACATATGTATACCAAGTCGGCTGATCTACATCAGCAATTAGTTGGGAAGGTGAAGGTCAGATTGGGATAATGGGTGGTCAGAGAAACCAATCACACTAAACAAAGGTTTGCTTAACCATGTCAACTGAACCACAGTTGACTATGTTAGCACAGCCTGTTAGGTCAAAAGCAAACAAACCACATAGGGTTTAGCATGATGAAGTCTGTCAATAATTCCTGAGGCTGGTTACAGGTGTGCACAATGTAACATTTGGTGGCTCAGATTGCTATAAACTAGCCTCTTTTGGACACAATTTATTTACGGTCTGCAATACTTACATGAACCAAGGATGCTATGTCAATTCTGTCAGGTATGGTTGGAATACTATCCTTTTCTAAACAACTTTCTCTATTCTGTATGGGAGTTCTACCTTTGCCAAAACCCTGACTTCTTATCTCCAGCTCAATATCTTATCTTGCATTTCTTTCATTCGTCTAGTCTTTCCCTTAAAATATCTGAATTATTTTCAAACTGGAAATAAATAAATAAATAATGAAAATAATTAATCCTGGAAACAATTATATGGAAACAATAGTTATTATTTCCCATCATTAACTTCCTTTTCCCCCCTCGTCCTCATACAATCCATGCCTTTACAGGATATAGAACTAAAGATTGTACAGTATTGTATTTTTATATAGTTTGTTGTTAGCTTATTCTTATTAAACATAGACATCTTGTCCAGGAATTGATCAAGGGTCTTCCAAGAGAGGACAGCAACCATTGATAAGGACTTTCCATGCAACCATCTGAGACAGTAGCTGCTTCTGAACGTTATTTGTCAGTTGCACAATTTAAATAGGCATCTCCTGAAATAGTATTTTTTCTGCCAATTCCTAATCTTCTAACATCATACAATTTGAAAGGGGAAAGCTCAGGCAAAATAACGTAGTTATTTTCAGCATAGTTGCAATGCCAGTGGGATGTCACAGTGACACAATCCTGGGCATCAGGATTGGTACATTTTATTTGCCGACCCAGCAATCTTTGGGACTATGTTGTTAACAAACAAGGTGTACTGTTCCTCAACAATCTTCCCCTTTCAGCCTAGGAAACTTTTCTCAAGTCTCAGACCGAATTTTCCCCTTCCCCACGCTGAACCTGGCAGCTGCCGTTGACACAGTGAACTACAGCCCCAGAGTTCCTCAGCCCGGCCTCTTTCTAAAAATAGCACTTCTCACCCAAATGCATGGAAAAAATGGTGGGGCCAGCCAGATCAGACTGTAGGCATGGAAAGACAGCAGCAGTTCCCAGAGGTACCCTCAATTTTCTACTCAAGGGATCCCTAATGCCCCTCAGCACCCATCTGGACAAGCTCAAGTGCTTTGGTCTCTTAAGGTAGAAAAACACACATTTCACTAATCAATCAAAGCAAAGTTCAACAGGAATTCTGCACCTTCCCCACGGAAAATGATAGAAGCTCCCATTAATTTCAAGAAAACTCTATAAATAAAACGTGGTCCATAGGTAAGGCCTGCCTGCTTACTCAATGGTACCCCAAACCCCTCTAGGCATCTCCAAAACAGTCTTACTGACTGGATTTACATATCGCACAAAACCATGATTTGTCTAATAGCATTTTGTTCACCATTCCAGAAGTAGCTAGTTTCTCACAGCACATGAAGCAAAGATCAAACAAACTACATTTGTGGTACTACTCCCAGATCTGGAATGCAGGCTTTTTGGTTCACCCTAAACAATAGGTCATAATCCTTGATTAAAGCACTAATTAGATTCTCAACCCTTCAATAAAACCTAGGAACTATTAGATCACTACTTCCCCTAATGTGACTGCAAAATTTAATATGGGTTTACAATCGAGAAGTTAATCTTAATTAATGTCTGGGACTAAATGGTACTGATTGTTTAGTAAGGCAAATAATTATAATACCATACAAGAATAAATATGATTCAATTCCTAAAAATACAAGCCATTTCTCGTTTAAAAATGGTTCCCTGAATAAACTGGTACTGGCAAGGTTCACACAACCTTTTAAGTCAACCTTTGTTTCATTAATTGGGGACTCAGCATATTATGTCAACTCCACCAAGATTAAAAACAACAGCACTGCATCACAAACCTACTTCTCTCTCTTCAGAAGCAAGCCCTCTTTGACTTATACTCTTCACAGGTAACTACAACATTTCAGCCTCAACATTATTCAATTCAAATTTAATCCCACATTTCTTGGTATACCTCAGTTCACTTACATGAAACATTAGCTGAACTGCTGAAAGACACATATTTAAGTTTGATTTAAAACTCCGGGGTGTTCTCAAACTATGCATTTTTAAATAAACATGAGATTTTTCTAAGGGCCCGGAGCTGATTTTGTTTTCCCATTGATTTGTTTTAATCCGCTTGAAGATCAGAGAAAACATTCGAGGTGAGCAACAAGGTAAGTATCTTTTCTCCCCTTTCTCCTTACAAAGCTCCTTGGGCATCTTCCTTTCTCTGAGCCAATCAGTGTCAAGTTCTTCAGACCACATGCATCTCCCCAGCAGGAGCTAGAAGGCCTGGGCCTTCTGGCCTCATCCTAAGCCAGGCTCTGGCCCCCAGATAGTCCCCCTGCGGCTTTGCCTGGAGCCAGGATGTGGCTTTGTTTTTATGTCAACCAAGCAGTTCCTCAAAGCTTTGTAAGGATAAGGGAGGAGATCAGAAATGCAGCTACTGATACTGGAATGGGGGAAAGAGTCGAGTCAGGGAACAAAGATGGTTAGCACCTAAATCAAACAGCAGGCCAGTTGCTCCTGCAGGAATATAAAAAGAGTATATAAACAATCATGACTTATACCTTACAACTTCATTTGCCAATTCCATACAGCAAATGTCATGTGTCTCTCACAACATTCCTGGTTTTTTTTGCAGAACTGATTACCTCCCAAACTGCTCTATATGTACTACAGCACTTCACACTCCAACCAATGCACTCACGGGGCTTGGGAGAGCAAACATATCTGGAGGGTGCCAAGTTGGGACAATCTGGACTAGCTCCTACGGAACACAAGATTTCCAACACACTTCCTGTTAAGCAAGACATTTTGCATCCAAAGCCATGCCAGTCAGCCACCCCCTTTGTAGAAGCAACAAATCAAGGCTTCCTTTGTGGCTGAAAACCTGGACTGCAAAAAGGAGCCAATGCACTTATAGGCAGAATCTTTAAGCTGGGTTCCAGTTGAAGTGAACAGACCTGCTTAAGACCTCTTTAATCATCCTCATTTAGCCTTCCTAAACAGTAGATAATATACCTAGAGCCAATAGTCTAAAAGGTAAGAGGGACAGAAGCACACCAGCAGACCCCTATATTCTCCCCCAGCTATAAGGACCCTTCTGTTTGCAACTATGTAGAACTTATGACACTGCACTGCCACCCAGGCAATTTGGGCCTGGATCACTAAAGGCAACCGTCACCACAGTCTTATTTATGGCAGCTTTATGTCTTCAGCCCACTGGTTGCTGAAGGAGAAAGGTTTACAATTTCAAAGCTCAGAGTCCGGAAAGCTAAGATTCCTGGGTTGTTGTTTTTCCTCAGCCCAAAAACGAAAGAGGAGCCTAGTGGCTAAATCATGGTCTGGAAGGATTTAAAAAAAGAGGGAATAAGGAGAATATACTAGCTGCTGTTGTTGCAGTACTGGAGATTGTGTATTTTTTAATATTGGAAGGAGCAAACCAGGGCCTTAATCCAAGCTGTGTTGGCTTTATAGATGAAAAGCTTGTTGGGTTTGAATGGTTTCTCTCCACAGTGGCAGGACCCACCCCATGCCTTTGCAGTCTTGCCAGGTGTTGGTTGAGGCACAGGGGAAGGGAAAAAACAGAGAAAGAGACAAAGCTTACTCTGGTCTGAATCAACAAAGGAAAGGGGCGGAGATGGGAAAGGTTTGCCCCATTTCAGGGAAAACCAGGGCCAGAAAGGCTCCACTGTGTATCCCATTTCATCTCCCCCCCTTAGAGTTATGCTGTGAAGCCAACTCTGTAGGCCTCCATTCAGTTCTAGCCAGGAGGAAGCCCTGTCTCTGTTAAGGCCTGATATCATAATCAAGAATGCTTTAAAGCAAGGCTGGTGTAGGTTTCCAATTATTATGAAGGAGGGGAAAGAGAGAAAGAGAGACAAGATACCTTATTCTCAAGTCACATTTTCTGTACCTGAGATATGCCTGTGTTTCACAGCTTTTCGCAGGCCGCACAATACTGCTAAGAATATCAGACTTGCAAAGGTGACTCAAATGTGTCAATACCTCCTGTGAGATTCTTCACATCAACGGAGGTGTGAGGATAAAAGAGACACCAACCTGCACATTTGCACTTTGATTGGCAGCAGGCTGGCATCTGACTCAGAAGATACAGTAAAAAAAATCCCATTAAGCTAAATACTGTACAATACATGACATATGATTAATTCCTTCTGTAAGCTTTTAACCTGGTTAAAAGCTCTGAAATTTTCTGCATCTGTTTGCATAGATGCTAATCCATTTAACCAAGTTTTCTGCATTCATATGGCTAAATCACAAATTAGCCATACAGTTGTCTTGTCACAATATTTTCACTAGACTCTGACTGGCTTTTTACAAGTTCAGCATATCATGTGAACACAGCCAGAGAACAAAGTGGCAAGGCGTTCCACTGATGCAATTTACATAATCCCAATATAAATATTCCAGATAGAGAAACTTTGGCAACAAGTTGTCTCCAAGATCATTCAATAGCACCAAGTTCAAATGCCTGGCTATGGAAGTGATAGCCAATTGTCGGTGAAAGGGTGGAAGAGAGGAGATAAATGAATTGCATTTGAAATGAAAGCAGTTCTGTTTTCCTCAGCAGTGTTAAAAAAAAATCCTGGGATTAAAGAGTGCTGAAGCGAATATTCCCGCAAACATATCTTTTCTGAACCTCCTCCATTTCAATTTAACTGCCGTGTCTCTTTGTTCCGAAAGCTGCCTGCAGTTTTAGGGATTTGAAAAGCAAAATGGCAGGATTGTAAAAAAAAAGAAAGAAAGAAAAAACAGGGGAGGGGGAAAACTTTCAGAATGAAAGGCCAAGCTAACTATCCTAAAAGGAGGTGGAAAATTGGACACAGGAGAAACAGGAGCCACACTCCTATTGCAAGCACTTTGGGGCAGGAGCCTAAAACGGAATGTCTAGTTTTTTAACCCTATCACCCACAATAGTGGGATTATTTTAAACACAGCATTGCTTTTACTCCCAACCCCACCATAAGGAAAGAAAACTCCCCTCCCCGCATCACTTTTCTTTTTAGTCGACTTTAACTCGAAGCAGCTACAAATTACGAAAATGAAATTCCACCGCGCTTTTATCTTTAGCTTTTGCGTGACAGGCGCCCAAATATCTTCGCCAGATTCCACGTATTTCTCTTTTCCAAAGAAAACAATGTCTTTTTCAATTCATTGCTCTAACGTAGGATCCCGCCCGCTCCCCCAACTGCAGAAGAAAACCCGAGATCCTTCTGGGATATCGGCGCTCCCGCCTTTAACCATTAGGCATTAGCTCCCTTTGCTAAAGATGACTATCGAAACCAAGCATTTATTTTACAGTACGACTGTACCCGTCTTCCCTCGCCATCAAGGAGCAACTGCTGCTTTTATTCGTTACCCAAAGCACAGAAGCCCTCGCCCCCAAGAAACACCCTTCCCAGTTCTCTGGCGCTTACCAGCTCGGATTTGGGGCGAAGTAGTCGCTCCCCCTTCGATGTGATAGGAGAACCTCATGGCTTTGAATTGCTGGGAATATGATCCACTGGGGTCCGGACTGGGCATCCCCATCACGCTGGCTCTCTGCATGTCTGCCCTGCCACCACCCCCCTCCCTCCCTTCTTCAGTCCCCTCCAAAATCCCCCCGCGATCGCCCCCCAAACGCCAGGCTGCTTGAAGTCTCCATCAAATTGCCCCGACCTCCTTCCGAAAGGGTCTGGATTCGACCTACTGGGACGTCGCTGGAGCCGGGAAGGGGAAGCGATCGGGGTGGGTGGGGGAAGGCGCGGGAAGGAGACGAGGAACCCAGTGGATTGATTTCGTTGCTTTCTAAGACAGAGATCTTTGCAACAAGTCGGCACAGCTCTTGCAGGAAGTGTCGCCCTGGCCAGGCAGGAATGTATCAGAAAGCTTGAAGCTTATCCACGTTGGAGCGTCTGCTAAATCCTCCGCTCTCCCACTCCCCTCGCTTCCTCCTCCTCCTCCTCCCGCTCTCTCTTCCACACCGACTCCTTGCTGAGTGGGTTGGCTTTTTCGTACTGCAGCGCCAGGCGTCGAAAGCCGAGTGCTTGCAAGCAGATTTCAATCCCAATCCCAGCTCTTCGGGTCTTGGCTTTTCTTTCTTATAACTGGATAAAAATGGGGTTTCGTTAGCCACACACAGCCATGAATCTTGGCTTTTACCGCTTCCCCGAGGAGGAGAGTATTGGAGTCCCCCGCCTCCTATCTGCAAGGATATTGACAAAAGTCTGAAAAAGAGGAGGTGTTGGCAATTTATTTCCTAGCACTATGGAGGGTTGGGCTAACAGCTGTTGTTGGGAGGGGGGGGGATCAGTTCGTTTTGAACTCGGCTTACTTTGGGGTTGTTGGGTTTTTTTCCCTTTCTTTCTCTGTGTTGTACCGCCTTTTTTTTTCAAGCCTTGGTAGGGCAAAAGGCAAACTTTGATCTCTGATAGCATTTAAAAGAAGTGCACATTTTTAATGTTGTGGGTGTCTGCAGATTATTATTATTGCCAGTCAACCTATTGCAGGATGAAGGTCTCTTCCTTGAAGGTTATGGAGGATAATCTACCATGCTGGTCCAATGTGGGTTAGCAGGTTTATGGTTTTCAACTTCCCACTGACTGGCCCAAAGTTATCCAGCCAGTTTCTTTGCCCAAGGAAGAGGGGGAAGGAAGACCTGGTCTCCCCACTTCTAGTCCAGCATTTGAATCATTACACACACAAATATCCATATGGGTCTGTTCATTTATTCTAACCCCATAGTTGGAATTCAGAAATGTATCCTTCTCTACTTTCTGGACTTTCCAGTCATCTAGGAAATGTTTATTTCTCAATCTTGAAGCAGTCATGCAGTTTTCATAATATGCATGTTTTTTTGTTCCTCTTTCAAGTAAGGTTTAAACAAACAGTAAACATCTATCTTGGCTTATTTACTAAGTACTTTTACTTCTGTCTACATCAGGACTGGAATCTCTTGGAATTTTTCTTTCTCAAGTCTTTCTACGAAATTTCACAATTCTCAAATGTTTTTGACTCCTGTTGTCAATTTTGACTTGTTTTTCCTCAGACCAGCTCCTAATAATAAACAGTAGAGTAATAACAATGGTAGCAGAGCTTGATAAGTATTTTATGACCTTGAAATCATATTTGGCTGTGTATGTTTCAAATTACTTTCCCCAACCTGAGGAGGAATAAAAATAAGTCAATATTTACTTAAAACACTAGCAAAAAAAAAAAAAGTAACAAAATGCCTTTACACACACCATTTTCTTTGCAAGAATGCTCTACACAGGATGGAGAGAGAAAAAAAAACCTCAGAAAATATGCTTGCAAACCACTACAGCTGTGATTAGTCTAAACAATGTAGAGGCACAGAACGTTTTTTTTGCCAAGCCAGGAGCTACATTATAATGAGGAAAAGCAGCTTTTCCCCCATCTAGACATCATTCATGAAATTAAAGCAGTTGCTCTTGATTTCTTTTGCTGCTGTGTAGAACATTTTTCTCACCATCAGAAATCAGCCTTGAAAATGGTTTCCTTTTCAGGATTTAGTTATCCCACAGCTCTGGTTATGATGATAATAGCACTTAGACTTATATACTGCTTCACAGTGCTTTTACAGCCCTCTCTAAACGGTTTACAGAGTCAGCCAATTGCCTCCAACAATCTGAGTCCTCATTTTACCCACCTTGGAAGGATGGAAGCCTGAGTCAACCTTGAGCCTGGTGAGATTCGAACTACCAAACTGCTGGCAGCCGGCAGTCAGCAGAATTAGCCTGGAGTACTGCATTCTAAATACTGTGCCACCATGACTCAGGACACATTGAACCACATACTCAACAACCACGTTCTACTCTTGCATCTTGCACAAACCCAATCTCTGGGGTTCATCACATCTCTTCTACCGAGTTTCGAAGTTCTGTTGAGTTCTGCACACCGAACCGTTTGCTCCCTTACCTCCCTCTGATCCATCCTGCTATCATTTTTAGGTAATTAACTGGCCACAAGATGCGATGGTACTAGCCACTAACTTGGTTGTGTTTAAAGGGTCTGGATAACATCAGAGAGAGGAGGTCAATCGAGGGTTGCTAGGATGAAAACTATGGGTCTCGGAAGTTTGCTTCCAATATCAATTGTAGGGGAACCAAGTGTCTTCCACATCATTTGTGAGTGCCCCAGAAGCATATGGGAAACAAACTGGTGGACTAGGATGGGCCTTGGTTTGATCCTGCAATACTATTCTTATATTCTTACATATATTTGAAAGACAAAAAGGACAAGTATAAAAAAGTGAAAAGAAGGGCAAATATCTTAAGGCAGAATATCAGCAAATAGCCCCGAGCCTGTCTACCCTAGGTGAGTTCAAATCATCAGGACCGGATGGATTACACCCCAAGTTTCTGAAGTAACTGGCAAACGAGATCTCAGAACCACTGAACTATATCTTTCAAAGATCCTAGAGCACTGGGGAACTGCCAGAGGACTGGAAAAGAGCTGATATAGTTCCCATCTTCAAAAAGGGGGAAAAATAGATCCAGGAAACTACAGACCTATCAGCCTGACCTCAATACCAGGGAAGATTCTGGAAAAGATAATCAAGCAACCAATCAGCGAACACCTAGAAGCAAACAAAATAATAACCAAAAGCCAACATGGGTTTGTTAAAAACAGATCATGCCAGACTAACCTTATTGCATTCTTTGACAAAGTGACAAAATTAGTTGACCAGAGGAATGCTGTTGATATAATTTACTTGAACTTCAGTAAGGCATTTGATAAAGTAGACCAGTGATGGTGAACCTTTTTGTTGTGGTGTGCCGAAAGTGCGCGTTTGCCGGCACCCACAATGCAATGCCACCCCCCCTGCACATGCGCTTGCAACACCCCACCCCCACCCCCTTATCTGCACTGCACATGTGTGTGCCTCCCAGCTGATTTTCAGACCATTTGAGGCCTTTTTCGGCCTCCCAGAGGCTCGAGGGAAACCTCTGCAGACTTTGGAGGGCCTGTTTTGTCATTTCCGGTTTTGTCACTTCCGGTATTTCCAAAAGGCCCATTTTTTGACCTTGCAGAGGCTTCTCTTGAGCCTCTGGGAGGCCAAAACAGGCCGAAAATCAGTTGGGAGGCACGCGAATGCGCAGTGCAGGTAAGTTTGGCTGGGGCTCGCATGCCCACACAAATGGCTCTGCGTGCCACCTGTGGCACGTGTGCCATAGATTCACCATCACGGAAGTAGACCCTAACCTACGACTAGATAAAGTAGAAAAATGGGGGTTAGACAGCATCACCACCAGATGGATTTGTAATTGGCTGACCAACTGCACTCAATGTGTAGTCCTCAATGAAACTGGTTCTACATGGAGGGAAGTATGCAGTGGAGTACCCCAAGGCTCTGTTTTAGGCCCAGTACTCTTCAACATCTTCATCAATGACTTGGACAAGGAGATAGATGGGGAACTCATCAAATTTGCAGACAACACCAAGCTGGCAGGAATAGCCAACATTCCAGAAGATAGGCTTAAGATACAGAAAGATCTTGACAGACTTGATCATTGAGCGCTATCGAACAAAAGGAAATTCAATGGTGAAAAAAGTAAGGTTCTACATTTAGGCAAGAAAAATCAATTGCACAAGTACAGTATATGTGGTACCTTGCTGAATAGTAGTAACTGTGAGAGGGATCTCGGCGTCCGAGTGGACGACCATTTAAATATGAGCCAGCAGTGTGCTACAGCTGCCAAAAAACCCAACACAGTTCTGGGCTGCATAAATAGAGGGATAGAATCAAGATCACGTGAAGTGTTATCACCACTTTATAATACCTTGGTCAGGCCACACTTGGAATACTGCATTCAGTTTTGGTTGCCACGATGTAAAAAAAAAAGATGTTGAGACTCTAGAAAGAGTTCAGAGAAGAGTAACAAAGATGATTAGGGGACTGGAAGCCAAACTATAATGAAGAATGGTTGCAGAAACTGGGTATGTCTAGTGTAATGAAAAGAAGGACTAGGAGTGACATGATAGCAGTGTTCTCAGGGGCTGCCCCAAAGAAGAGGGAGTCAAGCTATTCTCCAAAGCACCTGAGGAAAGGACAAGAAGCAATGGGTGGAAACTAATCAAGGAGAGAAGCAACTTAAAACTAAGAATGAATTTCCTGACCGTTAGAACAATTAACCAGTGGAACAACTTGCCTCCAGAAGTTGTGAATGCTCCAACACTGGAAGTTTTTTAAAAGATGTCCGATAACCATTTGTCTGAAGTGGTGTAGGGTTTCCTGCCTAGGAAGGGGTTGGACTAGAAAACCTCTAAGGTCCCTTCCAACTCTGTTATTCTATTCTATTCTTTACATTGTCCCTGGCAAATACTGGCTTAAGAATTTTTCTGAAAGGCTGACAAATTAGTGCAGCTTGTAATTTACTGATGTGGACTGTACAACATGCCAAGGCACACCTTGTCTATCCATAGTTAACTAAATAAACCTTAATCAGTTGGGTTCTCACTACATGCTAAGTAATTCTGGCCAAGGGCTGCATTATTTCTCTTCCCCCCCCCCCCAATGTCCTTTAGATCCCTGAAATCACAGATTTTGAGTAAAACTGAATTTTTCCATTTGTTTTCTAGTTGCATATTCATGCTATTTACTATGTTATATTCCATTATATACCCTCAACTAAAGTTTGTGGCTTACAGTATTGTATAAATCTAAAATGGCCACTCTTGGAACTTTGGCTAGATGTGATTATTACTTACTCAAAACAAACCCAGGTTATAAAAACTGGGTTGAAAACCCATTAACATACTTAATTACTTAAGTGTTTTGCATAAATGCACTTTTATGTTAGGACTACAGGTCTAGGTTGCAAATATAACCCAGTTGTTAGATGCAAGCTGTGAACTAGAATTTTGTGTATCTCTTTGTAGTACCACTATTTAGTAGTTTTACAGTTCAGGAGCCCCATTTTGCACACAGGTCTAGATTTAATATCTAGGTTCACACATTGTGCTTGATTATATTATAATTTACCTGCTTTGATTGCTGTGCACGTGAGACCCTAAATACAATAATGTTTAAAATATAGTTTATGGCATATTTTGTTGTATAAAACTGATTAATTCTAGTTTTGAACAAACCATAGTTAAGCATGGCTTTGTGCTTAGTGTGAATCCAATCTCTGAGTGCTTCTATGATATACTGTACTGTAAAGAATCAACAAGCACACACTAACTTATGTCTATCCTGTTGATTGATCAGAGATGGAAACTGACTTGTAGCCATATATATTTTATAAGCCGCATCTGGTTCAAACTCTAGTTTCTACAAAGCAAATTGACTGTACTGGCCACTTGTGAGATTCATATAACATACAGGTAGTCCTCAACTTACGGCCACAATTAAGCCCCAAATTTTCTATTTCTAAATGAGACATTTATTACATGAATTTTGCCCCATTTCACAATTTTTCTTGTCACCACTGTTAAATGAATCACTACAGCTGTTAAGTTAGTGGCATGGTTGTTAAATGAATCTGGCTTCCCCACTGACTTTAAGTTACAGGGAACCAAGCCTTTGCTTGTCATCTAGTGGTCCTCCTGAGTTTTGCAATCCAGATCTGGTAGTCATAAGGTAAACATAATCATTTGCTATGGGAGCCAAGATGGTACTGCATACAAAAGCTCTTCCACAATTCGCAGCGATGTGGCATTGCGGATAACTGTAATGGAGGTTTGTGGAAGCTCAAATCAAAAATATACTTTGCTGTAAAAACCCATGTCTTTTCCTGTTTCTAATTCTGGACATGATACCAGTCATTTAAATTTGTCTGCCGTTTGATACTTAGATGCTGCTGCCTGCTCACATAACAAGGAGACATCTATGTCCAGGGAGTCTCAAGCCAGCAAATGTAGCTCTGACCAACAGCCTTGCTGTTCCTGTGGCTTTTCCAGATTCCTCTTTTCCCAAATCCATTTGTCTCCCTTCCAAGAGACCCAATTCCAGCATCTCCCTCTCCAATTTTAAGTCATGTGATCTCTCAGAAAAGGGGACAGAAGATGTACTGTGGTTTGCTGGTCTACAGTGGCCCAGGTGGATCTTCAGAAACAATATTTAAGAGAGCTATACCAGTGATGGCTAACCTTTTCAGCACCGAGTGCTGAAAGCGCATGTGGGTGTGTGTGAATGTGTGCATGCGTGAACCCCCAAAATGCAATGCACACATCCTCATGTATGCAGCCTGTCCTTGCACATGCACACTGATCCCTGTGCATGCACAACATTCCATGCATGTGCCTCCACACATGCGCCCCGCCCTTCACATGCATGTGTGTCCTCTGCATGCACCCCCGTGCATGTGTGGCAGAGACCTGAAGACCAGCTGGCCGGTAGGAGGCGTGCGCATGTACGGCAGAGCTGAGCTGAGGTGATGGCTTACGTGCCCACAAAGAGGTGACACGCATGTCATAGGTTTGCCACCACGGAGCTATACTTTTCTCTGAAGAGCTCTTCTATAGATCTGAGCTGCTGAATTGACTTCCAGCCAGGGAAAGGAATCCAGAGTATTTCCTGTTCTCTCTAAACACATTTAAAATCTGTTTTGATCCTGTGTCTTTTTACAGGTTTAATCCTTCAGTGGCACAAAAAAGAGGAAATCCAGAGTAAAACTCAAGCATTTTGGCTAGTTGCATCTCCCATTTCCCCCCCCCCCATGAGTTATTCATGTCATTGTCTTCTGAGATTAACGCCCAATTTTACACATCTTTTAATGTTTACATTTTTAAAGGAGTGGATTTATTATTAATTCACATTCATAGAGACAACTCACATCACGTTTTGTGACATTGATTGGATTCACACATTATCTTATGTTGCTTAATGATAGTTTATGGAATGAACCACAATTAGCTGGGTTCATATAAAATGCTAGGACATAAATTGAACAAGCTTCATTGACTTATGTTTTAAATTACATTTCAGCTTTTTACATTTTGTAAATACAGCCAATAGGGTTGGCTTATGCTCAGGGGTGGGACTGAATTTTTTAACAACCAGTTCTGTGGGCGTGGCTTAGGTGGTGGGAAAGGCAGTTTCTGTAAGCAACACCAGAATGTTTCCTTCCTGCCTTGCTTACAGGATTAGGCCAATTTCTTCTAACAACCGGTTCTCCAAATGCTTAGAATGTTAACCGGTTCTAGAGAATAGGTGCGAACCTGTAGAACTCCCACCCCTGCTTATGCTACAGTGTCTTATGCAAACCAAGGCAACTGGTTCAAGTGAATAAGCCATACTGTGGTTAAATTCACCAAAGAAATACATGTTGGGCAAAGATCGCTATTATGCCTTAGTGCACTGCGCAAAGTCAGTCAACTGTTTCATGGATAAATGACTCATTTTAGGAGAGGAAGTATTAGCATTGCACAAAGTTAATCTCTTATTGTATTAATATTTATTAAAGATCTTTAATGGCACTAGTTACCAAGAAGTTCTCTTGTCACTCACTCACTCATTCACACTTGCTAAGCCACCTACAAGCACTTTCCAAAATGTAGACATCACAAACCACTCAAAAGCTGACTTATAAATGATAATAGCACACTACTCTCTCTGCTTCACCACACCCTCCAAACAACAGATATATGATTATATCCCAGGCCTGCTTCATGCAATCTCTTCTGCAGAATTCTTGCAAATCATGTTGATTCCTATAACCAACATCGAGACAAAATACACCACCATTCTTTTTCACTTCTGCTTTGGTTGAGAAATGTTCTTTCTCCCAAATGATCAAAATATCCTTTAACCAGCACCGTTTTATCAAGTGAAGTCTTCCCTTTGCTTAGATACAGCATCCTTTTTGCCATAGTGATGAATTATATCCCTTGATAATTTCTAGCTTTGTTCGTACGATACTTACCCATAGTCAACCAAACCATGTTTTATTCAACCACATTGTCTAGAATAGATTCATTGGATACATGGATCCATTAACTAATAGGGGCTGGATTTGCACTGCAAACTAAATTAAAATGTGTTTGGCTATTGTGTGGCTTAGTATGTTGTAAACATAGTGAAAGTTTAATGGTTTAATGGTCAGTCATAGCCAACAGTGGTTTATTCTACAAATCACACATAAGCTAATCAAGACTTAACAGTTGTGTCGTATGGTCATTATGTTGCTATTATCTTTCCTCCTTCCATCTTTTCTTCCTTGGAAAATACTATTTTTAAAAAATCTGTGAATGAGGCAGAGGGATTGCACAATTAAATCCTCCTTTGGAAACCCCCATTGTGGTCAAAATCCATTAAGAAATGTGATGTTTCCAGATGGTGACTCTTGCACTTAGCATATTTCCTTTTAATAAAGATACACAGATCATATTAATTATGCTCAATTACTTGTGTAAGTGCCTAGCCTAACTCCTCTCTGCCTTTCAATGCTGTGCTAAACAAGCAAATTGTGTTTCATTCACTCAACACACACATAATCATAGAAGAAAACCTGGCTGCAATTGAGCACACAGATATTTTTAAAAAGCATACAAGAAGGCTGCTTTCAGCTTGGAGATAGCTTAGTACTGGTTTATTCTCAGTAGGGTAGCAAAATCTTATAAATCCAAATAGGAAAGGGTTAAATTGCCTCTGAATCGTCTCCCAATACCCCTCCAATTCTTGGTAAAAGGGGCTGAGGTGATGTCAAAAGGTTTGGTTCCAATTGCCAGTCTCGTGGCCTCTTCCACTTCAGCACTCACTTCTATGAGGAATCCCTCACATCCTGCTTTGGATTGTTTGTTGCCAAGCCAAGAACATTGGTTGTACACAGAATAGTCTATCCATGCCAATGACCTGGGTTTCGGATGGTCTCTAATAATCAGCTTGCCAGAGCATGGTGCATATGCAGGGGAGATAGGAAACTGAATTTGGTTTTCAGAGAGGACTTCTAAGCGGTTCCGGATAACCCAGATCTTTGCTACTTTCTTCCTTGCTCACTGGGCAGACTTCTGCAGGAAACCACTTGGCAAAATGATCAAGATTCTTCCTACCCTTATGTCTGCTTCTTAGAGAAAATCATAAAACAGCATGAATGCATCCCTCCCCGTTTCTATTATTAACAACTATTTGGGAAAATAGGTTAGGTTGAAATGCCCACTGATCACCTAGCTGAAGCACACTGGTCAGCCTAGGTTTGCTATTTAATTCGTTAACCAAATGTTCCTTAGTCAATTGAACTTCACTTCCTGAATCTATACCCTCCAGGATTTCAACTCCTTAGTAATTAGGCTTGGAAATTCTGCAAGTCTATAATGTTTGCATCATCAAGTAGCTGGAGAAAGGAGTAAAATATTGGAAAATGAACTGAAGCCTTTCGTTTCAAGTCAAGAAGAAAATCGGGAGGGACTGATATATACCTGTCTGTGGTAACATCTCTGTAGTGACGGTCGGGGGAGAGATGGTGGGTCACCATCAAGAAAGGTAGCCTTGGTATTTAATCTTGAGCCAGTAGTCCAACTCATGCTCAACTTAATGATAGATCACTCCTTTAGTATTCAGTTGCTGTTGAATGTCATGTTAGACTATACAGTAATAATAGTCCCACAACCCATGATTTAGTAAGTGGTACGGTGACCTAGAGGTGGAGCCCTTGCCTCACAATCAGTTTGATCTTAGGTAGAGGCAGATGCTTCTTTCTCTGGGAACGATGAAAATATATCTGCTGAATATAACTCCACACTGGTGACAAGACGGGCATCCAGTCAATAAACACTCCATTCAGTTGCCCAGATTCCACCCTGCAAGGGATTATGGGGTCATTAAAAAAATATGATGATCCATGATTTAGTAGTGGATAACAAAGCCACACAGATGCATCTTATTGAGACCCAGCTGGGCATGGAGAGGTAGACTGCGCTTACAGATTTCCTCATTTGGGTTTGCTGTATGGCATTAGCCACAACCCCAGGGGCTTCTGACCTTTCAGAAGGCCCTAAAGATCCAGGGCTTCCTGAGCATTGGGCTACATCAGTGGTGTCAAACTCAAAGCCTGCAGGCTGGATCCGGCCTGCGATGTGGTTGGATCCAGCCTGCGGGGCTGTCCTAGTCTACCCAATGCAAAGAAGATCGGCCCAACGTAGCTTTGGCCCGGCTACCCTGTGCGAAGAGGAAACATGCCAACAGTTTGGGGAGTGGCATCAAGCTGGCCACACCCACCCAGTTGACCACACCCATCCCAGTCAGCCATGCCTGCCCTGCCTGAGGTCAACCACAGCCCTGATGTGGCCCTCAATGAAATTGAGTTTGACACCCCTGGGCTACACAATGAGATGAGCCAATACAGGTTGTATAACTTCAAATAAGATATGTGTTCCTGCCAACTGACCTACAGGAAAAATACTTGGAAGGAGAGGGAAGAACTTTGGTGGTATTTTAGGGATGGCATATCCATTTTAAGCCTGAAATAAAAGAATAAAACAGGGGATGAGTAAGGCATAAGCTACTCAGTTGAATGCTTCCTTTCCTCTCCCCAGAGCTATTACTGCTAATTTCCTGAAGAAAGAGTTCTTTTATACAGGACCATGTAATTAAAATAAATACCATTTATGTGACCTGTAAGCTATTTATAAAAGCCAGTACTCCTAAAAAGTAGAATATCTGTATCAAAATTTGAAATCAATCAATGAGTAATGTTTACAGATATAAACAATGAGCCTTTTTAAAACTAGCATAGTTTAGATCCAGCAGAGATCTAATGTTTCTGTTTGAGAAGCTTGTGATCTGCAACAGCATTCTGACTTTTTCTTTTTCTCTCTCTCTCTCTCTCTCTTAAAAGTAATCAAAGCTGTCCCATAGCCTTCTTGGAATTGTAACATTTTGGAAGAGGCTCCCATTTTAGCCTACAAGGTTATGATGTGCTGCAATAACATGGGACAGCAGCCATTAAAACAAGCCACATCTGGCAACTCTCTCTGTAACCCAGAGCAAAGAAAGCTACGTCCCAATTCTGTGGTATTGCAAAGAGCCCTTTATTCTCCTCGGAGTTATTTCCATCTATAAGCCTCCACATAAATGCACTTTTGGCAGCTTGTCTGAGCTTTCTCAATTGGCAGTCTGATTATTCGCTTGCGTTCTATTTTTTTCCCTCAAAATTATTCTGAGTCACATCCTTATACAGACAGTTGAGATTCTAAATGATACGACTCATGCATTAGTCCCACGGGGCAAGGAAAATCACATTTCTAGGGTTTGAAATCACGGGGAAAAGAACTTTGATTCCTCTCCTTAAATTATCTTTCCAAGTGGTCACAAGCACAAAAAGTCAGATTTGCTAGATTTCTATAGAATACAGGGAGTCCTTGATTTATGACCATATTTGAGCCCAACATTTCTGTTGCTAAACAAGATAGTTGTTAAGTGAATTTTGCCCCAGTTTATTACTTTTCTTGCCACAGTTGTTAAGTGAATCACCATAGTTAAGTGAATCTGGCTTCCCCATTGACTTTTTATAAGAAGGTCGCAAAAGGTGATCACGTGACCTTAGGACACTGCAACTGTCATAAATATGAGTCAGTTGCCAAGCATTTGAATTTTGATCACATGGGGATGCTGCAACAGTCATAAATGTGAAAAATGATTGCAAGCCACTTTTTTCAGTGCTGCTGTAACTTTGAATGGTCACTAAATGAATTGTTATAAGTCAAGGACCACCTATACAATAAGTCTTGTTCACTACAAAGTACAGGTCCGGGCCAAAATAGATACACTAAGAGGATTCTAGGTAAGACTCACTGAGATCATGAGGTGAGGCCACATGAAAAGAATGTAGGTATTTGTCTAAAATGCTTTGTCAGGTCCTGTACTGAGCAAGGAGTTTGATGTAGCAGCTAAGACGCCAGGCTAAAGGCTGTGAGTTCTAATCTCCCACCTCAGGCATGAAAGCCAGCTGGGGGACTTTGGGCCAGCCCAACCAAAGAACCTCATAAGATTGTTGCTATGGAGAAAATAGGAGGAAGAAGGAGCATTAGGTATGTTCACCATCTTGAATTACTTTTAAAAATAATTAATGCAGGATTTTTTTAAAAAAATCTAAAATTAAAAAATTAAAAATGACTGAGACCCCTTCCATTAGGATGAATTCTCAGATCGCCTTTTTTCCCCAGGCTATTATCTTACGTTTCACATACACAGAATGAGTTGTGCCAGCTGGTCCCATCTTAGTAACCTCCCTCCATCCTGCATTCTCCTTTAAGACAGTTTGTGAGAATGGTGATGCAGAGATGTACAAGCCTCCACAGTATGAGAATATATTCTAGGTCGCCAGCCTCCTGGGACCACGGAGAGCTATTGGGGGATAGCTCCTATTATCCCCATCCAGCATCACCATTATCCATGCACAGTTATGGGATGATTGAAAGGAAGAAAAATTTTTATAGTGTGAGGTGGTCCAGGGTGTTTGCTCTGAATTGGAAAAGATGCTTATATAAAACCAGGGAGATGTAATTATTGGATTTGTTTCCAATTGTTGTTTTTTTTCCTCATGGAATTTTTCTGCTGTGCCTTAAATGCCTGCATAGCAAGTCTTTTTCCCCACCACCTAGGCATGCATCAGTGGTTTCAAAAAGTTTTATCACGGGTTCGGTGGGTGGCTTGGTGGGCGTGCTTTGCACGTGTGTATACACTTTGCGCGTGCCAAACACACACTTCACACAGATATAGAGGTGTTTTGAATCACCTCCTGCAATCCTGCACTCTCCCTGATGCTTCAGCAGCTGCGCTTCAAAAGCAGGACATACAGGTTAGTATGGGAGCCCGGGCAGGTGGGCCCAACACCTGGTTCAGTCTCCACTGCTCATTGCCGCTACAGGCTTGGCAGAACCACGCCAAACCGGTAGAATACCACCACCAGCATGCATGTATAGAAAACTATCACCTGTTCAATATTTGCTTGTCAGAAAAATGCCAGAACAGATTACATCAAGGGCCTATTAAACCAGAATCTTATTCTACACTGGTAATTTCTGTCTCCCAAAAAATATTTGAAGGTAAGCTGATTCTGATATATTATGTAAAGCTACCAGAATCAGCAAAAAAGCTACTTTCCATAAATTGAAAATCATTCGAATTAGGGCTACTGTATTCTTTTTTAACTGGTTCAAACATGACATTAAGTCATGCTTTTTAAAATTTACATGCAATATGTATCTGGCCAACTGTGATTTATTCAACAAATATATTTAAACAAACTATGACTTAGGGTATTATGCAAATAGTCTTTTGTTTACTCCTCCCATCTATAAACTACATTTGATGCCTGCAGTTTATGGTACACTTACTCAGATCTTTATGTCATATATAGGTTTCGTTCACATTACATCCAAAGCTGTAGTGAAGTTTGTCTGGCTTTGGTTTAGCACATTATTTGAATCCGACTATTATTGTTTGTAGAAATAATTTATCGATGTATTGTGTGAACCTATCTAATTGTGATATATGGTACAGTAGTTTATAAAATAAACTTCAATAAGCTATATTTTACATGACCTCTTTTATAGATGCTTAAATCACATATTTTGTGTTTTTCTGTCTCACAAACATCTTGCAGGCATTGTGTAAATACAAAATGTGAAACAGGGACAAAAAGAGGCCAAGAGGAGCTGTAGCTTTTTTTCTACAGTACTACTACTTTGTTTAATAAGGCTCTGACCCTGTCTAGGGTTTTTCAGATGTCAGTTATTTTTTAAACTGTAAGGAATAAAATGCTGCTAGCAGAGCAAGTTATCTGAAATGGTACAGGGTTTCCTGCTTAAGCAGGGGGTTGGTCTAGAAGATCTCCAAGGTCCCTGTCAACTTTTTTTTATTTTATTCTAGTCTTGTCTCTAATCTTATTTCCACTCTCCTATCTGAGTTGACCAGAAATTTATGGCCTACTGTTTTGCGGCCTACTGTTTTGTGGCCTACTGTTTTGCGGCCTACTGTTTCATGGCCTATCTTATTGTATCCCAAAAGGCAAATCTGAATCCAAATTTCCTAGCGTGCATATAGAGCCATCGCATTCTGTATACAAACAATGCACTTATTCACTCAATTGTCTCCAGGCATATTCAACACTTCCTTGCCTCCAATCAGGCAGCTGATTGCACAAGAGAGTAAGTGATCAGTTTTCATCCTTAATACAAAATTTCCAGATTTATTCCAGTCCTGAATTCCAGTGTTCCCCTTTGTACTGTTGGAAGAAATATCCTTCTGGGTTCAATTCCAAGTGGGGGAAAAGACACTGGACACATGGAGGTTGTCTGGAAAGATGGTTTAATGGTGGAAAAGATCACATGCCTTGGAGCTCCTGAGCGGAAAAAAAGGGGAGATGCTGAGAGTCCCTTGGTTTTATATCCTCTGTTGGGCCCCACCTTAGTGTTTCCTGTTCTTGTGCAAGAAATGTACCCCATTGGCTGCCAGACTCCCAGGGGTGGTGGTCTTAGCTAACTTTGTAGGCTTTGTCTGGACCACATGGCTTCACTTGAGTGTTGGCTCATGCAATCTGCCCAGGCCATGTGGTAAGATGGGCAGAGGCCTTTGTTATGTAGAATACTCTGGCCTAGGCCCACTAACAAAGGTGGGGGTGAGCTTCTGCTTCTGAGGTGAGTTTCTGCTTTTGAGTTTTTACTTCTCTTTTTAGGGGAAACATTCTGCCTTTTTAATATTTCCTAGGATATTTCATTTTTCTAGGAGAGGGATGGTTTTTAACTTCCTACAGTATGTTATAGTTTATTTCTTATCTCATTTTTTATCCTTGCATTTCCCTATTATTATTTTATATATTCTCCCTAGGAATGAATATATAATTTTCTGCATCTGTTATTTGATATTTTCCCCATCACCTTGAACAAACTTCTCGGCTTATCCCGTATCATTTTTTCCCCCAGGCTATACAGTCTTCAATAAACGTAGCTGTGTATTATTACTTGTGACTCTCAAAAAAGCGCATTTTAAAACGCATTTCATTCACACGTCTTGGATTGACATTAATACTGTACAGAGTTACAGCCAAGGATGGATTATATCGTTTTAAAGGAGTTTCTCTGCATTCCAGATCCTTTGTTGGCTGCTCCACTAATCCAGCCGCTTCCTTTGTACAAGCGCATGTATAACGAAATCTAGCAAACCATCACTGCACATCCTCTAGCGCTCATTTATAAAACGAAGGCATTTATTTCTAAATGCTGCGCAATTGCGCACGTCATGTGAAATCTGACGTTATCTTCGCGCATGCACTTTTTTTTTTTAAAGCAGAAAAACAAAATCCCTCTCCTCACCCGTCTGCTTTGTTCCGAACCCTACAGTGATAAAGAGTATAAAAACCACCACCAAACCCACCTTTATGCAAACTCAGCACCGAGGGAGGAGGGGAAAGGGATCGGGGCGGTCCCTAAGTTCCCGGAAGGCGCAGGCGCGTCGGCTCCGAGCTTTTTTGGGCACGCGCAGGAAGCCATGTGTCCCTTTGCAAAGCTTCCTGAACTTGGCGGAGGTGATTTTGCTGAAAGCCTTTGCTGCCGAGAGACTCCCCCGAGAGGGGTGGTGGTGGTGGAGGAATCCTTGAACAAGTAAGGGGCTCTGGGGTTAGAGGAGAGCAGAAAGCAGCGGGACCCTCGTGATGCTGACTCAGAATGGCACCCAAAGTGTGATACATTTATAAGCGGGGTGGCATGTCGAGGCAAGTTTACCATGAAAAATTCAGCTTTAGCTAGAGGAGGGGAACCGGGTACCTGTGCGTAAGGGAGGAAAATGCAATGGAAAAAAAATAATAGTAGAAAATGCAATGGGAAAAAATAGTAGTAATAATGATAGTAATAGTAATATAATAATAATAAGTAGTAGTAGTAATAGTAATGCGGGGTCTTAGTCTATGGAGATTCTCAATCATCCATGTAGGTCATGGTTGTCCCAAAGGTGCTTCCCCCCACCACCCACTCCTGAGGTTGATGAGAAGCAAAAGATCTTCAAAGAAAAACTAGAAAATCCAAGTTGGGTCTTGGGGAAAAAAAACACCTTTGAGACAAATGGGATCTTTGTAAAAATTCGTGGTCGGGATTGATAGTCCAACTGGAGAAAGCAGGACAATCTCAGGATGAATTACCATTTGATTCTCCTGCTTTTTATAAGTTGGGTGGAAGAAGCCAGGGGGAGGGGAGGGGTTTCCTACTTTGGATAATTATGGCTCTTTGAAAATGAGATTTGTGTACTCTGCGTGATCTCTAGTCTCCCATTCGTATCTTGTTTTTTATCTGAGACCTTAAGGTAACAGATACAGATAATAATGTTCTATGAGGTAAATGGCAGGCTGTGATTAAGTCTTGTCAGCTGATGAGCTTATCAACCAAGTAGGAATTTGAATCAAGACATTTAAATCTTCCATCCAAATCTGACACGTCCATCAAGGTGTTGCTACAGGTAGTCCTTGACTTATGACCACAATTGAGCCCAAACTTTCAATTGCTAAGCAAGACAGTTCTTAAGTGAGTTCTGCCCCATTTTATGAACTTTCTTGCTACGGTTGTTAAGTGAATCACAGCATTTGTTAGTAAAGTGGTTAAGTGAATCTGACTTCCCCATTGACTGTTTGTCAGAAGGTTGTAAAAGATGATCACATGACCCTGGGATATTGCAATCTATAAATACATGCCAGTTGCCAAGTGTCCAAATGTTGAACATATGACCATGGGATTGCTGTAGTGGTCATAAGTAAGAAAAATGGTAAGACAAGAAATAAGTAAGAAAAAATATGTCACTGTTTTAAGTGAGGTAACTTTGGTTATTAAATGGTTGTAAGTTGCAGACTACCTGTAGAGTCTTCTCAATTTCTACCATATCTCCCTCAAAGATCATAGAACATCTTGGTTTTCTTTTTCTGGAGGTTACATGTACTAATATATTCCACACATTTCCTTCTAGATCTATTGGTTAATAAATTATCAAGAGTGAAACATGGATAGCTAAGTGCTTCTTTGCAACTTGTCATTAGAGTAAGAGAGAGGGATGTGGACTACCAATGGGTTAATTTGGAGAAACAAAACTAAAATCTTCCACGGAAGATTTTATTTGGAGACTCAAGCTGGATGTTGACAGATCCCATTACTTCATGTGGCAGAGACAATACTAAAGGATTATGACTCCTTGAAAATGCAGGATGTGAAAAGATAATTTAGGTTTGTAGCTTTACACTGTTGGCTGTGTTTCACATCACACTAAACAACTATGTAGCATAGGGGCTGGATTCATGTAATCCATTATGCCAAAATTAAATGTAATTTATTAAATTGATATGCTGTCCAACTCAGAATGATTTTGGGCAGCTTTCATTTGTTATAATTTAGGATATTGTTAGGAGCAATCTACTCTATTCATATGATGAGAAAACTACATAGACTAACTTTTCTCTTTTTTTCTAGGTCTTGTTAATCAGGAGAGAAAAGGTGATTCAAAAGCTAATGTTGGGAAGAAAAAGAAAATCCTATTCTACCTCCATTTAGCATCATGACCCGGCATAGTAAATATTTGTTTGAATTATTCCAGTCTAATTGGAATTCTGAATGAGTAATCATGTTTGCTTATCTCTGATTTCCTTTTTTTTTCTCTTTTGCAGAACAGAAAAAATCTAGCAAGAAATCCAAACATAGCAAGGTAAGAAGAATCTTGAAAAAAAGAAGTTTTTGTGGTAGAGACGATAGCAGAATTGATGGAAGAGCAGGGCAAGCCTTTGAATTTGATAGTGAAATGATTGCTGGTTATATTAGTGAAGCAGAATTGTTTTAAATGTAAGTCACAGGGTTTGGGTGGTGAGTCAAAATGTAAGCAATGTATCTCAGTATGCTTCCGGATGAAATTTTCATCATGCAAGTTGCCAATGATACATTACCTTCCATCCGTAACTCTGTTTTTCATATTAGAGTATCAATTCTGCTCTGAATATAGTTTTCAGATGAGAAAACATAAGATATTCTTTTAGCAAAGTGGAAAGGGTCAAAATTGTGTCAGCTGGAAAAGCAAGGATCTATTGTTCTCAGATGTGATGATTATATGTTGTAACTTTATGTCTGCAATCAAATCCAATGCAGTTTTTCTTCCTTTCATAGAAAAAGGAGTCAAAATCACATAGGAAAAAAGATTCAGGAGTACCTCAACTGTCACGCTTCAAAGAACATGTCAAAAAGGAACTGGCCCTAAAGCAGAAAAGGGTAAGGTTAACCACATGGAAGAACAGAGGCTCAAAGGTGGAGTTTTTAGATACCTGGATTAATTTCTCTGCTTGGGCTATAGAGTTTGGGGTGGCATAGGATTGGTACCCAATACTGGATCTATGAGACCTGTGCAGCAGGATTGCTAGAATCCCCTTATTTTAAGATTATATCCATCTAACTAGGTGAAAGAAATGCAGGAGCGGCAACAAATGGCACGACAGAAGGAAATCAGCCGGTTCCGAAGCCTGGAAGGGTTGCAGAAGGATGCCTTGCACAGACAGCAATGCTTTGAGCAGAAGGTAACAGATTTAGGCTGGTAATGTTCTCCGTGGCGCATCTATCCAGTCCAGTTGCAGAAAGTATGCTTTGTCTATGCAGCTTTTATAGACGTTTTGATTGTCCCCTCCTTCTGGCAGTTCTTTTAAGCAGCTCCAATATGTTGGTAGAGATATTCTGTACATTTCTGTAGTTGGTTAGACAAATGCTTATTTAAGTAGGAAAGAAGTACATGAAACTAACCATGGGAATTCCAGCTTTAGTTCTGGATTGATTTTTGATCATTCATATGGGATTTCTCACAAAGCAGACTACCGCTGGTCTATTTGATGACATGTCCAAATGTGCTCGATAGGATCCAATTCTTGGCATATATCAAAGGGATTATAGCCTCAAGTGAATGAATTGTGTTGCAACATTTTTCTCATTCGTTTTTTACAAAAAGCCCCATACCAATTATTTCTACAAAAAGGCGTAAAACAAATCAGTTACTGAGTTTAAATTTCCCTCTCTATCTGGCTATCCCCCACCCTCATCCCCAAAACAAAATTTCCCAAGGTACCTGAGGGCTGTGGGCTTGCTGTTTATTAAGTTACAACAGACATCAGAGGAGGAGAACTATATTGGTCTAGGATGGCAAAAAATTACTCCGATAACATCTTTTCCAACTAGCAACTTTGATTAAAAGGTATAAGCTTTTGTGAACTTTATCAGATGCATAAAGTGACTAGGCGTGCCTTTTAATCGGAGTTGTATGAAAAAGTGTCACCAGTGGTTTGAAAAGTGTCACTTAAAAGTGTTAATTTTAAGTTAGAGCATGTCTTTACCTCATTTTAAGCCAGAGGGTGGACTTGGTTTAAAAATGACAATGAATTAATTTAGTAATGATTCTTAATCTCTCGGTGACATGCAATACATATAATATGTTTAACAATTCATAACTAATGATATTTTAGAATATCGTGACATTTTGAAATTGCTGGTTGATCTATTTGTTTCATGTTTCCTTTTGTACGTATTCATCCACATTTTTCAAAGAATTTAATAAAAAAAGATATTTAAAAAGGGAAATAATGATGAATGGCTTGCTTGTCTGTAAACTTTGTCTAAGAGAACATCCTGGAGTTCCAGATCAATAAAACTTTTTATTTAAAAAAGCGTATCAAGAAAACAGCAGATGGGAAAGCATGATATTTCAAGGAGAAATTGCAAAATTCACAGGGTGCAAAGCACAGGTATATTTGATGGGGGATGATTAAATACATAGTTCTGTTTTCTAAATCACTTTGAAATTATGTTCTTGGAGAATGCTGCATTTTAAAAGGCTCTTATGGAAGATTTTATTCTGTTTATATACAACTTGAGTAAAAATGCCTCCCCCTCATAGGAAATGAATTCTGGTATAGCAGCAATCAAATAACAGCTATTTTGTAGGCAGCAGTATAAGTAGAAAAGCAGCTATGATGTATTTTGTCACATTATGAAATTAAGGGTACTGTACCTATTCTATTTTCCAGCAGTTGGAAAGCACGCATGTGTGAGTAGATAAATAGGTACCACTTCGGTGGGAAGGTCACAGTGTTCCATGCGCCTTGGCACATAATCATGCCAGGCCACATGACCATGGAAGCATCTTTAGACAACGCTGGCTCCTTTGGCTAGGAAACAGAGTTGAGCACCACCCCCCAGAGTTGGACACGACTGGACAGTGGAAACTTTTACCTTTACCTTTTACCTATTTTCTAACTATGAGAACCTATTCTGTGCCATTTGTAATTCTATCCCCATGGCCACGTGCATAATCATCTTCTTCCCACAGGAGATGGATCTGAAGCAATTGGCCAAACATGCCCTGTTGGAAAAAGACAGCTCTTGCAAGGCATATTACAAAGAGTTCAGGAAGGTCAGTGAAGACGGAAGTGACTGAACACCAAGAAAAATAGAGTTGTACATGGGGAGGCTTTGGTTGGGTTGGGCTGGATCAGTGTTGGACACCACAGGCCTCTAGTTCTTTGCTCTCTCTAGGTAATTGAAGCAGCCGATGTGATCTTGGAAGTCCTTGATGCTCGGGATCCTCAAGGTTGCCGATGCCCCCAGGTTGAAGAGGCAGTGGTGCAGGCTGGAACCAGCAAGAGATTGGTTTTGGTGTTGAATAAAATAGGTACGTAGCAAGATTAGATTCTTTTTGTGGAAAGGAAGTGAAGCCGTATGTGATTCAATAATATGAGATCAGACCTTTTCTTACTAAGAGTTTCTCTTTACGGATTCAAATTCTGCACCAAAGGAATCCAGAAAGTATACTTGAAATAAAGTGTTAAATTACATTGGCTTATTTTGCAGTTGCTTTGATTCAGAATCATTGCAATCATGACTTAATTCAGGGTTTCAGTGGCAGAGGGTAGAGTTAGGGGGAAAAGTCACTCAAAGGTTTGCTTGATAATGCATTTGGCCTCAACTAACTGTAGAATATTTTTTTGTGTTGCTTTTATTCTTTTTGTTCATGGTTCATTCATTCACAATGACAGTTAAGGTAGATAGGTGATCAGGTAATGGTTTTCTTTCTATGGCTATTGGATAAGTCACCTGGATAGTCTAATCCATATTAGTAATATTGACTATATCAGCTTGTGTCTGGGGAATTGGGGATGTTATTGCTTAGCCTTTTCCGTGATCTATCTGCAGACCATAAAATGATTAGAGTTTTGAAAAACACACAATTTTAAAAGGAAACTCATGCTCCTTTGGCATACAAAACAGTAGGTGTTGTCCTAATGAACTGGTACTAGAGTGACTTATATTAAAGGACTCCTTCACTTTCTCAATCTGTTCCTGATCCAGATCTGGTATCTAAAGAGATCGTTGCAAAATGGCTGAAGTATCTGAGGAATGAATTTCCTACAGTAGCTTTTAAATCCTCCACTCAGCAACAGAGCAAAAACCTGGTAGGTGATGGAGGGTTGCAATGGATTAATGATATTTTACCTCTACAGTATTTTTTTTAAACTGGAGATCACTTTGAGAATTGGGCGGAGATGGGCAACATGCTACAACATCCCTTGGCAGTGTCCATGCATCCCCAAAATTAAATTAAAAACTGACACGTAGCAAGAATATAAAACTCACAGAAGACTGCAAAAAACCTAGCAAGATTTCTGTTGAAATTGCCCAGGTCTTTCATGGTTTTGGAGTCTTGTGAAAATCTGGCTGATAAGACGAATTTGTTTTATGACATTTATACTAAATAAATATTAATGTATTTTAATGTTACATTTCATTATCTTTTATAGAGTACTGTATAAGGTACATTGGTTTAGCCCTTCCTTTGAATGCGATCTGTATATGCCCCCTCCCCCCAAAGAGTTGGCTACTGTAAAAGAGGTTACGGGTCTCACCATTTTCTGATAGACTAGATTTGGCTGTGGTGGCAGTCCTATACCTGGTCTTTATACAGGGAGATCTAGGTGGCAGAAAGAGATTGGTGGGTTCTGGGAGATGGGAAACACAGATTAGGGTTTTTTAAAAATACTTTGTAATAGTTGGGAACATTTGAAGATTGGGACATCAAAAGTAAGAGCCAGCAACATTAAGCAATAATACCTTTGTCCCTTTTAGCAAAGGAGCCATGTCCCAGTAACCCGAGCATCAAGTGACTTGCTAGGCAGTGCAGCATGTGTTGGGGCAGATTGCCTCATGAAGATGCTTGCAAACTATTGCCGGAATCAGGACGTCAGAACAACAATCACCGTTGGAGTTGTGGGTATGTAGCATGCCTCTATTTGAGGGATGGACAGAGTGAAAGAATAGCTTTCCTCAACATGACACCTTCCAAAATGAGGAAGCTGGAACTCCTGCATAAACTGGGAATTCTGGGAATTGTACTAATTGAAGTGTGCCAAAATGGGGCTAACTGAAGTGTGCCAAAATGGGGGTAAGTTAGCATTGTCTTCCTTGCCTTGTCTGTCTCCAGCTGACCCAATAGAGCAAATTGGGAAATGTTCCCCATTTTAGCTAAATAGAATCTTAGCAGCTATCTTTCCAATGACAGGAGGTTTCTTTGGCCTTGGATGAAAGCCACTGGTCCTTCTATCATTCTGAGAGTTGAGGCCAGGAGAAAGCTGGGCCTGTAATTCAAACAGGGAAGAAGTGGGGGAAGTAGTGTTGCCCATAAATAGCACTAACAATAGAACTTAGACTTATATGTCGCTTCATAGTGCTTTACAGCCCTCTCTAAGCAGCTTACAGAGTCAGCATAATTGCCCCCAACAATCTAGGTCTTCATTTTACCGACCTCAGAAGGATGGAAGGCTGAGACAATCTTGAGCCAGTCAGGATCGAACTCCCGGCAGTGGGCAGAGTTAGCCTGCAATACTGCATTCTCTCCACTGCGCCATCACAGCTCTTACCATGAAAGGAAGGAAAGAGGCAGGTGAGGGAAGATTTAGATCCCATGGTCCTCAACTTCCTTGGAACCCTTACATTGGCCTTCACCAATTGCACAGATCAATGCTTTGAAGTTTACAGACTTGGAAGTGCCTATTTTGGGGAAGATTCTTTCAGGTAGTTGGGGGGTGGCTGGACCCTAACAGCTTTTATTCTGCCTTTTAGTCCAGAAGGAAAAGATGGTGGGAGTTACTGGTAATGCTGTCCTTTCATGTGTAGAATGCAAAGGAGACTGTTTAGTGGAAGGTAGCAGTGACTTGTATGGGAGCAATCACCAGAATGGAAATGTGCTTGCTGATGGGTTGCCTGTCTCTATATCCCCAACTGCAGGCTTCCCAAATGTTGGCAAAAGCAGCTTGATCAACAGCTTGAAGAGGAGCCGAGCTTGCAATACTGGTGCCACTCCTGGCATCACCAAGTACGTGCCCAAGCTGAGGTGCTAATTAGAAGTGAGGCATCAGATCTGAAGTGCTGGGGAGTCAACAGAGTAGGTTTTTTTTTTAAATTTTAAATCAAGGAATGCTACAGGAGGTCTCTGGTCCTGCTTGTATAAGAGAGATAAAAACTCATGGATTCCCTTATGCTTTATCTCCCAGTCGTATGAAAGATAGTTTTTCCTTTGATAACATTGAGCAGAACTTGGCATGAGTGACAGTGCCTAGAATTATTTAGTTGGATTAACATAATTTTGGGCATAGTAAGCCAAAGAAGGTTTGGGGTTGTAAGATAAAAAGAATAAAAATTTTGTACAAGATAGAATACTTTGTCCACTACTTTATATATTATTCTGATCCATAAGATAATTTAATTCATCACTGGAAGCTTTCAAGAAGAGACTGGACACTCAGAAATGGTATAGAATCTCCTGCTTCAGCAGGGGGTTGGACTAGATGACCTACAAGGTTCCTTTTAACTTTGTTATTCTATTCTAATTTGTGTTTATTCAGCATTTACCCTTACCAGCTGTAAGTTACACTTTGTGACTTAGAACCAATAGTGTGGTTGAATAAATAACTCATGATAAAGCAATGGCTAAATATCATTTGTGAACTTAGGCACTTTCTACTCATTGGTTTATTTTACCCATTCTCCCTAGTTTTGAAGTTGCTTAGATTAACTTTATATTTAAATTCCCCAAAAAAGAAAGAAAGAAAAAAACAAAAACCACAAGTCTCAAAGCACATATGCATTTGAAATAATGATTCTTGAAAAGACAGTTGCTGGCCAGCCTTCTTTAAAACATTTGTTGTCTAAACAGGTTTACCATCTTCCGCTCCCTCCCAACCTCCTTTCTCCTGAAGCTCAGAGGATTGATAAAGTTATTGAAAATAAACATTCCAGGAGAGGAGGGGGATTATATAAGAACCGTTGTGAGAAATTATCTGCCATCCTAGAAGAAGCCTAAAATTTTAATTTCTGGTCTGGTTGTTTTAGTTTTGGGACAACAAAGTAATATAAAGTTTTAGAAAATTAACTTTTTAGGAAGAAAGGCTGGCATTTGAAGTGATTGCTCTCATTTATTTATCCCTCCCCCCTCCCTTTTAGGTCTCTGCAAGAAGTGCAGCTGGACAAACACATAAAACTACTAGATTGTCCAGGGATTGTCATGGCTTCTCCCACTTCAGACGCTGCCATGATTCTGCGAAACTGTATCAGGATAGAACAACTGGCAGACCCTGTGAGTCCGGTGGAAGCCATCTTGAAACGATGCAACAAGCAGCAGGTATGGGTGGTCTTGAAAGAATGACCAGAGTCTATGGAAGTGAAAATAATCTGGAAAGTTATGAAGGTGGGGCTTGAGAATCCCAAGCTCTTTTCAGAGACTACAAAAAGGTGATGGCAAAAATAATGGTTCTCAGAAAGAGTATTATACATTTGAAGGATTTTTAGTAAGGCTAATTTAGATGAAGCTCCTTTTCCCTTGAAATCACATTTAAAAAGGATGAATCTCTTTGTAAATGATGTGTCTTCAAATGGGCTTTTTGCCAAGAATCTTAATTTGGGTTCTTTAAATAGTTGCCCATTGGCGAGATTCACACAACACACTAGACTAATATTCATTGTTGTTTGGTCTGTGGTTCAGAATGTTGGGCAATCTCAAGCAGTGGGGTTAATTCACTAAATCATGGTTCAGTTAGACCTGAATCAACATGTTGGGGGAACACAAGCTTTAAATTGTTATTGGTGTTACTTTTGCTGCAAAATATGATCCTATTGTATAGATTTTTTAAAAAAATAGCAGCAGGCGTTAAGTGGATCATTGTATTCAACATGTTCAATTGGGCAACACTTTAAAAGAATGTGCATATTGGCATTTTAATGCAAAAGACACGTGGCAGATAATTTAGCAAAGGCATGCACTTTTAGGAGGACATACTGTTCTTGTGGCATATACACCAGCTAAGTTTTTCTTAACATAGTTAAGAAAACATACTTTCCATCAGGAAAGCCTTTGCCCATAGAAATTTGTACTTGAAATGGATATTATTCCATTCTAATGTGTACTCAGAAATCAGCTTCACTGCACTCTCCTGGTACTTCTTTCAAAATAAATAAGATTATAGAACTGCAAACTCAATTGATTAGCTTTAGCAAAGTGATAACCGCCCTGCTTTAAAAAATGATTAGAAAACAATTAAATCCCATTTCTGTTTGGGTTGATTTGGTTCTGGCAGTTTTCAGAAATCACCCATTGAAATTTTACAGCACTATCTGAAATGCAATTTCTTTCTGATTTCTGGAAGGGAGGGAAGAAGAAGAGGGTATTATCACATTGTCGCCCTGCTCAGTGTAGTCTTTGCCTGATAAGTAATAAGCCCAACTGCTAAAAACCTGAGATTTGTCTGAGATGTAAGTAAATCATCATGTGCACAACCAATTTTGTTGTATACATGATGTGCAATGACAATAAAGAATTTGAATTCAAATAGAAAGGGCAGGTTGGATAAGAAAACTTTAATCGGCATCTAATTCTCATTTCTCTACCAAAAGATTATGCAGCATTTCAGTGTGCCAGATTTTCAGAACACCATGGAGTTCTTGGCGTATTTGGCCAAGCGACAGGGCAAGCTGAAAAAAGGAGGAATGCCAGACCATGAGAAAGCTGCGAAAACGGTGCTAAATGACTGGATGAGGTGAGTGGAATATAGGATCTTTTTTTTAAAAAAAGAACAAAGCTTTTTGCAGGAACTGTCTTTGATGTAAGCCTCTTTCTTCCCTTTCTCTTTCTCTTACTCAACTGGCAGCTCTAATTCAAGTGGGAATTGAAATCAGGAAAAGAAGAAAATAGGAACTACTGCAAAACTGTTTTTGGGGAGTGGGTGGTAGGGAGCTTTTCCTATAAATATGGGGTCAACAACATGGCCATCCTTTCCCCATGATGTTCTGACATTGATTTATGAAGTAGTCACAACCTTGCACAAGATCATGTACCTTGGGGCACTCTCTGTCTGTCTTGGATTTGTGGCCTGAAAAGTTATCAATCCTTGCTATAAAACTTGCAATCTGTTACTCTGTAAGGGAGATGGGCAGTCTCTAAATATGATAAATATTGTACTTTGTTTTTTCTAGTGGAAAAATCAGCTATTTCACACATCCACCCGAGACACACACACTTCCTACTCACATCAGTGCTGAGATTGTGACAGAGATGGGCAAAGCCTTTGATTTTGAGGCACTGGAGCAGGAGAATGAGAAGGCTTTGGCTAGTAAGTGCTTGGGAAAATGGGACTGCTTTCCACAAGATTTTGCCACCATACAATTCTTGTTTTGTCTCTCTTTCCTTTGACTGACAGGAGTTTTGATATCCAGCCCTATGGCTGTTTTTACACTACAGTACATGTCATCCCTTCTGCAAAAGGCTGACAAAAATGGAGAACATTGTGTAGCTTCCGATGGTCCCAGATATGTCTGTTCTGCAATTCAGCATAATTCTCCACACTCTTTCAAGAGCACAGAGTATCTGTCCATTATGTAATAATGCTGCAGTAGTATAATTATAAAAAGCTGCAGGGTGTGAGGTATTCTTACATATTGGTTACCAGGATCCTCTTCAAGCAGCTATTTTTCCCCCATCATTTCTGCTTCCCTTTTGTAAAAGCTGTTATGCATTTCTCTTTTTTTTTCTTTTTTTCTTTTTATTGGTTTTTAAGACAAACATAGACAAACAAAACATAAAAACATCGAGCCATCTTCCATATATATACATACAGTGTGTTGGTTGGTTTATAGATTGTTTTGTGCTTCCATTTTGTAGTCTTCAATTACAATTACATTATATATATTCTCATATTTTCAATCAAATATTAAATACATCAATCATTTGACTATACTTTTATTCATGTTTCATGAAATAATCCATATTTTACTTAATTTGTTTTATGACAGTTCATATTATCATCTCAAATCTATCCTACAATCATTTTGTAGATATAATAAGAGAATACATCTTTATATATTTATTATTTTCTAAGAATCTACATATTTCATTACCGTGTTTTATTGTCTAACCATTGATAGAATAGATCCCAAATTTTATAAAATTGTTTATCATCTTGTTCTCTGATTTCAAACGTCAATCTACTCATTTCAGCACATTCCAATATTTTCTTAATGATTTCCTCCTGTAATGGTATTTTCTCATTTTTCCAGTTTTTGGCAAATACAATCCTAGCCACTGTTAATACATTTACAATCAGGTATTTCAATTCTTTATATTTCAGGTAAAATTCCCAATAAAAATATCTCTGACATTGTCTTTTAATCTTCTCCCAGTTTAACCACAGAGACTCCTGTATGTAAGGTCTTCTAAAATACCCCTGTGTTTTAGTTCCTTTATACCATAGAAAAGCATGCCACCCCAACAACAGATCATGTCCTTCTAATGTCAACAATAATATTTCTTAATGTTATCCATTCCTTAACCCACATCAAATTTGTAGCTTGGTAATATAACTCCCAATTAGGCAAACCAAATCCTCCTCTTATTCTGGCATCTTGCAAAAGTTGTAACTTTATTCTCGCTTTCTTACTTTGCCATATATATTTCAACACAATTTTATTTAAATCTTCAAAATAATCTTTTCCAAGCCTAACTGGAATTTTTTGGAACAAATATAAAATACTAGGTAATATATTCATCTTGATTGTTGATATTCTCCCTATTAATGACAGTTGTAGATTTTCCCATTTCGCCAAATCTAGTGCTATCTGCTGCTTAAGTTTGATGTAATTATTCTCTTTTAGTGTACTACATCTTGCTGTCAAATGTATCCCCAAGTACTTAATCTTATTCGTGACCTGAATTTTCAATAGATCCACCAGTTCTTCCTTTTGTCTTAATAGCATATTCTTTGTCAAGATCTTTATTTATTTTCAAACCAGACACCTTTCCATATGCCTCTATCTTTTCTATCAATTTTGATGCTGTATCTAGTGGGTGAAACTGTTATGCATTTCTCAATTCTCTACAACCTTCCTCCTCCTCTTCCTCCTCTTTTTCTTTGATCTGTTAGAATAGGTATAATTGAATATAGAGTCTTCCACCAAATCCAATAGGATATAATTTTCATTTCTTTTCCCCTTGTCCTATATCGGTGGTCCCATAAGTTAAGCATAACTTACATAATTAAAGTTTGTTGAATAAATTATACTTGGCTGGAATGTTAGTTTCCCTGTAAACTATGTTAACTATGATTTATGACTCAGGATGGATTTGTTCATTCAGCTGGCCTAGTATGTGTAGTGTGATTGAATTCTGCTCCTTGCTTTAAGCCTCTTTCCACTCCAGACTGACTATAATTTAACAACTCTGAATGATGGAGTTGTTGTTGTTGTTGTTTTTGGATAGATTTAAACTCTGGTCCTGTGGGTATCTCCTTGGAGGGTTCAGGCCTAACCAGTGGGGCAGAAACTGAAATGGCTGAGGAAGAAGGGCTGCATATTACAGAAGAGGAAGAGAGTAAGATGGAAGAAGATGAGGGTGATGAGGTATGTACCCCAGCCTTGGTTGTTCATGTCTATCCTTTTTGCAAGATAGGGGCAAATTGAAAGAGTAATAGTGAGTCTTAGTCCTCACATAAATTGAGACGAGCATTGATAGTTAACAGAATAGAGAATTCTTGCTTTCGCAAAGCATTAAAGACCTGTTTTTTGTTTTGTTTTTGTTTTTGCCCCAGGCACTGGATTGGGAGAATTTGTGAACCTGTTTGGGTTGTTGAATTGTTTCTAGTGCTATTTGCTTTATGCCTTATGTTTATAACATTTTACAGTTGTCTTAATAACCTGAATCATTTGTTCAAAGAGAACAGGATGATTTATATATTCATTGTCAAATTTTATGACAAGTTGAAAATTTCTCCTTCTCGAGTTACATGCAACTAAAGAATTTTAGCTCTGATGGTTTGCACTACTGTATCTCCTTATTTTGTATAGACATGCCATATTAATACATTTGATCCAATAGAATTTCCTTTTTTTCTATGCTGGTCACTGACAAAAGTTAATACAAATTTACCACTCTTTCACTATCAAGAGGGCAGCTGTATAAATAAATGCATTTTGAGTACCTATTCCTAACCAAGGAGGCTGCCTCCTCCTTCTTCTTCCCTCTAGCTTGGCCCAATGACTATAGAGCTGAAGTCCAAGAACAAGACTGTAACAGAAGCAGCCAAAGCAGTGCCCAGAGCACCTGATTTAGGGGAGATCTCGGCCTTGCACCCTCTATACCAAGGGCAAGGCCTCCGGGCAGCAAGCAAGAAACGTAGAAAGCGTCAGAAGCGAGCAGGTGGGGAAAGCTGCTTTTCTACTTAACCCCCATTGTGATTTCATGTGAGGGTTTTTTTTTTTAGTCATTTCTTGGCATCAACTTGCCAGTGTGATGATACTGTGCCCCTCTTGGGGTTGTGTAGCTTAATGACCATACTTGGGTGTGGAGGGAGGAGGGAATGGAGGAGGAGCTGCTAACAAGGCAGCAGTCAGACAAAAAATAACTTGAGTAGAGGTCTGAGACAGGTACACCCCCCCCCCCAATTTAAACAAAAATAAAGGGAGGGAGGAGGAAACTTACTCAGATTTGCCAGATTTTGTTACATTAAAAGTAGTACCGTATTAATTTATGTGGCATTGGTTCCTTAGTCTGGTCTACCTTGAAGGATTGACAATGGATCGTGATTTCCCCAATACCCTCTTTCTCCTCACAGAAAACATAAGGAAATCATGTTCAGGGAAACATCTCCTTGGTTCATTAATTTCTTTCTCTTTAAAAAAAGGAATGGTTCATCAACATTGCCATCTGAAATTACTGATTGTTGTTTTCCTGCTCTCATTTTTTATGGAAGTCAGTAATCATAAGGGAGTTAAGCCTAATAATAAAATATTGAAATAAAAGCATGTTGCCCAACTGTTTTAAAAAGCAGAAAGGGTTGTTTAATTCAAGAGTGATTTCTCCTCGTATATACCTAACTACAGTGGGCTTTTTGTGTTCTTGTAACATGCATGAACACAAAAAGCCCAACAGGGCTTACCTCTTACTTGCATATTTTAAAAACTGGGTTCTTGCACAAACAGTTTAGATTCTAATCCCATTTTGCCCCTCATTTTTCCACAGACAAAATTGCAACCAAACTATCTGCAAGCCTGACGGCAGCCATGAATTTCAGCTTGAAGGATGACTGAGGAAAATTGGATACTGGGCTGCTATTGATCTACCTCAGGAAAGCTGTTCCAACATGGCACCCCTAGGAGAAAGGATGCAAAGCAGTTCCCATCATACCCACGCCTCATTGTGGAACGGGCCTCTGCAGGCCTATGAAGAACTAATGAGCTATTTTGCCAAGAAAGTTTATTAAAGGGGTTAAAATCAGACTGTTAAAATAAGGGTGCAATTGTATCAACATTGTCTCAGATTTGGCTCTTAATAATTATAACAGACTGACAGAAAAGGAAGTCATTCCAACTTGACCTCCAGTGCCAAATTTGATTGAACAGAGGTAAAAACAGACGTAGAGTTTGGCTTATCTAAAAGAGTATACAGGAATGCCATTCTTGAGAACAGTGACTCAGGGGGATACTTCAGTTCTAGTCAGAGTTGCAAAAAGGAGGAGGTTACTGGGCCAAATCATGTATGGGGAAAAATTCTACAGTTAATTAAAATTAATTTAAAAAACACTTTGTAACCGTGTCTGTCTATTGATCTATTTTCTTGCCAACCAGGGACTGAAAATCAAAAGTAGCTAGATTTAAGAATACGAGGCAGGCCATATCAAACCCAGGCATAATATTCAGCTCAACTTTTGCCTGCTCAGGTTCTTTAGTATTTTTAAAATTTTGGGGATACTCTCAGAAAATCAAATAAGGGAATCATGTCCCAGATTGATAACTGTCTTTCTCAAAGAAGTATGATTGTTGTCCAAAACCTTGCCAAAAGAGATGCCGCTTCCTTTGGCTGCATCGGTGCACAGTGAAGTTATTTATACTACTTTGGCTCTTCTTTGCAGACATCTGGGGCTCAGGCCTATCAGCTTGTGAAAGAGCCTGGGTCTTGTAGAGACTGACGGCTCCGAAGGTTGTACCGGGGAGTCTGTAATAGGCGAGACAAACATGATATTAAGTTTATAGCTGCCTTTCACACTATCCAGACTGGGTGGCTACCACTATGTAAAGGCATAAATACAAAAGCATTAAAAAGTGTTAACAGTTAAATAAAAGGTTAATACCAAAAGCATGGATGATAGGGGGATGAGCTTTTGTCTCTCGCTCAATTAACCACTTATAGCAAAGCATGCCAAATTTTAAGGCACTTCCAGAAGGCCAGGAGTGTGGAGGTAGATCTCACTTCTAGAGGCAAAGTCTTCCACAAAGCAGGAGCCACTGTTCTCACTGTCCCTATTAGCTGAACCTTCTTGACTAGGCCTCTTCTGCCGCAGTGAATGGCACAGACCCATCACATCGGAGAACCAAGGTTCCTCAGATACAGAGAATAGCCATAGGCCTGCTTTATTATTAATTTAATTGTAAGCTGCCTAGAGTTACAAATGCAAGATGGGTGGCTATGTAAATAAATATTAGTTATTTATCTGGGGACCTGGTCCTTGGGCTAGCCATTGACTATCAAGTAAGAAACAATTGCCCTGTTCTGGAAGAAGACTTTTGTGTATAATGCAGTGCGCTTTTTAAAAGAACGGAGGATTGTATTTCTTCAGAGAGACTCAGAAAAAAACTTTGAGAGAAGCGTTTCTGCTGCAGAATAATAGCACGACATGAAAAGTTTGTGAACTCTCAGCACTGTTTCCTTTTTGCTGTTACATGATCAAAAGCCATGTAATTAGAGCAGTGACTCTTCACATTTCTAATATACAAGCTATTTCTCAAGTATGCATGAGATGGTCCCAGATCTACAGCAATGCGGTAAATCCTTTCCCACCAGTCAGGCTGTTTCTTGGGCCAATTTTTGTAAAAAAAAAATTCCTCCCCAAAGTCTTTAATCAGAAACACAATTATGCTAATAGATTGTGACACACACACACACAGCGTTTGCTATCAATTCAATCCAGGATTTGAAAGGTAAGCAACCATGAGTAAACTATTGAATTTTGCAGTGTGGTAGCAGAAAGTAAAGTAGGCTAAATGCATGCCGTAAAAGTCCGAGAAGGATGCAAAACGTAAAACGTGCAAATTTATAGAAAATGTGCAATAATCTGCTGAAATGCAAAAATGAACCAAAGACTGGAATAAAGTTCCCAAAACTTGAGAAGGATGCTGCCATCCTGCATGCTTCATTACCTCCTGCTTTAGTAGTGTAGTTAGAATGGAAGACACCCCCCATACCCGCACTATCCTCCATAATTCAGTACACAAATTTTAATCAGTGAACTGGAACATGGCAGATTTCAGCCCTTGGTCACAGTGAATTCTTGGCAACGAACTCCTCTGCAATGTTAAATGCTTCTAAATCATGTCTCCCTACTTTTAGCTTAACATCCCCCACTCCAAAGCACAGCTTGGGAATCAGCCCTAGCAACATGAGGGCATTTACCTACCATACGCTTCAGGGCAAGGGTATCATACCCGATCATATCGTGGGCTGTATCATGGCATATCGGGATTGTTTTTGCCTTGGGGAGCCAGGGTGGGCATGACCTGCAGGAGCTGTATCCGGCCTGCCGCCTGCATGTTTGACACCCCTGCTTTAGAGGCTTTTAAGGGAAAGTGGAGGATTATTTCAGCCCCCCCCCCCAATCTATAGCAAGATCTCTTGAATAATCATTATTGAGTGCCCTCCATGCACCAGATTCCCCTACCAGCAGCATGGTTTTCTTCCGTAGAACAATTTATGCACCAAATGACATGGTGTGACACTTGGCTTCAACTCACCCCATCCACTGGTATAGAAATTGTCAGCAGCTGAGGAGCCACATTTTGGGATTGCCTATGCTGGCGAGACAATGCACGATGAGTCTGGGAAGATGGCCATCCTCTCTGCCTGGGGCTGCTAGTCTGTATCTCATCTGATAGAAGAAAAACACTGCATTGAATGACTTTGAAAGAGGCTGTTAGGAATGAGTGCAAGTTCCCTTCTATGAGACTACAGCAGCCTTTGGAAGCCAGACCTAAGCAAGCACATTTGCTTAAAAGCTGATTTTACACATGAGAATGACTGATAATGTTGAAGACGGATTCATGTTAGTATACCTTAATGGTCTCCTAAGGAAAAAAAAAAAATTCTGAATAACCAAATCTGTTATCAGTTGCCTGCATTTCTTCTCATCTGCCCAAACAACCTCCCAGACTGGGATGTTTCACTAGAAGGCTGTTGCTAGTGAAAAGGAACAATTCCTGCTGATCAGAATGGGGAACATACACAAACACTGCATTGATTGGCCTTGATATTATCTACATACAAGGAGTCCATGGTCTTCCGTGTGCTGTTGGATTACCCCTGGCAGACCCAACCAATATACTCAGAACCTTACTAACTGAACCCAAAAGGGATTCCAAAAGGGATTTCTTTACACCATTGTAGCTTCATTCATTTTTATTCTTCTTCATTGGCTCCTGACAACTGCCTGGAGAGGTTCCTGAGTTTTCCTGGCAAGATTTCAGAAGTGATTGCCATTGCTTGTGTCCTAGGCTGAAAGTGTGACTGGCTCAAGGTCTCCCAGAGGCTTTGTGCCTAAGGTGGGACTAGAACTCACAGCCCTCTGCTTTCTAGCCCGGTGTTTATTACACTGGTTCTCAATAGATTCTCCTGCTTTCTAGCCCGGTGTTTATTACACTGGTTCTCAATAGATGCTCCTGCTTTCTAGCCCGGTGTTTATTACACTGGTTCTCAATAGATTCTCCTGCTTTCTAGCCCGGTGTTTATTACGCTGGTTCTCAATAGATGCTCCTGCTTTCTAGCCCGGTGTTTATTACACTGGTTCTCAATAGATTCTCCTGCTTTCTAGCCCGGTGTTTATTACGCTGGTTCTCAATAGATGCTCCTGCTTTCTAGCCCGGTGTTTATTACACTGGTTCTCAATAGATTCTCCTGCTTTCTAGCCCGGTGTTTATTACACTGGTTCTCAATAGATGCTCCTGCTTTCTAGCCCGGTGTTTATTACACTGGTTCTCAATAGATGCTCCTGCTTTCTAGCCCGGTGTTTATTACGCTGGTTCTCAATAGATGCTCCTGCTTTCTAGCCCGGTGTTTATTACGCTGGTTCTCAATAGATTCTCCTGCTTTCTAGCCCGGTGTTTATTACGCTGGTTCTCAATAGATTCTCCTGCTTTCTAGCCCGGTGTTTATTACACTGGTTCTCAATAGATTCTCCTGCTTTCTAGCCCGGTGTTTATTACGCTGGTTCTCAATAGATTCTCCTGCTTTCTAGCCCGGTGTTTATTACACTGGTTCTCAATAGATTCTCCTGCTTTCTAGCCCGGTGTTTATTACACTGGTTCTCAATAGATTCTCCTGCTTTCTAGCCCGGTGTTTATTACGCTGGTTCTCAATAGATGCTCCTGCTTTCTAGCCCGGTGTTTATTACACTGGTTCTCAATAGATTCTCCTGCTTTCTAGCCCGGTGTTTATTACGCTGGTTCTCAATAGATGCTCCTGCTTTCTAGCCCGGTGTTTATTACACTGGTTCTCAATAGATTCTCCTGCTTTCTAGCCCGGTGTTTATTACGCTGGTTCTCAATAGATGCTCCTGCTTTCTAGCCCGGTGTTTATTACACTGGTTCTCAATAGATTCTCCTGCTTTCTAGCCCGGTGTTTATTACGCTGGTTCTCAATAGATGCTCCTGCTTTCTAGCCCGGTGTTTATTACACTGGTTCTCAATAGATGCTCCTGCTTTCTAGCCCGGTGTTTATTACACTGGTTCTCAATAGATGCTCCTGCTTTCTAGCCCGGTGTTTATTACACTGGTTCTCAATAGATGCTCCTGCTTTCTAGCCCGGTGTTTATTACACTGGTTCTCAATAGATGCTCCTGCTTTCTAGCCCGGTGTTTATTACACTGGTTCTCAATAGATGCTCCTGCTTTCTAGCCCGGTGTTTATTACGCTGGTTCTCAATAGATGCTCCTGCTTTCTAGCCCGGTGTTTATTACACTGGTTCTCAATAGATTCTTTGCAGAGCTGTAAATAACCTAAAAGTCTACAAACAGCATTTAATGCCCACTTACCAATGACCTGCAGGTTGTTTTTGTAGTTCAACTGCTTTACAGCCCAGCCTTGATTTTCACAGTCTGCTGGAGAAGGGATTACAACAAAGTTCCATAAAGCACTTGTTAGAGATGCATATTGACAGGGCACTGAGTTTAGTTCTCTTGCGTTTTGCTGTTCCTTCAAAACCAGATTTCTGCATGATGACCATTTGGTTTAAGGTAGGTCAGGAAATGAGAGATCTAGGCAGAACCATCCAATGGAGTTTCACAGAAGGAATATTTGACAGAGCTTCCCTTTCTCCAGGACCTGCCCTTTAGCCACTAAATGACCCCAATTCTACCTGCTGTTTTCCCATTCCTCCACCAAGATGGCACTCACTTCTCTGGTATTCAGCCCAATATTCTTTTGCGTCTGTTTCAGCTCTCTTCTCTGAACAGAACATCAGCTTTGAGACCCCCATGTCAGTCGACACCTCCTTGTCTGGTCCAGGCTTGGTACTTTGAAACAGAAGCTCCGGTTTAGCCAACAGCTTCTCTGGGGGGGAAAAACAGGCAGCACATGCTGGTTAGAACCTGTCAAGATCTAGAAGTCTGATATGCTTGCATTCTACACTCTGGCCAGACAAGATTATATTGTAGTAAAAGTGTTACATCATGTATTAATATTTTTATTTAGGTCCGGAATACTAGAGCAGGAGGTCTCCAACCTTAGCAACCTTAAGACTTGTGGACTTCAACTCCACAAGTCCACAAGTCTTAAAGTTGCCAAGGTTGGAGACCCCTGCTCTAGAGTCCAGGCTGAAGCCTGTGGATTTTCTCACTACATCGTCTTTAGCAACTCCATGTCTCATTTACTTGTAATGAATACAGAGCCACCTATGTCATTCTCCTTAGCACTCGCATGCTCTTCTGCTAAGGCAAAAGAACAAGGGAGATGCTAGCTAGCAATCATTAGGCAACCCAGCTCTCAAATCTCCTATTGTTCCTTTCTAAGAAGGAATGAAGCATTCATACATGTTGCACAACTCCTTTGAAATGGAACGAGATGAACCGCCTGGAATACTTATACATGCACAACCCTTTCCCTGTTTTCAGCCAACTGCCTTCCTTCCTGTAGACCTTTCCCTTGATTAGCATCCCCAACTTGGAGATAGGCAAAGCACCAGTTCCCATCTCTGTGCATCTTCCATCAAAAGATCTGACACACTGAGTGTTCCTTAGGCAAAGCCAAGCTATTTCTTCCCTCTCAAGCCCACAATCAAAACACTGCTTCTCTTTCATTACCAGTTTCTTGTAAAAGTTGCTGAATCTCTTTCCGAGTTTCCTGCAGACTCTGCAGCACCTCTTGGTTCTGTTTGGCTGGGTCCTTGTAGGTCCAAATAAAATAAGCCAGTATAGCTATGCACAGTCCAGCAAAAGTCCGGCGCATCAGGCCCACCCAGAAGGAGATGTTTTCCTAAGAGGAGGAAAGGCAGATAAATCAATCTGACTGTCCCCATTCAAATACTAAGTGATGGGCAACCATGGGGCTTATGCTCTCTTAAATTTCAACATAGAAGCCCTGTCTTCTCTTACTTCGGACTGGGACATGGAGAATTCTCATATTTCATTATGAACAACAGCAAAGTGTAATTCTCCCATGGGCTTAAACTGAAAATGCAAACACATGATGACGAAATCATTGAATTTCTTGGTAGTCACAAAGTCAAGTTGTTTTAAAACGAATTAATTTGATGAGGACAACAGATGTGCCATGATGGCTTTCAGCAACCATAGCCAAATGGAACTTCCATAAGTATGTGATAAACAAAGGAAAGCTGTGCTTGTAAAACCATCAGGTTTTCTGGCTGACGCTTCTGGAAGTTACTACTGAGATTTCAATACTTCTGGAGGGAAGCAGGTTGGGGAAGGCTGCTCAGTCAAGTTTTGCACAAGTCACCTATCACTGGCAAGAATCAGCTAAGTGCTTATGACAGTTATACAATCATGTCTCAGGGCTTATTATTCACAGCATGCTACTAAAAAAAATATGGAGGGTTTGTTTAGCCATAACAACCCTAGATCCCTGATCATCGTCACTGGACTCTACTATTCCTTTGCCAATCATTTTCAAATGATAGCCAGCACCTCAATACTGACAGAAGAGAATATCTGTAGCTCAGGGTTGAACTGTGAGGTCTTTGGTGCTCTCCAAGCTTGGTTGTGGGTTTTTTTCACATACATTTCATTACCAAACTAAGCAACATCATCAGTGATAGCTCTAATGATGTTACCTGGTTCAGTAGTGAAATCTATTCAGGAAAACAAGCCCAGCTCAGAGAGCATCAAGGACACACATTGAGCTATACTGCATAGCTGAAATTATATTGGACTGATGCCCTAAAATTTCCAGCATCATTAAGTGAGTTTCTCCATTTTACTTTTCTTGCCACATTTGTTAAGTGAATCACTGCAGTTCTTAAATTAGTAACATGGTTGTTAAGTGAATCTGTTTTCCCCATTGACTTTGCTTGTCAGAAGGTCGCAAAAGGGGATCACATGACTCCAGGGCATTGCAACTGTCATAAATGTGAATCAGCTGCTAAGCATCCAAATATTAACCACGTGACCCTGGGGATGATGTAAAGATCGTAAGTGTGAAAAATAGTCACAATTATCACCCATCCCCTCCCACTTGTGATAGTAGGACTGTAACTTTGTCACTTGTATCCTTACGATTTATATTGACTGTTTCCTAGTATGATTTGATTGCTTATTGTACCCTATGACTATCATTAAGTGTTGTACCTGATTCTTGACTCTTGACGAATGTATCTTTTCTTTTATGTACACTGAGAGCATTTGCACCAAGACAAATTCCTTGTGTGTCCAATCACACTTGGCCAATAAAGTATTCTATTCTATTCTATTCTATTCTATTCTATTCTATTCTATTCTATTCTATTCTAGTCTAGTCTAGTCTAGTCTAGTCTAGTCTATGTCACTTTTTTCAGTGCCATTGTAACTTTAAACGGTCACTAAATGAACTGTTGTACATCAAGAACTACTTGTATAGACAGGGCTTGTGACTTCCTGAAGAATGGTGTTGTAATTGTATGCTAACAGAAGCACAGTAATGGATAATTGCAATAACCGGACTCTAATTAATGCAAAAGAAGAATTAGAATTCTTTTATTGGCCAAATGTGATTGGACACACAAGGAATTTGTCTTGGTGCCAATGCTCTCAGTGTACATAAAAGAAAAGATACATTCGTCAAGAATCATAAGGTGATTAATGATAGTCATAGAGTGCAATAAGCAATCAAATCATACTAGGAAACAGTCAATATAAATCGTAAGGATACAAGTGACAAAGTTACAGTCATACAGTCACAAGTGGGAGGTGATGGGTGATAATGAGTGATGGGAAGATTAACAGTAACAGTAGTGCAGATTTTGTAAATAGTTGGACAGTGTTGAGGGAATTATTTGTTTAGCAGAGTGATGGCGTTCAGGAAAAAACTGTTCTTGTGACTAATTGTTCAGCTGAGAGAAACAAAACAAATACAAGGGATGCCTAACTTCAAGAAAGAAAACAGAATTTTAATTGTTCTGGCACTGAAACCCTTGGCTATAACTTTTCATGTTTTGTCTCACTTGGGTTCCAGCTTCAGTAATAGCTATGAACTTAATTCAAATCTATGGGTGGCAATGCTAGAAACTCAGGTTTTGGCTACTTTGAGCGGGCATGCATTTTGCTAATAGCAAAACAATATTCGAGAGGCTTCACTGAATCAACTTAAAGTGAGAATTCAACTGGCGGTTGGAAACCTTCTGTTCCCTCAGAATTATCTAGCTCCACTTAGCTGTTTCTCTATAGCTCCACACTTGCCCCCCTCCCCCCCAAAAAAAAGCTTAATTGCAGCCACTGTCCCTTAACAAGGCTGAGCATGACATCATGACACTGCAGGCAAAGAGCTGGGGACAAAAACACATCAAGTCATTTGAACTGGAACAATAAGACAGTCCCTCAGTTAAGATCAGCATCAAAGCATCCCGGCCTAGTTTTGGTTATCCCTCTGGTGCTTTCCCCCCTCCACCTCCATTGGCTATTGCAAGAGAACAACCTTACCGTCAGGTCATAGCCTTCTTCTGAGCGATCCAGGAGAAAGTTGCAAACAACACGTTCTAGGTAAATGTTAGCTCCCACCAAGGTCAGCAAAATGAGCCTGGAGATAAAAGGGGGGAATAAAAGGCCATTATGAGAAAGGGTGGAATATATTTCATAGTCTATATGTCCATGGCTTACATTCACAGAAGAATGGATTCTTATGGTTTTGCACAATTATACATTTGGACAATTGCAGCTTCCTTTTGAAAGGCAGCTCATTTTTAGTCCTGATATATATGGAGAAGAAGTTCTTTTTTTTTTTTTTTGATAAAAGTTTTATTGGTTTTAACGACAGACAAAAACATATAAGACATAAGACATAAAACATAACATAAAAAAAAAATCATTCTTCATAAATTTATAGTGTATCGGTTGGTTTACCACTCCCTTTTGTGCATCCATTTCATAGTCATCAAGATAATTATATTACATAATAACTCACATTATCAATCATCAGTAAAATATCCTAATATCATTATTGAACAATCATTTGACTATAATTCTACTAATTCATTCTTGAGGGAGATAACTATAATTGAGTTAAATTATTTTATAACAAATCATAAAATCATGCCAAATCTATCTTAATAAAATATTCTAAAAAATTATCAAAACCAAGAAAAATTATATATTCGTTATTTCCATGGAGAAGAAGTTCTGACGTACAAAATTGAACTGCCTCTACCAAGCTTTGACTAAACCTATTGAAGATGATACCTCATTGGCAATAGTGAGATGCCAACTTTGGGACAGTGTTTACATGTGTTACATGTACTAACTCTATATACTTAATAACTACAATGTTTTGAATAAACTGTCCCTACTTCCCATTCATTGCAGGTACCCCAATATTTCCTCATCTGCTGTCATCCACAAAGAGGGGAAAAAGCTAAATCTTCAGCTTGCTCCAGTCTTACACAGGCTGTCCTCAACGTATGACCAATTGGGCCCAGATTTTCCATTTGCTAAGCAAGGTGGTTGTGAATTGCACCTAGTTTTATGGCCTTTTTTGGCCACACTTAAGTGAAGTAATTTTTAACACACTTTATTTGTTATGTGAATCCTACAGTCATTAAGCAAATCCAGTTTTGCTGATCAGAAGTTGACTGGGAAGATAGCAAATGGCGATCATATGATCTCAGGACAATGCACCCATCATAAATATACACTGGTTGCCAAGTGCCCAAATTTTGATCACATGACCAGGGGGACCAGACAAAAATCACTTTTTTCGGCCCCAAGACCTCTAATCATTCGCTTGACCGGATAAAACTGCAGAACAGATCAAGTATAAACCAGAGTCCTTTCTGCTGGGGATTTTCGATGAACAACTATCAAAAAAAGTGAAGTATATAACAATACTCATATTAACAGCGGCCAGATTAGCTTTTGCCCAATGTTGGAAGCTCCCTCATATACCTACAGAGGAGATGATCACCCAAAAAATTTCAAACTGTGCAGAAATGGACAAATTAACTTTAGCCTTAAAAAATAAAGATACTTCAATATACTATAATAGTTGCTGGTATAAATGGTTAGAACTAAGACAGATTTTATATTATAAGGCAAAATGAATAGGACAAATTCATACGAGTGATATATAAATACACATATGGATAAGGTGTGCGTAGATGACATAAACTAAGGAAAGAAAAGATCTTATAAACTGTAGAAAATGAGAATGTTTTTAATCGTTTTCCATTCTTTTTTCTCTTTCTTTTTTTTCTATTCTTTTTTGCTTTTCTATTTGTGTGTGTGTTGTTGATTTGTTTTTAATTGTAAAATCAATAACATTTGTTTTTTTAAAAAATCACTTTTTTCAATGCCATTGTAACTTTGAACAGTTTGCTAAACGAATGGCTGAAAGTTGAGGACTACCCGTACTAAATTTTCACTTATTGCAGTCTGATGATATGACTGCTGAACAATTGTGGGGAAGGCAAGCAGTGGAATTGCCTTACACTGAGCTGGAGCTTTGGTCTTATTGCCACCCCTAATTGATAGTGGCTTTCTGAACTTTCGGAAGCAGTTAAATCCTAGCAATACTTGGAATTCCTTGGAATTAAAACTAGGGATATTTAGCATTCAAAATAAGATCCTCTACAGATCCTCTTTTGCAGGCTTATCAATTCTACCAGAAAAAGAAGAGCATATTATGTGACCAAATTACTTGGGTTGATTATGTCAAAGGTTGTTTGATTTATTGAAAATATTTAGATAACTGCCCATCTTAGGCAACATAACCCTGGGCAGCTCACAAATGGCAACAGAAACAATTAAAACATTTTGCACCACTTCTTGTTGCACCAAGAATTACACTTATGGATACCTTCAAAGAAAGCTTGAACCCTCCACCTGCATTCATGTGATCCAATCATTTTGAGTGAGCCAGATAGAACATTAAACAATCCAAGAGCATTTGAAATGGTCTGTTCTGTTTTTTTTTTCCCTCACCGAGCTCTTGCAGTTCGCTGGCTAGAGGTCAGCAGCAGGGCTGTTACACCGCTCAAGAGATGAAAGAAGACAGAATAGAGAGCATTGGATTCCCCCACTACAAAGCGATGTAGGAAGGCCACCCGATTAAAGATCTCTGCAAAGGCCACGCGTTGCTCGATGGCCGAATTCTGTAGTTCTTGGAAGGCCTGGTGTATGCCTGCAGAAGGGAGAGGAGGAAGGACAAGAAGTCATTGCCCTCCCAGACAAACTGGGTATCTTATTTGGGCCATTCAATACTGGTCTGCAACCGTAATAAAAACTGATTATTTGGGCCACTTATAGATACTGCCATGAATTTGTTACCTGTCTTTCACACACTGATTGAAAGCATAAGTACAAATAGATGAGAGAGTGCCAATTTCTCCTAACCTGGTGTAGTTCCTGTTTCCGTAATGCCTTAAGTAAGATGCTGGCTCTTAGGAGATGGGACCAGAAGACAGGACTTTTCGGTGGTGGCCCCTGACACTTTGGAAAACCTTACCTTCAAAGGTGCACCTCACCCTCTCACTATTGACCTTACATAAGGCTCTGTAAACTATTTTACATATGGTCACAGGGCCAGCCTTACACTGTATGGTTCTTGTATACCAGGAGTGGTGATGATGGATTTCATGGAATTTAGATTTTTGTACTCCAAGAATAGGAATCTTTGGATGGCAAGAAACTTCTTATACTGATTTAAATCGGTAGTCAGAACTTGCGACTTGGGATAGCTGTTCAGGATTTCAAGGAAGAGTGTTTCTGTCGTGTCCGCGAAATGACGCCAGGAGTCGGTGATTTCATGCAAAGCTCTTTATTTGCAAAACTGGAACCGAACCGGCAAAAGGAAAAAAGCCCGCGGCTTTTATTCCTTTCGCCGCGGCGGCCGCGGCCAATGACAGCACTTCAAATCTCCCGCGCTCTGAACGAGCCAATCACGGGAGATTCTTAACGAGCCAATCGGCGCGGCTCGCCTGACCAATTAGAAAGCCCCGCGCTTTGGCCAATCAAAGCGCGGGGATTTCAAGTATGTTAATGAGGACAGAACAGTTTCCTATCCTATATGGGGATGGCAAGGGAAGAATCTGGAATCTCCTACATAGAAAGGCTATTTCTATCATTGGACAAGGCCCCTGGAACAGTTGAGGTTCACTGTCTGTAATACCCAATTCCTCTGCACAAATTTGCAACCTTCTTATCATTCTCAGCCAGTCCTTGTCAGAGCCTGACAATCATATTCTTTCTTCCCATCCATTGTGCATTATATCCATTCATGGAAGAATTAATTCAGGCAAGGTCAACAACAAAAATCTCAAACCAGACAGGCCTGTTACAATACTAATGGCCAGCTATCAACCATTCTGTCTATCTTAGCCTAAGCACCAGGCTAGAAATCAGGAGAGTAAATTCTAGTCCTGCCTTAGGCTTGAAAGCCAGAGTGTTTGGGGCCAGACTCTCTGTTGAGGTAATTCCCCATTAGGAGAATGAGAGCACACAGGGAGACGTAGTGAGAGTAGTGAACAGCAACACACACACAGCACACAACCACACTGTATAGTAAAATGTAGGTTTTTACTTTCAGTAAAACAATTAAGCAAAGTTCAACAAACACAATCCAAGTCATTCACGGTTAAAGCAGTCAGTTTTCAGTCCAGGGATAATCCAAGAACAAAGTCCAGTATCAAAAACAGTTCAGTAATAGATAATAGATTCACATCAAATCAAGACTAACAACCATCAGCAACAGTCAATGCAGGAACAGCAACACTCTTCAGAAAAGGACAGGATTAAACAACCCAGGTTTCTGGCTCCATCTTATGGCCGTTTGAGGAACCACACCCAATTACAATTTTAGCATTCCCTTAAAGAGACAGTATTAAAATGTCTATCCTAGTTGATATATTTTCCAACCCAACTGTTAGGTGACTTACATTCCCAACACTCTCTCTCAACAATTGCCATTGTTAAGCAGTGAGATCACATGATATTGCAATTTACAACTTTGTATTTTAGCAGTGGAAATCCCAATTCTAAGGACCGATAATTAGTATGAAACAAGTTCTAAACTGTCAAGTTTTGTACTGATTTATAAATCTCTTGTGCCTTTCTTTGCAATGTTTTTGAATTGCATAATCCAGGCAAAGAAATAAGAAAGTATGAAATGAATTTTTACATATCTGTATCTTAAATGGTACATTTCTATGATGTATCAAACCCCAAACACGTACATTCTGACATATTTACTCAAGTCAAAATCTGCCCTGCAACATTTTGAGAAGTGCAAAATCAAAAAGGTAATTGATTTGCAATCCACTAATTAGCCCAGCTGGTCTAATGGATCACGTCTGGCTTGCATTCAGATTCCCAAATTACCAGTCTCTTAAATTGCAAACCATGGGTTGGAAGCAATTGAGCACCCACTTAAAAAAAAAAAAACACTTATTACAGCACTTTTAAAAAAAAGCTGAATAAGAATATCAACATTTGCTTCTCTAAACATATTCTTATGAGCTTGAAAGTGGTGTCAGAAGTTTTTTGACTCAATATACTAATGCTGTAGTATACTCTAGTAGTTTTAAGAATGGAAACTCTTGCCATATAACACAAGACGTTTCTGCAAATTAACAGGGGTGTATCTGTAGGGATGATCTCTGTAATATAGAATAAAATAGAATAATAGAGTAACAATAGAATAATAGAGCTGGAAGGGACCTTGGAGGTCTTCTAGTCCAACTCTCTGCTCAGACAGGAAATCCTATACCATTTCAGACAAATGGTTATCCAATATCTTCTTTAAAATTTCCAGTGTTGGAGAATTCACAACTTCTGGAGGCAAGTTGTTCCACTGTTTTCATATCTAGCTATCAGTGCAAACTGATAGGTGGTATTCAGCAGGTTCTGACCAGTTCTGTAGAACCAGTAGTGGGAGAACCAGCAAATACCACCTCTGACTGGAGATTTTACAGTATCTTTCCCCTGCCACACCCACCAAGCCACGCCCATAGAACCGGTAGTAAAAAAATTTGAATCCCACCACTGGTGCAAACTCTTAAAAGGAATAATAATGCAGCTTTGTACTCAAGTCACCTTGGGAGGAGTCACGGAGCGTCTGCCCTAGCAGCTCCCCATCGCGCAGGATTTTCTCCTGAGAGCGCAATGTGGCATTTTGGATCCGAGCAGTCTCTTCTGCAAGCTGATTGGTAGATTCCAGCTGATGGGCCACCGTTTCTGAAGAGGAGATCAGCCTGATATAAACCAGAGATAAAGAAGGAAGTAATTCAATCCGGTCCAAGGTAAACCACCCGCCATATTCCAAAAAGTTCTTCTACCTGAAAGGGTTCTTATTGAGTTGCCTACCCAGAAGTCTTGGCATTTCAGTAGCAACATGGCCATTCGCATGAGATCAGCAAATGCCTGACTGTGGAAACATTGCAGCCTGCACTAACTGCATTCAAAGCTTCACAATCACAGAGATAAGCACGCTTCACTCAGGTGACTAGGAGTCAAGCCTAAGTGACCTGCCAGCTCCTCCTGTAATGAAGGTCGACTAAATTGACAATTATTACATTGACAATTATTATTACTATTTTTCCTCCAAGCAGGGTATTTGTGTTTTTTCTTGCTTCCAAATTATGTTCTTGAAAACCGACAAAGGCTTACGTGGAAAAGGAGATGCATTTATCCATTATTCAAATCTGAATCTTGCATGCTATGCAAAAAGAAAATATTGAAAAATGGATTAGAACCTTAGAAGTACCCATTGGCATGGATAAATTGGGATGGGGACTGCCAGTATTCCCAGTCAGCATATGCCTTGGTTTATTTTAATAATTAAATATCTCTGGATGGGAGATATCAAACGTGTGAATAAAGAATTGATATGGCTAAGCAGAGATTTGGAAGTCACTAGACCTTCTCTTTTGGTACAGATTCACCAAATGGAACGTGGCCATCCTATGTACAGATATTTGAAAATAAAGACAACTGAACCAGGGGTGGGATTCAAATTTGTTAACAACCGGTTCTATGGGCGTGGCTTGGTGGTCATGTAACTGGGTGGACATGGCTTGGTGGTCATGTTTACTGGCTGGGCATGGCCAACTCAAGATCACTCACATCGAGGCATGCATCTCTTCTCCTGGCCTCTCGTGACTGTGGGGATGCTGCAATAGTCGTAAGTGAGAAAAATGGTCATACGTCACTTTTTTCAGTGCCATTGTAACTTTGAATGGTCACTCCACACAAGCAAAGTACTAGCAAAGGAGGAAAAAAAAAATTCCAGAGAAGTTCCTGAGACAGGAAGTCTAGTCCTGCCAAGAATGTAATAAGAGTTAACGGAGAGGCAGTTTCTGTAAGCAACACCAGAATGTTTCCTTCCTGCCTTCCTTACAGGATTAGGTCAGTAATTTCTTCTAACAACCGGTTCTCCGAACTGCTTAGAATGTTAACTGGTAGAATTCCACCCCTGAACTGAACTCTACGGACTAATTTCTGATTAGGTGTAATTCGTGTTTCTTTCTTAAAAAGAAAAAAGGGGGTTGCATTTTTTAAATATCTGCAATGGAATAAAGGATTATTACATTTAATTTTTTCCATGCTGTAAAATGAAGTTGGCATTTATACTGTCCACTATGTGCTCATGGATTATAGTTTACAAATCCTAATCTACACTAGGGTTTATAAGCTATAAGTATTGGAGTGGAAATCTGTGGCCTGCTCTATGATGACATCCAGCCATTATTGCCTGTGTTCCATGTATCCTTTCCTCAATTATCTAAGCCTGAGTTGAGGTGTTAATTTCTTTTCCAGATTGTCACTGCCAATTTTAATTACATACAAAGGCAGGAACCATAAAGGGCCAATTTCAGTATGTCCCCTCCCTCTTAGGTCACAGATTGCTAATTACGCCCGAAGTAAAAAAGCCAAATTATAGCCTTGCTCACTGAGCTTTTCCCCTCTTTACACAAAGAGACTTTTTATCTGTTTTCACCAAGTGTCAGCTAGATAAAGAATGATGCTAGGAGATCTGATGGGATGTGCTTCTCACATTAGATAATCTCTCCTTCAGAAAACAGCCTATAACCGGAAAACACTGGAATGACATTGTCATTTGAGGGCTCGTTCACCTCTTCTCCCCATGTGCTGTAAATGTGAGGTATTACACTGAGTACTGCCAGTTCTGATGGTTGGAATGAAATTCTGAAAGTTGTACAGACCTGGCAGGGAGAGAGTTATCAAGTACATTTCTCAGGTCTGTGGACTTCCAGTGGTTTACCTCTTTCTTCCCACAGCAAGATAAAAACTTGTAATTTGAACAGTGGCATGCAATGAAAACATTTTGCCGGGCGGCAAAAGACAATTCAACTGACAAAGAACATTGATTAATCATTTCCTTTTTAAGTATAGTAGTCACTGCCAGTAGATTGCAAAAACAAGGGGAAGAAGGAGGCTATGCTACTGAACAGGTATTTTTTGCAAGCTTAACTCTCTTCTTCTTCTTCTTCTTCAGAGAATACTAGGATGTCCCCCTGATAAAGAACAGCTCCAGAGGTGGTTTTTCCTTTTTGCTCTTTTCCAGAAAAAAAGAAAACCTGGCACCCAAGGGCTGAATGACTGCAAAAAAACCCCCCCAAAACCCAAGAACATTTGAAGGTTATTCTAAAAAGGTACCTCAGAGCACACGAATGCTGCACCCCAGTAACTTTTTAAAGCAGCTGCATCATTTATATAATATCCACACAGCAGTTGCGCAATCTGTCACTTAATGGTTATTTGTCTATTTGTCCATAATTTTAGACCATCCCAGCCTTACTGACAGGCAAACCAACAAGGGTATCTCATAAAATAAAAAAATGTATTCAACTTAATATCAATATCAGAAAACAATTTAAAAATACGCAAAAGGTTGCTTTTAGCTCCACTCATTTATTTTCAGTTAATTTCTTCTATTTTCATTAAGGCAGTCAAAGCAATTTAAAATCCTAAAACAAACTACTATTGATATATTTTGCCTGTGGTTAAGGTTTCCGGAATTTAGCAAGCAATTTTCTATTAGAAAGAAATGTCTTAATCTTCTATTTTCAACTACCAAAGAGTTGGTGGATTATTACTGCATTGGTGGATTATTTCTGGATTCAAGAACAACACCTAGGACCATGATGGCAAACCTATGGCACACGTGCCAGAGGTGGCACACAGAGCCCTCTCTGTGAGCACACGCACCGCTGCCAGCTGCTTTTCTGGTTTCTGGTATTCCAGGGAGCCAGAGCGCCAGAAAATGGCCTGGAAAACAGCCGGAAAATGGCCCCCAAAATGGCCTGGAAAACCACCTGAAAACGGCTCCAGTCATTTTTTGGGCCATTTTCTGGCCAAAAATGGTCTGAGAAATGCCCCCCAAAATGGCCAAAAAACCAGGCATGCACATACCAGCCAGCTGGTCTTCAGATTTCTGGCACTCTGACACGCACATTCAGGTTTGGGCACTCCGTGCCGAAAAGGTTCGCCATCGATGACCTATGAGATGGGCAAGGATCTCTGACAAAGCTTGTTGTAACTCCCTTAGCCTGTTTCTAGATGAAGCACTCTTACCAGTGGTGGGATTCAATTGGGTTCTGTTGGGTGGCTTGGTGGGCCTGGCAGGGGAAGGATATACTGTAAAATCTCCAGTCAGAGGTGGGATTTGCCGATTCTCTGAACTACTCAAAATTTCCGCTTCTGGCTCTCCAGAACTGGTCAGAACCATATGCCACCTCTGACCTTTGGGATTGGGATAGGCAACCTCTAACCTTGCAGCTGTTTATGCTTTAGTCTGGGCCTAACTTCAAAAGTTTCAGTGAGTATAAATTCAGACCTCCAGCAAAAGGGACTCCTTCCTCTCTAGCAGCCTGTAGGACAAGAAGCTCAAGGGAGAGAAAAAGAAGAGATTGTGCTTTTAGTTCGGCACCTTATCGACCACTAGCTTCATCTCCATGCCATTTTCTCTCCCCAGCAGTTTACCCCCCCCAAGGGAATTCAGCCTTCAATATAAAACAACCAACAACAAAAGGAGACCCCTTTTTTTCTGACCTGTGCACAGTATCTTGGGCCTGCTGCTGCCAAGCCTCATTGTGAAGAAAATAACAGATGGCATGGGCATGAGTGAAAAACTCTGTGTACACGCCAAAAGCCACTGGATCCATGTGCTGTGTGCAGTCACGGATGGAGCTACCAATTTCACAGGGTGGGAACTTCCTCCCAGACCTGTCAAGGAAAAGATAAAAATGTAGTTTTGTTGGGGAGAAACTATACAGCCAAAGGAGGGGGGGGGAACAGGGGAGGGGGAATAATCCTCTTCTATGAAAAGGTGGTTTCCCTGGTTATACAACAGAAACCCCCTGGCCCACTCTCTTCCATGAGTTTTCAAGGGAAGTAGCACATCAGTCTCAGCTTGTGTAATTCCATAAATCAGAATGTTTATTAACAGAACTACATAAAGCTTAAACATTTAGCTGAAATCTTTGATATTCATGATTTAGTACAAGGGTCCCCAAACTTGGCAACTTTAAGACTTGTGAATTTTAACACCCAGAATTCTCCAGCCAGCTATGCTGGCTGGAGAATTCTGGAAATTGAAGTCCACAAGTCTTAAAGGTGCCAAGTTTGGGGACCTCTGATTTAGTATGAGATTACTGAATCAAAATGCACTCCGTTAGCCTCCTCTAGCCACAGCTAAAGTGTTCTGAAGCTTGTTCTCACTGTTGTTGTATATCAATACAACTGTTAGATGGCCTCAGAAGTTATTTGCATTTTATTCCTGGCTCAAGAGAAAGAGAATGTATTGGTCTTAGAAGACCATTAGGCAACCATAAAGTCTATGCAACTTATTAGGCACTGTTGCCATTGAAAGAAGCCAGATGACTTGGTATGGGCCAGAAATAAGGAGACCAAATTTCATAGCAGTATAGTTTTCTGTTGGCCCAAGAATGGGCAAAAAGCACTTCAAATTGAAGATAAGAGAGAAGCCCTGTGCTTTGACTCTGTTCTTCACCCCTTCCAATTCCACATTCTCTGAGTAGATTAAAAATGATCTCAGTAAAGCATCTTGTTTATCACTGCTCAACAGCATACACCCAGAGTTGTACCCTACTCTAATATCAAGGGTGCTTAGTAAAGGGAGCAGCTACAATAGATGAAAACATACCTGCCCATCCCTTTGCAGTTGAAAGGACAGGAATACTGAGAAAGGAGTAGAATTTTAACTTTGCTTCCTCCACCCTGTGATTAAACCCAGATTCTAGACTCCCTCAGTTTAGAAGCTTAACTCACCGCTGTAGGTGGCAATGAGCAAATGCCAGGGCAATATGGCTTTGCTGCTCCTCATTCAACTCCTTGCACCCACCATCCAATTGTCTCAAGGCCTCCATCCAACAAGGTCCATATCGTGGGTGTCGGGCTAGTTCTTGAACCCATTGCAGGTGGCTCCTGCCTTGAGACAGAAGCCCTGGATCTGGAGAATATAAATCACAAGCAATGAAGCAGAAGAAAAACAGCAACAGGCTGGCTGGATGGTACCACATGGTAGGAACCACTGCAGCAAAGCAGTCAGTGAGATAAACGAGCCAAAATGAGTTGAAGCTGCTGATGGAAGTTTGGATGGGTGTCTTCCAGGGTGGAGCACCTGAGAGAGAGGGAAATGAAAGCCTTCAAATGATTGTAGGAACTTGGCTAAAGGATGTCTGTTTCGCTTTACTCTTAATCACCCATAGGACTTGTTTTGCATTTGGTTCTGTTAGGTAGCAGAACAGCCATAACATAATCAAGAGTGTTTTTTTCTCTCCCCTGTCTCTGTTTTTCACCCTTCTAGTTTGTAAATTATAGTTAATCACTTATATATCCAGTTGTGGTTTAATCAATAACTGCTGTGCAAGCAGTTACAGTAAAATCTGTATGGCCTAGACTACTGTTATGTTACACTATGCTCTTTACAATATAGTATAACATATTTAACTACACTGCTATCAAGTATTTAGAATATAGATTGCTCAGAGATACAGGGAAAGTTGTTAGTATTTTTCCTATTTTTATGCTTTTTAAAAATAGTGACATGGAGAGGATGGACTGATCTAGAATCAAAGTCTCTATTCACTTTACATTTATTAAATAATAAACTACAGTGGTTAAGTCAAACTCAAACTACATTATCAAATGAATAAAGTCATCATGGTATGTTATGAAATACTTTGTGGATATGTGTTATGTGAACACAGTCAAAATGGTTGTTAACCATGATTTATGCTTTAGCTTGTGTTAATGGAGCCAGCATAATATAAAAATAGTTAATGAGGATAGGTGGAAACTGAAAATTGTTAAATATTTTTCACTGGTAGATAAGTACTTGGAAGTTTTTGTTTCTAAAATGAGTGTATAGATCTTTCTGGAAGTAACTCAGCTATACTCCTTGCCTTGCCTATAGTTTTCCAGCTATGTTCTGAGAAAGAGTTCTATGAAATTAAGAGTTATAAAAGCCAATTTTCTATCACTAGAGTTTTGCCTCTTGATCAGGGTTTCCAATTTTTTTTATTATAACAAACATGTTTCATTGTCTGGAAAAGTTTGAAAATCCCTGGACAATACTACTTGATCTATTTCCTACTGGTTCCCTAATTCAAGTGATATTTGCTGCCCTCTAGTGAATACACTTTTTTTTTTAAAAAAAAATCCCCTTTTCTTAAATGAATCAAAACAAGAGGGAAAAAAGGGGATATCCATAAACACCTTAAACCTGGAATTCAAATTTGTGGATATTAAGTTGTAAAGTTTTTCATTCACTCTTGTAACACTAGGAAAAATGCAAGTACGGTACGGCTGAAAAATGTCTGCATACAGAGGTGACCCAATTTACAGAGCTACTGATTCCACACAAGGCAGCAGTCTGTGAATATCCATCTTAGAGTGTAAGTCCGTCAGCCAGATTTTCTTCCAAGCATCTATACACAAGATCCAGATTCATGAATTTGTATGAGGCATGCATATCAAAGTCATATATTGTATGTTTTTATCACATCTATATACTCTATTTATGTTTGCAGTATTTTTATTTCAGTTTTATTTCCCTGAAATGGAATCCTACAGCTATTTGTCCTACAATCCTCATCTCAGCCATTGTGGTCATAATTATGTTGGATGTGAATTTTAGCCTGCATATCAAGAAATCAGGGAAAGTGGCTCTATTTTATTTCCAGCTTCTAAATACTATAAGGGTTAGGCCTGATTCAAAGAACGTTCAAGTATATTCAACTATGATTTATTTAATAAACCACAATTTGGCTAGATCAGGGGTGTCAAACTCATATCATCACAGCTTCGTCATGGGACATATCAGGACTTTTCCCCCATTCACTAAATCGGGCGTGGATATGGCTAGCATGTGACATCCAGCTTGGGGCCGGGAGTTTCACAGCCCTGGGCTAGATTCATCTAAAATGCTAGCTAATGATTTGCTGGGTTTATACAATATATCCTAAGCCAAATAACTGTCAGATACAATCTGACAAAATATTGAACCGTGACCTACAAATCAATGGATTAACATGTTATTACATCCAAGGCAGGTTGAACAATTGAAACATATAGTATGACTCTTAAACAAAACTTAATACTTTTGGTAGCCTCATAATAACGTGCTAGGAGAGGTGTGGTATGCAGTTTCTTCTTTCTCTAAAATGTAGTACATAATAAACATTCTTCTAAAATGTAAAGGTAATAATGCAGTTGTCTCTGGTTCATGTAATACATACATTGAACAGTTAGTGCTGTTACTAAAATTCTCCAATAGGGTAAAACACAGAACCAAGGTAAGCAAAATGTTCTTTATATATAAAAGTGAGACTGAACACATAACAATATGCCAGAGTTTGATGAGTATAATTGGTTACAATCATATCTGTCATATGCTATGGTTCACAAACCACAACATCTATTATGGTTCAGATATGTGAACCAGATTTAACATAAGCATATTTGCACACAAACCCAATTTGAATTAATTTACATCAAGTGCTCTCTCTTTCTAGTTATTACTATACTATTGGTGTTGGAAAAAATATCCTTCTGGGTTCAGTTCCAAGTGGGGAAAAAGACACTGGATTCATGGAAGTTGCTTGGAAAGAAGGTAGACAGGTAGACAGGACCACATGCGTTGGGGAGAGATGCTGAGAGTCCCTTGGTTTTATCCCGTTGGGCCCCACCTTAGTGTTTCCTGTTCTTGTGCAAGAAATGTACCCCATTGGCTGTCAGACTCCCAGGGGTGGGGGTCTTAGCTAACTTTGTAGGCTTTTTCTGGATCACATGGCTTCACCTGAGTGCTAGCTGATTAAATCTTCCCAAGCCATGTGGTGAGACAAGCGGAGGCCTTTGTTATGTAGAATACTTTGGCCTAGGCCTTAATGGCCTGCCCATTAACAAAGGTGGAGGTGAGCTTCTGCTTCTGAGGTGAGTTTCTGCTTCTGATTTTCTACTTCTCTTTTTAGGAGAAATATTCTGCCTTTTTAATATTTCCTAGGATATTTCATTTTTCTAGGAGAGGGGTGGGTTTTAACTTCCAACATTGGAATGTGCAGGTTAGAAGTATTTCACATCAATTTGTGTTGGACATCTTTCATGATTACATTTATTTATTATTTAATTATTTAATTTATACTGCCGCCTAATTGTCCATGTCAACTCGAGGCAGCTTACACAATGTAAAACCATATTAAAAACAAAAAATTAAAATTAAAAACAATAAAAACCAACAAAAAGAATCAGATAAATTAATAAAGTACAATAGAACAAAATCTAGAAAAAATAATCAAAAATCAAAAATCACCTCCCACCCTGAAGACAGCAGATCACACGAGCCATTTGATGGGCTCCATCCTGCTCTGGGTTCCCCAGGCCCGCTGGCAAAACCAGGTCTTCAGTGCCTTCCGAAAGAGTGCTAGAGTGGGGGCCATTCTAGTCTCTGGGGGAATGATATTCCAGAAAGGGAGCCACCACAGAGAAGGCCTTTCTTCTGGGTCCTACCAGGTGTATCTCCCTCAGGGGTGGGACCCGCAACATTCCCTGCCTCCCCAGGAAGTGAGTAGGGCATGAGTCACTATGAGTAGGGACTGTTGGTAACTGGTGCACAGCCCGCAGTTGCGCAAAGGCCCTCCTGACCACGACTGCCACCTGCTCTTTGAGTAGGAATCGTGAGTCCAGGAAAACCCCTGGATTACGCAGAGGGTCTGTTTGGGGTAGTACCACCCCATCCAAGACTAAAGGTGGTAATTCTCCCTGAGCCAACAAACCCCAAACCTAGAATCACCTGGTCTTGCAAGGGTTTAGTTTCAACCCCTTGCTCCCCATCCAGCCCCTAACAGCCTCCAGGCACTGTGAGAGGGAGGACACAACAACACTGAGCTCACCATGGGCAGAGACATACAGCTGAGTATTATCAGCATATTGGTGATACCTCAGTCCATGGTGACAGTTGATCTCACCCAGCGGCTTCATATAAATGTTGAACAGGAGTGGAGAGAGTACTGAGCCCTGCGGAACCCCAGTGGGTGAGGGTTGGATCTCTCCCCTCCTATCAACACTGAGAGTGGCCGCAGAGGAAGGAAGTGAACCAAGACAGCACAAGGTCTCCTGCTCCCATTCCCCCCCCAATCCCATGGTCAATGGTATCAAAAGCCACTGAGAGGTCAAGTAAAGCAAAGATGGATGCACTACCCCCATCCTGCTCCTGCCAGAGATCATCCAAAAGTGCAACCAATGCAATTTCTGTCCCAAATCCAGGCCTGAACTCCATAGGGATCAAGATAATCCATTTCATCCAGAAACCTCTGGAGCTGCTGTGCGACCACCTTCACAACAACCTTCCCCAAAAAGGGAAGATTGGAGACAGGTCGGAAATTATCCAACTGGGTGGAGTCCAGCGATGGTTTCTCAAGAGGGCGAACCACAGCCTCCTTCAAGTGCTGGGGCACCATCCTCTCCTGTAGAGACGCATCAATCACCACCAGAGTCCACACTATTTACCTGGAAACCATTTACTTCTATTTTAATAGTAAAATCTGTTTAAAAGGAAAACACCTGCACGCTGCAAGTAATATTTGTCGAAGATAGTGGAAGATAATGCAAAAAGGCTAAGATGACTGTATGGCACTTGATCAATCTGCTTAAACAAGTTTTTGTTGGTTTCAAAAAGCTACAAAGCTAGATTGGTCAACCAACTGTTTAGGAATGTGTTTGTACTACCAGAAATAATAGCTTCCAAGTGCCTACATCTTGCATTAATTAAAAGAGCAATGTTTCCTTCCATCTGTTACTTCAATAGACCTTATAATATGTAACTCGTAAAATTACGTGTTCGGAATTATCATTTTAGATTATAGAAAAATATTTATCAGCCATGAAGTTGGACCAATTCAAAAAAATCCTCAGAGATTTGAATAATTTAAAGCTATCCTTCTAAAAAAGTTGCAATTCGTGCCAGGCGCTTCCAAGGTTACCGTTTAATTTTACATAGATATAACTTGATAAAAGTTCGTTTAAATGAAATTTAATTCCTGGCGCCTTCCTAAGCATGCGTGTGCAATTTTTTTTTTTAAGCACCAACGGATGAGTGGGCTGACTCTGCCTTCTTCCAGGATTGGTTGATTTATTTATCGGCAGACTTTCAGCAATTCGCCTACACAGCCTTGGGGATTTTTTGGGTGATCTCCCCCAGCAGAACGAACGTTCGAGACAGCTTCGCGCGCTTCACACTGCGAAGAACTTTCACACCTGCGCACTGCAAAGGAAGGGGGCGCGCGCACGCGACCGAGAAGACAACCCTCCACCGCTAGAGGGCGTCAGCGGCAAGCCGGTCTTCCGTTTGGAAACAAGTGTTTTTATCGTTTCTTCCTTTATCAAGGTTTCGCGAGAATTCCGCCGAACGCCCGCGAAGTTATGCGAGAAGAGGGGGAAAAAAACCCCTAATTTTCGAAGGAATTCACCGAGAGTCGAGACGCCTCCACCCGGACTTCGACCCCCCCCCGCCCCCAAAGCTCAACGCCTGTGAAATCTCGCTATAGGTTAAACGAACGCTACACGCTTCCGCAAGCTGTCACTAGATATCTCGAGATTTCGCTTCTCCGCCCCGCCCCCCCAACGATTTTCTCAGGCACGAAAGTCTCGGCATTTCGTTGTGGCTCTACGAAGTCTCGCGGGAGTTTTCTCGAGACGCTAAGTTTCCTTTCTGTTTTGCCCCTTCAGTGGAAGGCTGATGAAACGTTCAGGATTTAACCAGGTTGACAATTTCTCACGTGATGTAATTTTCAAAAACTCATGAGAATTTTGCAACAAGCAGAAATGAAAAAGACACCCGGAAAACACCATGACTGAAACTCTCGCATTGTTCCGTTGATTCTCGCGAGAAGCAAAACTGCCTTGATTCTCGCGGTATTCATCACGAGGAAGAGTTACTCGCTGGATTGTTTATTCCGAGCGTGGAACTCCGGTGCGTGATTGCAATGGCCCTTCCAATATTCTGCCTGAGGAAAAAAGCTCCCCGGAGATGAATGCCATTGCAGGCGCTATCGCCATTCTCTTCTGGTTTGTTCTTCTCGCGGGAAGTGGTTGCCTAAGACAACCTCTCGCGAGATTTTCGCTTCCTCATGACTTGCCTCCCTCCCCGCTCCTCCAGTTCTCGTCTGATCTTATCTCAATTATCGCGTCTTTTCTTCGCCTCCCCTTCCAGGTGGTGAGTTCTCGCGTGATTTAACTGGGGCTGAGGCTCAGGGACTGCTGTTAAGATGGCGGCGGCAGGAGGCAACGGGGTACGGCATTGACACCCCCTTCATTTCTTTCCCGGAGTAGGTATTTGTGCAAGCCGGGCTGGAGGGGCGCGAGGGATCCACCAAGATGGGGGGCCACTTGAGGCTGTAGCCGAAGGAAGAGGGAAGTGGGGTGAGAAAAGAGATCTTTGCTGAGGCGGGACAATGGGCCCTCGCTTTCCCCTGGAGATGAAGCGGGGGGAGGGGGGGTGATTGAAGTCGGGAAGTGCTGACTTTGCCTTAGGTCATCCTTCGGGTGGGAATTGGTTACAATTCGCGAAGTGCTTCGCCTCTGTTCTTTCGGGGGTAGGACTTTCCCCTTAACAGCTCACTCGCGCATCACCCGCAAAAAGAGGCACGTGAGTCCCGGATAGGGGTCTTGATAGACTTCGGGCTCCCCCCCCCCCAAAAAAACCCTCTCCTTTTAGGGAAACGCGACGCCCTCGACTAAGAAGCTAGGCGGCCAACGCGTTAGCCTTGCGAGCCCAGCCCGCCTACTTCGTTCAGCCACCTCGACCCAGGCAAATGAGTTAATGAGTTAACCGTATATATGTATATGTGTGTGTATGAATGTATCTATGGAGAGAGAGAGAGAGGAGGTAATACCGTGGATTGAAACCATTGCACTATTTTATGTCAGTCTATTGCAGTGGGGTCGTGAAAGCTGAGGCTTCTGTTGGGTTGGGGGAGACTATTGGGAGCTATTCTTACATTGGTATGGATACATGTTTTTAATCTATATAGTTATAGTTAATATTGGTAGTTTTCTGGTTTCACAGAGTCTGGTTTCACAGGCCTTAGGTTTTTGTTTTTTTTCTGAATTAGCTTTTCCTCAAAGGGTGTAGAATTACGTTTTCTTGGTATTTTGTGGGGGGATGTTTGTAGTAAAAGGATGCCTTTGTATATAGGCCTGCTATGAAATACCTCTGTATCTTTGTTGTAAATACCTCTCCAAATTGATTCTAAAGTGATTTTTGGAACCTGATCTTTCCTTCTTAATAGACCATGGTATACTTGGTTTATTCTAAATAGCCAACTCAAACATTTCTTGGGTAACCCATCATTGTAAATGTCTCTGTCTTTTTGTAAGGTATGTTAGAGAACTATGTTCCAAATAGGTTATGTATGTATGCTCTTCTAATTCTTCAGTTGGAGAAAACCAAAGCTGAACAACTTTTATGCTGTGGTTGTAGCATATTAAAATGAAAAGCAAGGTGGGAAAATGCACCATTAAGTTACTGGCACTTTTCTTCGCTAGATATGTATATATATATTTGCATACATGACTGTTTAATTACTCATTTTTGCTGGGATATTTAAGTAAATTTATTTCTCCAAAGTCTGGCTTTTTAGATTAAAGACAAGAATGAAAAGAGTTGATAAACTTAATTTCTTAAAAATATTACCTCAGTATTGTAGAAGTAAATATTCTGAAAGCTTGTTTTGGCATTTTTAGGTCTACATTGTATAAAATCTTGTTGGGTACAAAAAATCATGAAGAAATCATGTGCTTAGTCTAGAATTAGTCTGCCCTGTTTGTGTTGGCTAGAAGAATGTAGGATGCTTATTCTGTATTTGATGGTAAACAAAATAATTACACATGAGATGATTGCCATGATTCATGAGCTACTTAGTGAACTCAACAGGGCTTTAGAGCCAGTGTTTTGTAGTGGTCAAGATACTGGAGTAGATAGAAGTGGAGAGACCCAGGTTCTAGGGATTCTCAGCCATGGAAGTTCACAGACTCATCTCTGGCTACCTGATAGGATTGTTGTGGGGAAAAATAAGAGGAAGGATTTTAGCTTCTGTACATAGGTAAGATATTAGTGTATTAAATATCTTGATTATAATTGTGAAACATAATTTAGAACTGGCATCTAAAAGGAATTTAATAGCTAAGAGGATAGGTTGAGAAAGACAAATCATTTGTAATATAGTAGCTAAAATGAAAATCTTTTTAGAAAATACCTGTTCTTTAAACATAATATGCATGAAACCAGAATTTATATATCTATATTTATTGCAGGCCTTGAATAATCTGACATAAGTGGATTAGACTGACTGAGAAACCAGGAAGTATTACCTTGGTCTGGCTACGGTAAGGCAAAGGTAGCAGAGAAGTGACTTGAATATCAGAACAGGCCAAGTATGGATTGGCTGTGATTCCAGGTTAGTACAGAAGTTTCTATTGGGCAGTGCTTGTTTTCCTTCAAAACAATGATTCCATGAAATATTTGAAAGTTATTAATTGATTTTCAGGCAATGACTCTTGGTTAAGTGTTTTTGACCCTTACATGTTTGTGTGCATTTGTCACTGTTTATTTCTTGTGTGAAATGGGGTGGGTGGGTGAAAGGTGAGGGATGGCTTCCTATAGCAAAGTATAACAGATGGGCAGTTTTCATAATTCCTGGTCTTGGCATCTGAAGTACTAAGACTGTTTGCTGTAAATGAGTTTGTTTTTTTGCTACATCAATAGGCCATGTACAGCATTAGGGCCTGGATATCTGTGAAACTGTTTGTCTCAAATTGTTTCTTCCTGCCTAGTAAATTCCAGTAGAATAGGTATATTCCAGGCCCCCTCCATTAAGCATTGCCATCTCATGGGACCTAGGAACAGTGCCTTTTCTGTTATGGCTCCCCAGCCTTTGGAACAGCATCCTTCTAGGGATAAGGATGGTGCTCTCTGTCCTAGTGTTCTGGAAAGCTTTGAAAATTTGGCTTTGGTCCCAGGCCTGCAGTTGATGCTCATATGTTCAATGGCCCTTATTTGACTCTATTGGATTATTTTCGTCTGGGTAATGTTGATTCGATGTCTTTAACTGCTTTTATGTTTTCATTAGTTTTGTATGTCATCCAGAGTCCACTAGAGTTGAGCAGTTACTATATAATAGAGGTTATCATAGTATATCAATCTTTAGATTTCTAAATTCTGTAGGATACTGGCTAGTATACAAAGGTTTTCATTTGTATCTTGACTATGCCACAAAAATCTTGACTAATACCATTAAGAAATTAGTGTTGTATTTGAATTTCAAATCTTGTATCTCTTATTCAATATTTACAATATTGAGGAAGTGATAATGAATTTTCCCTGTCCCTGTTTGGAAATACTGGGTTATAATTGTATTTGATTTTTTAAATAAGCTACTTGAAAACAATAGTTGAATTTTTGAAACTTTGCAATTGGGTTTTCTTGCTCTTTTTATGTATTTAACCAATCTCATTTCCACTAAATTGATATACATATGCAAAACATTACATCCAACTAATGTTTTCCATGCTCCATCTTTCAAGAGTTACATGTATTAATCCCCTTATGATACTTAAGACATCTGAGAATCAAGGTATTAATACTTTAAGAATATGACTGCTTTATTGGATCAGTTCAGGGCTAATTGTATATTGTGAATAGAGATAAGTCATATGCCAATGGATTGCACCATGTGAAGATTATGTCATTTTTTATATATTTGTTACATTTCCTCACTGATTTGTTATATATAATAATTAATCTCTTTCCTGAAATATTGACTTCACTAGAAGGTATTTTTATATCATATATTGTAAAATATATTTTGTTACTTTGCAGTAGTAATCATAGCATAATGTATGCTTAAATATTAAAAGTGTTGTGTAGTTTCCATATGAATGCTAATAGAGAAGCAAGGGTAGAAGTTTAGACAAGGCCACTTGATTTTGTAGTTTATAGAGATGCCCATCTCACATATATGATTGAGCTATGTACAAAACTAAAAAGATAAAAAATAATGCAAGAAAATCACAAAAACCATATTAAAAATAATTTAAATATATAAAAAGAATAGGAACCACTAAAAGCTATTTTAAAAAGCGATGATATGTGGTAGAGTTCAGCTTCCATAGCAATATTGACATTATCCATGCTCCATACCCATATTGCCGGCCAGATGGCAGAGCCATGGTTTTTTTGGCCCTTCCAGAAGGCCAGAAAGGTCAAGGGGGAATTATCTTCCAAAGGGTGGGTGCCACAGCAGAAAAGATTCTCTTCCTGAGTCCTGTCAGATGACTTTTTTTTTTCATGGACTAAGACCTGCAACATACTCTTGCTGGACCAATGTGACGGATGGGATTGGACAGGGGCAGTATCTCAAAATAATAGTAAATTTCTGAGCTCATTGATAAAAGTATGATACAAACCACAGTGTAATTCAATTTTATAATTCAATTTTAGGTACCTTATAAAGTACAAATATATTCATCAAAGGATGTGTAGAACATTCCTATTTTACTAAATGGAACATTTTTATAATTTTGCATCTTATCAGTAATCAATCAGCCCCAATTTATTAAACTGAAGAGAAAATAATAAAAACTGTAATTACTTTAAAATAATATGTTTCTTTTTTCAGCATTTGATTCTCTTACATAAAAATAACATATATGACCACCCTTGAGGTACTCCTCATTTGCAGTGTATGAACAGGAGCCCAATGAAAACTCAGCTCTATATATAATAACCTAAATTTCTGAGCTGTAGCTATCAGTTCACTTAGGGCTATACACTACATCATTTAACTTGTTTGTCAATTTCACCTTAGGATATGCTCAGCTGGGTATAATGCTATTCAAGAGTGTTCAGAGATGGTTTATTTTATCACCTATAAGCATTAAAACAAACATGCCTTTAGTGATGTGGAATTCAGTTTTGTATCTTGAATAATAAATTTATTAAAATGAATAGATATTTCACCACTGCAAAACAGTAACACCTTCTGTCTCAATTTTACTCCTGTAACTTTAAAAAGATAGTTTTCCTTCCTGCTTATCTGACAGATGTGTAATCTGTATAGACCCTTAATAACTGCTTACAAATCTTGAATATTTTGCCTCATACTTTTCATGCAATAAATTTGCCATATTTCAAGCTAGCAATATGCTACATAGTGTGGGATACTTTATCTTGTGTTCCTAAAATAGCATGCTAACTTCCGTGAGTTCCCATCTATAATACAATGACATTTTAAAAAAAATTCAAAGCTTAATGCTTCTTCCTCACTTCCTATTACAAAATATTTTAATAGAAATAATATCCAATGCAGGAAGCAGCATTTCTACTGTGAATATAAATATCAGTCTTTCTGTAATTTCAGGGTGAGGAAATTAATTTGGCTTTTGTATATTTAATGAATCCTGCATTCAAGTAAACTACATAAATGGTTATTTAACTTGTAAATATCACTATTAGAGGCAATCCTACTCTCTTACTCTAAGACTTTTAATTTGATGTGTCATAACAGAGTTGCTAAAACCTGATATACTTGTTGACCAACTTAACACATTTGGTTGTCTGAGTGACTTGCAAACTCACAAACGTTCAGAGTGAGAAGATTAGCTCAGACAACTCTTTGAAGTACCCTTATAATAAATTCACCATTTTCCATTGTTCCTATATGGTTTTAAGATTAAGATGGCCATTTATTGGAATGTTTGAGAGTATGTTATCCTAAAGTGAGCACAACCTCTTCATTTACAGAACAAATTTCAAAATCAGTTGAAGCATGTAAGAACATCTAGCCACTCAGAATTAACATTACTGTTATGCTATCCTGTACAGTCATATTTAAACAGCTTGAGATTGATTTCAAAGATAATTTCCGTTTGGGGAAGTTTGCACCTTGCAATAATCAGTATGGTTTCTTTCCTTATTTGAGCTCATTTCCTTCCATTTTGTTCAAAGGAAGGGAATTTTTAATAATTACTTAAAGGCATACTTTGAATTGAAGAATAATGACATGTACTATCTCCAAAACACATCCCTATTGAACTTCTGAATACTAACTGTTATAGTCATCTTTAAGTTTACTAACTTTGAACCCAATCACTACTGTAAAACATTTTTTTAACTGAAGGCCACTGAAACATTTTTCTTGAGAGATCATAGAATGTTTGTTAGTTAAAGCTTAGGAATAATTTGGGTTTTGTCTTTTTATGTGCTTTGACTTTGTAGATGTCTTCTAATTTTTATATTGCACTTGCTACCTTCTATACTTGCTATTCTTTTAGAATATTGCAATACTGTAGGTTTTGTACGATCTGCCCAGAAGATTGCTGAAGTTCTAATTTGTCCAAAATGCAGCTCCTAGTTATAGACTGGCTGTGATTTGGTTTACTGAAGTTTACAGAATTTTATAGGTTTCTGGGCTGTTTCTGAGAGCAGTTCAGGGTAGTACTTTTGACACTTTACATGGCTTGAGATCTGGTACATGAAGAATCTTGCCTGTATGTTGAAATAGTTCTCAGAAGTCCTCCTAAAATGACCCTTGCCACCTAAAATAATAACTATTAATTGTGGAGAAAATATTCTTGCTTTCCATTACACTATTTATGGAATTTTCTTTCAAGATTCTCATTTGGACTCTATTAACATCATCCAAAAATCTTTATGTTGTTCTCCTGTTTGAGATATTTATGCTTGTATATTTTATTTAATCTTATTTTATTGAATAATTTACTTCATATTTATATAGAAGACTTAAAATATTTAATATAAATTCTGATACCAATTAGCAATACAAGTACCTGAAATGAAGTAATAAGCAGGATCTTTGCATGAATTGCATCACATAGCTAACGTATCATATTTTAGAACTAATATGTAAATATAAGATTAAATTTACACAAAAATGCTAAAATTGATGGATATAATATTTTGAGGTCTGTATTTCCAATCTCCTGTATGGAGAATTAGTGCAGGGAAATCGCCCTAGAGGACAAACCACAGCTGTGATATAAGGATATCTGCAAGAGGGATCTAAAGGCTTGGGAATGGACATCAACAGCTGGGAAACTTTGACCTCTGATCGTTCAGCTAGGAGGCTAAAGACCAGCATGGCCTTCTTCAATTCGAATAGACCCTGGTTCGGCAGGCTGAGGCAAAGAGGCAGTCCCGGGACCAGCGAAATCCGGGGGGAGGGGCAGGAGACAGACTGTATGTGCCCTCAGTGTGGAAGGGATTGCCATTCTCGAATTGGCTTTTTTAGCCACACTAGATGCTGCTTTAGGACCTCTTTTCAGAGCACGATACCATAGTCTCGAGACTGAAAGATGCCAATTCAATTCAATTTCCAATCTGATCCCTTCCAGATGTTTTAGGAATACTGTACATTCCTAAAATTTCCTACCAATCATTCCTCTAAATCGTATTCAATCTATAATTTTATAAACTCAAAATTCACAAAAGAGCTGTATATGGTGGCAAAATCAGAGGAATGTAACAAAAAAATCCAGTCAAAATTATATAGTATATATCTACTTGGAATTAAACCTCTTTAAATGTAGTTGAATATTCAGGTAAATTGTGTGTTATACAACTTTAAAATACATAAATACTATAAATATTAATCAGTACATGCCTCTTCAATATTCAGGCAATTTGCAGGTGTGCATAGGTCATACACTTAAAGGAATGTCTTTGTGTGTTTCTCCAAGCATAGTAGAGATATTTGTATTGTAATTGTATTTGCATGAAGAACCTGATATTTGGTAGTGATTTGGCCTGAAAAATTCCTACCTTTTAGGAATGATAATTCCACAGTAATTCTAACTTTTTGAGTTAAAAAAGTACAGATTCATCTAATAGGCATTATTTAAAAACTCATTTGTAGATTAATAGAGTACTCATTTTTCAAACACAGTCTATTCTGAAAGCCCACGTGGTTTCCATAGTTCTCTTCAAAGAACACAGCAACCCTTAGAAGACAACTTGTCCATTTATCCATTAGTTACTCAATGTGTTTTAGGCTGTACTCGTAACTCTGGAAGCCTAGTTAGTTCTCAGCATAGTTGAATGTACTGCCAGGTCTTTTGCAATGTATTTAGTTTCTATTTACGGATTCCTTGGAAAGAAGAACAAATCTAAAAAGTGACTGCTGAAAGTAGAAATCTTTGAAATGGCAAGAGCTTTTTAATATTCTAATTCTATAGAATTTAAAGAATCTATAATTTGAATACATATCAGTTCATTTGAATAAACATCTTGTTCAAATAAGCAAGCTGCTTATGTTAAACATTTACACTTCTGGATGCTTCATGTGATTGTACTCTGTTCATGAAGAATAGTGTAGCACATGGTAAATAAATTTAGCCTCTTGGTATTCTGCTGTTAAATCTTTATAACTGTTACTACTATTTGCTTCTGTGACTGAGCTACTACAGTGAAGATATTAAAGTGCTGGAAGCATATTTTCCATCTTACAGTTGTGACTTGGTACCTGTCAACAATATTTATGGGGATTTGGTGTGTCACGTTTGCAAAAATGAAATTTAAACAGTGACTAAGCAGTTCACTTTATATATGCCTAAGAGGGAATATGTCAAGACACACTGGTACTCTGGGATTTCCAGTGTTGATGCTGTATCCTTTATTTGACTAGTTTTGACCCTTCAAGGATGAAAGTGTGATTTTGACAAACCCCCCCCCCCCAATTTAGATAGATAAATGTTAAAATATGAAGAAACAACTTGGGAGTTATTTCTCTTGAGATATAAGGAGTTAATGGATGTATTCAATTTAGTATGAAAGTTTGTATTCTGTCTATTCTTCCTGGAATTATCCAATCTTATTCAATGAAATAATGAATAATATTTATGCCTAGTTTTTCAACTTCAGTGAATTTCCAATACTGGGAGAAAATTCAGTGTAACTGCTCCATGGCGTTTGGATAGTCTTTTGGAAGAGATTAAAGGCTGTTAATAAGTTGAACAGCATTGTTCCCCCAATACATCACTTTGTCAGTTGTTAATATTAATGTAGCTGGAAAGTAGAATAGAAAGGATTTAATTCGATTTGAAAGAAAACTAAAACGTTTAGACATGAAGTGAAGCCTCCATTACTAAATAGTAAAGTATTGGAACCATGCCTGTTTGTAGATGAGGAGATGGAATTTGGTGAGCCACTCACTCAAGGCAATATGTCTTGGTAAAAAAGTGACAGAATAAATTTCAAACATGAATGGAAGCCATCTTTTCCAGCATGATACTTGTTATGTTGGACTTTAAGCATGGTGGCTTTGATACCAAGAGAGCTGTAAATTATCTGGAGAGAACTAATTGGGGAAGCTGCTGAAAAGCATTAATTTAATACTTCTAGCTTGTTCCAGAGTGATAAATAGCCTGCAGTTTAGGATGTTAATTGGGACAGGTTGGGGAGAGAAGGGATAGTAATTAGATCACATTAAATATAACTAGCAGATATCTGGTTAATCTGTCTCAGAATTCCTGTTATCAGCAAAAGGGATTACAAATCAATAGAAACCTTTACTTAGTTATACTGAGGTAGATAATAAAATATGTTGTGTTACAGAAGCACTGTTTATTTGCTCGTGATGCTTCAAGTATGAGAAATATCTATTCATCTAAATTTTGGAGCAAATGGATTAAAGAGGAGAATGAAAGAAAAGAGCTGTTTCTCGATGGTGCTGATATTCTGCTTTCTAGTTGCAATGTGAATTTATGGCAACCACTTTGGTCTGAATCGTTAGGGATAGCCTTTTCCAGAATCATTTTTCTCTAATTTGGTATTTATAGATTATACATAATTGTTTCATTTCATAATTAATGAATCAATTCACAGAACTCGAATATCAGAATGTAGAGCATTCATTTCATAATTAACGAAATGAATGCTCTGCATTCTGATTCGAGATCTGTGAATTGTTATGCAGCAGGTAGGTTGTTAGAAACTCACCTGTGAGAATTTTCTGGTGCAGCTATGTCCTAAGAATCCTTGCAAAGGGGAGTCCTCGCTATGCAGTTCTAATTAACCTTTTCTGCTGTTGTATTGCTAACTGATGAAATTACTCTATCATATGTATTCAATTTACCATTCACTTGCCCTATGTTATCTGGCAAAATGGCACAGGTTGTGTGAAACTAATACATAATTGTGACTAAATCACTGTTTTGAAAACATGTTTTGGTGAGCCCCTCAGAAACCTATTGCATCTTACATTCTGGACTTTTCCTTTCCTAAAATTGCATCTATGTTTCTTTTTTTTAAATACATTTCTTTTTGTTTTTAAATATATATATATATATATTGAATACATGAATAGTGTGGCATCTGGGTATTGTTAGTTTTGATACCAAATAGTAATATTAATAATATTAGATACATTAATCATATTCATATCACTATAATAATATAAATATTAACATTGCATCTATTTTTCAATGGGACTCATCTGTAATACTTTCTCCAATCTGAAGGACAGTTCCCAAATCAGGCCCCCGGCGTTCATTAGGAGATTGGATACAAACAAATACCCTTTTTTCCCTACATCTTGGTTTTCCCTCAAAAAATAAAATAAATAAATAAAAATAAAAATAAAGGAGAAGCAAGGAGAAAGAGGAAGTAAAAAAAAAAAACAGAAATAGAAGGGGGGGCGGAAATAATTCTGCTAGGGCTCCCGGCTTTTGTTGTAGGCCGACCCTTAGGTGTGTCTACCGCCTCTTATCAATTATCCTTGAAATGGCAGAGAGCAATCCGTCCAAGGGCTCTTCTTTGAAAGTCAAGTCCAAGACCCACTATCTGCACAGGCAGGCTAAGGATAACTCCAAAGCCTCACAGAGGGATGTCCTAAGACGCCATAAGGCATTAGAAAAAGAGTTTGATAGACGCACCAGACAGGCAGGATCAGTGCCTCCGGTGCTTCCACCTCCCACTCCCTCTCCCTCCACTCAACCCCCACCTCCTTTAGCCTATTCCTCCCTATCCAGGCGCAGCTCAACTTCTCAAGGTCACCAGGCCCCTGGGACCTCAGCTGCACGAACACCAGAAGCTACTTTTACCCCCACAGCCGCCGGCTTGCGCCAAGAGGAGCCAATCACTCAAGAGGTTCCGGAGCATCTGAGGGCCTGGATGGAGTCAGCTATCCAACAAGGCATTGCGGGAGGATTCCAACAGATAGTCAGGCCAGGCCTCCACCCGCTGGCCCCTGAGCCTGAATCTCTCTCCGTAAGATCCCTCCCTCTCAGATTGGAACCACTCCAGGATCAAGTTCCCCCCCAGGGGGAGGTTTCCCCTTCAGTCGGGGAGGTGGAGGAGGAGGCGGAAGGGGGTTTGGATCCATTCAGGGAGGAGGAGGAGGAATTCGAGTTGGGGGACTCACAGTATCACGAGCCCCTCTCGGACATGGAACCTTCTGAAGCAGAGATGTCCGAGAATGAGGGCCTCACTCCCAACCAACCAGCCTTTGTAGGGTTATTCAAACCCCAATTATTCAAGTCTCTCCTGTTCAAGGCCAGAAACATTTCTGGATTAAAGTCCCAGGCTCCCCTTGAGCCCTCTCCCCTTCAATCTGAAGACCCAGATGATTCCATTTTTAAACAGCCAGTAGTGGAAGCAGAGGTTATCCTTACACCTCCCATCTTCCTTGATCTGGTGTCCAAGCAGTTAGCTTTGTCCGCGGCCCCCCTGGCCCTGTCAGCCCACAACAAGAAGTTTTTCAACCTGGACCCAGACCTTTCCAACTTACTAGGTACCCCGGAGGTTGATGAACCCATCGTGGGTCTGGCCGCTTCCTCCACCCTCACCGACCCCTTAGAGGCCTTGAAGCCGGACGACAAGCGAGCCGAACTGGCTCTTCGCCGAGCCCATCAATCAGACGCCTGGGCAATTAGATCGGCCACGGCCGCCTCATTCTTCACCAGATCCTCCATTCGCTGGCTCCGCCAGCTCAAGCAGCATGTCCCAATCACCAATGTCCAAGCCCATCAGGACATAGCCAAAATCATGGCCACAGCCGAATTCTCGGCCGATGCCACTTTCCATTCGGTTAAATTTTCAACCAGAGCCATCTCCTCCCATGTCACTGCCTGCCGTCTGCTTTGGTTAAAGCATTGGCAGGCAGACCTCAAAAATAAGGTCAGACTGGCTTCCGCTGCCCTTGTGGGCAACAAGCTGTTTGGACCATCCTTGGATCCCCTATTAGTGGAGGAAGAAGAAATTTCTTCCTTCCCTCACCCGTAGGTCAGAACCCAGCTCCCTTTCGGAGAGCTCCCTTCCATCCCTATTTCCAATCTTCCTTCTCCCCTAGGCCCCCCTCCTTTGGGTCGAGCCAGCCTCAAGAAAGGACCGATCCCTCGGACAGGCACAGAAGGGGCGGTAGTTTCAAGAGGCCCAGGTAGCCGGCCCTTCCGGCGTTCCCGATAGACCACAGGATTTGATCCCCATTGGCAAACGCCTTCAGGCATTGCTTCCCAATGGGATGTCTCCACTTCTGGCGCTTGGGTCAGGGACACCATTAGGTTTGGCCTTGCCCTCAAATTTCAATCTACCCCCCCCCCCCAACTTTTTCATGCCATGCCCCTTCCCCAAGAACCACACCAAGCGCAGCCTCATGGATTCTGCCATTCAGCACCTACTTGCAATCCAGGCAATCCAGCCTGTCCCTCAGTCTCAAAGAGGACAGGGATTCTATTCTCATCTATTCGTGATACCCAAACGTTTGGGGGGATGGAGAGCAATTCTGGATTTAAAGCAGCTTAACTGCCATCTTGTATTCTGCAAATTCAAGATGAACACGCTGCAATCCATCCTTCTGGGAGTTAGGCAGGGAGACTGGCTGTCCTCCATTGATCTCTCAGAGGCGTACCTTCACATCCCAATCCAACCCTCCCATTACAGATATCTGCGCTTCTCCTAAAATAACCTCCACTTTCAGTACGTAGCTCTCCCGTTTGGATTGGCCTCTGCCCCCAGAACCTTTACCAAGGTCCTGGCTGCTCTATCTGCCTCAGAACTCTCCCTGTGCGTCTCCACTGCTACCTGGATGATATCCTCATCCTCTCCCCTTCTAGGGAGCAGGCAGTGAAGGATACCCGTACCACCCTGTCCTCCCTCCTGGAATATGGGTTCCTCATCAATTGGAAGAAAAGCCAATTATCCCCTTCCACCAGGATAACCCACCTGGGAACGGTAATCGACTATGTGGAAGGGAAGGGTGTTCCTGTCCCCAGAGAGACTCCTCAGTATACAAAAATCCATCAAAGACATCAGACGCCTCAAGAGGGTCTCCCTTCTAGAGCTGTCCCAATTACTAGGTAAAATGATATCTTGTCTTTCCATCATTCCCTGGGCCTGTTTCCACTCCAGATCCCTCCAGTGGTTCCTGCTCCCGTACCAACGATCCGGATCGAGCAACTCAAAACGCAAGGTCAGGGTCTCACCAAGGGTGCTCACCTCCCTTCTTTGGTGGAGCAAGGCTTCTATCAAAAAGGGCTGCCTCCCCAAGGAGCCCCCAAGGCTCACCGTTACTACAGACGCCAGTCTGTCCGGATGGGGTGCCCATCTAAAGTCCCTTACAGCACAGGGCAGATGGTCAGCGACAGAGAAACTGTGCAACATAAACTGGTTGGAGCTCCGTGCCATCCACCTGGCCCTCCACAGTTTCCTCCCCCAGGTTTGCGGCCGCCACGTTCTCATCCTCACCGACAACATCACGGCCAAAGCCCACATCAACAAGCAGGGAGGCACTCAATCATCATGCGTCATGAGGGAGGCTGAACGCCTCTGTCAATGGGCTGAGTCTCACTTCCTTTCCCTCAGGGCGGACCACATCTCGAGCATTTCCAACACCTGAGCAGACTGGTTGAGCAGGGCCACCATAGACCAGTCGGAGTGGTGCCTCCACCCAGCCCTGTTCAGGGAGGCGTTTCGGTCCTCCAGTAGTGGACCTGTTCGCCTCCCCCCTCAGTATCCAACTTCCAAGGTTCATCTCCAGATTCCCTTCCCCTGGGGCGGAGGACTACAACGCCCTTCGATGCCCGTGACCCAGGGGCCTTCTCTATGCCTTCCCTTCTCTGGAACTGGTGCTCCTTGTCCTGCAGAGGGTACTTCACGAGAAGGTGGAACTGCTTCTCGTGGCACCTTACTGGCCTCGCCGCCCCTGGTTTGCCGACCTCCACATCCTATCAGTAGCCCCCCCCCCCGGAGGATCCCATCAGACAGAATTTCCCTGTCTCAGGGTCTCCTTCTCCACCCGAACCCCCAATGGCTTCAACTAGCTGTCTGGAGGTTGAGCAGCAACGTTTGAAGAGAGAAAATCTCTCTAGCAAGGTCATTGATACCATTTTAGCAGCCAGGCGACCCTCAACCACGAGGATCTACAATGCCACTTGGACCATTTTCTGTAAATGGTGTGTTAAGTTTTGCATCGACCCAACTACCCCCTTGACTTTCTCCAGGGGGGTCTCAGCAGAGGGCTGTTCCCAATACACCAAGGCGTCAGGTAGCAGCCCTTTCCACAGTCATCTCCTGTCAGGAGGTTAGTTCCCTCTCTTAACATCCCCAGATTTGAGCTTTTCTGAAAGGGGCCACAAACTTATGCCCTCCTTCCGTTCACCGATATCCAACCTGGGACCTTAACAAGGTCCTTACTTCCCTCATGAAGCCTTCCTTTGAACCCCTAAGAGAAGTTTCTCTTCAGTTCCTCTCCTACAGGGTAGTTTTCTTAGTAGCTATCACATCAGCCCGTAGGATATCTGAGATCGCTGCACTGTCCGTTAGGAAGGACCTCTGCGTATTCCATTCCGACAGGGTGGTCCTCTGTCTTGACCCTTCCTTTCTGCCCAAGATTAATTCTGTTTTCCACAGGGCTCAGGAACTCCTCCTCCCCAATTTTTGCCGCGGGCCATCCCATGAAAGGGAAAGATTATGGCACACTCTGGACGTCAGACGTACCTTACGGATTTACATTAAACGCACTGAGACCTTCCGTAAGTCCGAGGCCCTGTTCATATACTTCCAACCTAAGTCACAGGGACTCAAAGTGCCTCCTACCACCATAGACCATTGGATAAGGGCGACCATTGCTAAGGCATATCAGACCCAGGCTCTCCAGGTGCCCAGGAGTATCACTGCTCACTCCACGAGGAGTGCGGCAACTTCAGCTGCCTGGGCTACCCAGTCTCCAATAACCGACATTTGCCGGGCAGCGACGTGCGCCTCCCCTTTGCCATTCATTAGGCATTATAAGATTGACAGGTATGCCTCAGCTGAGGCTTCTTTTGGTAGAAGGGTTCTTCAGAGGGTTTTCAGGGACCCCGAGGGGACTACAGACCAGACGGTGACTCTCCCATAGGACAGGCCCAGCTTTGGTATGTCCCACTCTGGATGACCCGATCAGCTCCAAGGAGAATGGGCATTGGTTCTTACCTGACACGCCATTTCTCTTTGAGCTGAGAGGATCATCCAGCCCCTCCCTTTTTTTCTGTTTACCGTCTGGTGGGGACTTGTTACAGCCAATGAACTGTTAGCCTGTTAGGATGAGAGCACGGCTTTTGTTTCTCTCTCGTCTACGCAAAACTGGGGAACGCTACACTGGAGCCACGTGATGGTGGGAGGAGCATTCCTCAAAATTAAGCTGAGCCTACAGCTGCAGAGACTGAAGCACCACCCACTCTGGATGATCCTCTCAGCTCAAAGAGAAATGGTGTGTCACGTAAGAACCAACACCCATTCTCTCACAGGGTGGGGAAAATAGAAGGAGGACAGTGTGCTAGATATGTGCACCACCTTGAGTTATTTGTAAAAGTAAATTCCCACAGGCGTTTGAGTTTTACAGCTTAGAGTTTATTTTAAAAACTCAAGGGATTTGAACAAAATGAAATATTTTCATGCATAGCTTAATATATAAAAGAATGCTACATATAATTAGTGTTAGAATTTGGGCACACACTGACAAAAATTAAAATATAGCACATTTATACCTAAAACATTTACCTGTTTGTTAAATATAATCTGAATCCTAAAACAGAGTTTTATGTTGCTTTTCCCAAACCTTTCCTGGCCTCCAGGAGTAATTCTAGCCATTTATCAAAATATTGGAAGATAATGTTGCTTTGTTCAGTCCCAACAACTTTCTTTTAAAATATTCTTGTTTTCAGGAGTGGGTGGGGTTTTCAGGAGTGGGTGCTTTTGCTTTACGTGATAGAAGTCATACCGCCCCAAAGACTAATGCAAATTCAGGAGCACAGGGGTAATGAGCACTTGGGAATGTCTCACTGAATCACAAGGTCAACTAACATATCCTGCTTAACTTGCAGCTTATGTATATCACTTTTTAAATTTTCTGAAGAGGTACATATGAAATGTATGGTGGCCATCCTTTAACTTACAGGCTGTGGTTAGGCTCTCAGCCCCTTTTTTTGCATCTTCTAAGCCACCCAAAATTCACTTAAAATTCAGTAGGAAACTGAATGAGTAGTGGAACAGTTTTGAGGGGAGGATCAAATAAAATAGGTATTTTAGTTCCAATAGGCTTTAAGATCCACTCTTAACAACTTTATAGCACTGTAATACTCCAGAGGTTCTTAGCAACTTGAATAAATTTTAGAATATAAGGCTGCTGAAATGTGATACTATATGTTGCAGATTTGCATTTACATTGTAATGCCTATAACCTGAACAACGATAATAAAAACTTGCTATCACCACTGCAGATTGGATGTTGCTTATTTTGCCTGAATGAGCAAAGAAGATTGGAATCATGAATGACAAGTCTGCACATACTGCAGACCTGCAGGCTAATCTTGCCTGACCTACCTTTGATCAGCTTGTTCATCTTTCTAGTATGATAACATGGTGTTTAAAGTCAGGAAATGAGATCTCCTTTGGAAGGTAGGCTAGAACTCTTTAGAAGGATAAGAATTAATTTAAAATCTTAGACACTCCTGTTATTGGAAAGAAGCCAGTTTTTTTCTGCAAATTTTTGTTATGGAAGTTTATGAGATTATTTTTAACTCCTGATGCAAGTAACTGTTGGATCAGAATATAATCACTTTCTCTGCTTTTACTCTGGGATGTAATAACTTATTGCTGAGCACCACTTTTGCTCATAATAAGTATCCAGTTAATGAATATTGGTGAGCTGTATGTGTATATGCTGGAAAAAGAATGTCAAATCTGTTTCTCATAGTTATTTCTCATCTAGATAATGACACAGCCTGCTTTTTTTTCTAGGTGGTTTTCTAATATGAGTATCCAGAAAGACTGATATGTCAAAACAGAACCTATATCCTGGGAAAAGCATAATTTATCTATTATTTTAGATAATAAATTCTGCAGTAAGAAGTGCTGCAGTGAAAAGTGCTGCAGTTGTGTTGTACTGTTTATAAGCAAATGATTAGTATAGCAATTTGCTAATCTGTAAAAAAAGATTTGGGTGGGAAGACAGGAATTGAAGTTTTAAACTGTTGGCAGAGGGTGCTTTTGAACAAAGCTGGAAATTCATGAAATGATTGTGAGGCAACAGTGGGGTGAGAGTTGGTTTTCCAATTGATTAGAAAATTACTCATTTCTTATGCAGCCTGCAGGTGCTGTCTGGCCTACCACCTTTAAAAAAGACAAACTTTATTTTCCTTATATTGAAACAGCAGAAGATATAGAAGAATGTTAATTGCTTTGATGTGCCTACATATACATTCCTTACCTGCAAGTCAAATGCTTGCCTAAATTCTTGTGTTAAACTCTTTTTTTCCTAGTAACTTAGAAACTCCCTTTGAGGCATTGTTTATCTCCACTTGTAATGCCCATCTGGCACAAGTATTTTTTATAAGGAATTCTGACCACTTTTCCAGCTGAAGAGCAAGATATAAATACAGGTAGTCCTCAATTTACAACAGTTCACTTAGTGACTGAAGTTACAACGACGCTGAAAAAGTGACTTATGACCATTTTTCACACTTATGACCATTGCAGCATCCCTATTGTCATGTGAATAAAATTCAGATGCTTGGTAATTGACTCATGTTTATGACTGTTGCAATATCTATCCCAGGCCCATGTGATCACCTTTTGCGACTTTCTGACAAGCAAATTCAATGGATTCACTTACTGTGTTAATTTAACAACTACAGTGATTCACTTAACAAATGTGCTAAGAAAAGTCATAAAATGTGGCAAAACTCACTTTACAAATTTCTCACTTAACAACATAAATTTTGGGCTCAATTGTGGTCATACGTTCAGGACTACCTGCATTTTAGGCAATAATACATGCTACCTTTTGAACTTGCTTACATATTAGACAATCCATATATAAAAACAAAACCTATGTAGTAGTTTATTGTCATTGCAACTCATACAACGAAATCAAACACCATCTTCAGGTGCACATCATGATCATGAAAATAAACACAAACACACATCCTTCACCCTTCACACATTGAATCAAAAACTCCTGACACCGCATCAACACTGCACTATACAGCAGAATTCAAAAGAGCTACTGCCCTGGGAAAGAAGCTGTTTTTCAGCCTATTTGTCCTTGTTTTTATTATTCTGTACCATCTGCCAGATGGTAGTAGTTCAAAAAAAGGGTTCCCAGGATGAGATGGATCTTTGAGAATGTTTTGAGCTTTCTTAAGACAGTGGGAGCTATAAAGCTCTTCCAAAGAGGGGAGAGGGCAACCAATGATCTTCTGGGCAATGACATTAACCCTCTGGAGTGCTTTCCTATCTGCCACTGTGCAATTGGCAAACCTCACAGAGGTGCAGTATGTTAAAATGCTCTCTATGGTGCAGCAGTAGAAGGTCACCAGCAGTTTTCCATTCAGTTGTTGTTTTCTGAGAAGTCTCAGGTAGTATAATCTCTGTTGGGCCCTTTTGACCAGGGCTGCAATGTGGGCACCCCAGGACAGGTCCTCTTTTAGGGTAACACCCAGAAACTTAAAAACTGCCCATTTGCTCCACTCAGTCTCCATTGATAAGCAAGGGCTGGATGTCTGATCTGTTCCTTCTATAATCCACTATAAGCTCCTTGGTCGTATTGAGGACCAAGTTATTGTCTCCACACCACGAAAGCAACCGGTCCACCTCATCTGGGTAGGCAGACTCATCCCCCCCAGAGATAAGTCCCACCACTGTTGTATCATCTGCAAATTTAGCAACAGTATTACTAGCGTGAGTGGGAATGCAGTCATGCACATAAAGAGTATAAAGAGATTCAATGCACAACCCTGTGGTGTACCAGTATTAAGAATAAGGGCTGAAGAGGTATGATTACCTAATCTGACCCTCTGTGAGCGGACAGACAGGAAATCCATAATCCAAAGGCAGATTGAATTAGAAAGCCCAAGGTCCAGAAGTTTAGACACTAGTCTATGTGGAAGAATTGTGTTAAACGCAGAACTAAAATCCACAAAAAGCATCCTCACACAGCCCTCCCGCTATTCTAGATGAGTCAGAGCAGTGTGAAGAGTGATGGCTATAGCGTCCTCTATAGATCTATTTTTTCTGTATGCAAACTGGTGTTTATCAAATGTATGCGGAAGACCAGAAATGATGTGCCAACAGACCAATTTCTCAAAGCACTTCATGATGATAGGAGTGAGTGCCACTGGTCTATAATCATTGATAGAGAACTTCTTTGGCAGCGGAACAATGGTGGAAGCCTTCAAACAAGATGGAATAGTGGACTGGGATAAAGACCGATTGAAGATCCCGGTAAAGACTCCAGCCAACTGCTCAGCACAGTCTTTAAGCACTCGGCCAGAGATACCGGCAGCCTTTCTAGGGTCCACAGCCCTCAGAATGCTCCTCACCTCCTGTTCCTCCACAATGAGGTGGGGGCTACAATTGGCTGGTAGTTGTGTTTTATCTGTCTCTGATATCTCCACTTCAAAGTGAGCAAAGAAATGATTCAGTTCCTGTGCCAATGAAGCATCCCCCTCAGCAGGGATGACATTGGTCGGTTGATGGTTTGTAATTTGTTGAATCCCTCGCCACACCTGCCTCATGTTATTGCTATAAAAATTATCCTCAAACTTCCTCTTAATAATCAGTCTTGGCCTTCCGAATACCTTTCTTCAGATTAGCTCTGGCAACACTGTATCTTGCCCCATCACTGGACCTAAAGGCCTTGGTCCTGTCATGCAAGAGGCACTGGACTTCCTTGGTCATCCAGGGTTTCTGATTGGGATAGATCCTAATACGTTTTTCCACAGTGATAGTATCTGTGCAGTGTTTGATATAGCACAGAACAGTTGCAGTGTGCACCTCTAGGTCAGGGTGGTAAAAGATGTCCCAATTTGTGTTCTCAAAACAATTCTGAAGTTGTTGGGAAGCATCTTCTGGCCAAGATTTCACTATCTTTATTATAGGCAGAGCCATTCTCCTAAGAGGGATGTAAGCTGGTGCTAAAAGCAGTGACATATGTCTCAAATGTGGTAATTGTATAACCTTATAGCCATGTTTGATGTTGGTATATATTTTGTCCAATATGTTTGCTCCTCTAGTAGCACACTTCACATGCTGATAGAATTTAGGGAGCACTTATTTTAAATCAGCTTGATTAAAGTCCCCCGCTATGATATGCACAGCATCAGGATACTTATTCTGCTGATTACTAACAACGTTATGCTATGGTAGTATTGGCCGTGGAAGATATAAGGGTTTACATTTAAGTGTCATATACTCCAGATCCATGGAGCAGTGGCTGTCTATAGTCTTTGTATTGATACACCAGCTTTTGTTCACATAAAGGCTTAAACCTCCCTGTTTGATCTTGCCAGAATCTCTGCTCCTGTCCTGCAGGTGAGCTATGTAGCCTTCCAGTTCAACAGCTGCATCTGGAATGAGTGAATGAAGCCAAGTTTTTGTGATTAGCAAAACACAGCAGTTCTTGATGAATTTAGTATTTGCAATCTGTAGCCTTAATTCATCCATTTTGTTAGTCAGGGATCTTGCTTTGGTAAGAAATATACTTGGAATTGAAGGCTTGTGTGGAAACTTACTCAGCCTAAAGAAAACCCCAGTATGGCATTCTCTCTTCCTGTTCTTCTTTCTCCGCCTCTTCCTCCTTCCTACAGGGATTGTGATCCATGGCTCCCCCAGGGGTCTAGCTGCCTCCTTCAGTATGTTATGAGAATGTATAAAATCATCCGTAATAGCCTTTTCACATTTCAGTCCAATTTGTAACAAGGCTTGCCGACCATAGATGCTTCTTGCCCCACAGGATTCAATCAAGGAAAGGATCCAAAACATACACAGAATCATACACCATACACTGAAAAAAAGAGTGGTTAGTCACAGCATCCATGTGCACAGCCATCTTGAAAAAAAAATGGAGAAATGCAAGAATAGATAATTGCTGTCGTAGATGGTATGCCTTGTGATGAATGATCAGTAAGTCTCTATGAGTGTGAATAATCTCAATTGCCTTTTCAGAGATGTTTTGTGGGCAGTTCTTTAAAAAGAACATTCTGGTTTCTTGAGTACAGGTTATAGTCATGTCTCTTTATTGTAGGCCTTGATCTATGTAAAGACCAGTTACAATTATTGGTTATTTGCTTATACCCACTATGGACATTTTTTTAAAATGAGCTGCTTGTATCTTGATTCATTTCAGATCTGGTTTTGGCATAAACAATCTTGATTGTTTTAATTTATATTGATAGAAAGCCTGGAGTGCATCATGTCGTGTTTCCTGAACTTTTGTGCAGTTTTTACTATGATTGGTTGTTAGACCATTCTGGATTGGAAGCCATGGCGAAAGATTTACTTACACTGTTCACTGATAATCTTATGGACCTGAAATAAAAACTTTTCAAAAAATTCAATTTTCTTAAGTACAGCTAAAAGGCCTTTGAGATACATTTGTTTGTCTGTGTACCAATTCTTAAGCGTATTTACTGATTACTAGTCCTTTCTTGCCCTGACAATGAGATGATAATTGGAGGTTTTTTTTTATTTTGTCTATATTCTGACAGAAAGGGGGAGTGGTTAAAAGCAGATTCCATTCACAATACCATCACTTTATAATCTTGTCACAAACATGTAGATAATCTTAAGTTAATCAAAATTAGCAGTACCTCCTAATGAATGCTAATGTTGGGTATGCTAACTTGTTTAGGATTGCCTTATCACAGTTTAACCCATTAATCCTACATACAAATTTATTCTGTTAAATGAGAATTAATTCCTAGTAAATGCACAATGACATAGGAAATGATTTGGCCAATAAATGCCAAATGGGCTAGAGCAGGGGTGGGCAAACTACGGCCCGCGGTCTTTCCAATCCAGCCCACCCCTGAAAAAAAATAGCTGTGCGTAGCTTATTGCCCTGTGCCGCGTGGCCCCCAAAGCTGCAAAACAGTGCGGAGCGATCTCGGGGTAGGAAAGAAAAGAACTTTGCAAAGGCCTTGGCTGGGAGTTCAAAATCACCTTCGAGTGCGACCTCTCGGAAGGTGAGTCCCCGCAGATCCCTCTTTTTTTTCTGGGGCTTCCAAGCTTAAACTTTGCAAAGGCAAAGCTTGCAGGCTGGAGCATCTTCCTGCCGAGGAGCGGGAAGGTTTCTGCCCGGCGGGTGAGGCGGGCTGCTTGGAGCCACCTAAAGCTAGGCCGCTGCTGGAGGAGCCTTGCCCTGCCTTGATGCCCCGTTTCCTGGCTCGGTGGTCCTGCTCGGGCGGCACTTTAAAAGCCTGCTCCCAGCACCCGAGCAACTTCCCAGCAACTTTCGGATTCCTTTTAACTCGCGGGCGCTCGTGGCTGGCCCCGAGCCGTGTGGTGGAGGGGAAGTCTGGCGGCCGGCCAGGCAGGCTGCTTGGAGGAGGCAACCTGGCGGTGCTCCGGCAGCAGCAACAGGCAGTTCTGCCCGGGCTCCGCTCAGGTGTCCGGCTGGGGCTGTCAGGAGTTGCTACCGCAGGCGCAGCTCCGCACGGCTCCAGTCCCACATTGCCTTGGGAAGGAAAAGGCAAAACCAGGAGCCGCTGAGCCTGAGCCTCCGGTGCCGCTGCTGCCGTTGCAAAGCACCACCGCAGCTCTTCCTTTTTGCCTTTCCCTTCCTGAGGCAACGCGGGATTGGAGCCGCGCGGAGCCGTGGCGGCGGTAGCAACTCCTGACTCAGGGGGCCTCTGAGGGGAGGGGAAGGAGGGAGAAGAGAGGGGAAGGGGGGGCGATTCCCGAAAAATCTTGTGCTGACCCGGCCCTTCTGTCAAATTTTAAAAGTCAATGCGGCCCCCGAGCCAAAAAGTTTGCCCACCCCTGAGCTAGAGAAAAGGAAAAAATTGCACCATGTAATGTTACTGTGTTATAGTCCTTGCAATAAACAGAATAAAGCAAATATGTAGCCTATTGTTTAGAGTCACATACTATTTTGTGGTGAACATTGGATTTGTCTCTTACATCTGCTTCTATGGATCTTTGAATTATGATGGAGCACATTTATTTCCAAAGATGAATACATTTGTTTCACTTTAGCTGAGCTCAGTTGCTGAAGTAGAAGTGGTAGGGTTGAGAAAATCTACAAGATGGGAATGTAGAGTTCTTTCTTACCATGTGGTATATGATGCAACAGAAAAGTGGGTTTCTGAGAATTATTTCACTTTTTGGTGAAGAGCCTGTCCCCACTGCGTATTGATAGAATTGATTGCTGAAAGTGAGGACAAATGGCTACTTTCAAATGAAGGAAAACTTTAAATGGTCAAAAGCAGTCAGAAAAATGAAAACAGTCCAAGTGCCTAAAACATGAGGTAACTGTTTTCATGAGCTGGAATTGGCTGACAAAGCTTTAAAAACAGTTATAAATAGCAGGAGGCAAAGATCAGAAAGAATAAAAGGTGAAGTGTAGTAGATGTATAAACAGGCCTTGATAATACAGTTTGTGTCTTCATGCAACATTGGATATGGTAGATATTGTGATTTTTCCCCTATAGCTATTCCCATTTCAGAGGTATTCCATCTGAGCTTTGTCAGATACTAAAAGATCATGATTGAGAAAATCAGACTTTCAGAAACTGGAGAATTAATTACAGTATTTCTTGTCCCCACAATTGGGTTAACAGAAGTATGATACCTTAATCAGCAGTAGTGATTTTTCAGGTTGAAGATATGGTACTAAAACATATGTTTCTCCAAATTGCTGAATTTGGGAAACAGCAGACTGTAATGTAAGGCTAATTAGGATTGAAATATCTATTTTAGAATGCAGTGCATTTGAGGTTGGGAAAATTACAGGGGTTTGATTGTCTGGAATTTTGAATCCAGAATATCCTGGATTTTTCTTTATTGACATTTTACATTTTTATTGGCATTTTAAAAATAATTTGAATTTTGTTTACATTGTATATTTCCTTTGTATTTATGTTACAAATGAGTGGGGTCTTTACATTGTTTCAGTTTACAAACAAATTAGGCTTTTGTAGTGTGACTTCTATAGTTAGAAATAAAATATGGCTGATCTAAGAATACTCAATGGTAAGGAATGTATGTAGGAGGCAGAAAAGAGACATGATTATTGGACAGAGTAAATGAATCGGAGTAGAAGATGTATGTGTGTTGACTCCTGGTCACTGTCTGGATTCATTGGATGAATTAATAGCCAAACCTCAACAAGATAGCTAGGATTATTTGAGAGAAAAATGTGGTTTTCTTTTTGCCCCTTTAATGCAGTGGGGGTTTTTTGGGGGGCTTCTCTGGAGTTCTGTTTCTTTTCTAAATCTGTATATGTATGCATATGGTAGAAAACAGATTGGGTATTGCAGAGGAAACAGAAGCATACAGACCTGCAAATGCTAAAAAAACACTGAAGCATTCTTTCTACCATCTAGTTGAAAGTAAATCTGGATTAGAGGGCAACTCCTAGATTTCCTCTTGTTTGAAAATAAATTATTTCTAGGTTTATTCAGTTGAGTAGATGAGAAAGAGTCAAAACAAATGAAAACAAGATAGTAGGCTGAATAGGGTACAGTTACTTATCTGGGTTTCCAGGCAACCTCAAGGTTGATCTACCTCCCTCAACTATCAGGGTTGGAAGTTTGATGTCATTGGGCACATGGTGATGGAGCTTAGAAGTCTCAGATTGCTTGCTCCTGGTATTGTAACCAAGTTTATCAAAGTTTTTTAAAAAATGTTTTCATCTTTCAAGAACATTCTTCCTAAGAAAGCTGTGTATAGGTTACTAAATAATGATGGCAATTATAAGCAATAATAGATATCCCAGTGTATTTTCCCCAGCTAGACCTAATACTATGACCCAGAGGGAAAATACCTGTAGAATCAGATAACAAATAATCAGAGTTGAAGGGACCTTATAGGTCATCTAGTCCAACCCCCCTGCCCAAGCGGGAGACCCTACACCATTTCTGAAGCAAACTGAAAATACTGAGCGGTTTTGGCTTAACTTTCATATGTTTAGATTGCTATTTTAATATATTCAAGTATACCTTTTTTTCCAGCTTGGTGGGTTTCTTGTTCATCTTAATTGTGCTTATTAGCACTATCCCCTTAAAATATTTTTTTAAATGAGTAAGTTCAGACTTTTGTTTATTTTAAAGTAAAAAATGTTATTACAGATTAGAAGACTAATTGTCCATTTCAGATTTTTGGGAGGAGGAGAAAATTGTTATGAACCTGGAGCTCAGTGAGTACCCAGAACCTGGTTAGAAATTTGCCTGCAGGTTGTAGCATTGTAGGAAGAGATCTGTGTTAATGAATGCTAGCCAAAAATCTGAAGGAGTCTGGTAATACCTTTTCTTGCTGACAAATGTTAAAAGCATTTAATGAAATTTGTTACAATAGTTGCAAAAGATGCTACTAAACTCCCAATTTTAGCACTCTAGTCTAGGATGTGTCTTAGTAAAATAAGGAAAGATGCAGAGGAAGTAGAACAATGCTGACTTTGGGGGGTTTGTGAACCCACTTGAAATTTTAAGTGTCTGTTTTCTGAAGAGTGTGGTATATATGCACAGCATGGCTACTATGGGATTTATGTAACAAAATGTCAATTCTTCAGATTTTCCTTCTTAAATGCCAGCTTCAGGAAGGTAAATTAGCCATGTTACAGAAATATACAAGCTAAAAATTTCAGACATACCACACATCCATTATGAAAAAAGAAAAGGGTGAAAAACAGATACAATATGGATGCACCACACCCAAATAAGCTAATGAAAATCAAGCACAGTTCACACCCCAAGTATCTGGCAAAACATTGAGGCAAATGCACATCACATCAAAACAAGCTCACAGATCATAAACTTGAGAAATATTAATTACATGCATGAGGGTGTGCATCACATTTTTCTTGCTAGAATGCTTACTATCAGTTTAACTTTTTATATTCATCTCTCTTGGATGGCTGATCAAGCAGCCAAAATAGGAACTAAGCTGCAATCACCTAGTATTTTTTTTTAGGAGTATCACTTGAACTCAGACATTCTGGGAAGTCATTATGACATTGAAGGCTGCCATTTTAGTTTGTAGCATTTGAACTTATATTTTTTTTTAACGATCTTGAAAGCTAGACACAGAAATTACAATAAATGTGAATCCTTACCAGTTTGTTTTGTCCCTTGAACTCATCATGAGTGCCTCTATACCAACATTTCCCATTCTTGGCAACTTCGGCTCCCAGAATGCACAATATACTGTGGCATTGAAATACATATTTCTGAGTATTGTCAGTTCAGAAAACATTGATCTAATTCTGTAGATTTTTTTCCCCAAATCATTTTTGTTTTGTTATGCACTTACTGCTTTTAAACCATTTGAAATATTGTCACTGACATCCAATTCTCTGGTTCACCAAGCAGGATTGGAAAGTGGAAAACTAATAAAAATGAAAGTAGACCGAACTAAGCTGAAGAAAACGCCCACTGAGGCTGTAAGTACCATTTTTATCATTTTGAGTTCCTCATAGAAGTGCACAGCTTGTAATATATACAGGGCATACTAAAATGAGATTAAAGGAAGAGGTTTGTCTAGTAATTTGGAATGACTTTGGGTTATATACTTCATTTATTAAATTTGCATGCTGCCCATCTCATCAAGGGATGACTATGTAATTTACAGCTAATCACTTCTTTATTACAAGTTCATTAGAAACCATAGATTCCCACCCTCCACTTGTTTGCGTGTTAGAAATAAACTGATTTTTAGATAAGCTTGCTTGACTTTTGACAGATACTGCATCTATCTTGATGAAGTAATTTCAAAAGCCATGAATCCCTTTGGTCCAATGTTATAGGAAAAGGCGCCTCCAGGTTGGTTGGTAGTGGGGTTCCCTAGGGTATTTGTTGAAGTTACCTAGCTTGGTAGACCGAACTATGATAGAGAAAGCTATACCCTCTGCTGTAGCTGTCCAGCCTTGGAACCCCTTCAAGTGGCCCAGGGAGACTTGGGTTCACAATCTCCTGGAATGGTCCCTGGAATCTCACACATGAGTTTTCAACTGAGAGAACCCCTGGTACTTGCCATGGGGATTTGGGCTATGATCTTCCACATGAGTTATAGGATTCTCCCATAATGCACTGTAGCTATAATGGTGAAAAGGTTGAAAGGAGTAAGGAAATATTAGTTTGCAAACAAGTTTGAGGAAATGTTTCTTTTGAAGGCTCTTTGAAGCAAAGATTCCTCTGAAGTGTCACACAGGCCTTCCTTCTAAGAATGACTCAGTTAGTAGTTACACTGAATCATTCATTATAGGAATTGATATTTAGTGTGTTTTGGGAACCCTTATGAATAATTTTTTCCTGGGGTCATTTAGGGTGACTAGTAAATGCTGCATGTTTGGCTTCTTGGATATCATAAAGAATAATCTAGGTTAAGGATAGCAGCAAGAGTTGAAATGTGTGATTTGGTTTGTTTCCTCCATATGTAAACATGCTCTCAAGTTGCCAATATTAAGGCAATGTTCACATAATCTGCTATGCTTAATAACCTTCTCAAGTTTTTCCTAGGGAAAGGGTACTGCTCAGATGCCAACTTTTTTTCCTTCCTCTATGACTTAAATGCATGCATCCTCCTTGGTGGATTACTAATTTGCAGTATTCCTTTCCATCTAAGGAGGACAGTATTAGAACTGCATAAGCTCAGTTCTTTTCCTGTACATCTTCCTACCAGTCAGCAAAACAGTATGAAACAAGCCTGGAATTCTTTCTCATTTCCCTGTTTTGGTCTCTCCTTTCCCTCTCCTTCTATGTCCCCCCCTCCCCCCAGCTATACCAAATGATAATCTTACTGGGATTGTAGCTCTTGTGCTACAAGTGAGCAAAAGCAATCAACACCTAAACATGCAACACAGGGCCACTACATTACACCATGTTTTAAAATGGCCATCCATTTGCCAAGCAGCTCTAATGTTTTTGGATGGCTGACAACATTAAAAAATAACCCTAAAATATTGATAATAAAAACTAAAGAATAACAAATTCACCCTGGGCATATTAATATAAACTGACAGCTCATAGCAGTGTCCAGGCTCATGTGAAATTGTTCATTGCATGCCCAAAAGGTGAAAGGAAAAGGGACACTCAAACAATGAAGGAGCAATGTTATACAATGAATCTTATCCTGTCTTTAGCCTGCAGACTGCAGAGCCTTGATAGACAAACTCAAGATTTGCAATGATGAACAGCTGTTGCTGGAACTCCAACAGATCAAAACATGGAATATTGGGAAGGTATGTGGTGATGGCAAATGTATATATTATGTATGTGAATATTATAGCGCTATTGTGAAGATTTTTTAAAAAATCTTATTTACATGTGTTCATATTTATCATAACAAGTACATTTGTGGCAGGACTTAAGGTTGTTTCATCTGTGGTCCAAGAAATAAATGTTAATATCTGATTCTCTGCAGGGTTTCTGCTATTCTATTCTTAAGAAATTTATAGAAGTAGTCCTTGGTTTATGACTGTTTGTTCAGTGATTATTTGAAGTTATGAAGATATTTAAAAAAGTGACTTACACTTTTGATCATCACAGTGTCCCCAGGGTCATCTGATCAAAATTTCAGTGCTTAGCAACTGAGACATATTTATGATGCCTACAATGTCCCGGGGTCACATGATTGCCCTTTGCAATCTTCTCAAGGGGTTCTAATAAGCAAAGGTAATGGGAAAAGCAAGATTTGCATATCATCTACAGTAAAAAGGTTCTAAAACCATATTCAACTCACTTAACAATTGCATTGTTTAGCAATGCAATCCCAGTTGGGTCGTAACTTTTTGGTTCCCATATCTAGTGAATTTAGCTGAAGTGAATGGAGGATGCTGCGGGTTACTGGTAATCCTTGCCAATGATAATTGGAACTGGGAAATCAATTGCGAGGCCCGTGATGGTGAACCTATGGCACGCATGCTGGAAGTGGCACACAGAGCCACTTCTCCCGGCATGCAAGAGATCGCTCGGAAGAGCTCCACTGCGTATGCGTGCACATGCTGCCACCCAACAGCTGATTGTCGGGTATCTGGTGTGCATGTACGGGGGGGCAGGGGTACGCAGGAGATCTGCGGTAAATGCCTGTATCCTGTACAGTGTGTATAGTCTGTCTCCTGAATGCTTTTGTCTTTTTTCAGTGTGAACTTTACCACTGGGTGGACCTTCTCGACAGATTTGATGGCATCCTGGCTGATGCTGGACAGACTGTGGAGAACATGTCATGGATGCTAGTGTGTGATCGGCCAGAGAGGGAACAGCTGAAGGCCCTGCTACTATCAGTGCTGAACTTCACTGCCCTGCTCATAGAATATAGCTTTTCTCGTCATCTGTACAGCTCTATTGAGGTAACATGCTGCTATTGAAATAGAATAGATTTGAATAAATAGGATAGAGATAAAATTCAAATGTGAAGTCTTACAAGGTTGTGGCTTTAATAGTGTAAGGCACTTTTTTAGGAACAAAATTTGTGATATTGTTTTCTTGAGGAAAAGCTAATTGAACAATTTAGAAATTAAATATTTTGCACTTATATATTTTTTTCCCTGTGTCCAATGTGTTTCATGTAGTGCTCTGCTAATTTTTCATTCAGAAAATCTATATACAGCCAGTTTTCAGCCAGTTGTAACTAAATGGGAATTAAGGAATAGTAACTTAAGGCCACATAATCTCTTCATAATAAAAGCAATTTTAATTAGGAATTTCTCTTAATGACAATACTGCAATCAATACTGCAAAGGAAGGAAGGACAGGAGACAATGTCACCCTTAAATTGGAAAAGTAAAGTTTCTGTTACTGATCACAATTTTTCAATATATTGATTATTTTATCCTTCATCTAGCACCTAACAACGCTGTTGGCATCCTCTGACATGCAAGTGGTTCTTGCTGTGCTAAACTTACTATATGTGTTTAGCAAACGCTCCAATTACATCACACGTCTGGGCTCTGACAAGAGGATGCCTCTTCTGTCTCGGCTGCAGCATTTGGCAGAGGTAAGAGGCTACAAAAGAAGAACAAGCATGGTCTAGTACCTAATGTACCTAATGTTAACTTCTGAAATTTTAATTATGGCTCAGTATATTAAATATCAATAATGTTACTGTTTTAAGGGTTGGAAGTGTCAGTTATTGAGGAAAATCTTTTGAATCAGAAGGAAGGATATTGTAGGGTTTTATATCATTTGTGTCATCTCAATTTCCTTTTTGTTGCTGTGGCTGTAATATGGATTCTTTCACAATTGCTCCAAAGAAGCACTAAAGATTTAACCCATGGCAGACAGATCATAGACCAGAGTAAATATAATCTAGAGTAGGGAGCGGCAACCCAATCCAGTATTCTGCCAAGAAAATTAAGACATCCATAATCAGGACTTTGTCAGCATAATATTGGAAAATGATCCCCTGGTCAGAAGATCTCCTGTATTTATAGAACTTTTCTTGCAGAAAATGTGTTTATTGAATAAAATTAAAATTAAAATGTGTAGCTAGGCTATTTGCCTAAACAAAAATTCATAAAAGAGCTCAACAATGATTCTGCTGCTCCATCTTCATCCTTCATCTTAACACCAGGTATCTAGTGAGCTTTCAGGGAAGATCAGAGGGCAGATATGTATAGCCCTTGGGCTTGTGATGTGGCAACAATAAAACTGAAAAGATGTTTAGTACTTGTTATGTGCAGGGGCAAAAGAACATTCTGATGTGGAAAGATAGACACACCATTAATATGTAGAGTATCAGGATCACAAGCCAAGGTCACTTAATGTCAGAGAGAAAGTGTCAAGATTTGAGTGTCAGCATTGGTATTCTGTGAGCTGAAATGGACTAGATGGGGGCACTTCTTGTCAACAGAGTATCAGATCTGCAGATAAGAAAATCTTAGCAGAAAGAGAGTAGCCATCATAGCTAACAAAAAGTATGTCAGAATCAATGTTTGACTGCAACTGCCAAAATGACCGGATGATCTCAAGTTAAATCCTATGCAAGCAGTTCAGTATTACAGCTATCCAAGTCTGTAATTCAACCACAGAATCAGAAGAGTTGAATGTTAATTCTGGTATTATATGTATTGACAAAATGTACAATATGTAAAAAGAAGTAAAATATCATTTGAAAAATGCTGGTTTCTGTGATCAGAATAAAGCAGGAAGCAGTTCTGCCAAGAAAATTCTAATGTATTTAGAAGTTATCTTCTATCAACAACTTAAACAATTCTACACAGGATAGATAACACCAAAATAAATTAACAACATGCTCTGCAAGCAATGATACAAGAAGTTTCTTTGGTTAGCAAAAATAAGGTCCTGGCACCAACCAACTCACAAACTTCTTACAAAATCACAATTAAAGGAAGAGACTAAAATCAGGACGTTGGATTGGCAAGGTATAACTTGAACCATATCCTTTATGATTATATGTAAAGAGTAGGTTTAATGGATCTGATTTGATAAAATGAGTTTAAGACTCATTAACATCATTAAAAATCCATCAATAAAAGAATTCCAAATTGCAAAAAGAGAAAAAAACATGAAATAATATTTAATTGATACACTAAAATAGCTGAAGAAAGAGAGAAAGCAAAAAAACAAAAGGAAAATCAGCTGAATTATATACTGATTTCCCGAGAGCAAGAAGAGGCGGAAAGTTATATCTAAGCAATGTAAAGAAAGTGAACATACAGTCAAATGTGAAGGATATTTATTTTCTTATTTATTGAAGAAAATTTGCAGGAAACAAGATATTTCTCCATTGAGCTACTCTGAGCATCCAGAGAGTGGGAGGTGCTTAGTCTCTCTGCTCTGATAGGCTGGGCTTAATTAATAGATGCTGTTACTCCTCCTCAGCTCCTCCCTAGCGTCCCCCAGTTTTAGCTCAGCCTTTGGTTCGATAGGCAGCTTTCCTTGGTCAGAGCAGGAACAAATCAACAATCTTTAATACACAGATTGGCTTTTTTAAAAAAAAAAAAAAATCTTCTCTAAATTTTCCTCAGCAAGGTCCAACTGCAATTAGAGAGAAGCATTTGGAATGATCGCGGATCGCCACTGGCATTCTGGTCGCATTCATGCCCATAAGGGCAGAGGCTTAGGACCCTGCCATTCTAATTCGGAGATTGCGCTTTTTCAGATGAAGAAGTTTTTCCCTTTCCTTCGCTCTAACTTTCCTCGTGCCTCCCCCTCTTGCCATTGCATTTCCGAATGTCGCACTGCTTTAAAAAGAGCACGTTCTTTCCCTAACTTCATCAGCGGCGATTCCTCCCCAGGGAGAACGCAGGGGTGGGTATATACTGAAGTTTGATCACTGAACAAAATACCTGACATTTTGGAAATTGAAATCAGTTCTAGAAAAGAGATGAAAAATCTATTGTGTAAAATCTTACATTGTTTAAAATCTTACAAAGTGATACAGTAGTATGTCTATGGACATTCTCAGTACCAGAACTGAAGAAGCTTCTTGAATGAGAAGCAAAATGTCTTAAAGAAAAAACAGTCTGGTTGCCATTTGAAAAAAACACCTTTGATACAGTTAATTATAATTATGAGCAAATAGGGAAAACATAGTAGTGACAGAAGGACTAGGAAGTATCAATTTATATTCCAGTAGCAGAATGGGCAGCTCTAAGAAATGCTCAGACTACTGAACAATTGCACTTGTTTCACATGCGAGTAAGATAATGGTCAGTACATGGAATAAGTATTGTCAAATGCACGAAATGGATTCAGAAAAGGCAAAAATACCCTGAAATCACATTGCTAACCTTTAATGGATAATGGAGCAGCAAGGAAATTTTAAAAAATATCATTTTTATTACGTGCTTGGGATATTGCATGGGATTTTTCCTTTTGATCCCAACAAATTATAGATAGCTTTTAAAAACTGAACTAAAAACTTACTGTATTATTTGTGTATGATGATCAGGAAGCAACTGTTAGAGCAGAATATGGAACAAGTAAATGGTTCATAACTTAAAAGTGTTCCAAAGCTGTATACTGTGATTTTTTAATGTAAGTATGTGTATCAAGATTATTTGAATGCCATAATTTATTTTTCTTGATACTTAATTAATCATGGCTACAATATTAGTGACTCGCATGTGTGTGCCAATTGGGAAATGAAAGTACATAGATTGCTTTTCTAAAGGCAGAGGCCTTGGCTTGAAAAACAGTAACATGATTTGTCTTGCTTTTATGCATTTTGCCAATTGCCAATTGATGCTTTCTCTGCAAAGCATAAATGTGTAAACCCAGTCAATTAATTGTATTTTTTTAATTATGCATTTGGGTTCACATACTGAAAAACATTTTTTAAATCATAAAGGATGCTGAACTACCCATAATAAGTGAGGTCATATGTCACATTAAACAAAGTGAATATTCTTGTATTTGATCATGCTGAAAGGTATCTTTCCAAATTTTGGTAGTGTCTTGCTTTGGGAGCCAGGATTTATTACTGTAGGCTTTCTGAGCATTATCCAGAACTTGTCATTTAGTTTTGACAATAAGGCAATAAAAAGGATACATGAGGTTGAAATGAAAACAAACAATTGTGACTTTCTTTTTATATGCAGCAGTAAATGAGCAGACCAAAATACTTTTACTTAACCATTTAATTTATTAGTACATACATTTGAGTTTTTCTTCTAGAATTATAGTGAGTTTTTTTTTTGAATTAATACATTTTAAATGTTTTCATCCTTTTGTCCTGTAGAGTTGGGGTGGCAAGGAGAATGGCTTTGGCCTTGCAGAATGTTGTAGAGATTTGCACATGCTGGTAAGTCTTACATTTTGACCTTCTCCTTACTATTCTGGCACTACAATTTGGTGGCTTGACTCATAGTTGCTTTTTCATGTACATGAGTATTTGCTATTGGGGAAAATAGAGCTGATCTTTCTAATGGACAGAGTCCATCAAAACATAACACACACACACACACGAAATAAAAGTGGCACTATGGGATTTATAAGGGTTTTTCATTAAGATAATGTATAATAATAAGGGACTTTGACCTCAATGTTCACATAATAAAAGTTTGTTGGTTGGTATATGTGATTTTTTTTTCCGACGGTGAACAGTGCTCAATATAGGAAGTTTGGACATTTTGATAGAAAATAGAAATGTTTGGGTGTTCATGTTCCCTTTAGCTCTTGTAATTCCTTGAATTAGTAGAAATCCCACCTTTGCAATCTTAGGAATTTGGAAATTGCTGGAGTTGCTTTTCTAATGAGAATAGTGTTATATTTTGAAATGGCTGTTCTTTGAGGTGAAGCTTCTTGTTGTAGACAAAAATCAATGGGTATTTTTGTGGATCAGTCATCTGTAACAGTATGTTAAGTGTGTTGTTCCGTAGAAAAGTTACATCTTCTTCCAAAATAAGCACAACTAATACAGCTGCTATTGTATCAAAACAGATGATTATTTTAAGTCTCAAAATACGAAGCAATTCATTTTTAAAGAGCATTCTAATTTGCTGCTTAGTGATCACTGAGAATAATAGAAGTGGATGCTCCAAGGAACTTTTTTTTTCATGAGGGGCTTATTACCATGACATTAGATGGCATTTTTTGAACCCCCTTTTTAAAACTGGGTTCAAAAAATATTTTAGAGCTTAGGAGATTCAGGGCTCGATAGTCTTGGGCATATTGTTCTTCATATTGTTGGGGGACTGCTGAAAATCATTATTTCTTTTTGGTACATATTTATGTATGATGTTTGAGATATCGGCAGGGGTCCCTTTGCATCACCATGTCTTCATACCTAATCTTAACTTCTTACATCTTAATCCTCTTCCTCCTCCCACTTGCACATAAATATAAGGAGAATTAGTGGGTGGTGATATTAATCTGTTGGCAAGTCCGTCAGTACAGTCTCAGGGTGCATTGTCCTTTGAACCAGCAGATTTTGCTTGCCTTTCCGCCAGTCCAGAAAGAAATGGATATGATTTTTGGAAAGGGTGTTTGCCATCTGGTGTATTCTGATTCCATACTGTGATCTGTACACAGAAATACCCTCCCAGTGCAACTACACTACACTTTGAATTCTATGCAGAGCCAGGGGCCGAAGTCAAAGTGGACAAAAGGGTGAGTCTCCTACAGACTTGTTCTTGAAAGGTTTTCTGGGAAATGGGTGGGAGCAAGATTCGGCAAACAAATCCACTTACATTAAAAAGGGATATAATCAATCTGTAAGAGAAATGGGGAACTTTCTTGCCACTGAATGAACACTAAGATGGAGGAAGTTAGTTTAGGTATGAGAAGGTATGTTGATTTTTAGTCTTGAGGATAACAACAACAGTAGGAGTTCAGCGGTGTTGAAACATTGCTTATTTTATTTGGGAAGAGTTTGCTTTCCTGTGCTGTTTTCACTTTTTAAATTACATGGCCCTGTGAGTATATTTCCATAGTATTGCCAGTTGTGAAAGTATGGATAAAACTGAACAGCTGATAGTTTTTGATAGCATCCCAAATTACTGGTGTACTTCAATACAGAAATACAAATCTTTCATTTCCCAGGCAGTCCCTTTGTATACTTGTAAAGAAATTTATCCCTTATTACCCTTTCCTGAAAAATTCCCCCCAGGTATGGATTTATGGGGCAGCATTTTTCTCAAATAGCGTTGGCCAACATCGTAATCCATATTGAAATATGTCTGAATTTGTGTTGTATAAATACCAGGTCTGATTATGAACCAAAACCACTCTCTTGTGGTGATTCTTTAAAAAGTTCAGGACCATAGTTGCTAATCTGCCATATCTTCCAGCAAATTGACTTCCAACATCCTTTTGTTTTCAGACTACCAGCAACACACTACATTATATCCACATAGAACAACTTGATAAGGTAAATTAACTTTCTGCATTAAAGTAGGTTTTTAAACTTTCATTTTTGTATTGATGGCTTCTAAGTGGCTGCTGCTTTTTCAATTCAGATTTCAGAAAGTCCCTCAGAAATTATGGAATCCCTCACCAAAATGTACAGTATCCCAAAGGATAAACAGGTACACAGAATAATTTACTGATAATCTGAATTTAATAATCAGAATAATAATAAGAAGCTAAATGTACCAGGGAATCTTGAGAACTGGAAAATCCTGAATCCTCTTTATTTGGAATTATCTTCATGTGATGGGGTGCTTTATGAATTGCAAATTTTTCATTAATTTTCCGTTGCTTATTGCCCATCCTGGTCTCTGTTTTCAACATTGGAGAGAATGAATTATTCTGCATGAGATCAAATTCAGGTGTTAAGAACCAAATATATAATGTGAAACTATATGTGATAGTTGAAGTAATTATATATTCTTGGTCTTGAGGGTATCAGTGATATTTTGGATTTCTTATACATCAACATATTCTACAAAAACAGTGAATTCATAATTAAAAATAGGTTTTGTTCAGTACCTGCAATATTGGTTATTGGGGAATATCAGGAAACAGTAAGAGAGAGATCATTCCCTGTCAGTGCAGTGTTGTAAAGTAAAACCTTGAGTATTCAGAGGAAGGAGTCATTATTGGATGGAGTTGTTATTTGCATCTATTTTTGCTTTTTACCACTACGCAGATATTATAAATTGACTGGAATAACATAAGAGACATCAGCGTATAAATTATTGAAAATAATGTGAGTTTTAGCCAAATCTGAACACAATTTGGATAAAATGTACATTTGCCAAGGTTTGGGGAGAGGGCAGATATCTGTATGAAAGCAGTTTTGACCATTGCTTTCTGGTAAATGAAGGTTTGCTAAATTGAAATTTTATTTTATGTCATTTTTTTCTTACTTTATTCACATATATAGGTCAGATGGTAGTTCTTGATGGTATGTGATATATCTGATTATGTTTGATACATAAAATCATTGCAATTTAATTTTCTTGTAGATGCTGCTGTTTACACACATTCGCTTGGCCCACGGCTTTTCCAATCATAAAAAGCGGTTGCAAGCTGTCCAAGCCAGACTGCATGCCATTTCTATATTAGGTGAGGATGTTAGTAGGTAGGCTTTTTACTCTTAAGCAATGCCAGGATTGAAGGTATGAGTTTATGCAAAGAGAACCTTATGTACATTTAAAATAATCCTTTTCTGCTTTTTTGGAATGGTTCAAGTTGAAAAACTTAATTCAGATTCTAGGCTTCTTTTTAGAAACTTCAGAAACAAACAACCCAAAGAAATACCTCAATATGTCCTGCAAAATTTGAAACTGACATTCTTTGACCTGTATGCACGCAGACGGATCTGAGAAGTTCCCAAGTATACAGATACTCTTCAACTTAACAGCACTTTGTTTAGTGACAGTTCAAAGTTACAACGGCACTGATTGTTTTTCACACTTATGACCATTGTAGCATACCCATGGTCGTGTGATCAAAATTTGAATGTTTGGCAATAGACTCATAGTTATGACAGTTGCAGTGTTCCAGGTCATGTCCCCTTTTGCAACCTTCTGACAAGCAACGTCAAAGGGGAAGCTAAATTCACTTAACCATGTTACTAACTTAATAACTGCAGTGATTCACTTAGCAATTGTGGTAAGAGAAGTCATAAAATGGGGCAAAACTCACTTAACATAAATTTTGAGCTCAATTGTAGTCATAAGTCGAGGACTACCTGTAATTCAAGCCCTATGAGAGGAAATATTCCAAAGTAAAGATCAGCTTCAAGATATTGCCAGAAAAGTTTAATTAACAGGCGGTTTTCACTTTTCTTGCTATTGAGATCATCCATGTGGCCAATCTAAGCCAGTAATTGTGTACTGCTGTAATTGTAATTGGAAAAAAATCTGATTTATCTTGGCTTGATTTATTTTTTTTTACCATTCAAAAACTAGCATTTTGACGCGTGTGTAGACTTTCTAGCTCCACTAAGTATTTTAGTAGTTTAAAATAGTCACATGGAGTATTGTATAGTATTCACACTTGATAGGTAAGTCTGTGACTTACAATTGTTTGTTTAGTGACCGTTCAAAGTTATATTAGCACTGAAAAAAGTGACTTACAAGCAGTACTCTTACAAGCATTGCATTAACCCCACAGTCTTATATTCTTACTGGTATATCTAAGAAGAATAGTAATTTAAGAACCAAAGGGTACTAATCTGTTTTTGTAAGAGAGCATGATAAGTTATCCCACCTCAAGATTAGTAGAATAATACAATATGTTTTACTACAAGTCTCCATAGTTTATTGCTAGTTCCAAACAATTATTTAGAGGGTTTGCTAATTCACCTGAACTTGCAAAAAAATAATTCTTGCCAATCAAACATCACATGGTGTAGTGGTGGGATTCAAATTTTTTTTACTACTGGTTCTGTGGGTATGGCTCGGTGGGCGTGGCAGGGGAAAGATACTGCAAAATCTCCATTCCCACCCCACTCCTAGGGGAAGGTTATTGCACATTCCCATTCCTTCCCCACTCCACTAACCTGCTTTCCAGCTCCATTCTCCTGTGCAGGGCAACAAAAGAAGACCCAGCCAATCAGTTGGGATTCGGGAGGCGGAGAATAGATGGGGGTGGGGCCAGTCAGAGGTGGTATTTGCCTGTTCTCCAAACTACTCAAAATTTCCGCTACCAGTTCTCCAGAACTGGTCAGAACCTGCTGAATACCTGACATGGTGCCTAACATTGCCAGTGGTCTCTTGTGTGGAATTGTTAGGATAACATAGAAGAGAAAATTTGAAGAATAAAGAAAAACAAAGCTTCCATGTTTCAAGGTGTATAATTCTTGCTCTTTCTTTTTGTTATACAAGGGCACAAATTTTAATGGATTTTTTAAAAGTTGGTTGTTAAGATCTACTTCATATATTTGCTGCATTTCTTCATGGCTAAATCTATGTGTCAAAAATATAAAAAACTTGTCACATCTTTTTGTTCCATCTTTTTTTCCTTGCATTATCTGAAAGGAAACAGCTGATATATAGCACCAAGAATAGAAGTTTCTGTTACTATAAGTACAAAGTACTCATTCAGTTGAAGTAATAGTTGAATGTACTTTTTCTCTCCATCCTTTAAATACAGAAAATTGTTAACTGCCCACCTCTCTTTCCACAGTATACTCAAATGCTTTGCAGGAATCCGCCAACAGCATACTATACAATGGGTTGATAGAAGAGTTAGTGGATGTGCTGCAAATTACAGATAAACAATTAATGGTAAGTCTACTTATTCAGCTGAATTTTGGCAAAGAAAAATTGCTGCTCAATTGGGACTGGACTGAGTGATTGTTGACTTTTTTAGATGTTTCCCGTTTTATTTAATTATTTATCATCGGAAACCAAATGCATAGATGATTTAAAGCAAATAAAAAGAACAAGGCAAATTACTCTCAGAGGCATATTTAGACCATGTTCTGAAGTTTGATAAAATGGATACTGGACTTTGATTGTTCTTTCCTGCAAATTAAAGAGTTTTAGCTATCTACTTATTGATCCCTCTATCTCTCTTTGCCTCCCCCCCACCCCAAAGCAGGGAAGATTTGAAATTCATGTTGTAAAATAAAGTGACCACAATCTATGTATCTCTGTGTCTCATTGTTTCCTTGACAGGATATTAAAGCTGCCTCATTGAGGACATTAACTTCCATTGTACACTTGGAACGGACTCCAAAACTCAGCAGTATTATTGACTGCACTGGAACAGCTTCCTACCATGGATTTTTACCAGTACTAGTCCGGAACTGTATACAGGCCATGATTGGTCAGTAGCTCTGCATTTTAGAAGCAATTCACATATGTTGCTATATTTTGGAACATGTAATGGTATTCCCTCTCCCTTTCTTTAGATCCCTCTATGGAGCCATATCCCCACCAGTTTGCCACAGCACTCTTTTCATTCTTATATCACTTGGCAAGCTATGATGCAGGAGGGGAAGCTCTTGTCTCATGTGGCATGATGGAAGCCTTATTGAAGGTAAATTTTCTGTTTGTGAAGTTGAGTTAGGAAGATAAATGAAAATTTTACACCACATTCTTTCTGATATGTTTATATAAAATAATGTGATGCGTGGGTATCCTCTGTGTTGTACGCATACATCCTTCCTCACTCCTTACAAAATTTGTAAATCTTGAACAGCAATCAAAGGAATTTTTTCCAGGTGATATAATTTGGGCTGTTTAAAGTATGGACCTCTAAGGCAGAGCAGTTAGCTTATGTCAGATACTCCCTCAAATAAAAAGAGCCTAAATCTTAAGATCATTTGCTGATTTCTATCTGCCACAATTGATTTTTATGTATTAGCTATTTTTTAAAGAATTAAATAGGTAGTATTATCAACTAACCAAATAACATACCTTTTATTTTCTACTATCAAAGCTTGTATGATTAGCTTGTATGCAATAATAAACTCATAAACATACTGTTAAAATGAAGATCATAACCATTTTTTTTATTTAGGAATCTTATAAGGCTGCTGTTTTATGTGCCATAATTCTGGGGGGCTCACACCAACAGTGATTAAAAACATAAAAAAGACAATAAAAATCAGTAATCCAAAAACAACTCCCAGTGCCCTAAACAACTGTCCCCAGTATATAAACAGTCACAATCACTGGGCTCCAACCTCACCCTGGCACAGAAGATGGATCTGGGGAACTCCTCCCCCACCTGCCATGGCTACTGCATACTAAAGTAGGAGTTGCAAGTATGTAGGTGTCTGAACTCACAGCAGTGAACACCTCTGTTCATTCCCACAGTATTGACTGGTTCATGGTCTTTGCAGACAACTGAGCTCATACAAGGCTTGGGAATTCCCTAGTTAGAATCCAGCTCTGAGCAAAGTTGAAATGATTTTGTCCAACAGTTGCTGAGAATATTTCTCACAGTAGTTCTACAAGTGGCCCCTCTTTATCCACAAGGTCACTGAAACAGGGCTGCTGATCAGCTGTCTGTTGATATAGTAAGACTGGAGAAGTAAGACTTACATATAGTAAGTATATGTAAGACTTACATATAGTTGATATAGTAAGACTTACACTGCTCAAAATGGCTCTTATCTTTGTCCAGTCAGCTTCACTCTTTATCTTCTAACTTTAACATTCTAGGCATCTCTTGTTGTTTTGACTTGTGTGTCTGAAACTTTTTTGGAGCATAATTATCTTGGAGAAGATAGTATTTCTTCTAGAGCACTGAATGTTTATTAATATCAAAAGCTGGTGTTAAAATGAGTCAGCCACTTAGTTTAGAGCCATGTCTTCAAAACCTTGTTTTTCCTAGGTGATCAAGTTCTTGGGGGATGAACAGGACCAGATCACTTTTGTGACCAGAGCAGTCCGTGTTGTGGATTTAATCACAAACCTAGACATGGCAGCCTTCCAGTCTCACAGTGGCCTCTCTATCTTCATCTACCGACTAGAGGTAGGATATTTTTTTATGAGAGATTTGGCCTTTTAATAAGCGTACTTTTCTTTTTTTCTTTTTTTAGTGGTGAGATACTTATTTGTAATGCAATTCATTTTAAAATCTATCATTACAATAAAAAATTACATACGTTTCTGTTTTGGAGTATAGCAATTTCTCAACTCTCACATATTATTGTCTTTTTGTAACTTCTTTTCCAGCATGAAGCAGACCTATGTCGGAGGGAATGTCCTTTTGTAATAAAACCAAAGATCCAGAGACCTGCTGTTTCCACTGTTACACAGGAGGGTGAAGAGATGGAGACAGATGTAGAAGGCAAAAATCTCCTAATGATATTTATTTCTTTATTAACATACCGAAACTCTGCTAAACAAAAGAAATTTAGTGGACAGCATCCATGAAACAGTTTTACTTAATTGTAACTCAGTAAATTTCTCTTGCTGATTTCATCTGATTACATTTTAAAATGAAACAAGATTAGAAACAAATATATAGTTCCATAATACCATCTCTAATATTGCATTTTGAAATGAAACGAATCCATCTGAATTGTAAGATAGACGATAAAGTCCACACCTGTTTTCCATATGGAATTGTTATTTAAATGAGGCAAAAGTGAGGAATTGTAACATCCTTGGTAAATTATTATACATTTAATTTATTTTAAAGGAGAATCAGTTTAGTTTTTATCATGGCTCTGCCGTTTTATAGAGCTGGCTACTGTATTGAAAAGTCATGTATAGTCGTCAATTGGAAAAGGTTGTATATAGGCATCTTAGATGGACTGATACCCAACAATTGGGGGTAGAGCAAGATATCCTGCCTCCTCAAAACCCCCCTTTTTAAATTCAAATTATCCTTTTATTGGGTATTGACTAGAACCCATTTTTGTTTTGTGTTTCTCACATAATAAGGCCGGGCCTTATTTTTTTTTGACCCCCGAAAAAACAGCTAGGACGTCTTTTCGGGGGTGACTTAATTCTTGCATCCTCGGGTGGGTGGGCGGGCGGCGACAGCTTGGATATTCGGGAGACCTTCAGGTTTGGGCCACTGTTGTTTTCCCTTCTCCCTTGCTGCCCTTCTCCCTTGCTGCCGCGGTGTTTGGCGCAGCCACATGGGACCAGTCAGGGCTCCTCCTTGCAACCGGAGCCCTGAGGAGACACTTAGCTTCAGACGCTGCCGTCTTCCCTTTGCTTCTGAAGGTAAAGCGAATTATTTTACAAAGCCTCCCCTGCCCAAGAGGGCAGCCCAACTCCACGTGGGGAGGCTAATTTCCCGGGGCCTCTTCCGTTCCTCCCCAACCTCCCTACACTGCTTGCCTCTGACGCGCCGGTCCCTTCAGCCCAGCAAGCTTTTCCACCTCAAAGAAAGGCCAGGCAGGCGGCTGCAGAGGAGCAGCAGCGGAAACAGCTACCACCCTTAGCCCGATGTGGGGAGAACGAGCGAGGTTAGCGCCCGCCAGCCTGTCCTTCCCACCTCCGCAGCTCGGTTTCCCCTACCGGCGGGTCCTCCTTTCGTGTGGAGGACTGCGGGGGAAGGCGCTCGCCCGAGAGGATCTCTCCCTCTCTCTCCCCACGAGGTGAACGTCTGTGCTGCGGAGGAGAGGGCTGCAGCCGGTTCCTCCTGCTTGCTGAGAGGTGAGGAAGCCGCGGCTCGCCCGGCGAGATCTGGGAACGAGGGGCAGGAGGAGGCACGCACACACCTGCGGCTCACTTTCCCAGTTCTGCCGAGCCCTCGCGGCCCTGGCGGGCAGCAAGCGTCACCCCGCCAGACCCTCCGCTCATCCTGCCAGGGCCGCGCCAGAGCCGTAAGGGCTGGAAAAATGAGCCACAGGTGTGTGCGTGCCTCCTCCCGCCCCTCGTTCCCAGATCTCGCTGGACGAGCCGTGGCTTCCTCACCTCTCAGCAAGCAGAAGGAACTGGCTGCAGCCCTCTCCTCCGCAGCGCAGACATTGACCTCGTGGGGAGAGAGAGGGAGAGATCCTCTCGGGCGAGCGCCTTCCCCCGCAGCCCTCCGCACGAAAGGAGGACCCGCCGGTAAGGGAAACCGAGCCGCAGAGGCGGGAAGGACAGGCTGGCGGGCTCTAACCTCGCTCGTTCTCCCCGCGTTGTGCTAAGGGTGGTAGCTGTTTCTGCTGCGAGTGGCTCAGACCCGCTGCTCCTCCACAGCCGCCCACCTGGCCTTTCTTTGAGGTGGAAAAGCTCATTGGGCTGAAGGGACCGGCGCGCCAGAGGCAAGCAGTGTAGGGAGATCGGGGAGGAATGGAAGAGGCCCCGGGAAATTAGCCTCCCCACGTGGGGTTGGGCTGCCCTCGTGGGCAGGGGAGGCATTGTAATATGATTCGCTTTACCTTCGAAAGCAAAGGGAAGACGGGAGCGCCTGAAGCCAAGTGTCCCCTCGGGGCTCCGGTTGCAAGGAGGAGCCCTGACTGGCCGCGCATGGCTGCGCCAAACGCCGCGGAGTTGCTCTAAACGCTGCGGCAGCAAGGGAGAAGGGAAAGCAACAGTGGAAGGTCTCCCGATATGAAGTGCCCCACCAACGCAGGCAGCACCATATCCAGACAGGCAGCAAAAGTATTTCCAAACGGCAACCACCACCCCCTTTCTCCCCATTTCGCATGTTTAATATGGGGCTTAATTTGGGGGGAGGGGCTTGATTTGATTTTATGCCAATAAAACATGGTGGGGCTTCCTATTGGTGGAGGCCGTATTGTTGGAGAAACACGGTGGTTTCTTGATGTCAGATTGTATCATAAGATATTTTTTTCAAACTGGTCAACTTTTTATATCTTCAGTTTCTGATGTAGCCATGGAAAGTAGCCCTGGGCCTTCCACCTCTGGAGAGACTAGGCAGGAAGTTGTGATTGAAACACGAGCTTCAAATGCTACCACTCCAAGTAGCAGCAGCAGCAGCAACAGCAGCAGCAGTAGCAGCAGCAGCAGCAGCACAAATACCATAATTTCACCCCGAAGTGGTGTGTAATATTCTTATAGAAAATTGCTTTGTTTTCAGATTATTTGCTATTCACTGGCTTCATTTCTGGATGTTCTCCCTATTTCAGGAGTCCAGTGTATCCCTCAACGAGCAGCACTTCTGAAGTCTATGTTGAACTTCCTAAAAAAGGCCATCCAAGACCCAGCTTTCTCAGATGGCATACGTCATGGTGAGATTCCCTAGTGCCTAGGGCTGTCTTTCCTTTCAGCTCTTTGACAGCATGTTCTTCTCTTACTGTTGCATGTAAATACTATTATCATACCTTAATAAAATCTAGAACTTTGAGAACATGAATTTTTGAGTTTTCTAATATCAGTTTTGAACCTTTTATCATGGAAAGCTGTAGAAGTGATCAATTCTTGAAGCTAAAGAACTTGCTGAATGATATTCCATATAATTGAGAAGAAAACTAAATTTTAGTAAGTTTTATGACCAGCAAAAATATAATTGGTTTTCATTTTTAATGGTAGAATAAAACATACATAACAATATGTGTTGCACTAAGAAGTTTTAGGTCATAAAACTGTACTTTTCTGGTTCAGAATTTTGAATGAAGTATATACAATTCTGAGTGTGTGTGCTGTATATGGTTTTTAAACTGTCTGGCTGGCCTGTTGTTTTTCTCTTCTTGCAGTGATGGATGGCTCTTTGCCTACCTCTCTAAAACATATTATCAGCAATGCAGAATATTATGGACCCTCACTCTTTTTACTTGGTAGGTATCATTATTATTTAATAAGGAATTTGTATCTTGCATGTTTCATCAGTCTACACTCCTCTTGATTTTCTCTCCTTGGGCTGTGCTAAATTAAGACGATGCCATACAGCCTTACAGCCTGGCTGCCAAGATTGCCTTTCTGCCTAGAAAATCTGAACTGTGAATGACTTGCATCATTCTGTGCTCTTTCTTGACAGCAACTGAAGTGGTAACAGTCTTTGTATTCCAAGAGCCTTCGCTGCTGTCCTCCCTACAGGACAATGGCCTAACAGACGTCATGCTGCATGCTCTCCTTATTAAAGATGTAAGTGTCTTTTGGATTATATCTGGCTTTCTGTAAAAACACTTCAGTTGCTTTCTTTTATATTTGAAATGTTGAGAAATTCTAAGAAATACTGGAATAACACTTATTTCTGGAACTTCAAAAGAGCTCACTGAACGGGGATAATAGGATTTTATATAATTGGATGGGGTGCTGTTGTACTAGTATTTAGAAGGTACTCTGGTTATACATATGGATTAGCTCGTATTTTCAAATACATCATTTTTAAAACATGTTTCCTTTGTTCTCAAACTGAAGAAGAAAGATGAGAGGGGAAAAAGAATCTGGATAATTTCCCATTTTACCTCACTCAGTGTTGGGAAACACTGGCAGAAGAGGCCTAAGCATTGTCCTTACGCAGCTACAAGAGATCCAGAATTGACCTCCATTAAGCTCTATAGAACCTTATCTATCTGTTTCCAGGCTGAGGCTGGCATTTTGGGGAGATGCCTGGATAATAAGCAGAATATAATCAAAGTACACTTTCTTACACTTCATTGAATTCTACCTGTATGGGTTTGGTGCCTGGCATTCAGCCTCTTCATTCTTACCTTTACTTCCCAATTTCCACCTCTGAATCTATGTTCATACTTAAGTAGGTAGCTAGATAGCCAGATATAAGTTTTTGTTTTTTTTTGGGGGGGGGGGGGTTCCTACAAAGCTGCTACTTTTCAAATTCTTGGTGTTTCCTCTTTACATATAAATATGTTTCCTTCTCCACAACAAAAATACTTCCCTTCCAATTTTCTTCTGTCATGCCACTTTTCGGTATACTTTGTAAAGAGAGACTGCATTCAAAATGGAATTAGTCTTGTGTGTTAATCATAACTTCAGATATGGAGCTCACTGAAAATGTACTTCATGGAACATGATTGTAAGATGATGACCCTTTTGGTCCTGTTTTGTGCCTGTGTCTCCTGACAGGTACCTGCCACTAGGGAAGTTCTGGGTTCTCTCCCCAATGTCTTCAGTGCTCTGTGCCTGAATGCCCGGGGACTTCAATCCTTTGTTCAGTGTCAACCTTTTGAGCGTCTCTTCAAGGTCTTGCTCTCTCCAGACTATCTCCCTGCAATGAGAAGGCGGCGTAGTTCAGATCCACTTGGTAAGTTATATTGAAGAGTGATTATACTAGGAATTTTGCTTGTTCTTCACTGCCTCGTGAGCTTGATGTTGGATGTTGTTGTCTTCATCCACTGGAAACTAGGTTAATTCTAGATAAAAGAAAGAGGAAGTTTGAGGATATATCCCACTTCTGCCCTATAGTGTGCTGGAGATGTATTAAACTACGACCATAATGTTGTGACTTGAAATGGTATAAATTGGGAATTATAATTCATTACAGTCACAATTTGTCTTATCCTGGCAGTTGCCTGGAATGATTAAATTGAGCAGTAGCTCACCTAATGTTTTTGGATGGTTAGGGAGCCTTAAGGGTCTCACTGGTGAAATCTAGTGGGTCCTTTCCCCTGGGGCTTGGAGTTTTTGTTTTTTTTAATGTAGAACTGTGTACAGAAGTATACTTTTCACATGTTTCCTGGCTCTGAATAGCAGAACACTATTGTAATTGAAGTTGAAGGAAGATTTGGAAATTGGAACAAAAGGTCTTGGGCCTTGGGAACTTGAGCCTGCCATTTCAAATAGCTGTATTCACTCAACTCACTAAACCAAAATCAAAGAAATCATTGCCTAGTACAGTATATGAGCCCAGTCATGAATCTAGCTGTTAAATTTTCTAGCTTGTATACAGACTATTTTGTGATGAAGCACCAGCCATCTTTAGGGAGTTTCATAAAAGGCTGAAGATGCTATTATTTCTAATGCACAAAGATAACTGCACCAGCATATGGTCTCACAAGGGGTTTGAGGATCTCATCTCGGTACCTAATGGCAGTCAGGCTACCCCTGGCGAGCACATGGAGGGCTGTGCGGCCCCCTAAAGAAATACCACCCCATACCATTACTGACCCACTGCCAAACTGGTCATGCTGGAGGATTTTGCAGGCAGCAGAACGTTCTCCACAGCATCTCCAGACTTGTCACGTCTGTCACATGTGCTCAGGGTGAACCTGCTTTCATCTGTGAAGAGCACAGGGCGCCAGTGGCAAATTTTCCAATCTTGGTGTTCTCTGGCAAATGCCAAACGTCCTGCACGGTGTTGGGCTCTAAGCACAACCCCCACCTGTGGACGTCGGGCCCTCATACCACTCTCATGGAGTCTGTTTCTGACCGTTTGAGCAGCCACATGCACATTTGTGGCCCTCTGGAGGTCATTTTGCAGGGCTCTGGCAGTGCTCCTCCTGTCCCTCCTTGCACAAAGGCAGATGTAGCGGTCTTGATGCTGGGTTGTTGCCCTCCTACGGCCTCCTCCACGTCTCCTGATATACTGGGCTGTCTCCTGGTAGCGCCTCCATGCTCTGGACACTATGCTGACAGACACAGCAAACCTTCTTGCCACAGCTTGCATTGATGTGCCATCTTGGATGAGCTGCACTACCTGAGCCACTTGTGTGGGTTGTAGACTCCGTCTCATGCTACCACTAGAGTGAAAGCACCGCCAGCATTCAAAAGTGACCAAACCATCAGCCAGAAAGCATAGGAACTGAGAAGTGGTCTGTGGTCACCACCTGCAGAACCACTCCTTTATTGGGGATGTCTTGCTAACTGCCTATGCTTTCCACCTATTTCTATTCCATTTGCACAACAGCATGTGAAATTGATTGTCAATCAGTGTTGCTACCTAAGCGGACAGTTTGATTTCACAGAAGTGTGATTGACTTGGAGTTGCTGCTTAAGTGTTCCCTTTATTTTTTTGAGCAGTGTACATTTTGGCCATTCAAACTATTGCCTTTTGGTTGGGCTGATTCATGCCAAGTATAATAATGCCTCGTGTAGTGACTTCAGTTCTTTAAATATGCTTGTATATCTTGCATTCCCCACTCCGACTCCCATGTTTATTCTAGGAGATACTGCTTCCAATCTTGGAAGTGCTGTTGATGAACTCATGAGACATCAGCCCACACTCAAGACAGATGCTACCACAGCCATAATTAAGGTAAGAGGCCAGCAAATGCCCCTTGCCTTACAGCATTGTGTTTCATAACTGTCAATCCAGAGAGCTTCTCAAAGTACATATTTATCTGTTACTTGATTTTTCTTAAAAAAAAAAATCTAACTTGAAATACAGTACTATTATTCTAGTAGAAAGAGTGCCAACATGTTTATATACACTTTTTTGCAGTTGCTGGAAGAGATATGTAACCTGGGCCGAGATCCCAAGTATATTTGCCAAAAGCCCTCAATTCAGAAGGCTGATGGAACAACTACTGCTCCTCCACCTCGTTCCACTCATGCAGCTGAGGAGGCTTCCAGTGAGGATGAAGAAGAGGAAGAAGTACAAGCCATGCAAAGCTTCAATGCCACACAGCAGAGTGAGGCAGAATCTAGTCAACAGTGAGTAAATGAGGCTAAAAGAACAGCATGTGACAGCTTGCTTTGCCAAAATGGCCAAATATAGCCTACTCTGCTCTTTCAGGCTACCAGTTTGGATGGAAGTCAAGTTTCTCTGACAAGAAATTAGGCAGTAATTTTTGTATATGACAATTCTGATGAGGTTCCAGAAAATATTTGAAATTATGCCTGAATTTAAGGGGCTTCAGAATTTTTTTCCCCTCCAACAAAAATCTCACGTCAAAAGGCAAATGCTTTTGAAAGAGGAATGTCAAAAGTGGTGGGATATTACAGGTAGGATGGGAATATGAGTGTTTGTCTGCTTTTATTGTGTCCACAGATTCCCCAACCAGCAGTTTAATGTATAGTCACACTTGGGTAGGGAAGGACCAGGGAAGCACCTATAACAGTGGTGGCTAATCTTTTTGGGCTCCTGTGCCAAAAATTGTGTGCACGCTTGCACACTCACATTCGCGTGTCAGCACCCAGAAGGCAATGTGCACCCCCCACACCCCCTACGCATGTGCACGTAATCCCCACTCACCTACCCTCTCCGCCCTCTTACCTGCACAGCACCTCACAGCTGATTTTCGGCCTCCCAAAGGCTTGAGGAAGGCTTCTGCAGGCTTTGCAGGCCGAAAACTAGCCCCGTTTTGTCACTTCTGGTATTTTTTGGAAAAATAGGAAGTGAGAAATGGGGCTAGTTTTTGGCCTGCAGAAGCTTTCCTCAAGCCTTTGGGAAGCTGAAAATCGGCTGTGAGGCACATGCATGCCCAGTGAGGTAAGTTTGCCTGCAGCTCGTGTGCCGGCACAAAATGGCTCTGCGTGCCACCCGGGGCATGCATGCCATAGGTTCGCCATCATGGACCTGTAAGGCTGCAATGAAGATTATTGTAGGCATCTATTAGAAGAACTTTCTCAGATCTTGTGAACTTGACTGAGGAATGGTGTAACTCTGTTACCTGCTTTTGAGCTTGTTAGTTCTGAAGAAGTGGACAAGGTTTTTAGGGTTATAAGTGTAGTATCTATGTTCTAGGTTCATGTCTTTTCTGTTAGTCAGGGATCCTGGGAGGAGAAATGAGGTTTAATCCTTGTGGTAAATGCATCCCTAAGAGATGGGATGGTGCCACCAGTTCTGAAAGAGGTGTTGGTTTAGCTTGTCGTCAGGAAATCATTGTTAGATTCAGTGGAGCTGGATAGTTTTTGCCCCATCTTTAATCTTTTTAGACAGGGTTATTGAGAAGATGGTTGCATTGTGTTTTCAAAGATCACTGGAGGAAAAAGATTATCTGAAGCTCTTTCAGTCTGGTTTCAAACTGGAGTATAGTGGTGAGGCTGCACTGGTTGCACATTTTGATAACCAGTGGTAGTCTTTGGATTGGAGAACAGTACTGGTTTTCAGGTGATGGTACAGGGCTGGTCTGTTTGTGGAACCACTTATCTCTGTTTATATCACTCAGTCACAGAGAGTAAACATGCTCCTATTCCCGTTTCTAATAATGTATCATTTAATAAGATCCTGACAATATGCCTTCTCCGTTGCTATGGTTGCCTTTTGAAATAAGCACACACACCCCAGTTTGAGTGAGAGTTGTTATTCAGTATAAGACAGGCAGCTATATAAATATTTTAAACAAACACATAAATATTCAGATATGTCTATGATTGTTTATTGGTTTTATTTTTCTTTTTTGGTTTAGTTCTGGTTCATTAAATTTTATTTGTGAATGCTACCCATATTCATACAAATTACGTGTAGGGTAACCTTTATGCATTTCTTTATTTCTTAAACAAATTAAAACAGCTGCAGTAGATTTCTAACATATTTTCCTATTTCACTTTAAATTGGGCTACATGGGTACACAATTCAGATCATTCATTGACTGCTCGGGTTTTATAACTCTCGAATGCTTTTGAAATAACTTGTAAAAAAGGACAAAAAGCAAACATACTGATAGCGAATTCATCCTTTATTTCTTTTTCTTCTTCGAGGAGAAAATGTAAAAATCACTTGGGCAAAACAAAACCTAATGGTGTGATGATAATTTAGTTAGATTTCAAAGCTGACTAGGTTTTTACTCGTCTGTATCAGGATCTTTCATATACATATTAGGAAATAAATTTCCCTGTTTTTCAGTGGATCCCTGTTTGCAAATAAATTTGAATTATCCCCTCCTCTATGTCTCTGAGTATGTTATAGGTTTTCATGAGGAGATGCATTTCCTCCCCTCTCCAGGAAGAATCTGTGACCATTTTTATTTACAAATTTAATACCCCCCCCATCTAAAGAAGTATACAATGTTTGTACTAAAGCAGGGGTGTCAAATTTTCAGCCCACAGGCTGCGTGCATCACGCACGAGTCATGCCCACCCCCATTTTAGTGAAGGGAAAAATGATACGTCACATGGCAATGTGTGACGATGCAAGTTTGACACTCCTGTAATAAAAGATCACTAGTAGTTATGAATTTTGAGCAAGGCAAGCACATTGATCAAGTATTACTGTTAATTGGTTGTATATTGTTCAAGTGCAGTCAAATATTATTTATGGATTATGTGCTTCAAGTCAGTATTGATTCCTCTGGACAACATTTTTTCCCCCAAAAATTGTACTTTGCTTGAAAAAATTCTGATGATTATAATAAACGTTTTCAAATTCAAGACAAATATAATTTCAGATTCATTGTATCACTTAGAAATCTTGAGAAATATCAAATTAACTTTCAAATGACTATGATGTATTTAATGACATGTTTCTGACACTGCATGAGTTCAACAGGCCTAAAAATGTTTTGCTGCTGATTTTCATTTGCACTCAGTGTTTGATATATCTCACTGCAATGTCCAACAAATAGTTAATCAGCATTGATGGATTACTTGATACCATTTTTCCATTGTGGCAATGTCCTAGTGAAACCTTTCATCATATTCATCATTTACGGCTAGATGGCTAGATTTTTGTGAAACAAATCTAAGGGGTGATTGCAGAAAATGAATCTTCAATGGCATGTTGTTTGCTGTAAAAAATGTGTGAACCAGCTGAATGTCGTTTGGTGCTTTGTAGTTGCCAAGAAAATTCTGAATGACATCCTTGAATGCTTTCCTGGCTGTTTTCTCTGGCCCCACTAACGGATCATTCAATGCTTGTCGTTGATATATCTGATCGTTGGACCAACAAAAAAATCCTTCCTTAATCTTGACATCAGTTATTCTTGAAAGCATCTGTCTCAAATAACAAAAGCCTTTCATCTTCCTTGTTCATCGCTTTCACAAAAATTTTCATCAGTTTGAGTTTTAGGTGAAATAGAGGCAAAAAGTAGTTCAAGTGCTACATTTTTTTTGTCCTGAAAATAAATTCATTCAGAGCGGTCATTTCTTTTTAATATAATGCAACTGTCTTGTACAACTGTCCCTCTATCTACCCATCCATCCATGATCACATTTAGGAATCACCCATTTTCCTCACAGAGGGACTCTAGGCAACGTACAAGTAAAATGTTAACATAAAAAATTAAACTTAAAATTTAAAATATAGAGAAGGATAATTAAAGTTGACATTAACAGTTAATTAAAAGATGGGAGAGGGCTTTCTGGATGCTAACCAGCCCTAAGGCTGCATATTCATGTGTTAGTGCTACTTTAATAATTCCAAAATTGATTTTTCTGATTTGAATTAATATTTAAAGGGTAAAAAAGACTTGATATTTATTACACTAATAAAAACTATTTGGAAATTAATTTAATTAGTTTTGCTTAAAAGAGAATTTAAGAGAAAGTATTCTGTGAACACTAATAATTCAATGAACTTATTTTTCCAAGACCAGACTGAATTAAAACTTGTCATGGTATACTTAACTACAAGACCATTCATATTTTCTCCTAGGCTCATTTGACTGCTCCAGAAGCTATTCCTAGTTGTTTCCACATGTGTGTGGGAGCATAACTACTTTGCTTATGAACCTAGAAAAATACATGGCTATTTTGTCAATTCAAAAGAGATGCTCATAGGCATTCTTGTACATTAATATAGAACACTTTTGAAATATTTCAGTAGCTCTATGAATCAGAGGATGAAGCTTCATAATACTTATTCTGGGGGGACGGGGGACTAGGGTTATTTGAACTGATAGAACTTCAGGAACCTATAACACAGCAAATGTGATATTTCTGAAGACAAAAAGTTTACAGGGCCAACAAATAGAGTGGGATGTAATGTCACTTTAAGCATTTTTAGCAGAGTGAGCCTGCTCTCTGGCACCCTGATCTCAGCTTGTGAGAACTTTGCTGAGAGGCTGTCTTGGCTCACTTTTTGTTTGGCAAAGTCTCCTACAGCTCCTGAGTGCCTGCCAGCTGTTTCTTTGTAAACTTCTGAACTCTGAAATTTTCTGTCTATGGGACAATTTAACCCCATCAACTCCTTGTTTATAGGAGTTGTGCTAGGTGGTGCTGCCAAGGAGAAAAATGTGAAACTGGTGTTCAGCATTTGAAATCAGCTAATTCAGGAACATTGTGGTGCTTTGGGAGGAAAGGAAAGTAGAATATCAGGGAAAAGGCTTCCCCTCCCAGGTTTTTTTTTTTTTTATAATTATAACCAGCTTGTTACCTTAAAGGCAGCCTGAATTCAACGCTTTTCTCGCCTACAGGATCCCCATTAATACAAACATTTGTTTTGGATTAAGATTCTGCAATCCTTATGTTGCCCTTGTTGAAAGTAGAAGTAAGACCTTTATATTTATATGGTCTGGAAACAGTTAAAACTTCTCCTAGCTTCAGCGAGGAGGCCATGTTTCTTCTGGCTAAAGTAGCAGGGCTGGATTTACTTTTGGCTTGTCTGCTGCCATGTGACAGGTGCCTGGTGGGACTGAAGTAGCCCCAATATCCTCTGCTCACCCACCTCCCTGCCCAGAATTTTTCTTGATCCCTCCTTGCTCACATCAGACATTTTCTTCTTTTCCTGACCAAATTCTGTACGGAGCATGCTCTTTACGTCACCCTCCGATTCTTCCCCTTTCTCTCCTGCCTGGCTCCATTTTGCTGCAGAACTCCATGGTGCCTGGCAGTCGACCGTTCATGGATCTTGCCACATTCCCATTTTTAATCCAGTTCAAGGCCTCTAGCCAAAACGGACAGTATTGTTTCATTCTTCCCCTTGCTGTGTCTTGTTTTTATTTTGTTTTTTCTCCTTCAGTCCGGATGCCTTTTGTCATTTTGATGGCACTTTTGGCACATTATTGCCGCAGTCCAAGTGCAGAGCTGCCCTATGGATATTTTGGGTTAAAAGAGGCTGGATGAGTAATAGTTCTGCTCTTTTTTTTTTATTCTATCTCTTTGGAAAACCTTAATGGAAGAATGCCTTGCATAAAATCTAAAATGTGAGCGATTACACATGTCCATTGTAAAAAAATTTGGAAGATTTGAAGTGATAGTAATTTTCCCTCTTTCTAGGGTTGTTGGTACAGAAGAACGGATACCAATTCCTCTCATGGATTACATCCTTAATGTGGTAAGTTCTTTAACAGTAGGTGGAGTCTAACATACTTTTCCAAGGTGTTTGTGAAAAAACCTAATATTTTCTGCTGTAACATTGCTATGAAAATACTTGATAATATTTTCAAACTATAATGGGTAAGAGTTCAAAAATGTAATAGCAACCTCATATACTTCTTAAAATAATACTGCTGTGCTGGTTCTGTTCTTGAGTTGAATGGTATCCTTAAATTAGTTTCAAATATTGAAATAGAAGAGGTTTTACAAGTTCCTATTTTGATATTGATACTTGTTTATTTTTACAGTGTTCTGAAAATGTTATAAAATGACTCAAAACCTTATTTTTGGCCTTAATGTCCTTGCTTTTTTTAAACAGTTGGGTGGAGTTGATCTTGACAGTATGTATTCTAGAATCTGTGAAGGAACTACTAAATTAAAAAGTTGTTATGTTTTCCATAGCCCTTAATGTAAAATTGCAGCTGTTTGTAGAACTGTAGAAGGCTTAATTATTTTCTTCCCTCTTTTCCCGTCATTTTTCTGTCTCTCCAGATGAAATTTGTGGAATCAATCCTCAGCAATAATACTACAGATGACCATTGCCAGGAATTTGTGAATCAGAAGGGTCTGCTGCCCCTTGTGACCATCTTGGGCCTGCCCAACCTGCCCATAGACTTCCCCACTTCAGCAGCCTGCCAAGCTGTGGCTGGAGTCTGCAAATCCATATTGGTAAGGAGGAGAATACAACATTTCCCTTTCCAGAAGGTAATTATCACTGCCATTGAGTTGGACGTATACACAGACTTCTGGAAATCCTACTCTTAATTCCCCCGTGCACCTGTTACAGGCTTGTGTTGATTGCATCATTGTAGCTGACAATGTTAGGTTTGCAAAGTTTACCAGAGGACCATGATTGCCTTTTTCTCTAGCAATCTCACTCCCTTAGATTCAGAATTGTCCTGTATAGTACATTATCATAAAATGTCTAGTATAGAAAAAAACCATTAATGAGATGAAGCCATAGAGCTTCTCCAATTAGGATGAATTCAAAGAAGAAAAGCAAAGAGAAAGAAGCAAAGTCACTGAACACAGAGATGTATATTACCAAGAATACAATATTTTTAATTCACTGAATGGTTGAAATAGTAAAATTCTCAATCTCAGTTTATTGGTATGTTTTATTTAAAGTCCCATTTACACCTTTGAACTTGCACATACATACCTGAAAATCTAGGAGTCCTTTATAGTTTTGGATTGGGAATGAATACATATCAAGGAAAGGAAATCTGTAGTTTCCCAGATGTTGCTGAACTGCAATTCCCAGATGTTGTTGAACTGCAACTGTGTTGTTGAGTATATTGGCTGGCACTTGTAGGTATTGTGGTCCAATTGATGCCCTTTCCTCAATTTTTAGGGGATAGGGCAGCAATGAGCTGTTTCAGTATAGGTTCACGTAACTACAAGAGCTGTAGGAAGTGTGCAAAGTATGAATGAAGTAAGTCATACCCATTTCTCTGATTTATATAATTTATACCAATTGTAATATTCCTCTTTTGAAATTGTATAATTTGGGAAATATTTGCAAAATTTTAAAACTGACTAATAGTTGGCTTTTATGATGAAACTGTTTTCATGGGAGGAAACTACCATTTTTAGTCAAAACTGCTTTAGCATGCATAAGGATTGATTCAAGCAACATGACTGCTGAGTGGAGTCCTAGGGGAATCCATATATACATTATTAGTAATGTCATATTTAGAGATCTGCATAATATTTACAGGTGATCTTCGATTTACAACCATTCATTTAATGGCTGTTTTAAAGTTAACGTCACTGAAAAAAAATGACATGACCATTTTCACACTTAACTGTTGCAGCATCCCATGGTCACATGATCAAAATTCAGATGCTTGAATCTGGCATGTATTTATGACAGTTGCAGGCTCCCAGGGTCATGTGATCACCTTTTGAGCTTTCTGGCAAGCAAAGTCCAATAGGAAAGCCAGATTTACTTGACAACCATGTTATCAACTGCAGTGATTCACTTTAACAACTGTGGTAAGAAATGTCGTAAAATGGAGCAAACATCACTTAACAACTGTCTTTAGCAAACAGAAATGGTGGGTTCATTGTGGTCATAAGTATAGAACCGTCATGAAGCTCTCACTGCTCTATGCCAAAATGTTATTTGCCAGAGCTGAAATTGAGTGTTAGAATCAGGGTTTAATCTTGTCATGTTTGAATAAAATTATATGCAGTTTCATTTGAAGATGTTTAGAGTTCTCTTCTCCACAGATTGTGTATGTGTGGAAATGTTCTGACCACAGACAAATGTTGCTATTTCTAGGCAAGTTTGTGGTTGATCAAATTCCCTACCATTACTAAGTGTTAATACTCCAATGCTGCGGTTTTTACCCAGGAGCCAGTAGCATTACAAAGCCCTTTTTTGCTAGACATAATAATGCCTCTTCAGAAATTCCTTACAAATGAATAAAAATAGTCAGTAAAATCAACACAATATATCAATCTGTTAAACACCATGAATAATCCTTCTTTCTCACACACACACACCCCATTTTTAAACTAGACTAAATTTTATTTAGCACAGATTTTTCAAATGATGCTGATTAGCAACTGTAGGGTTAACAGTCTAGGTCTGTTGTGTTAATAGCATGCTAAGAAGATGGCATACTCTGAAATTGCAAGGAGTGTCAAGCAGTAGGGCAGGTTTGTGTTATTATGTGTCATTGGCAGGACTAACTTGTTCCCTCCCTTCAAACGATAGGCAATAAGGATAACAAAAACAACCCACTATCTTGTGAGATCATCAGGCTTCACATTGAGATTCTGTGACCAAGTCTTGTAAGCATTCTGTATGAAATGCATGCCTAGCTGTGTCTATTGGAATCCAGTTTCTCAAGGCAAGCAGAACACCTGGAATGATACAGTTACTGCGGTGAATGCAGTTGGATGCAGAAATTTGGATATACACACCTCCCACCAAAATTACATAGTTCAGTGTATCCTAAGTGATCAGCTGATCCTACCTTTCCATGGTACAAAGTTAAACCCAGCATCTTCCTACAGATTGAAATTCATATTTTCTATTCATGGTCATTTGTTTACAAATTCAGAATAAAAAGAAAGTAAATACCGGCCAGAGCCCTTCTGTGAGGGAGATGGGCGATTAATAAGTCTGATATATAAATAAATAAAATAAATAGATGTAGAAGTTTGGATGTCCTTTCATTTAGAACAGTGGTTGCCAAAGTGGGCGGTACTGCCCCCTGGGGGGCAGTGGGATACCTTAGGGGGGCGCTAAGAGGCGGAGGGGGGTGCTAAGTGGCGCTGGCCCTGCAGGTTCACCCATTTACTAGCACCGCTCCAGAGCCGGCGCCTTCAATGCGGAAGCGGTGGTACGTCACGTGCCGCCACGGCCGCATTCGATGCACCGCCCTCCTGCCGCCTCTTAGCGCCCCTCTGCTGGCCCCCTTGGGGATGCTAAGAGGTGGCAGGGGGGCATTCAAGGCGCCGGTCCTGCAGGTTCACCTATTGACTGTAGCACCGCTCCAGAGCTGGCGCCTCCAATGCGGAAGTGGTGGAATGTTATGTGCCGCCGCGGCAGCGTTCAGTGCACTGTCCCCCTGCCACCTCTTAGTGTCCCCAAGGGGGCCGACAGAGGGGCGCTAAGAGGCAGCAGAGGAGCGTTCGAGGCGCCAGTCGGCCCTGCAGGTTCACCCATTGAAGCGCTGGCTCCGGAACGGTGCTACAGTCAATGGGTGAATCTGCAGGGCCGGCGCCTCGAACGCTCTCCAAGGGGGCCAGCAGAAGGGCACTAAGAGGTGGCAGGGAGGCGGTGCATCAAACAGCATAATGTAACATGCCACTGCTTCTGCATTGGAGACGCCGGCTCCGGAGCGGTGCTACAGTCAATGGGTGAAACTGCACGGCCATCCGGCACCTCGAACACCCCCCTGCCGCCTCTTAGGCCCCCTCTGCCGGTCTCCTTGGGGATGCTAAAAGGCGACAGGGACGTTCGAGGTGCCGGCCCTGCAGGTTCACCCATTGACTGTAGTAATGCTCCAGAACCGGTACCTCGAATGCGGCAGCACGTTGGGAAAAGCTGCTGCCACTGCTTTCCCAAAGTGCCGCCTCTGTCATGTTCTGTCCGTCCATCCATCCAAAAGGTCTGTCTGTTTGCCTGCCCCCCCCCTCTCTCTCTCACACACACACACACACACACTCTTTTAACCCTGATGGAGCAGGTGATTGGACTAGAATAGATATCTCATCTTTCTCCCTCCCTTCCTCCTTTATTTCTTTTTCTTTCTGTCCCTTCCTTCCATCCCCCCTCTTTCTTTGTCCCTTTTTCTTTCTTTCTTTTTTCTCTTTATTTTCTCTCTCTTTCTCTTTTTTCTCTCTCTCTCTTTCCCTCTCTCAGGCTCATCCCTTTGGATCAGGGGGTCACCAAACTTTTGGACCTCAGGGACCACCAAACTCATAATTTTAAATCCTGGAGACCACTAATATGAGATGGCTTTCTGGCGTTGGTGGGAGAGAGAGAGAGAGAGAGATCTGATCCAACTTCCCTCTCTCCCTTTTTCACACACACACACAGGCAAGGGTGAGATTTAGATCCCTGATCTAAAGCTGTCAAAACTCCAAAAACTGGTCAAGTAGCTCTGGGGAGGCCAGTCATAAATTAGAACACTTGCTAAACAACCGGTCATTAAGTGAGCACCACTTGTATTTGGTTTGCCAGTCACCTGGCCATGCCCATCCAGTCACATGACCAGCAAGCCATGCCCACCCAGTCATGTGACCAGAAAACCACACCCTCAAATTAGGCCATACCCACAGAAATTTGAATCCCACCCCTGGGTGGGGGGCACTGAGGATGAGTTTGTAGCACCAAGGGGGCAGTGGACCAAAAAAGTTTGGGATCCACTGATTTAGAATATTGTCATATCTCCTTTGTCTGAAACACCGTCCAAATATTTCTTATACACAGAGTCTATTCTTGCTTTTGGAATATAGATATCTATATCATTATATATATATGTGTGTTTTCTTAAGTTTTCATGGGTATTTATAGCTATAGCATTCAGCTTTGTTCGGGTATTTTCCCACGTCATAGTAGTGGTGCTTTTAAAGTTGTAGCAACGTTTCAGCAGAATCTCATCTGCCATCATCAGGCTTCTGTATGGTGTTTGTCTGTGAGTTGGACTTTTACAGTGGTTTCAGATTTAAATTTGGGGCAGCCTATTGCTGTGCCAGAATGGTTTTTTCTTCATCCTGATTGGTTGAGAGTCTTGGTCTGTGTTTATTGGTCTTGGAGTTTGCTGTGTTCTGCTACTAATATCTTCTATCTGTTTTTTTGGCTCTTTTTGTATCTTGATTGGCTGGCAACATTGTGTTACTTTATTGGAGGCCTTTAGTGAAGCTTGGCTTCGGGTAAATGGACGGCTATCATTAGTTAGGAAGCTGGGTTTCATCTGGGTGCCTGGTTGGGGTGTGTTTGAGATGGAGGTATCAGAGGGGATCTGTTTGTGCCCAGGTGTTTGTCTGGCTTGTGGTGTGGAGATTTTTTTGTTTGTGAGTGCAGGCTTCCAAATGATTGACAGCCTGGAAGCCTGCACTCACAAACAAAAAAATACCCGAACAAAGCTGAATACCATACATGTAACTATCCCTGAAAACTTAAGAAATATATATATATATTTGTTTTCTGAGGTTTTCACGGGTATTTGTATGTGGATCTTTGGTTATTTGGGTTTTCTCCCACGTAAAATTGGAAGTATCTTGGCGACGTTTCGACAAAGTCTCATTCATCATCTTCAGGCTTGTGTCTTCGGCTTTGTGCTTCTCCAAGAATATATATATATTCTTAAGTTTTCACGGATATTTATATGTATGGTATTCAGCTTTGTTCAGGTATTTTCCCACGTCATCATAGTTGTGCTTTTAAAGTTGTAGCAACATTTCGGCAGAATCTCATCTGCCATCATCAGGCTTCTGTATTGTATTCGTCTGTGAGTCAGATTTTCACAGCCGTTTCTGTTTTAAATTTGGTGCCAGCAGATGGCTACAGAAGCCTGATGATGGCAGAAAAAGCACAACTATAATGACATGGGAAAATACCTGAACAAAGCTGAATAACTAATACACACACACACACACACACCCCTTACAAAAATAGTCTAGTTTGGAATTATTCACAGTTCCTTTTGCATGCCCCATGTGCTTGATATTTTCATATAAATGTCATACTGAAGAGATTTTGAAATTCATTCCAAAATTTTCCTTTTCTTCTATGTAGAGCCAAAAAAGCTCTACAAGAAAGAGAGGGAAATAAATCCAAAAGCAAGTACATAAAGTGTGATAAAGAATCCCTAAGCATACAACTGTATTCAGGCAGTCTTTACTTAGCAACTGAGTCTGGCAACTTGGGTCTCCAAGCGGAAAATCATGTGACCACGATGGGATTACAACCACACTTCTCCTCCTACTTTCAGCCGTTAGTGAAACACCATGGTCCCAGGGGAAGCACCACGTGACCATGTCTAAAATGTTATAAGCCAGTTGCGAAGCATACAAATGGTGATCATATGATTGCAGAAGGCTATTTTTCTGCACTATTGTAACTTTAAATAGTCACTAAATAAGGTGGTTGGTAAGTGTGGACTACCTGAATTCATAATTATTGCATGTTGTTCTGAAAAGGAATAGTGATATAACACCTGGACCTTTTGTCATTCTCCAGTTTGGGTTTATAGTGGCTGGTCAGTAATACATCATGTATCCTATTGCTTATCTAAGGTATGTGCTTTCATTTGTGCTAAGCCAAGATGCTGTGAATTTTAATAAGTAAAAGAAAAGTTGAATTTTTGCATCCTAGGGGAGTGTAAATGTCCCAGGAATTGTGTGTTCAGCCACCCATAGCTGCTGCATTTTCTTGGTATAAAGGCTTATTTGGCTTTTAAATAACGGATTGACACTTGTGGATCGAGAAAACAGGCATTACAGTAGCAATCTATGGATCTGCATGTTCACTTGTACAGTCATATCTTTCCACAGATTTTTGATATGGGCATTGATATGATTACTGTAGTTCACTGGAAAGGATATTTTTAAGAATGCAGTTTGATTTCAGAGCCTAATTGCCTTTGTCAGCATGCACAACATTTTCTTTTCAGGAAGGCCATATTAGTGGGCAATTTTGGAATGATATTAATTAAATTTGGTAATAGATTCTTAGGTCAGTGAACTGTGGCATTATTTCCTTTTTCTTCATTTGGTGGCCCATCATCTTGAATTTGAATTTGGCTTTTATATATGATTATTTATCTTAAGTGGGCTGTTTCTTTACAGGTGCCTGTTACGTACAGGTAGCCTTTGATTTACAACTGTTCATTCAGTTGTTGAACAAACTGAAGAAGCTTCTTGAATGAGAAATGAAACATCTTAAGGAAAAATTGGAAAGTCCAATTTGCCTTTTTTTTTTTTTTAAAGCCACCTTTGGGTCAGGAACTACCTGTACAATAACACAGACAAAAGGGATTCAGTATTCTTTCAACGATTCTATACTGTCAAAGATTCTATCCTATCACAGACAGGGTTTATGCATTTTGCTGGTTGGAAGGCATAATTTATCTTCTTTCCTTGCTGGAGGAGGTACAGAAAATAGGGTCAGAAATATTATGATACCACCAGCACAAATGAAATTGAAGTCCTTGGATACTTTTTTGGTTTAGGGATTTACGGGATACTGAAAAGGCAAATAAGTATTTTAAGCACTGCAGGTGCCTTCCATCCCTTAATCTCCCTCCAACAGCAAAAACCAGGAAATGTTTCAGGTGATCTATGGCGGCTGATTTTTCCCCCCCTAAGGTTACTTCTTGATGCAGGTTTTCTACTTGGAGGTCCTTCAGGAGTCACAGCTCCTACCAGATAAATGGATGAAAGTTGTGGCCAAGGGGGCCTATGCCCAACTTTGGGTGGTGCCTTACCTAGGACAAGAAGATTTGCCTATTGTTAACTAATGCCCTCATCACTACTTAATTAGACTACAATAACATTCTATACTTGGGGATGCCTTTAAAGAGTATTTAGACACTACAGTTCGTCCATAATGCAGTAAGGCACATATTTTGTAGCTCCCTGTGGAGGGTGTATAACAATGGTTTTAGGGATCCTGCATTAGTAATCAGTTTATGAGTCCAGTTGAATCTGTTTTGGTTGGCCCAGATCAATCAGATCTGTTAGGAAGAAGCTGCTAAAATTCCATACTCATAAGTTTTCCCTTTTTTGAAAACTAATGAAGATCAGTGTTTTCAAAGAGCCTTCTCCTAATTTGATGGTGCCAGCTTTATTTTTATTTTTTTCATTTTACTATTCTATTGTGTTTTTATTTTTGTAACTGATACTTTAAACTACTTTTTTTCTGTGTAAGCCACCAACATTTTAGAAATGTCAGATAGATAAGTAAATAAATATTCAAGTTTTTTAGGCTCCAAATGGGATATTGGGTTATGACACCTGAAGAAGTACAGACTGTTCATCCCTGCTACAGTGGATGAGTTGGGGTGTGGACCTCTATATAGCTGCTGTTTTTGCATGTGGCATAAGTTGGTTGAATGTTGTTGTGAGCCAGTCAGTGAACAAATACGGAGAAGTGTTAGTACGATTAGCAAGAGAACATTTTTTAAAAAAACACCTACTGATTCTGAATGTCAACTTGTTCAGTCTATGAATACAGTATCTACAAAGGCTAGACAGTATTTTTTCTGAGAAAGAGCGTTTATGGATGTTTAGTAAACCATACCTCATGAGTTTAAACTAAACATCATGGATTAGAGTTTGGTACAGTGTGTGGTTTTGAGGCAAAGACTAACATATTATCTGGTGATTTGATGGATTGCACTGTTCTGTTTTCTGTATCCTAGACACTGTCTCATGAGCCAAAAGTGCTGCAAGAAGGGTTGCTTCAACTGGATTCCATCCTCTCTTCCTTGGAGCCTTTGCACCGGCCCATCGAGGAACCTGGTGGTTCGGTCCTGCTGCGGGAATTGGCATGTGCTGGCAATGTAGCTGATGCTACTCTCTCTGCCCAGGCCACACCCTTACTTCATGCCCTGACAGCAGCCCATGCTTACATCATGATGTTTGTGCATACTTGCCGCGTAGGACAAGTAAGAATGGCTTTTTTGCCTTGCTCATTTCTTTTTTGGCCTTAATGCTCCTTGATGTTACCAATGTCTAATTCAGCTGTTCAGCAACATACTTTCTCTCCCATTTACAGAGTGAAATTAGAGCCATCTCAGTAAACCAGTGGGGTTCGCAGTTGGGTCTGAGTGTGTTGAGCAAGCTGAGCCAGCTGTACTGTTCACTGGTATGGGAAAGTACTGTGCTGCTGTCGTTATGCACACCAAACAGGTATGGGCACATGATAGATATGAAACATACTTTGCTGGTGGTATAAATTTGCTGATCTGGAGATGGATAGAGAAACTGTGTTTATTTATAAGGAGGCATTTGGGTCACAAGACCATTAGAGCAAAGGCCATAAGTTTAGTGAACCAATTCAAGTGTGTCAATGGTTCTCTTAGCAAAGAGTGTCAGGAGTTGGGGTAGCATGCACACAAGAGCGTGTTGCAGAATGTGGCAAAATGGAAGCCCTTTGCTCATCTTCCCTAAATGAGGAAAGGCAACACGAACTTTCCCATATCCATCGCACCTTCTAGGAACCAGCTGATCGAGAAAGAATTCACCCATAGCTAAATTAAACTGCAACCATTTCATAGTTCCTTTTAGCACCTCTAAGAACTCTTAACAGTTCTGTTTCTGCTTCTTTAGTGAAGCTTTTAGTATTTAATCCAAAGTTATTTGAGACTTAATTATTCATTGTGTGGAAAGGAATGACAAGAGGCCAAATAGAAACAGAAATGGCCTAAAGTAGCCTTTGAACCCTCAGTGGTTCAGTACTAACTGGGATATTGCCTAGGATCCTTGGTCCCTGTGACACTGTTGTACTTCACTTCATTGCTCCAAGTTCTTGCTGTATATTTTTTTTCCTGTTGTGAAAGAAACCAGGCCATGTGCTAGATACATGGTATTTGTAGCAGTATCTGACCTTTCTATGCTTGCAGTTTACCTTCAGGTTGTGAATTTGGCCAGGCTGACATGCAGAAATTGGTGCCAAAGGAAGAGAAAAGTGTACCAAGTGCTACCCAGGGAGCCAAAAAAGCAGGTATGGTTGGGAGGTAGATGTTCTAACCTGTTTGAGATCTATTGAATTGAGATCTGATACAAAATTCATATTTTCTATGCCCTAAAGACTGTATTGGGGAGGAGCTGTTTGGCAGAAGAAGCATTTTGCACTGCATACCTGATTGCAAAGTATAGTAGTCAGCTTTGTTCCCAATCTTCTTAGTCTTCTCCTGTACAGCAGTGAAGTTATTGTTATATTTTATGCTTTATTGAAGCAACTTCAACACTAATAAATCAATTCCTTATCAGACAAGAAGTATTGACTTAACAAAAGAGGCTACATTTGCACATAACGATTTTTTTTCAATGGGAAACTATCTGTTCATGGGAAGCTCATCTAATAAAGTGTTCTGGGGGAGTTTGACAGTTCATTTGAAATTAATGTTCCTGCCTTGCTCTTATTGGTCTCCTATATAGTTTTGCTTTTCTGCTCTCTTAAACAGCACACTTAGCCTACCTTCTTTGTATGGGGTTACCGTTTTCCAGCTTCTAAAGATTTTCTATGCTTGTAGTGGTGATTCCTTTAGGTTCTATTGATATCTGAATTAATCAACAGTTTAGGTTCTCCTAAGTGAAATTGTGGGAAATGAGCTCGCAGAAGGAACTTTGAATGGATAATTTATCAGCATTGCTTTTTGCAGATGGTGAACCAGAAGCAGTGGGAGCTGGAACCATGGAGGCTTCTGCCCAAGGCCTGCTAGAAGGAATCGGCCTAGATAGTGACACCCTGGCACCAATGGAAACTGATGAGCCTAGTTCTTCTGATCCGAAGGGGAAGTCAAAAATAACCCCAGCTATGGCAGCTCGAATCAAGCAGATCAAGCCCCTTCTATCAGGTGAGGGCGGAAAAAAAACTCTGTTGGAACTGATGCAGCAAAAAGAGGAGTGCTTTTGAAAGGAATGGATTAGAGAACAGTTCTGTTTTGTGACTTGCCTTCCTTTTCCAGATTTGTAAAGGAAAAGGCTTCGAATGTGATCCTTCACTAGTATAGCTATATCAAAATGCTGGAATAATTTTTATGACAGAAGTAGACAACTTTTCTGGAGCAATGAGCACATTTTGAATATTGGGAGCCTATTGTGAGTTCTTTTACTGGTTGCCCTGACTAGGAAGCTTCCGTATTAACAACGTGACTGTTAACGATGATTCTAGCCAATCACAGCACAATTTACGAGAAAATAAAATAATGAGTTGCTACTTACTGTGCTCTCTAGTTTTCTAGAACGTGCCTTTGCTGTTTTCTTCCAAGCAGGTCAGTGTACAGTATTTCCAAGTGTTGAACTATAGCCATGCACCGTTTTATTTTCTAAGAACACCTGAGGCTTTTGTGAAGCCAAAGTCATAATCTTAAAATAAAGAGACTTGCGATTGAGACTCTGCTTTGCAGCATATCACTTTTCCTCTTCATTTTTAATAACATAAAATTGAATTTATTCTCTCTCTCTCTCTTTCTCTCTTAGCATCTTCTAGGTTAGGACGTGCTTTGGCAGAATTATTTGGGTTGCTGGTCAAACTATGTGTTGGTTCCCCGGTAAGACAACGTAGGAGCCATCATGCTGCTAGCACCACTGCCGCTCCCACTCCTGCTGCTCGCTCAACAGCTTCAGCACTCACCAAACTACTCACCAAGGGGCTTTCCTGGCAACCCCCACCATATACACCTACACCTCGCTTCCGGTAAGTCATGCCAACCACTAATTCAGGTTCATCCCAAATGTTTTTCGGAAGGGGAAAGCTTATCCTAGACTTCATAGACAAAAAATATTTTGCTACATTTTGCAGCACATTTGAGAAATCAGCAGCATTGTTTTGAGTTTGCCTGGTTAACTGAATTGTTTTTGCTTTTAGTTTGACTTTTTTCATCTGTTCTGTCGGTTTCACCTCACCAATGCTGTTTGATGAGAGGAAATATCCCTACCACCTGATGCTGCAAAAATTCTTGTGCTCTGGAGGCCATAATGCTCTTTTTGAGTAAGTTGCATGCTGGTTTATTTGGACTCTGAAATATTTCTTTAGCTACTCATGATCTTTGAAATTCAAGCATGGGTGATTAGTTATTGCATCTGGAATGAAACAGGCAATAAAGAGAATGCAGAGTACAGTTGTTGCATCTCTTCTAGAATGAGTCCAGTACATTTTTGTTTCATCAGTTTAAAAGGTAGCAATCTATTGCAGCCTGGCAGATTTTAGATAAGAATATGCCTCTTAGAAAAGCTGCTGAAAGTTCCACTGTCCTTGTAAGAGTTTCTCAAACTGAAACGAGTATGCCTTACGAGCCAATTAATAACAACGTTTGTTGGATACAAACACCTGTTTTGAAAAGCATTGAGTTGACCTGTGAAAGGATTATGGTAGTGGATGTAGTTTTTCTGGGCTTAAAAATACTATCCAGATAAAATAAAACAGCTGTCAGATATCAAATGAATGCAATATTTATGCCAATCAGGATCCAGGTTTGGAAAGAATATTGGCAAAAGCATCTCTTTGTTAAGGGAAAGAATTGAGAGAGGAAAGAAAGATCTTTGTGCAGAATGATTTTGTATAAAAGATCAGATAAAACTCATCACAGTGTAGTCATCAGAGTTCTCTGAAACAATCTAACATAGACCATGGCAACCACTGCAGAAGGCTTCATTATTGCAAACGATGCATTGCCATCAGCTTGAATTGTTTGGAAGCTAATTATGCACAGAGTTTAATTCCATGAAAGGATGGTATGAGATTGGGCAATTAAATATTGAAAAATAATTAAAATGTTTAACCACTGGGTGAAGAAACACAAAATTTCATCAAACTATAAAAGGCTGAAGTTAATCTTTTAAATGAATTTTAAAGGACAACCAAAGAAACACCAATAAGGAGAGCAGAAACTCTAGAAAACTGTATTAAACTTAGATATTTTTGCCTATTGGCTTGAGAATGGGAGACTTTCAAGACACAGCTAAAATCCCAATTGTTTCTTCTGAGAATCCGCTATCCAGTTGATCTTCCAAACAATTAGCTTGAGGCTTTGGATTTTTGATTTTTTTATCATCAGTGAGATCTATAGTAGAATAATTGTAAAATGAGAAAATTGATGAAAATAACAGGAATATATACTGTTCAAGCTGAAATGGAAGAACAGTATCAATAATGTCTACTTCCACAGAAATATAGTTTAATATAACAGCATGATCAGACCACAAGTACTAAAACAAGCCTGAAGAGCATTAACATTGAGATGGAGAACTCAAAACGAGATCTATCCTAAATGCTCTGATCCAAGTGTTTTGTCATAAATTTCTTGATTTTGAAATGGTTCCCAAACATGTACTAGCACAGTCAGAACAGGTATTGGAGAGCTTAGCATAGTCAGGTCTGATTGTCACGAACTGGGTATACAATTTCAGAAGAAGAAAGAATGGGTGGGGTGAGTAGATAGTTGGCATTGTGTGGATTGTCCTTTTCTTTTAATCAGGCTGAGCTGATTCTTAGCTTTAGAAAGATATCCTATGGTCCAACTCTCACCATCCGGTGGTCTGCTGGGCATCAGAGAAACCAATGGATTTGATATGGTAATTGCTGGCATTGGACTAAGAGGTGCATGGTGGAATATGGAAATAATTGAGAATAGTGGACCCTTCAGCTCTAGAGCAACCACATTCTCATGTCTTTGTGGAATAATAATAAACAGGAATTGGCCATCTATTAATGGAAACTTATTGCAACAATTCTGGTCCTAGATAAGATCCACATAGTTGTTGTACATGAACTAGAAAAGGGAAATCTCTTGCAAGAGGTAGAATACCTTACAAAAATGTATGATGTTACCATTGCGATGGTTGGAATAACATTTTATCTTTAAAAGCACTTTGTATAGTTACTGCCTTGGCCCAAATGCTAATATTTCAATCACCCAGCATTATAGAGAATTAAAGCCAACTCCATTCTTGGCTCCTGAATGTGGCAACGAGAGAGATTTATCAGTAATGATTTATGATTATCAGTAATGATTATAATCTAGAAAAGATTCCCTCAAGTCAGATATAACCTTAGTAGGATTTTGTAAGGAAAAAAAAATAAGAACGTGAATGCTTAACAGGTATAATCACTTCATGTCTCACCCTACCCAGGACTTTCAACTGGGCCCTTTCTATGGGAGGCAAAGTTCCAGTTGCTGAGGGATTGGAACACCCAGATTTGCCTGATGGCACAGGCGAGTTTCTGGATGCCTGGCTCATGTTGGTGGAAAAAATGGTGAATCCTACCACAGTGCTGGAATCTCCCCATTCCTTGCCTGTGAAGCTACCAGGTGGGCAGAACTACCTGCAATTCAGTGCTTTGCGTTTCCTTGTGGTAACACAGAAGGTGAGTAGTTGCAGTTTCTTTCTTCTTCTTTTTTCTTTTTCAGATAAAGCAAAGGTTGTATGGAAATGAAATATATAGAACTATATATGCTGTTATGCCAGCTGCTGCTGTAATGTGATATTATTATAGGAAAAACTCTTTGTGATCAGTATAAATAAGAATCTATTATCTTGTGGTATAAGATAGATGATCTATCTTGTTGTTCGAAATGTTATTGAAATCCTAACTTATTGGCATTTAATGTTTGTTTATACATACCCCTTGTATAATTATATCTTATTTTCATATATGTGTAGAATGCACTATGTGATGCATTCTCTCCCTCTTTATAAGTGATTTTTGTATGTAGAAACTGCAAAATTCAATCATTTTTGATTTTCCAAGGAAGAGAACCCATGTAGAGCTATCTTTGCTAGCTTGTCTCCTCTATTGTGCAGGCAGCCTTCACTTGCATCAAAAACTTATGGAACCGTAAGCCACTGAAGGTATATGGAGGACGCATGGCAGAGTCCATGTTGGCTATCCTGTGTCACATCCTGCGTGGAGAACCAGTTATCCGCGAGCGTCTTGGCAAGGAGAAAGAGGGAGCACGTAGTGAGGAAGAGGCAGGGCAAGAAGAGGGTGGTGTTCGAAGGGAGCCACAAGTGAACCAGCAGCAGCTTCAGCAGGTAGAAATAATTCCATTATTTTAGTGCTTTACAAAAGTTGCATTCTTGGTTTAAGCCCTTCTCTTTGGGGGATGTAGTTGGCTTTTAAATTGAGTCTTCTAGTTGTCTTCTGCTTGCATATCCAATCCCTTTATGAAGTTTTCTGCCTCTGCCTATTTTCAGCTGATGGACATGGGCTTTACACGAGAGCATGCTATGGAAGCTCTGTTGAACACCAGTACCATGGAACAAGCCACAGAGTATCTTCTGACACATCCTCCACCCCTTATGGGTGGGGTTGTAAGGGTGAGGCAATCTAGCAGATTATTTGATTTATAGAAATTTATTGGCTTCCTTTATTCTAGATTGTTCATTCCCAATCTTTGTTCTTTTGAAAACTGCATTGCTTTGGAATTGGGAGGTCCACTTGTTAGTGATGAATGGGCCTTAAGCCAGCTGCAAGCAGAGCCAAAAAGGGTGGGACAGATCATATTTTCTCCTTTTGATGTATCTTGTTTTGCTTTGTATCTTTTTCATTTTTATCACAACAGTTAATCCAGATTGCTCTTCCTAGAGTCTGAATTGATTGTGTAGAAATCAGAGTAGTGGCATGAGTAGCTCGATACCATTCTAGATACTGATGAAATATTGGACACTTTCACTCCCCAATCCTAAAAGATGAAATATGCAATGATCAGTTAATTAATTACCATGATGCTGATGATCTTAGCTTAGAAAATCTTTTTTGATGAATGTATACAAAAGAGAGCTCTACTCCCACCTTAATGTTACAATTTTAGATTCAGATAATACAACTGTCTAGTTTCCTTTAGGTTGCAGATTAAGTTGGATTCCAGTAGCCAATCACTAATATTCCAGATCTGTTTGTGGGTTGTCTGGCAGGATCTCAGCATGTCTGAAGAAGATCAGATGATGAGGGCCATTGCAATGTCCCTGGGACAAGACATTCCCATGGATCAAAGGGCTGAATCCCCAGAGGTAAAAAAATAAATACACTTCATATTGTGGTTCAGAGTGCTGGATTGAAAAAAAATTGTTTAGAAGAAAAATCTTTAGTACTCCATTCTTATATTTAAATATTTCAGAATTGTGGTGAAAAAATGCAATTATAATTAGCAAGCATAAAGCCTAACTTTTATTGACAATGAGATAGCGGAAGACAAAATATGTATACATGTATATGTATTTGGTGGGAGATAAGCAGTTTAGTTCTAGTATTTCAAAAGCCATTTGTCTGGCTTTATAAATTTTATAAAACTTTCAGTAGCACTGAAGTACATATCAGGCTGTGTCTGCATAGAAGTGGCCTGCCCAACCTGTCTTGTGCAAACACCACACACCCCAACTCAAAATTTTTGGATTAAAAAAGGTGCAGTTAAAAAGATTTGAAGGTGGGGGGGGGGAGAAAGTGTAGAAAAGGAATAGGACAAGTTATTATTTAATGCTTGGTTTCTTTGCCTTTAAGAACAAACATAAACAACAAAGGGGACAGAGAGCAACCTTGTTTTGTTCCCTTTTGAATATCACATGATTTATTCAAATTCAATTAAAAAAACTTTTAAGCTTTTCAAAATGTACCGCATATATCAACTTCATTCTATGAAGAAAACTCCAACCAAACTCCATATCTTCTAGAAACCTGAACAAGGAGTCAAATAAATATCAGGGGAAAATCCCAATGTTTCATTTTAAATATAGCTCTAGAAATAAACTCTCCAAAAAGAAATAGTTATCTGTTCCAAATAATGTCATTCTTTAGCTTCAAAGAAGAATAAATCCAGAAAATGATTTAGTAATGAGGACAATTGTTTCTAGCATCCGTGAACTCAAAGAGAAGCCTTTCCCCCATTGCTTAATTCACAAGCCAATGGAGAATGTCCATTTCTGTAATTTACTCACACGGAACAAGAGTTCTAGAGTCAAATAGTTTCCATTGTCAGTCCAGAGGGAGGAAGAAACCCCATCCCCTTTGCAGGGAGCAAAACAAGCTGTGACAAGCTTTCTAAGAGTGTTGGAGGCATCTGCACTGCCATTTTCCCTACCAAAGAGCTTTCCACCAACAACTTTTAATGATCTGCCATGTAGGGAAGATAAAGGCGGTAAGGCAGTTTTATGCTGTTAAATGCCCCCAAACCAAGTTTTTTAAAACAAATGGTATATAAGTACATAAAGTAAGCATAAAATAGCTCTCCTCTCCTCTCTGTTCTTTTCTTTTCTTTCTAGGAAGCTGCTTGTCGGAAAGAAGAAGAAGAACGGAAGGCTCGAGAGAAACAGGAGGAAGAGGAAGCCAAGTGTCTGGAGAAGTTCCAGGATGCAGAACCTCTTGAGCAAGAAGAGTTGCACAACTTCACTGACACTATGCTACCTGGCTGCTTTCACCTGCTGGATGAGCTCCCAGATACAGTGTACCGTGTCTGTGACCTCATCATGACTGCCATCAAACGTAATGGAGCTGATTATAGAGATATGATCCTCAAACAGGTTGTGAATCAGGTAGATTAAATTTTTATGCTAAGAAAGCATTGCCTCCGTGTTTCCTTAAGATACTTTAGGAGGAAAAAAAGATAACTTTCCAGGCGCTTTTGATTCTAGTTGGTTACATCTTTAGCCAAAACCATACCTCCTTGGGCCCAGTGAGGATTGTATCCCATAATGTCTTGAATATCTGGGTCAGACTGTTTTAATTTCTCTGCATATTAGATCAAAGAAATATAATAAGCTATAAACATTGAATTGAGTTGGAGTTTATATTTGAGAACTTACACGGCAAGTGATCTCGGGACATTCTTTATTTGCAGTTTTATTGCCCGTATTTTCACATGTCTGTGCTTGTGGAAGATTTGGTGTTTGTGTATGTTTATATATTTACTTATTTATTGGTAAAATATTTTTTTCAAGGCCTTACAATTCGTAGTTGTGAAGCTAAACAAATATCCACCAACTTTATATGATTTTTGGAGCAATATGGGTGTAAAAATTTATATTCAGGAAAAGTTAATTCAATGATAAGTAGCACAAATGTTTCACATGTATGTAATTGATAACAAACCAAATGCATGATTATTAAATGAAATGGTCATAAACATATTTATCTTTCACAAATAGCAAAAAAAAAAAAGCTACTTCTATTTTGGGAAACATATTTAAAATAATGCTCAGTCTGAAATAAAAACCCTAGAAGATCCAAGATGAAATTTCTAGTAAGCATGGCATTCAGTTCTGGCTACTGTGTAAATTGAAAAATAATTTCATTAATAAAACAGTAACATAACTTATAAAGGACCCAAATATGATCCTGCTGATTGGCTTCTTAATGCCACTGATAACATACTTTTCCTTTGCAGGTGTGGGAAGCTGCAGATGTTCTCATCAAGGCAGCTTTGCCCCTCACTACAAGTGATACAAAGACTGTCTCTGAATGGATTAGCCAAATGGCTACCCTACCTCAGGCCTCCAATCTGGCCACGCGTATCCTGCTATTAACTTTACTATTTGAGGTGAGACTGAAATTTATGATTTGAGCTCAGGAAAGGAGCTTTAAGGAGGTACAAGTATTAAAGCAAGTGCATGTATAGGAGAGCCGAAAAAGTTTTCTACTTTGGATCCAGGAGCTGTCATTCACTCCTGTCTTGGAAAGATTAAGTGGGAAGCGGTAGAATGAGCAAAATACAACTTTTAACAGTTTACATGTTCCATAGATTGAGATACGTGTATGCATATCTATGTGCACATAGGTAATTGTCTTTTTGCTGTTTCATTTGTCTACATTTCATTCCAAAATTAAAAGTATAGATGGGATTAGAGCCACTACTTAATTAGTATATTTTTATTTGTTAGCTGCTTTATTCACCCATAGCCATCTTTTTTCAATACTGAATGTCATGGTGAAGAATCATGCAATACCAGCTCTTCAGCTTCTTGTGGATAGAATCTGGAGTTTACTCTAAACTTTTGCAATAACTATTAAGTTAATTCCTCTGCAAAGAGAGGGTCAATTTTGGAGCCAGGATGTCTTTATTTTAGATTATATCTAGAATTCTATTTATTACAACAGAGATAGATAGCTTGTGCCCTCCGGGTATTTTGGCCTGCAGCTATCATTGCTTTTCATTAGCCATGGTGACATGGATGGGTGGTAGTTGAATTCCAAAGGACCTGATGACATCACTTGCCATTTAAAGCATATGCAATCAATTCCTTTTGAATTTAGGTAGATGGCAGCATTCTCTATAGAAGAGTAATTGCTGGGCCGTATGAAAGTTCAAAAGAATGTTGTCCACTTCTTATTTAAATGTTCAGGTTCCTTCCTATATTTAATATGTTGGTGAGCATTTTCAGATAAATAGTATAAAATAAATTAACAAACCCAAAGGGAGAGGAAAAAAAGCTCGAGACTCCATTCCACGTTAACCTAATTCGATGAATTTATCTTTTTTTCTCCCTCTCGCCTATGAAATAAAGTCCTGTGCAGTAAAATGGATGTTAAGTTTTAGGCTACAAATCTTAAATTCCTTTTTTGTTGTCTATCTCATAGTTGAAAACATTTTTTTTTTAAACTCAGTGGTGAACACTTTATCTAGACTGCTTCCTTCCAACTGCATGGGTGCCGATCTTTTTCATTTTAACTGCCAACAGGAGTTGAAGTTGCCATGTGCTCGTGTCGTAGAATCAAGTGGTATTCTCAACGTTTTGATAAAACTGTTGGAAGTAGTACAACCTTGCCTACAAGCTGCCAAGGAACAGAAGGAAGTGCAGACACCAAAGTAAGTAATAAGTAATAGATTAGAGTTGGATACCCCAACCTAGTTTCAGCTTTTCAAATTTATGCTGTACTGAGGCTTTGCTTCAGACTATTGTTTGTGCTTTGAAAGTGAATTTTACTTTGATAATTCTATTTGTGATGAATTTAAGAACACAGAATAGAATGCATTTACTAACTAGGACTGGGTGGGGTTTCTACCTGCTGTCAGGTCTTTGGAGTTCCATGCTTTTCAACCTAGCTGGACTAAAAAGTGGAAAGGCCAGAAGGCATTGGAAATATTGCTATCTTGGCACAGTTACAGTCTTAAATGGGCTACAGGATCTTCGTCTGAATCAGATCTACTTAATGAGATTCTTTTTTAATGCACTTGCACAGAAATTCAGAATATAGATTTAAAAATAATTTGCTGTCTTTCCTGACCTTATCAAATTTCTCCTATAGGTGGATCACCCCAGTATTGCTGTTAATTGACTTCTATGAGAAAACAGCTATCTCCTCCAAGAGAAGAGCCCAAATGAACAAGGTATGAACCCAGAGAGAAGATGAAAGTTCCTGTTGGAAAGAAAATTCTGGCTGTTGAAGTGGTTAAAAACATTTAAACACCATAAACCTTTATGCTAATTTCTGCCAAGTACCAATAGAATAGAACAGTGATGGCAAACCTATGGCACGTGTGCCACAGGTGGCACGCAGAGCCATTTGTGCCAGCAAATGACCTGCAGGCAAACTTACCTCACTGCACATGTGTGTGCCTCACAGCTGATTTTTGGCCGGTTTGAGGCCTTTTTTGGCCTCCCAGAAGCTTCAAGAAGGCTTCTGCAGGCTTTTCAGGCCGAAAACTAGGCCCATTTTGTCACTTCTGGTATTTCCGGAAAAATAGTCTTATGTCCTCTCTGTACCTCACATTCAATCCAAAGTCTTTATCATTAAGTTAGAATTGGCTTTCTTTGCTAGGGGAATGCTGAATAGTGTATGTATAATTTTAGAGGTACACTTCACGTAGGAATCTGGAATAAGCTGCCTGGCATACAATGCATGATGAAGATGCAGTATTCAACTTCAGATTTGAAACATGTTCCTAACAGTATCTGCATTCCATTGCCACACCAATTATTAAATTAAGACTTGCATGAAATTGATTGCTTCACGTCCGAAGAGTTAATTTGCTTCATAGAAGCCGAAGAGTTAATTTGCTTCATAGAAGGATTACTCTTATTCTTTCAGACAACCACTGTTGTAATCTCTTAGGAGTTGCTTTTGAGTAGGTGTGCCTAGGAATTATAGTGTAGGGTACATCTAATAGCCATTTCCCTCCACCCCCCTCCAGTACCTTCAGGCTAATGGCAACAATTGGCGATGGTTTGATGATCGTTCGGGCCGATGGTGTAGCTATAGTGCAAGTAATAATAGCACTATTGACACAGCTTGGAAAGCGGGAGAGACTAGTGTTCGTTTCACTGCTGGCCGGCGGCGCTATACGGTGCAGTTCACTACAATGGTGCAGGTATAAACTTCCCATTCTCTGTTCAGATGTTTGGTTTGGGATAAACACGTGGGGTGATTCTAACCTTTTGGTGTATTTCCTGGATGCAAAGGTGAATGAAGAAACTGGAAACAGGAGGCCAGTAATGTTGACCTTGCTCAGGGTTCCCCGACTTAGCAAGACTGTGAAGGAAAGCAACGGACAAGAACTGGATAGAACTTTCGAGAAAGGGGAAGAAATGGAAAGCAAGGTTAAGGAGGAGAAGGCAAACGGTACTACATGCATATTCTTAAGGTCTGGTTTTTACCCCAAACCACAGACTGAACTTTTTCCACTCACCTCTATCTTTTTTCCTAACCCTATCAGATAGCCCTGTGCCTTCTGATAGCCTAGCTCCAGAGAAAGAAGCACCACCAGAAGAGGTGAAGCCCTCCGAGATCCTAATCCAAGGCCTGACAGAGGAGATGGTGACAGTCTTGATCCGGGCTTGTGTGAGCATGTTGGGTGTGCCTGTGGAGCCAGACACTCTGCACGCCACCCTGCGCCTCTGTCTGCGCCTCACCCGCCACCACAAATATGCCATGATGTTTGCTGAACTCAAGAGCACGCGCATGATCCTGGGCTTGACACAGAGCTCTGGTTTCAACGGCTTCACCCCTCTTGTCACCCTGCTTTTCCGACACATCATAGAGGATCCCTGCACACTGCATCACACTATGGAAAAGGTACAGTTGGCCTTGCGCAACCTATGCAAGAGAAGAGGTGGAGTCATAATTGATTGCTTTCCTGGATAATTTATATACAGGTAGTTCTCGGTTTAGCAACCATTCATTCAATGACCATTCAAAATTATGACAGTGCTGAAACAATGGACTTATAACCCATGGCCAGAGTGATGTCCTTGTAGTCACATGTCCTTGTAGTCTCTTCCCCCCACCTCCAGTCATGTTAGCTCAAGGATTCTGGGAGTTGAAGTCCACAAGTCTTAAACTTACCAAGGTTGGAGACCCCTGGTATAGAGAGATGTCTTTCAACAGCTTCAATCTTGAATTCATTAGCTTTGTTTTCCCCCTAAATCCCATTGCCAGTTGTAAGTCTGGTGTCCCTAATTCATATATTCATAGTTTTTATTATCTCTGTATTTTCTATATCAATGCAGATCTCATACAAAATGATTTCTCTTAGCTGCCCTGCCTTTTATTTTGAACTTTGCGTCTGTAATTCCAGCAGACTGGTCTAGTGGTATTTTTTCGGATCCCTTCACTCACCTGCCTCTTCCTACTGTCATTCTAGGTTGTGCGCTCAGCAGCCACCAGTGGAGCAGGCAGCACCACTTCAGGTGTGGTGTCAGGCAGCTTGGGCTCCCGAGAGATCAACTATATCTTGCGAGTGCTGGGCCCAGCTGCTTGCCGAAATCCTGAGATCTTCACTGAGGTAGCGAATGGTTGCATTCGTATTGCCCTGCCCGCTCCCCGTGGCTCCGGAACTGGTAAGTACATCATAACTCTGCTGGTTCTCCTGCAGTAACCAGAGGAGTGAGTGCGCAGGCATGCCAGAACCTGCATTTTGATTGTTCATGTTTGAGGAGATGATGACCTGGATCGGGGGCAAGGAGGAGAAACGCTTTCCCTAGTAGACCTTTTGTGTAAAAATCCCCTCAAAGCAGATCTAAGCATGCTGAGCTCTATTCCCCTTTCCAACCTCTTTTTCCAGGTCCTGTTTGTAGTGTTGGCGGCTCTAGTTCTTTTTATTCTTTCTCCTTTTGCTCCCCAAGCCTCTGACGACGAGTTCGAGAACTTGCGGATTAAGGGCCCCAATGCTGTCCAGCTAGTGAAAACTACACCAGTTAAACCTTCACCACTACCTGTTATACCTGATACAATCAAGGAGGTGATCTATGACATGCTGAATGCTTTGGCTGCCTATCATGCCCCTGATGAAGGTACATTATATCCTGGGACATAATAAAAGAGAACTCTATATGGGTGGCATCATAGTTTTTGACTGCTGAGGCGTGTTCATACCTTTTGATTGGGAATACTATTCTAAATAGCTCTACCTTTTTCCTCCAAATGTACCATACACATTGTTGAAGCCAGCAGTAATATTAACTATTCACTTGCCCCTAGAAAGAATTGGGCCTCTTAGGTGGGGGATTTTTTTTTCAGCAAATCACTCAGTAAGATAAGTATCTACGGCAGGGGTTCCCAACCTTTTCTGTACCCTGCACCCTAGAACACTTCTGATATATTCTCTCACCCCTTACAAAAGTAAATAATTGTATGCATATAATTATGCATATATACTATACTTTTGAAACTTCTAAATACAAGTTTTCGCATCCCCTGAAATATCATCTTGCACCCCCAGGGGGTGTGAGCACCCCCAGTTGGGAACTCCTGACCTAAGATATCAATACTTTATCTTTGTGGAAGAGGTAACACTGTTTTGGCCAGAAATGCAGGCTTACCGCTGAAAGTGCTGCCTATAGATCTGCTTTTGTTTCTCTTATTTTCAGCAGACAAATCTGAACCCAAAGTGAATACTACTAACCAGGAAGTGAGCCAGATTCTACAAGACATGGGAGATGATGTGTATCAGCAGTATCGCTCTTTGACTCGCCAGAGTAGCGATTTCGATTCTCAGACAGGCTTTGGCATCAATGTGAGTCCCTTGGATCTGTCTGTGCAGCCAATAAGTCAAGTAGTTTTGTTAATTCTAGCATAAGAAGTGGCATAAAAATATATCTGCTTATCCCATTTGATGAAGTTTAAATCATTCACTATGTCTTCCCTTTTTTTTACTCTAGGCTCAAGTCTTTGCTGCTGATAGCGCAGCCTCTGAGATTCCTCAGTCTGGAACTCCCCAAGGTGACGGTAAGCACCAGTTTTATTGATGATGCAGTCCCAAGCTAAATGCAATGTTTAATACCTCTGCCAGTATGTTCTCCGATGTTCTTAGGCATTTGGAAGTTTATTTGACTAAACTGATTAGCTTCTAAATGTCATTCTATTGTAGGAGGAATTTCTTATCTTAGTGGTAAAGATGCAGCTTCTTTTTCCCCCTGCTGTTCTAGCATGAGATCAAATTGTTATCTTAATTGGGCGTAGTCTAGTGTTCTCTAACCTAAAGCTTCCAAATGTGTTGGAACTATAATTTTCTGTATTCCATATCAGTCTATATAATCACATATCTGGAGGGTACCAAGTATGGGCAAGCTGATCTGGTTTCAGATGTTCTGGAATTAGATTTCTTGGGATAGCAGCTCTTCCACTGATGGATCCTTTCCTTTCTAACTTATAGCTTCTACTCCTGAAGAATCTAGGGAAAATAAGAAGGATAAGGATGGTGATAAAGCTGCAGAGGAGAACAAGCAAAAGGCTAAGGGGAGCAAGCCACTTATGCCTACCTCTACTATTCTGCGGCTCTTGGCAGAGCTTGTGCGCTCATATGTGGGCATTGCTACATTAATTGCAAACTACAGTTATACCGTGGGCCAGTCCGAACTTATAAAAGAGGTAAGAAAGTCCAAATGCACTGCAACCAGCGCCAGACAACCATGGGCTTGGAAGCAAGGTATAAGCAAGGAAAGATGTTGAGGGTGGGTACCATTATTCGAGTGGACAGTGGAAAGCATAATTTTACAGAGAATTGTAAATTGGGTGGTATTGTTGGTAAGGGAAAGACTTGGGAGTTTTGATTTTTCTTTTCCTACTGATCTCTTACTGGAACTTTTCAGGACTGTAGTGTTTTGGCTTTTGTCCTGGATCATCTCCTGCCCCACACCCAGAATGCTGAAGACAAAGATACACCAGCCTTGGCTCGCCTCTTTCTAGCCAGCTTGGCTGCAGCAGGTAGTGGCACTGATGCCCAAGTGGCCTTGGTGAATGAGGTGAAGGCAGCCCTGGGTCGGGCATTGGCCATGGCAGAAAGCACCGAAAAACATGCCAGGTGAGGAATATGGGAAATATTGGTACTTGCAGGTGGATCAGTACCGGAGGACAGCTATAACACTGTAACTTTTAAATTCTTGCACCTACAGGTGAAACTCGAAAAATTAGAATATCGTGCAAAAGTTCATTTATTTCAGTAATGCAACTTGAAAGGTGAACCTAATATATGAGATAGACTCATTACATGCAAAGCAAAATAGTTCAGGCCATGATTTGTCATAATTGAGATGATTATGGTTTACAGCTCATGAAAACCCCAAATCCACAATCTCAGAAAATTAGAATATTGTGAAAAGGTTCAATATTCTAGGCTCAAAGTTTCCCACTCTAATCAGCTAATTAAACCATAACACCTGCAAAGGGTTCCAGTAGGAATCACAATCATGGGAAAGACTGCTGACCTGACAGTTGTGCAGAAAACCATCATTGACATCCTCCATAAGGAGGGAAAGCCTCAAAAGATAATTGCAAAAGAAGTTGGATGTTTGCAAAGTGCTGTATCAAAGCACATTAATAGAAAGTTATGTGGAAGGGAAATGTATGAAAGAAAAAGGTGCACAAGCAGCAGGGATGACCGCAGCCTGGAGAGGATTGTCAGGAGAAGGCCATTCAAAAGTGTTGGGGACTTTCACGAGGAGTGGACTGAGGCTGGAGTCAGTGCATCAAGAGCCACCACACACAGACGGATCCTGGACATGGGCTTCAAATGTCAAATTCCTCTTGTCAAGCCGCTCCTGAACAACAATGTCAGAAGCGTCTTACCTGAGCTAAAGAAAAAAAGAACTGGTCTATTGCTCAGTAGTCCAAAGTCCTCTTTTCTGATGAGAGCAACTTTTGCATCTCGTTTGGAAACCAAGGACCCAGAATCTGGAGGAAGAATGGAGAGGCACACACTGCAAGATGCTTGAAGTCCAGTGTGAAGTTTCCACAGTCTTGTGTTGATTTGGGGAGCCATGTCATCTGCTGGTGTTGGTCCACTGTGCTTCATTAAGTCCAGGGTCAACACAGCCGTCGACCAGGAGATTTTGGAGCACTTCATGCTTCCTTCCACAGATGAGGTTTATGGGGATGCTGACTTCATTTTCCAGCAGGACTTGGCACCTGCCCACACTGCCAAAAGCACCAAAACCTGGTTCAATGACTATGGGATTACCGTGCTTGATTGGCCAGCAAACTCGCCTGGCCTGAACCCCATTGAGAATCTATGGGGCATTGCCAAGAGAAAGATGAGAAACATGAGACGGAACAATGCAGAAGAGCTGAAGGCTGCTATTGAAGCATCCTGGTCTTCCATAACACCTCAGCAGTGCCACAGGCTGATAGCTTCCATGCCACGCTGCATTGAGGCAGTAATCACTGCAAAAGGGGCCCAGACCAAGTACTGAGTACATATGCATGCTTATACTTTTCAGAGGTCCAATATTGTTCTATGTACAATCCTTGTTTATTGATTGCATGTAATATTCTAATTTTCTGAGATTGTGGATTTGGGGTTTTCATGAGCTGTAAGCCATAATCATCACAATTATGACAAATCATGGCTTGAACTATCTTGCTTTGCATGTAATGAGTCTATCTCATGTATTAGTTTCACCTTTTAAGTTGCATTACTGAAATAAATCAAGTTTTGCACGATATTCTAATTTTTCGAGTTTCACCTGTAGAGGTTCAGACATTTTTAGTCTTTGATAGCCTTTCTTCACCATAGGCACCATGCTTGTAAAATTCTATTGATACTTTTGGAGGGTGGCTTCCCATGCAGAAGTACAGGGAGAGGCTCCCCAAGAGCATGCTGTCAGTAGCCAGAATTTAGAATGCTATTCCCAGCAAAGTTTGTAATAAGTAAAACAAAGATGTTTACTATGGGAAAAGAAAAAAACAAACGCTGTTCCACAGATTTGGGACATCACATTGTTGGGTGTCCATGCTATTGTCCCGATAAGCACCAGAAACATTGCTTTCCGGTTGATTCGTGATATCCTGTCTTACTTTAGGCTACAGGCAGTAATGTGCATCATCAGCACCATAATGGAATCCTGCCCATCCACCTCCAGCTTCTACAGCAGCGCTACAGCCAAGACACAACACAATGGCATGAATAACATCATCCGTCTATTCCTCAAGAAAGGGTTGGTCAATGACTTGGCCAGAGTGCCCCACAGTCTTGATCTGTCCAGGTAATTTGCTCAAGAATTTGAGATGAATTCATTCATGGCTCCGATGGTGTTAAACAATTTGTTTGGAATTAAGAAATAAATTTTCCCCTGATTTTCACTAAGATTTGTCTGTGAGAAAATTTGGGTTATTTTAGAATAGAATTAGCTGCATTATTGAGATGACTAAAATTCTAATCCTGTCCCATTTTGTGAAGATTTCTATTTATATCTACATCAACTAAGGTTTATTCGTTAATATCTGACTTCGCTCTAATTCGGACTACTCTCTATGTGTACTTTTCCCTAAAGTCCCAACATGGCCAACACAGTTAATGCTGCCTTGAAACCCCTGGAGACGTTGTCGCGTATTGTCAATCAGCCCAGCAGTCTCTTCGGTAGCAAAAGTGCCTCAAGCAAGAGCAAGGCAGAGCAGGATGCTCAGGGAGTAGCACGAGATGCCAGCAGTGGTCAACAAGATGCAGGTAACATGCATCTCATTGAAGTCATTTTCTTAAAAATGGCAGTGCCCTTTTACCTCTTCCATGCCAGTTTCCTTATCTCTTGCTATACTTGATTTGTGAGTATCTGCTCCCTCCTCTGGCTAGATTTCCTTTTGTCTGCTAATATATATGTATCTCCGGTGGTTTGTGCTTGAGTAAAAGTCAGTTCAAGAGAGGATAAGCCTCACTTTTATTTGACCCTTAGGAGAAAGTGGAGAAGCAGAAGCCCCCGAGGAGGACCATGATGTTGCACAAGCAGAAGTAGCAGATGGTGACATCATGGATGGTGAAGCAGAGACGGATGCAGTGGTGATTGCAGGGCAGCCTGAAGTCCTGAGCACACAAGAGATGCAGGTATGAATGCTAGAGGTTGTAAGGGTGTTCCCTGTATTATTATTATTATTATTTTAAACAAAATGTGACAGCAAGCTTTTAAGACAGAAATATAATCCAACAGGAGTGTCATTTGAATTCCTGGTTATTTTGATGTAGGTGAAGTTTGTCTTAAATTGTATCCAGAAGAATAAAAGTGAAGATTTGCAATTACCAAATTCTTTTGTAAAGCAGCATTTTCAGCAATGGAGCACTTCCAAAATTTCCAGGCCAAGTGGCCAACAGCCATGGGAATTGAGAAATAAAATCCCATCCTATTTGAAAATTTGTAGGTTCAGGGAAGACAGTTTAAATGACTGAATAAAACCTGGACTGATATGCTTAACTTTGTCCCAATTTTCATAGTCTTTCCTCATTTTATTCAGACTGTGATAGCAGGGGTGGGCTGCTTATTAGTTTCGACCTGTGATGGAACAACAATCAGAGGTGCTAACACAGGATAGTGTAGCTTCTCTAGAGCTTCAAGGCTTATTAAGGTATGTGGAACTGGATCACAGTGATGTTCCCATCTCTGTTTTTCTAGGTTGAAAATGAACTGGAGGATCTGATTGATGAATTACTGGAGCAAGATGGTGGCTCAGGAAATAGTACTATAATAGGTGAGAGCAAACACATAATTTAATGTTAGGGTCATCAGTTATGATCTCAGGGTTTAATGTGCCTTTTTATTTTCCTTGTGTGTAATTTAAAGGAATAATTTAAATTCCACATTATATTATAGAGAATTCTATTTTCTGTGAGTGGCCATTCCTCCAGATAGAGAAAAATTGCTGCTTATGCCATCTCTTGGCTGCTATTCTTTCATGCAAAGCATGGAAAAAGCTGTAGAACTAGTTGGCAGATGCCAGTGCTATTTGTTCTCTCTTTAGAAACATTTCATTTCTTTCTCAGGGTGCTAGGCAGAGACAAATGCATTCATGACATTGTCATCAGTGTATTTGTTTTTAGTTACCGCATCACATCAGAATCATAATGGGTATTTATAGATAAAATGGACAGCTCTGGCATTCCTCAACAGAACAAAAGCTGTTCAGTCATGATTCTGCTAAATCCTGTGCTCTACCTTTGTGTCCTTCAGTGGGACGAAGTGGAGAGGATGAGTCTCAGGAGGATGTGTTGATGGATGAGGCACCTTCCAATCTGAGCCAGGCTTCCACACTACAGGCCAACAGGGAAGGTGAGGCATTGCCTAAACATTTATCTCTAGTCATAAAAATGCCAATAGACATCCTTCCGGTGGGGTTGGTGCAGTGCTGGAGAAAAGAAACTTAACACTACTATATTTTCAAGATGTTCATAGGCTTAAGCGCTTTTTTTAGAAAGCAGGAAGATAAATATTCATGTAATCTTGCTTCAGAAGGTTTTTCCAAATTTGTAAAAAAAAGAGTTTGGAGAATCTCATTAAAGAAATAACTGGAAATGTTTTCATTTAATTAGCATAAGCCACCTCACTTTATCTGCACTCTCAATTCTGTTCTAGATTCCATGAATATCTTGGATCCTGAAGATGAAGAAGAGCACACACAGGAGGAAGACAGCAGTGGTAGCAATGAGGATGAAGATGACAGTCAAGATGAGGAAGAAGAGGAGGAGGAGGAAGATGAAGACGATCAGGTAAAGGCACTGGAGAAGAGCCAGCACAAAAGCCTACTGCCGACTTAATTTTGCAATCTTCACATTACTGATTTGTATGGGATAATAACGAAGGACAATTAAAAGCTGCTGGTTTTTAGTAGTCTCAAGAACTATTAATAAAGCCTGGAATTTGTAGTTTGCTTTATGTACAATTAAATTAAGAGTTTTTGCTGATTTAGAATTTTCAAAGTAGTGAGCATGATTATGGGGAAATGTGAAGGGTTGGATTTCAGAAACCTGGATACCAGTACATGATTTTGATGTTTGTTACTCATGTAGGATGATGAAGAAGGTGAAGAAGGTGAAGAAGAGGAAGATGATGATGACGGCTCAGAGATGGAGTTAGATGAAGACTATCCTGATATGAATGCCTCCCCACTGGTGCGTTTTGAACGCTTTGACCGTGAAGATGACCTCATCATAGAATTTGACAACATGTTCTCCAGCGCCAGTAAGAATTCTGAAACTCAGAAGCCATAGGATATTGATGATATTCTAGAACCTATGAGAATTGGAAAGCAAAATGTTAATGGCTAAGAAGCTACTTTTCTTATTTTGGAATGAAGTATTCTTCCTGTATTTTGCCCAGGCTGACGAGATGAATTGGAAGTTACAAAAACAGCAGCATCATTTAGAAACCTATATGATGTTACCTTTGCTAAACCTCTGGCTCTGGCCAATTTTGTAATTTAAGGAAATCTCTCTACTTAACTCTTCATAGACCCATCTTGATCTGCTAACTCTCCTATTTTTATTCCTAGCGGATATTCCTCCATCCCCTGGCAATATTCCTGCCACTCACCCACTTATGGTACGGCATGCAGACCATAGCTCTTTGACTTTGGGTAGTGGTTCCTCTACTACTCGATTGGCACAAGGCATTGGTCGCAGCCAGAGGACATTACGACAGCTGACAGCCAATACGGGCCATACAATTCATGTGCATTATCCAGGCACCCGGCAGCCCAACCCCCCTCTCATTCTGCAGAGGTAAGCTGAGGAGAAAAAGAGGAGTGTGATGGGAACAATGCTGAATGTTAATAATATTGACAATATCTCAGTTTCCAGTAATTTGCTTTAGAAAAGGGTTTTATTTATTTATTTATTTGCAGTTTGTTCATGCATTGGATCCTTATCCTAAAATGTTGCAACATCCGTTTCCTAACGCTTTCCATTACTGTATGTCACCTTTAGATTGCTGGGTCCTTCAGCAGCCGCAGACATCCTGCAACTAAGCAGTAGCCTTCCACTGCAGAGTCGAGGTCGTGCTCGCCTCCTGGTAGGCAATGATGATGTGCACATAATTGCTCGCTCGGATGATGAGTTGCTGGATGAGTTCTTTCATGACCAGAGCACAGCTACCAGCCAGGCAGGCAAGTCTTCAGGGAACTAATTGCTAAGGCTTTGAAACAGTGAAATAATTGTCTTAACCAAAGTTTTGAATAACATCAGAGCTGTCTATAACTTAGAAATCCAGCATTTGCAAGATGGAGAGGAATTATTATTATTTTAAGGAAACAGTCTGGTACATTGATGTATCTCAAAGACTTCCAGTTCTTGAAAGCTGTTTTCTAGCTTTGATTCTACCAATGTTAGCCATAACCAAGTCACAGTGAAATAACATTGATGCTTAGGGAAAGCTTATTTTTTATTTATTTATTTTTATTTCATTTGTCAATTGCTTACAAGATAATAAACATAAGTATAAATACAGGAAATGGGTACAAATAATTGGGGACAATAGGACAGGGACAGTAGGCACTATTGTGCGCTTATGCACGCCCCCTTACAGACCTCTTAGGAATGGAGTGAGGTCCACGGTAGACAGTTTTAGGTTAAAATTTGGGGGGGGTGAGGATGTAAACAAAGTCAGGTAGTGTGTTCCAGGCATTGACCACTCTGTTGCTGAAGTCATACTTTCTGCAATCAAGTTTGGAGTGGTTACATTAAGTTTATGTCTGTTGTGTGATCTTGTATTGTTGCAGTTGAAGGTGAAAAAGTCATTGATTGGTAGTACATTAAAGCAGATTATTTTATATTACCATGCTTAAGTCAACCCGTGGGCGGCATAGTTCTAGGTTGTCGAAGTTCAAAATCTCAAGCCTGGTGGTGCAGGGTGTTCTGTTGTGAACAGAGGAGTGTAGTATTCTTCTTATGAAATACTTCTGGACATGCTGAATTGTATTAATGTCCAATATATAGTGTGGATTCCAGACGGCCGAGCTGTATTCAAGTATTTGTCTAACAAAGGTTTTGTATGCCCTAGTTAGTAATTCAGTATTACCAGAGGAGAAACTTCTTAAGATTAACAACTCTTGAAGCTTTTTTTAGCAATGCTGTTGCAGTGAGCTCTTGCACTTAGGTTGTTAGATATGAGTACTCTATATCTAGTATATGAGTCCTTGACAGAGTGAGGATCATCAACGAGATCATATCTGCCTAGATTGTATTTGGTGTACTGATTTTTTTACCAATGTGTAGGACAGAGCATTTGATGGTCGAGATTTGGAGTAGTCACTTGTTTGACCATTTGAGGTCACTTTGAAGGACGGTAGTATTGTCGGTGATGATGAATAGTTTTATGTCATCAGCGAAGAGGACGCAGTTGCTTATAAGGTGATCGCAAAGGTCATTTATATAGAGTATAAAGAGTGTGGGTCCTAGAACGCTGCCTTGGGAGACACCTCTGTTAACTGGTGCAGGGCTTGATAGGGTGTTTCCTATTTTTCCTATTTGTTGTCTATTTGTCAGGAATGCAGTAATTCACTTATGAAGGGATCCGAAAATGCTGTAAGAGTTTAGTTTTAACAGTTTATCATGTACCACTGAGTCAAAGGCTTTGCAGAAGTCTATGTAAATTTCATCTATTGCTTTACCCTGGTCAAGTAGTGTCGTCCATATGTTTTGGCAGTTAAGGAGTTGCAGATTGCAGGACAATTTTTTTCTGAAACCAAATTGTTTTTTGGAGAGTAGGTTGTTTGACTCTAGGTGGAGGGTAATGCATTGGTTGATGATTGATTCCATGACTTTGCATGTGATGCAACATAGTGAGATTGGTCTCTAGTTTTCAACCAGGCTGGGGTCACCTTGTTTGAAGATAGGGATAACCATTGCTAAGAACCATAGGTTCGGTAAGGAGCTGGTTCTGAATGATATCTCATATATTATGCTTAGGGGTTCTGCTAATGGCAGTGGAGAGCTTTTTTAAGAACTATGCACATAAGCCATCAGGGACAATAGATTGGGATGGTTTTAGGTAACGTAGTGCCTTTTCTACGTTATCTTCTGTAAAGTCAATATTTAGTAGATCATTACAGTTAGTTGTGGTATGACTAGGAAATGTGGCAGATGAGCCATTGCTGTTTACAACGACTGAACTGAAGAACGTGTTGAAGTGGTTTGTCTTAACGGCTTCATTGCTACAGTCTTTCCCATTTGGTCCTTTTAGGGTTGGATGGTTCTTGAGTCTTTAAGTTTGGTGTTTATAAAGTTATAAAAGGTACGGCTGGATTTTGTGCGTAGGAGGTTTTCCTCTTGCTTGCAGTGGTAATTCTGCCTTTATCTGTCGGCATAAGTTATTGTATTGGTGCATTCTGCCTTTATCTGTTGGCATAAGGTGTTGTATTGGTTTTTAAAGTTAGGTAGGTAGCTAGTTTTTTCGCTATAGTGATTTTTTTTTAGATTTAAGTTTCCTTATTGTTTTGGGTAATTTGTTTTTATAGTTTTGGGGGGTTACTACCACTAGAACATATAGTTTAATGACTCTTTCGAGTTCAAGCAAGAAAGAGTTATGATAGTCTTCTGTAGTATTACAGCCAGAAAACAGAATGTGCCAATCAAGAGATGTTAGGTCGGCAGCTATGAGTTAATAATTGGCTTTTTTGAAGTTGTATTTTGGGGATGCATCATTATGATCCTCTTTATGAGGGTGTAAGTTTAGACAAAAGTCGATCATATTGTGGTCACTGTTTGAAAAAGATTCCTGAATTTGTAGGCCATAAATTGAGTTTGAGCTGTTGCAGAAGATGAGGTCAAGGCAATTGTTTAGTCTAGTGTTGCTCCAAATTTTACTTTAACTTGATTGCTTTAATTCCTCAGAAAATGCTTTTTAGAAAAATGCATTTAAAATTTAGGAAATAGTCCTATGCATATTCATATATATGCAAACTTCATTTAAGTTAATGGGATTTACTTGGCCCACATTCATAGATATGCATTATTCAAGGGATACCAAGCCTGTCTTCAATCTCTATGGAGCCTGCCCCTCCAAAATGTTATTTCTTCATACATCAATTACTGAAAAGAGTGAGGGCTGCTATTTGAATTCTTTCAAAACCGTTGTCCCTTTCATTCATTTTTTTAGGAACTTTGTCAAGCATCCCAACTGCCTTGACACGCTGGACAGAAGAATGTAAAGTACTTGATGCAGAAAGTATGCATGATTGTGTTTCAGGTGAGCTAATGAGTACCTTCCTTCAGATAGCATTCTCCTCCCTTAAATTGACTGTGCTTGACTAGAAGTCTTTCCTCCATTCAGTGGTCAAAGTTCCCATTATCAACCACCTGGAAGCCTTGAGGGATGAAGAGCTAGAGGAAAGAAGAGAGAAAAGACGCAAGCAATTGGCAGAGGAGGAGGCCAAAGTGTCAGATAAGGCCAAAGATTCAGAAGACAAGGAACAGAATCCTCAGGTTGGCAGTCAAACTTGACTATTTGTGGATTAAGGTGCCCCTAAAAATCAGGCTTTAGACTTTCAAGGCCTTTTCTGGCTGGCATGACTGCTAAAGGATCAGCAGCTGTAAATACGTTTGGTTGAGTTAGTACTTCCTGTTGCAGAATACAAACAAGATGTGTTTATGAAAGGAAAGGAGAATTGGCCCTAACTATTTGTTGTTTCTAAGTGACTTTATTGCAGAATCATCACATTTTTCTCCAAAACACAACCCAATCAGCTCTTTCTTCTTCTTTATTTCATAAGGCTTATGTTCCAATTCAGCAACAAAATAAAGGAGACTGGTTTATTAAATATGATTAATAATGAAATACTGTAGATTATTACCTGCAGAAGTTCCCAACAACAGAAAAACAAATGAATTTAATTGAACAAAATAGGAAACATGAAATACTCTAACAAAAAATAGAAATAACTTCAATTATCTTTCGATGAATCTCTGAATATTATTAGTTTTTCAAGAAAATATTTAGGATGCTTAGTATCTGTTCAGAGTTTTGCAGCATAAATTCAGCACTAGAAAAGTAAACACAGATGGCTGATGGTTAATTTAACATCTTTATAAACATATTAAGTAAATTTTACAATACCAGTTATAGTATTATATATATGGAGCAAACTCAAACAGAAGCAGACATGTTACAGGTTCAGAGCAGATTAGTAACTCAGGAGCTCAGAAACAGACATCAGTTTCACTTTAGTTCAGCAGGCAAGCAAGCAAGTTCATTACTCTTTCAATGGACAGACTCAGAGCTTATATAGAGCCACGCTAGGCTACCCTACCCACACCTAGGCTACTTCTAGTTTCAGTTTCCAAACAGTCCTCATTGGCTGACTTAGTTGCTATGCCTATTCATTGGCTGACCTTGTTACTATCTTCAATAGATTTAGAACAGTATACAGTGCCTTCCAGCATATGGCAGTTTGAGGGGTTTTTTTCTTACTATGAATAATAAAATATTAAATATTTGATATTTGTAAAACTGTTTAAGAAGAATAATGGTTAATTAAAGGGGATAAATAGCCTTATATTCTCTGCATGTCTTTGTAGTTGCATTGGATTTTTGGATTTTAGGACAGAACTAGCAATTACCGTTCTGTCTTTCTATGTGTTTAATAGCAATGTATAGAATATGTTTACTAGCTTTTATGTGAAATTGTCCTTAAGTTTGCTTTACAGGACTAGAAAAAAAAAACCTATTGAGACACTGGGTGGAAATAACACACAATCTCCTTCCTGTCCTAAAAAGAAGGTGTAGATTAGCATTTTTCTATCTACATTGGTCTTCAGAGCCTGAAATGGACTGATTGAATTCTGCGTCATTCTGATTTTGTATGTTTGTTGTCTCTGTAGGGACCAGTGCCACAGTCAAACAGTTCAGCTGAGCAAAATCTTCCAGGTAATTTATTTTCTTCTGGATGTTTGATTGGTGTCTTATTTTCCTCCCCCAGCTTAGCTCAAGCAGATGCTGTTCCCGGGCCCCCTGGGATGAGGTAGTAGATTGTATAGTTTTAGGGTCATACCCGGTCTTGGAGATAACTATACAATCTACTGTCTTTCCTATGAGGATTCCTAATTCCATCATGCCACCATTGCCTACTCTGAAGAAGAAGATTGCTACTGAAAGATTACTACCTAACTCCAGCAAGGAACTGGGAATCCAAACCCTCAAGTCTAGATGCAACACGGGAGATTTTGTTGTTGTTGTTCCATTGTTGGGTTTGGCTGGGTGTTTGCCGTAGAATATTGTATCTTACAAACTGCAGTTGTGTACTTTGAGAAGAGAAATTCCAAAGAGAATGTTCTCTTCAATCTATTAGAATCAGTACAGGGATAAGGGGAGGATCTTCTGTAGCACAAACAATAGAAATAATATTTTGCCTTCATACTATATGCCTTTGTGCTTCTTGCTCCTACCAGGGTGAGGTAGTAAGTTGTATTGTTGTGGGGTAGGAATTTGTGCCCCAAATCAGAGATAACTATACAACTTACTACTTTCCCTGTGTGGGGTAAAGTACCCAAGATTGTATTTTGGTTTTTTTTAATGCACTTCGTTTTGTGTGAACTTGGAGCTTTATTTTACTAAAACGGGGGAAGCCAAGGCCCCATTTGAAATCCTCCTGCTGCTCAGCAGGTTGGGTTTTAAACCAATCTCCCTCACTTTCTTGGCTCCCAGATGGTGCCACCCATCCGGACGGCTACCCCGCAGTCTCAGCTGCCGCCAAAGACACCTCGGCTGGCCCTAAGCAGACTCTGGTCACATTGGAGAGTCCCCAGCAGCAACAGCAGCAAGCAACAGGGGCAGGAGAGCTCCCTTCAGAGCTGGTGGGGCAGTCCACTGCTCAGGCTTCTGGGCAGCTGCTGATGCCAGTGGAGCAGGAGGACTCGGGCCCTGGGAGGCTGAGCACAGACGCTGAGGCCACACAGATGGAACTTTCACCTGCCCCCACCATCAGTAAGTGGCCCTAGACTTCACCCTGCAGCCACTGCTGCCCCTTTCTGTCCCTTGTGCATACGTGTGCAGTCATGTTTCTTTGTCCGACGTTCAGCATATTTTTTTCAAGGGTTTATGTTTGTATATGGGTATGTGCGCACGAAATTTTAACATACGTGTGTAACAATCCCCACTGTGATATAGTCTTAGTTATAGCAATCTTTTTTAAAAACATTCTTTATTTTAAAAACTTGGTCTTTTTATGGAGGAGTGATTTCAAATTTTGACTCTCGAGTAATGAAATGTTGAGCCAATTTATTTGGGTTATTCTTCTCCTTTGATAGCTTTTCCAGGAAAGTTCTGCAGTCTGCCACTACCAAGTCTTTTAGTACATTGCAGCCAAAATGTGGCATTGTTTTGTTGAATGGAAAGAATAGCTTCTTTCCCTTCAACCTGGTGCTTGATTAACAACATTTTCAGTCCAGTAATTCAAGCAATATATTCTGTCCTAATTTTGTTGGATGAGAGGACTTCACATCCCAGAGAGCTGTGGTCTTCTATGAATCTCCATGAAAGAATTTGAGTTCCCTGCCCATAAACATTTTGTTTTGCTTTTCCCACCAGCTTCACTCTCTCCAGAGAGAGCTGAGGACTCAGATGCCTTGACTGCTGTCAGCAGCCAGTTGGAGGGCTCACCCATGGACACCAGCAGCCTGGCTTCATGCAATCTGGAAGAAGGCGTGGCGGAGAGTGGTGGAGCTAGCACCGTGGAACAGGCGGGCACTGAAGCTGTGGTGACAGCAGCCGATGCAACCCAACAAGGGCCAAATGCCCTTACTGCTAGGGAGGGCCAGCCTGATCCCAGCCAGCAGGTGGATGATGGGTAAGGGCAAGAAAACAGATATAATTGTTCCGCCGCCATTGTTCCACTTCCAAAGAGGTTCCCTATCAATAACCTCAATGATTACGGACCAGTGGCACTCACTCCTATCATCATGAAGTGCTTTGAGAAATTGGTCTGCCAGCACATCATTTCTGGTCTTCTGCATACATTTGATAAACACCAGTTTGTGTACAGAAAAAATAGATCTCCAGAGGACACTATAGCCATCACTCTTCACACTGCTCTGACTCATCTAGAACAGCAGGGGGGCTATGTGAGATCAGACATCCAGCCCTTGCTTATCAATGGAGACTGAGTGGAGCAAGTGGCCAGTTTTAAGTTTCTGGGTGTTACCCTAAAAGAGGACCTGACCTGGGGTGTCCACATTGCAGCCCTGGTCAAAAGAGCCCAGCAGAGATTATACTAGCTGAGGCTTCTCAGAAAACAACAACTGAATGAGAAACTGCTGGTGACCTTCTACCGTTGCACCATAGAGAGCATTTTAACATACTGCACCTCTGTGAGGTTTGCCAATTGCACAGTGGCAGATAGGAAAGCACTCCAGAGGGTTAATATCATTGCCCAGAAGATCATTGGTTGCCCTCTCCCCTCTTTGGAAGAGCTTTATAGCTCCCACTGCCTTAAGAAAGCTCAAAACATTCTCAAAGATCCATCTCATCCTGGGAACCCTTTTTTTGAAACTATTATCATCAGGCAGACGGTACAGAATTATAAAAAGAAGGACAAATGGGCTGAAAAACAGCTTCTTTCCCAGGGCAGTAGCTCTTTTGAATTCTGGTGTATAGTGCAGTGTTGGTGTGGTGTTGGGGGTTTCCGGTTCAATGTGTGGAAGGTGAAGGATGTGTATTTGTGTTTATTTTCGTGGTCTTGGTCATGATGTGCACTGAAGATGGTGTTTGATTTTGTTGTACGAGGTGCACTGACAATAAAGTAAACTAAACTAAGACGGTGACCTGTTTTGTTTGTGTTAGCCCTGCATTAATCACTATCACTCTTCCCTGCTATGCAGCTCCCCACCTGAATCCTCCTCTGAGAGCTCCTCCACCAGAGATTCAGCTGCAGCCATTTCTGGTGCGGATTCTCGGGGCATCTTGGAAGAGCCACTTCCTTCCACCAGCAGTGAAGAGGAAGACCCTTTGGCAGGTAAACATTACAGGAGCAAAAAAGATAACAACGATGGGCTTTATAATAGTTAACTTTTCCCTGTAGCACCATCAATTGTGTACCTAACGCCCCTTTCCAACAGGAATAAATCTTCCTGAAGGTGTCGACCCATCTTTTTTGGCTGCCCTGCCTGATGACATTCGGCGCGAAGTGCTGCAGAACCAGTTGGGTATCCGGCCTCCTGCCCGTTCAGCTCCTACCACCACGGCCACAACTCCAACCCCTCCTGTAGTGGGCAATCCTGGTGTGACAGAAGTCAGTCCTGAGTTCTTGGCTGCTTTGCCCCCAGCTATCCAGGAAGAGGTATTACTATATACTTCTTAAGGGTGTAACACAGAATCAAAGCAATTAATTCACAGAAGTAAAAAATTGAAGCTGTCCACCGTGGTCCGCTGTATTGCATTGCTTAAAATAGGATTCTGTTAAATTATTTTTTAAATTATTCTTTCTAAATTATTCTTTAGTCATACTTACAAATATAGAAAACTGATGGCAGAAAAAGAATCCATTGAGTCTGCCTTTTCCGTTTTTTCTTTTTTCTTTTAATTATTATTTTTATTTATTTTTACTTTTATTTTTTATTTTTTATTGGATGATGGGCTATTCTAAGCTTGTTTAAACTCACTTACTGATGATTGATCTTGCTGGAAGTTGGTTCCATGCTTCCACTACTCTTTCTGTGAACTTATTTGCCTAATTCTCTTCTGTCAAGTCTCCAAGGAAAGGAATTCCATGCTTATCCAAGTTCGTGAAGTCTGTTTATGAAATAGACATCCATAATTGGTCTTGTTCTTTTTATGTAAAGATTTTGTTGTTTTTAATCAAGACAATAATGCAATGATATCAGAATCAAGCTTAAGTGCTCCTGAGAAACTCATACAGATATTCCAATTGTTAATTATTTCATGAATATTTCTTTTATAAGATCTTTCTTAGTTAGCTTTTCAAACATTGTAGGAGGAGAACCGTGTTAGTCTATGATGGCACAAAAACAGGAGTTCTGATAGTATCTTTTCTGATAACTAAAATTTATTTTAAAAGCATTAAGTTTTCGTGACTTGCAAGTCACTTCATCAGCTGAATCAGCTGGTGCACTAGATCAGCTTCCTCCTTCCTTAAGGCTTAATTTCATATCAGCCTTTCATTTATTCATACTGGATAATTGGCATTTTAAACTTAGCTGTTTTAGGGGACATATTGGTTGAAGAAGTGCTTTGCTTGTAGAAACTATTTGGTCGGCATATAAGGCTTCATTGTGATGGGGAAATTGTTGGTTTCTGTATTTTGATCCTGACCATGCCCAAACTTTCAAAATCTTTTTTTTCTATTCCAGGTGTTGGCTCAGCAGCGGGCAGAACAGCAAAGGCGTGAGCTTGCGCAAAGCACAAGCTCAGACACACCCATGGATCCAGTGACTTTCATTCAAACACTGCCATCAGATCTGCGGCGCAGTGTGCTGGAAGACATGGAGGATAGTGTATTGGCGGTCATGCCTCCCGATATTGCTGCTGAGGCCCAGGCTCTGAGGCGAGAACAAGAAGCACGCCAGCGTCAACTAATGCATGAGCGCCTCTTTGGCCACTCTAGCACTTCTGCCTTGTCTGCTATTTTGCGTAGCCCAGGTAAGGCAAGCCTTTCTTGTTTTGTCATTGTATGATCTTTGGTTTATTAGATCTCTTGATTTAATTGCTTTGCTCTCCTTTTCACTCTACCCAGCCTTCACAAGCCGATTGAGTGGAAACAGAGGTGTCCAGTATACACGCTTAGCTGTTCAAAGAGGAGGTACCTTCCAGATGGGTGGTAGCAGCAGCCACAGCAGGTACAGGATTTTTCTGGAGGAGGGATACCCTATGTGATAAACTGAATTCGTTTGGAATCGCAAAACTAAAATAATTGCTCCAAACTAGTTATGCTATTAACATGGAGGTAGGCTTAATTTGAAATCTAAAAATTGGACTGGCCATGATCTTGCCTTCAGAAATAAGAAAATACCTGTACTTAGCCATTCCAAAAAGTCCTGCCTTTTGATCTGCTTCACTAAACTGAAAGACAGACTGGAGTGGTTTGAAAATAAAGAGCAGAGCTATAGTTTTGAGAACCAGCAGCCTTGAGAATAAGCATTTGATTCAATATTTGATTCAAACTTCAATGGATTCAAACTCATTCTGGTTAACAGGTAGAATTAGCATTGACAAGAAAAAAGAAATGTTCAACTCATTGAAGTTATGACATAAGCAAACCTGCCTCTACTAAATGAATCTCTCTTTGCTAGAAAGGGTTTCTTTGGGATGCCTTAAAGAATTACCTTGTTTTTTTGAAGTATGGTATAAACTTCTCTGATATTTCTATTGTTGCTTCTTAGACCATCAGGCAGCAATGTAGACAGTCTGCTGCGTTTGCGTGGACGCCTTCTACTGGACCATGAGGCCTTGTCCTGTCTGTTGGTCCTGCTTTTTGTAGACGAGCCAAAGCTGAACACGAGCCGGCTTCATCGGGTATTGCGGAATCTTTGTTATCATGCACAGACACGAAACTGGGTGATTCGGAGCCTACTTTCCATCCTGCAGCGCAGCAGTGAGAGCGAACTGTGTGTGGAGACGCCCAAGGGAACTGTTGCCCCAGATGACAAAGGCAAAAGGGCAGCCAAAGGCTGTGGTCCGGACAACCGGCCACTTGACCTGCTGCATAAAATGGAATCCAAAAGCTCAGGGCAACTTTCTTGGCTCTCAGTTTCCATGGATGCAGCTCTGGGTTGTAGAACCAACATCTTCCAGATCCAACGAGCAGGAGGCCGCAAGCACACGGAGAAGCATGCTGCTGCTGGTTCCACAGTTCACATACATCCACAGGCTGCCCCAGTGGTCTGCCGCCATGTACTTGATACTCTCATCCAACTTGCCAAGGTGAAGGCAAGAGATTTTTAATGTACTACTCTTGATATGATGAGGAAAAGCGTTTTTGCCATTTTGAGGAATACTCGAAGAAGTAGGCCAGTTTGTCTTAGAGAAAAGGGTTGAAATATTACAGTTAAGAAAACAAAAATAATTCCATGAATAAATCAAAATGACAAGGCTGATTATCACAAGGAGGTAGATGTAGAAAAAAATGCAACAAGTTCCTAAATAGAAAACAGTGAGCTATACAATTATACATATGTGTAATAGTATATCTTACTTACAAGATTGAAATCCATCTTGTTCATCAGTGTGCTGAAAACCATAAAAAAGAACCAGCATAAACACTTTAAAAAATATGTATGGAATCACAACTAATTTTAATGGAGCAGAGTGAAATTGTAGTTTCCATTTCAATATTTCCAAGCTGCTTTTTAAATTCTTAGGCTTGAAAAATGAAATATGAGTAAATTTACTTCTCCCTTGTGCTTGTTGTGGATACATTGATCCAGGTGATTGTCGCCAGAATTGTTGTCCTCGTGAGTTAGCTGCAGTGTCCCCCAGTATCCCCCCCACTAGAAATACAAAAATACTGTAGTCTTTTCTGATCCCGCTTGTTTTATCCCAAAGAGTTGTGTGAATATAAAGGTAAAATATGAGGAATGTACAGCTTTTTTCTTTCAGTGGTAGAAGTTACCCTGGAATGGTTTCTCCACCTACCTGCTGCAGTTTCAGGATGCTTAAGTCTTTTCAGTGAGAAAACTTACTTCAGTTCCAGACCTGCTCACTAAAAAAGATGGTGGTTTCATAGAGCACTATTTTTATGAATCTTCCTTATATTACCAGTTGTATTCAGCATTTATTTAAAATGAATGAAGGTTTGCTGTATATTTGCTTTATGTCTATCCAAATGGAGCTGCAGTTAATCAGTTTTCTTCCGGGTTACTACAGGGTAAGAAATACTACCGCTATTCTAGACAAGGTGCAAGAATGCTTAATAATATTAACGCTAGTGTTCGAAAATTAGTTTTCAAAGTGAGTTGGCTGATTTTGTTCTCTACTTGGAGGGGCAACTGTTCAGTGCTAGTGCTGTCCATTCCTTTTTATTAGCTATCATTGACAATAAGCTGTAAACATACATTGTGAAGACATTTTCTAGAGGTATATTTTGTGTTCTGTGCTGCTAGTTATATACACAGATACTTCTGCTATAAACTTAAGATATTTATTACTCATAAATCTTCAGTTGGAATAACACAAAAGTGTGTGAGAGATGTAAAACTTTCTACTTTAAGTGTGTTTTTTAAAAAGTAAGCAAATCACAGATTTAGAGAGGATCCAAGAGTAGATACAGTCATACTTTGACACTCAGTTGCTTCAAAATGCATCAGATTTGATACTCAACACGTTTTGAAGCAGAAATCTTGTCCAACCACTCATCTTTCTCCTGGTAGTCAACATGCAGGGAAGAACTTGATGATGTCGGCTGCCTCGTGATTCTCTATTTCTTCTGGTCGAAATACCAGGCCATGTAGTAAGTCACATGGTTTTTCTCGGTACCCGTCAGTTTTAGTATTCAGCCCATCTTCCAGAACGAATTACTGACAAGGACAGATATCCCTGTATCGACTAGCCCACAGACTTGCCAGATAAACCCCAAACCCCATATGGATAAGGTTTCAAGAAAGAAGTCAGGACATAGTTTCCCACCAGGAGCCAGATAAGCAGTTGTCCCCTGATACCACTTTGACTAATTTGCTAAGTCAGACTTCTTTCTTTCAACTGGTTGGCTTGACGTTCTTTGGTCTATCCTTCATAATATGTAACCTGTGGTTGGCTCAGGACCTTATTTAACTCAGGCTCTGGGTCAGCCAAACCAGCCTGCACTTGCATCTCCTCAAATGCCTCTTTCCCACAGCATTCTCCTCTGCTAATTCATGGTCTGCCTGGTCAAGTTCTGAATCTGAAGAATCCAACTGATCTTTAACATCTAGGCAGTTAATTGCTTGTTTATTTTATTTTATTATTTATTTATTACATGTATAGGACCTCAAGGTTTATTTTTATTTATTTGTTTGTTTGTTCATTAAGTAATTACATTTATAGGACCTCAAGGTAACTCAATTCATCATCATCCCCCCTCCCCCCCCAGAACCTAGAGAATCTAGCCCTAGAAGATGGCATATGCATGTAGGGGCTTGTGGGGTGGTTAGTTAAATTAGGAAAGTGCTATTGTTACATTGTGAAACCAGAGAGGAACAACTAGTACGTTTTTAAAATTGAATGCGGGCTGCCAGCATGGATTCAGAAAGAGGCTTAATTCCCGTCCTTTCCTTTTCCCTACCTTTTCAGGTGTTTCCCAGTCACTTCACGCAGCAGCGGACCAAAGAGACCAACTGTGAAAATGAGCGGGAGCGTGGTAATAAGCAGTCAAGCAGTCCTTGCCCAGGTCAAATAGGCACAAGCGGCATCTCCACGGACTTCTGGGACTTGTTGGTCAAACTGGATAACATGAATGTTAGCCGCAAGGGCAAGAACTCCATCAAATCTGTGCCTGTGAGCTCTGGCTCAGAAGGGGAGAGTTCTCCCTACAGCTTGGAAGCCTCTCCACTGGGCCAGCTGATGAACATGCTGTCACACCCAGTGATCAGACGGAGCTCTCTGCTGACTGAAAAGCTGCTCCGCCTGCTGTCTCTCATCTCCATTGCTCTTCCTGAAAACAAGAACGCGGCTGAGGGGGCAACCAGTTACATTGTTCCTAATGCCACCAGTACCCCAGCTCCTGCCTCTACCCCTGCTCCCACTCCTGCCCCTGCCCCCCTCCCAGTCCCAGTCCCTGTTCCTGCTTCTGCCTTGGCAGCGGCAGCTGTAGCTGCAACTGCTACTTCGATCGCCACTTCTGGGGCTGCTGCCACAGTAACCACCACGTCAACCGTTCCAGCTGCCGTGCCCAGTAAGTCCTCTCATTTGAGGAGGGGAGGAAAGAAAAGGAAACCTAATCTAGTTTTGCAGGGATTATAAGAGATAACTTAGACCTCACGCCCAGCTACTAGGAGTTTCCCCCACTGACCAGAAAGGCAAAAATCATGTGACTGGGATATTTAGAATACAGTGGAGCAATATATGTACGTTGCTGTGCTCCAAAATGAGAAGCAGAATACAAATCAAGTAGAATAAATGAAACTTGCTAACTCAAAGTAAAAATGAAAATATTTGAGTTTTTAAACATAGGAGAGAATGGAAAAGAACCACCTAAAATACAGATTTTGCCGAGTAGAAAGAAAGATTCAGAGCCTAGGAAAGAACCCTCATTCTGAGAAACACAAACAAAAAAATTGCTCCTTACCTGGTTGTCCACATTTACATCTTAAGTATTGATTATGTTTATATCCTAAATATATAAAAAAGAGTATTTGTGAGTCATGTACATAACTTTTGCTCAGCATATAGTAACGTTTATTTTTATATTTGACCTGCTTAAAGAATAGAATAATTGCAGCAACTAAGTTAAACTATAACAGGTCCACCATTCCTATGCAGCAACATGCAACAGTATACCCAAGAGTGCAAACAACCCTCCCACCCAGGGGGGACAGGGGGAGCTATAATGATAAATATCAAAAACATGGCAAACAAGCCAATGAAGTTGCTTTTTTTCCCCAAGTCAGATACCAATGAAACCAAATCTAGCTCATCAATACGGAAATCTTTTTGCAGAGAAATGATACTATTGATATCTTGCTAACAATTTAATGCTTTAATACTTTTGGAGAAAAACATAACTGCCCCTTGGGAAAAGTTAAAGAGTTTTGGTCCTTGTTTTTTCTGGTATGTCATTGACAGTATTATCTTTCCAGAAGAGGATTGTATTCAAGCTACATAACTGGAATCATTGGTAATCTTAGGCAAGATTCAAAGTTTCTGGTGTCTTGAGAGGCAGGAACCATTACAGTCTCCAGGCTGATTTTGCCTGATGAAGACATGGTCAGGATGGACTAAAGTTTTTTAAGATGTTTGATGAGTCAGCATAGAGTGAGGATAACTATTATTTTTCAACACTGAATTGATCCAAAGTTGGACTGAAGAATGCTGCATATTCAAATCTAGCCCCATTATAGGCACCCATCTTGAAAATAATATCAGTTGGTTCTGAGCTTCTCACGCCTAATTTACAGTGCATTTGCCTTAACCATAGCAGACAATGTTTTAGCTAGATCTTGCTTGAATTGCTGAGGGCCAATAAATCTTTTACCCCTTCACTTGGAGATAAGCATAAGGTTGCCTCAGTTATAACCAAAATGTTCTGGATGCATTTACTTTTGAAACGTGTTTTCTAAATTGCTGAACTTTCTATCATTGGATTTAAGGGATTGGTGTTTCAGTTAATCCATTATCTCTTCTTCAATAGCAATGTGTCTCTTCTGTCTCCTTTAACAGAGGTGGCATGTCAGCTGTTATCTTGATTAAGAAAGATCTTTTATATTAAAACTTGATCACAAGATTGCTATTTTCTGGGTGGTAGGAGAGATTGTTTTAGCTGATGCCTCACATCCCGTACTGTTTTGTTTATCCAGTCATTCTCTGGTTTCTAAAGCTTTGTCGGACATAGCCATTTGGTTTCAAATATATCAGTATAGACAACATGAAAGTTGATAATATTTTAAGAGAATAGTAAGCTGATGTTTTCCAGCTGAAAGCTGCAGTAGAAGTACTATAATGTGCTCTCACAGAATTGCTATAAATACGATTGTGTCTTCCCTTTTTCCTAAAAGCTCAAGGTGAACATGGGAGGGTGGTGGTGGTGTCACTTCTCATGTGATCCAGATAATAATTATGTGAGGCAGGTTGAACTAAGAGTTAATGACTTGTCCAAAGGGCCTGTGAACTTCACAGTTGAATAGAGACCTGAACGTTTCCATTCTCCATCTGCTATCTTAACTATTGTACTTGAATCTATTATCTGCATGGCTTGACTGGGAGAAATATCGATGGTAGAAGGGGTCTCTATTTTATTGGTTTCTGCAATGTGTTGAGACCTCCTGAAATAGAATTGTCAGAAAAAAGTTCAGGAGAGGCTTGCACATAAAGCATAGAAGATTTCAATTCATCGGTTGTCATGTCATTCAAATACTGAAGTTCAAATCCAAGGTGATATGGATTTTGCATGTGGTCTCTCTCTCTCTTTGCAGCTATCGCAAAACCAACCAAATCTCCAGCTAAGGTAGGCGAAGGAGGTGGTGGTGGAGGTGGGACTGATAGCAAAATGGCAGCTTCAGGCCTAACGGAGAACCAGCTTCAGCTGTCCGTGGAGGTGAGTGACAATAGAGTGATGGGAGTGGCCCCACATAACATATCAAAGGGGATGGGTAGAGGCCGAAATGTCTAGCTCTACAACAAAACTTTCTTTTCCTCTGCCAGGTGTTGACATCTCACTCTTGCTCTGAAGAAGGCCTGGAAGATGCTGCCAATGTTCTCTTGCAACTGTCACGAGGTGACCCATCCACACGTGACACTGTGCTGAAGCTCCTGCTTAACGGGGCCCGGCAACTGGGTTACACCCTTTGCAAACAAATAGGTAAATTATCTGTGTTGGAAGCACCCTAGATTAAATACCCAAGTCTTGTCTTTTCCTTTGACCATCACAATCCAGAGATGAAGCCAGAAACGAAACAATGCGGTGCTCCTGATGTTTAAAGTCGCAGTTGACAATACATTGTAGCCAATATTTAGAGCAGTCTCTCCTTGCAGCCAGGATTGTTTTAAAAGCTTTTTTCTCTTTGCTGTAAATTGAGATAATCCTTGTAGATCTTCCTCGGTACAGGGAACTGCATTCTGCAGGTAGCCCTTGCCTTGTTTAGTGACCATTGGATTTTACAACTGTTGGAAAAAATAGTTTTGTGAACAGTCCTAACATTTAACAACCATTGCAGCATCTCCACTTCAATCACAGGAAGTTTTACTTGACAACCACAGAACCTAGCAGTGGAGTTGCTGGTCCTAATTATGGTTGGCAAGCAAGAATTACCTGTATGGTCTACTATTAGGAAGCTATTTGTCTGAAACAGTGGCTATTGTTTGGCTATCTGAAGCTATTTCTCTGAAAAAGGGATTGCTGCTTCAAATAGAAGTGTGATTGCTTGTGGTTTTATGGATCTAAATTTGTTTCTGGAGGCCAAATAGATCAATTCCAAACCTTACTAAGCTTACTAAGCTTACTGGAGCTGTTCCTTGGGAGTCTTTGGATGTTCCCATTGCATCAGAATCCACTAGCAGAGTTGATCAGAAGTACCTTAGCGGATATTACCTGTAGGAACCAAAAATGATTTACGTCCAGGATCACCAATATCTTCCTGGCCACTCCCTCTGATGATCATCCATGAGTTCTAATTTTGCCTGGTACTCAGTTATTTTTGACATGTGAAAGGAACATTTTTAACAGCTGCACCCCAGTTGTGGAATTGTCTATCATGGGAGGGTTGGTGAATCCTTTTCACCGTTCCCTGTTCTCTTCCCTGGTGCAAGCGTTCTCTGTTCAGACAGGGTTATTGTTGTCTTGGTTTTTATGTTGGTGTAATTGTCTGCTGATCTTTTAATCCTGTCAGATACAGTATGCAGTCTTGCATACTTTTTAAGAGCGGAAATAACAGTACGGGATATTCTCCTATGGCAGCATGATCAGAGCATTCTCTCTTTCCAGGTACACTGTTGGCAGAGCTGCGAGAATACAATTTAGAGCAGCAGCGCCGAGCACAGTGTGAGTCTCTATCACCAGATGGGCTCCCAGAGGAGCAGCCTCAGACCACCAAATTGAAAGGCAAGATGCAGAGTCGGTGAGTCTCCTCTCAGCTGGTCCTTCTCTCCTCCCGTTGAGTGTACTTCGCTGACCTTTGCCCTTTCCAACCCTGTGCCCTCTCACAGGTTTGACATTGCTGAAAATGTGGTGATTGTGGCCTCGCAGAAACGTCCCCTGGGTGGTCGGGAGCTCCAGCTACCCTCGATGTCTATGCTGACCTCTAAAACCTCCACGCAAAAGTTCTTCTTAAGGGTGCTGCAGGTCATCATCCAATTGCGGGATGACACACGCCGTGCCAACAAAAAGGCAAAACAGACAGGCAGGCTAGGTATGTTGGGCAGAGGATCAATGCAGGCAGATCCTGAGGTTGCATCTGCTACACAGAATCCCCAGCCCAAAGCCCAATTTGGGCTTAATCCAAATAAGTCATTCTTTCTCTCTCTCTTTGTGTGTGTGTAGGTACTTCCGGTCTGGGCTCAGTTAGCAGCATCCAGGCCGCTGTTCGGCAGCTGGAGGCTGAGGCTGACGCCATTATACAAATGGTACGTGAGGGTCAGAGGGTCCGGAGGCAGCAGCAAGCAACAACGGTTAGCATGGTGCCTGTGGCGCTTGTAGGCCACTCATTTTGTTTATTTGAAACCCCTTTTTTCATTCTTTTTTTCTCATTGTTTCTCCTTTATGGTTATCTGCTCTTGTCATCAGAGCTTCTTTGTGCAGGAGAGGGAGCTTCATCACATAACCACAGATATTTACTTCTCAGAGGGAAGGCTTGCTGCAGCAGGCTAGCTTAGGAGCATTGCTTTTTGTAGCTGGCTGGATCTCTTTCTCTCTGTGTCTTTTTAGAGTTGACTGAGAGTTCTTGCTTCAAAACTATTTCCAGAATGTCTTAACAAATTGTGTCCTTAGGGTTTTTCATTCATGCAGAATTGTTTTGTATTCTTAACTGTCTCAACATGTATTCCGTGTTCTTTTTTCTAAGTGGGCAGGTCTCTACCCTTTGGATGGCTTTAGACATATTTTTGCTAACTGTAACTTATTTGTTTGAGTGTTGAGAGATCTGTAGTGCAGTGGAGAAAGGTGACAATACAAATAAATGCCTGATCCTCTCTTTCTCAAGTCACTCTACTATGATAGAGCTTGTTCTTTCTTGCTATGAATAAATTAATCATACTCTGTTATTTCTATACCCCATTGAAACTATACCAGATTGAATGTAATCATATCACTTACTTTGCTTGGCCTGCTCCTACTGGACTATTTGCCAAGGCAACATAAGAGAGCTCTACAACTCAGGTGGAAAATAGCTTTGGCAGGATCAGAAGAAAATCATGGTTTTGAAATTCCAACTATTTTCTGAACATTAGAAATACAGCGCTTATGGACAAAATCAGTTTGGCACATTTTCCATTTTTGCTTTTTGATTGTTGAATTTATTAAATCTCTAAAAAAATTAAGATAAGTATTAGGATAACGTATTGGCAAAGGTGCAAAAAGCAGTAGTCAGGAATCTCTGCTATGGTCTCATCAGTTCACAAAATAAAAGTGCTTCAGAAGGACTCAAGTTTACTGACACGTTCTAGGATTCAATAAAATAACGGAATATCCCAAACTGCTAGAATCATTAGTTGAATATGACTGATAACCATGGTTGTGGCTTACCTTTCTCTGCTCTTCCACCTTACTCTTTTCCAAACTTCAAAACACTCACTTGAAGTGCTTGGTTGTGAATGAGCTGTGGGAGTGCTAACTCAATTTAGACCCAGCATCTATTTTGTACCATACACAATGGTGGTTGTGGAGTAAAGCTGAGTTTTACTTGCAGCAATTGTACAGCCTAGGTTAGAACATCACATCCATTGAGTTACAAAGTTCAAACTCTGAAGGCCTGTGCCTCAACTACTTATTGCTGCCTTTCAAAGATACAACACTGCAATTTACTTCTGAGTTTTAGCAGCTAGAAATTATTTATTACATACCAGGCATAAGGCACGTACATTGGTTGAATACAGCTTTTACTTGTGTATGTAATAATAGCTGATACCAAATATGTGAAATCCTTGGCCACTCCTCTCCAGACAGTTCATTGATAACCGTTTGCATCTTTGAGACCCTAATTCTCCAGCTTCCCAGGGTTTTTTTCCAGCCAGCAACATTATAAACGGTATTGTAGTAAGAGATGAGTCTCACACATTGATTTTTCTCAGTATAACCGGGTTTACTAATCAAGCCATGATTGGCATAAGATTATTGTTTATGTCTCTTGTTAGATAAACAGTAGATAGAGTCAATATATTGAAGCCAAGCTGTTTTAGTACAGTATGTAACTTCAACTTACAAGTTTTCTCCTGCAGGAAAGGCTCCGATGATGGAATCCCACTTTTTTCCACTGCTGTCATCCGCTTTTATAGAATTTCTCATTCAAGTGCATGCAAAACCTTTGCTCCAGGCTATAAATGATCAGCCTTCATGCATCTCATGCTTCTTGCTTTTTTCTATCTACTTTTGTAGCAATGCCTTTTTGTTAATTTTCTTCCTGCAAATTTTAGCTTGTATGCAGTAGCATGTTTAACCTCCTTTGGTCTTTGTGGTGGGTGGGAGGGAGGGAGGGAAAATTGGTAGTGCTACCATGTACAGTTCAGTGTGATTCCATTTTCTACCCTTTCTTGAGAAAGTGATTGGGCTAACCTCCCAGCACTTACTTCCCCAGTACTTCTAGGAGACTGCAGCATTTATTGGTGTGTTTCTCTTCTCTTCAGTCGGAGTCAAACCAAGCAGAGGGATCTGTAAGGAGAGATGAATCCCCAATGGATGTGGATCAGCCATCACCCAGCACACAAGACACCCAGTCAGTTGGTTAGTATCATCAGTGTAGAAGTAGTAGAATTAATGGCTGCCATTAATATGGGAAAGCAATTGTATCTTAGAATACCAGCAGTGGACAATCTGTGCATGATCCTTATTTGCACTGCACTGAATTATCTGAAATTGGCAGCCCACTGCTAAAAAAATTGAGAAATGATTACCTTCTGATGTTGGCAGAAAACACTTCCCAGAAAACACTTCCTAGTTTCCATGGTGTTTTGCTGCAGTGGTCTCCTATGACTCCATTGCTTTCCCATGGTCACAGAAAGCGTAATTATTTTTCCCACATCAGGGCTAGGTAATAAGCAATAATTTAATTGCTGTTTGCCCCTTGTTTGGTGTTCTCTTATTTTTGGAAAAACACATTGCATGTCACAAATCTAGGAGTATCTGAGGGGAGGGTGGGGAGATTGCTTTTAAAGGTGTGGTCACGCTGAACTCCTCTTGTTTCCACAGTGTTGGAAGGGTCCCAGCAGGGTGAGAAAGAGAAAGAAGAACGCCCTCCAGATCTTCCTTTGCTCAGTGAGCAGCTTAGTCTGGATGAATTGTGGGACATGTTGGGCGAATGTCTGAAAGAGCTGGAAGAATCCCATGACCAACACGCTGTGCTTGGTAAGGTTTCAGGGTTGCTTGTATGTGTCCAACTAGTTTAGCCCTCACTTCCTCTTGGGACTTATTTTCCCTTCTTCTTTCTCTTACAGTGCTGCAGCCTGCAGTGGAGGCCTTCTTTTTGGTGCATGCGACAGAGCGGGAAAGCAAGCCACCAGTACGCGACACTCGGGAAAGTCAGCTGGCTCATATCAAGGATGAACCCCCGCCACTTTCACCTGCCCCACTGACACCAGCCACACCCTCTTCCCTTGATCCCTTTTTCTCCCGTGAGCCTTCATCCATGCATATCTCCTCCAGCCTTCCCCCGGATACCCAGAAATTCCTCCGTTTTGCAGGTAAGCTCAAACTAAGGCACACCAGACTTAAGAGAATTGAAAGAGCACCAGAAATACTACCATAAGAGAATTAATAAGGGATGGAATGTAAATGATAAATCACGATTGGTACCATATGGTTAATTGGACTCAACTTTGGGACAGAAGATATTCTGGTAGCTGAAACATCAGTTGCTGGTTGGGAAGACTATGGATTTATCTTTGCCTCTCTCAACTTCAGAGACACATCGGACTGTGCTGAACCAGATCCTGCGCCAGTCCACTACCCACCTGGCTGATGGTCCTTTTGCAGTCCTTGTTGATTATATACGTGTGCTGGACTTTGATGTCAAACGGAAGTAGGTTTCAGAGTGGGATAATACTTGGGGTTTCTTTTTTAAAAATAAGGTGGCAGCAGGGAGTGAAAGTATGGCTCCATACTTTCTTTGAGCACTAGGACAGATTGTTCCATTTTGGAACACTTTAATTTCCTACTGCATTTGAATCTTCTTGATATTTTTAATTATCTTAGTTGTTGGGATGAGTGCAAAACAAGTAATAGTAACTTGTTAGACTTTTATTTTGTTGTGGGACAAATATACAACTATTCTTCTGCTTCCCAGATGTGATAAGCAAAAACATTTTAACCTTCTGGCAGACTGCTGATTTTTTCTGTGCCTAAGAAAACTATGCTTAAGTTAATTTCCGTTTTCTGCGGTCATTGTCGTGAAGACCACCAAGTGGCACAGTAATGCTGCATCCTCAATTGTCCTTTGCAGGTATTTCCGGCAAGAATTGGAAAGGTTGGATGAGGGGCTGAGGAAAGAAGATATGGCTGTGCATGTGCGCCGAGATCACGTCTTTGAAGATTCTTACCGGGAATTGCATCGCAAATCACCTGAAGAAATGAAAAACAGGCTGTAAGTGATATATTCTTGTCCAGTTGCTGAAATTTTGCTATGTGGTGAAATTGGTGTCATGGCATACTAATTATTATTAGTTATTTAGGGTTTTTGAATCCTGATATCCAGAAAAAAAGTCATATAAAATAAATGTGTAGTTCAAATTTTTCCTTAAACTAAACAGATAAGATAGAATTTGGCAGCTTTAATATCTCGCTGCCTCTGACAGTTGCTATTATGTATGTATACTACCTTCCTTCTGCTAGGTACATAGTATTTGAAGGAGAAGAGGGCCAGGATGCTGGAGGCTTGCTTCGTGAGTGGTACATGATAATCTCACGGGAGATGTTTAACCCCATGTATGCGCTTTTCCGCACATCACCCGGTGATCGAGTTACCTACACCATCAATCCTTCTTCCCACTGTAACCCCAACCACCTGAGTTACTTCAAGTTTGTCGGGCGCATTGTGGCAAAGGCAGTGTATGACAATCGGTTACTAGAATGCTACTTCACCCGTTCCTTCTACAAGCATATCCTGGGCAAATCGGTCAGGTAAGTAGTGCATTTGCTGTAAGGCTGTTAAATGAATGGATTCATCTCCTGAGCTTTCCTATCTGGGAGTTGCTTCTAATCCAGCCAGTTGCCTGCAGGTACACAGATATGGAGAGCGAGGATTACCATTTCTACCAGGGACTGGTGTATCTCTTGGAGAATGATGTCTCCACACTGGGCTATGATCTCACGTTCAGCACTGAGGTAACCCCATGTTTGAAGTGGTAGCCTTGTCCTATTTTCTGGTTCAAGCTTTTTAGCACTCTTATGATGCCTTCCCCTCCACCCCCTTCGCCCTGCCAAATAGGTTCAAGAATTTGGTGTATGTGAGGTACGTGACCTCAAGCCCAACGGGGCCAACATTCTGGTGACTGAAGAAAACAAGAAGGAATACGTGCACTTGGTGTGTCAGATGAGAATGACAGGTGGGTTGGGACACAATGGATCTGGGATGGGGCAGGGTCCAAGCCATGTATCTATCAGTTCTTGGGCTTTTTGAAACTTCTGTGCCCAACTAACTGCATGACAGATGGTAAACTTTATATAGAAAATTGCACACAGAGCCAACATGAAAAATAATTGATTTATAGATTGTATTCTATGGAGAATTAGGGATTAATTAAGGAAGAATTTTTCTCATGAATCATCCTGTTTTCTTCTGGCAGGGGCAATCCGCAAGCAGCTGGCTGCCTTTTTGGAGGGCTTCTATGAGATCATCCCCAAGCGCCTCATTTCCATCTTCACTGAACAGGAGCTGGAGCTTCTAATCTCGGGGCTACCTACCATTGATATTGATGACCTGAAATCCAATACAGAGTATCACAAGTATCAGGCAAACTCCATCCAGGTTAGGCTTTCACTTCCAGGCAGGTGCCTGCTTATCTTGCATCTAGAGAGGCAGTGTTAAGATCTAATTGGGGGGGTGGGGTTGTTGAAATATTCCAGAATTCATCATATTATTATCCAGAATTCATCAAACGTTCCAGAATTTGTCATGTTGAAATATTCCAGAATTCCTCCTGTTAAAGCCTCAACTGAAATGGGTCCCCTTCTGGGACTAAATTGTCCTTATCTTTATCGCAGGGGTCTCCAACCTTGGCTCCTGGAAGCCTGGCGGACTTCAACTCCCAGAGTTCCACAGCCAGCAAAGCTGGCTGTGGAATTCTGGGAGTTGAAGTCCGCCAGGCTTCCAGGAGCCAAGGTTGGAGACCCCTGTACTAGATATTAAGCTATTTGCGTCTCTGGGTTGTTCTGCTCTGGGTTGTTCTGTGGAATTCTGGGAGTTGAAGTCCACCAGGCTTCCAGGGGCCAAGGTTGGAGACCCCTGCTTTATCGGATAGCCTCTTATTTTTTCCAGAGGATCTAAAATGTTTCATCATTTTTGAGCAAAAACAAAACTCTCTGACATTGCCCTCCGCTCCTCCCTTCGTCCCCCGTAGATCCAGTGGTTCTGGCGAGCACTGCGTTCCTTTGATCAGGCTGACAGAGCGAAGTTCCTGCAATTCGTCACTGGCACATCCAAGGTGCCCTTGCAGGGCTTTGCTGCCCTAGAGGGCATGAATGGTATCCAGAAATTTCAGATCCACAGAGATGACCGCTCAACGGACAGATTGCCTTCTGCTCACACGTGGTAGGGCAAGTGGGAGTGTTGGATAAAATCCATGGTTGAGATGTGTTTTTGTTTCTCAGATTATTCCCAGGTCTTTTTTTTTTTTTTTTAGTGTTTCCCTCTGCAATAACTCCTTCATCTAAAAGAAATAGCACTGTTGCAGAATCCAAACCATTAATCAACTTCTGCAAGATCTAGAATTTTTTTTTCCCTACCCTTTTGTGTATTTATATTTATCCCACGACACAGCTACTTAAGAAATTATTTTCCTGCCATATCTGGGGGGGAGGTTTTATTTTGTGGGGGATTTTTATACCACTCCAGTTAATCTCCTTCTTAGGGCTGCTGTGCAGCTGAAGGGAAAAAAAAAACAAAAAGCAAATGAAGGAAGAATTGGTGATATATGTATATAATCTGAATTGGTAGTGATTAATTTTCAAAAAGGGGAGTGCAGATCCCTAGTGAGAGTTATTGCAAGCAAACAGTGTAGCTGATTGCTGTTCCTTGCCTTCCCTCCTTCAATTACTGTTTTCTTCCACCAGTTTCAACCAGCTGGACCTCCCTGCCTATGAAAGCTATGAGAAACTGCGTCACATGCTGCTACTGGCCATCCAGGAATGCTCAGAAGGCTTTGGCCTGGCATAAGGGTGGCTCCAGCTGCCATATTTTTCTACTGTCAGACTTGGGGAGCAACGGGAGGGAGTGGAACCAAGTGATGCTCCTCCTCCTTTTCCAACCACCTGTGTGTGTGTGTGTGCCCTGCTGCCCCCTTACTGAAGAGAGCCACAGAACCCCAACCGTCATTGGAGGCGGAGCAGGGTTGGGGTGCAACCCGGAGAGAAAAAGACAAATTATATATACAAATATATATATATTTTTTGGTTTAGTTTGCATTTCTTAATTTGTGCTTGGAATGTGTTGATTAGGCGGCGGGAGGGAGCATTTGGATTCTTTTGTTGGTCTCTTTCCTTGGCACCCATTTGCTGCTGGAAGGGAACCTAAGGTTTAAAAAAATTCCAAAAAAGGAAAAAAAATAAAAGCCCACTCTTGATAAGATTGTTTGTGCCTGTATTCATTCAGGAGGAGGGATGAAAATTGAAAGAAACAGTGGGCTTTGCCTGGAAAAAAAAAGTCTTGGATAGTTACCACAACAAAAATGCAGTTCTTGATTTTTATGTGAAGATAAGGTTATATAGTAAAAAATTGGAAGTCCTTAATAGGGGAAAAAGCAGATTGCGTACGGTGAGATTATTGAACTAGCATGCCATATGGCTTTCTGAGTAATCAGTGATGCTTTAATTTGTAGTACACATAATGGAGAAAGAAACTGACTTAGAAAAATCCAGGTTGACAAGACTGCCATCTTGTATGTTGTGGCTAAAATTCTCCGCTCGCTCTCTCTCTCTCTCTCTCTCATGCACATTTATTACACAACCCATGCCATTCCCCCCCCCCCCAATTGATTTATCTACTGCTACAGTGGAAATCACAATAACTTCTCAAAATTGCACTGAATTTGAAGGTCTTTCTATTGTGATTTGGGGCAGGGATGGTGGTTAAATCTTCCTCAGGATTCCTGCATCATTTACACTGTATGCTTATTATTTGAGAACTAAAAGGAATTTCTAAGCATGGGAAGGCAAATGTTCAAAACATCTGGACAGTAACCCCTGAAGTAAGTTTTCATGATCCATGCCTGCTCTTGATTCATTGAAAAGATCCTCAGAATTTGAAAACTTTATGGCTGTAGTGAGAGGCCAGGAAAGTCACAGACTGAACATAACAACGTATGCTGTTTCTCCGTCGAAAAGTTGGAGAAAAATTTCCTCCTAAGCAACTGCATTATAAATTGGGGCAGGGGTGGGGAGATGTAGTTTTGTTTTTTTTCCTGGAAGAATAAATTGGAAATAGTGTTTTTCTGCACAACATGAACCTTTCAATATGAGTTTGCACAGATTTGTAAGATAACATATAACTGAGCTTAAAGAAATATATTTAGCAATACTCACGTCACTAAATACAGCCTTTGATTTGTGCGTACTCTTTTTAGATGGAATTGCCCACATGCAGTTTGGAATTTCTGCATGACTAATGTGTGATCTGATCACTGATTTATAACTACCTCCAAGGCTTATGAAGGATTTTGAATTTTTCTAACGGTGCCTCTGCTCCCTTTAGACCAAGGGTGTCAAACTCGCATCATCACATGACATATCACAAATTTTTTCCCCCTTTGCTAAACCAGGTGTGGACATGGCCAGCGCATGACACATCCAGGCTGTGGCCGCGTGTTTCACAGCCTTGCTTTAGACTGTTGGCTTCTTAGTCCCTTGTGTTTTTCTTTCACTATTTCACTATTCACTGATCTCAGAGATGGATTAACCCAAATCTATCCTTAATTCCAGTTCTCTATGAATATCAGATCAGATCAGGCCCTTTATTCTTTGCAAGAATTTCAACAATCGGCTGGCATCAAATAGTCACCTGAAATTGACCAGTGGGTGACAGTGCTATTTGCCTACTCCAGTTTTATTTTAAGCATGCTGGCCTATTACAGTCAGACTCTCTCCTTTCGCTGAGAGAATAGGATAGTATCAATATATAGTTAGTGGGAAGAAGAGATTGAGTAACGGTCTTAGTAACAGGAGGAGAAAACAGTTTTGTGTGCATTTGTAGGAGGGGGCTTGTGTGTGCGAATATGTGCATGCATTCAGAAGTCAATTTACAGACATGGTCTTAATTTAAAAGATAATTTTATTCAGTGCTTTGTTTTCTGAAAATTGCCCTTAATGATCCTTCTTGATGTTGGCCAGTAATAAAGCTGGGCATTCAGCTCTATTACGTATAGAAGGGAGTGTGCACAATCGAAGCCCCCAGGCTATATGAACTTAACAAAAGCCTTGAATGCAGCCCCATGGGTCTTCCAAAAATTGTCAACAATTTATGTTCAAGGTGACCGAAACTTGGGAGTAACATAGTATGTCTTCTCTGTGAATTACAGTACAATATAGATGATTCTTCCTTTCTTCTGAGTGGTTATTGGCTCAAGGTCACCATTCATTTTGTGTCTTGTTAAGACATTTTTTAATCTTAGTTTCTCTGGTCCTAGTATCACACTAACCACTATTATCTCCCACATAAAATGATTTCACAGATCATGGTATGCTGTGGCTTAACAGCAGAAGGAATACAGGCACAATGGCTGTATTCCTATACTCATGCTATGCCCAAAACAAAGCCTTGTAAGGCCTAATGAGATTTCAAATAAATCCTAGCTTAGCAACAGAGTGCAGACAGCACTAGATCAAAGGAAGAGGGCATGCTCTAAACAAAATAAGATGTTTCAAATGTTTGTCAGTTGGAAGAGCTGACAGCCCAAATTCAAGAGCTGAGCTCAACACAACAGAGTGAGTTCCTGTTACTTGCCCTGGCTCCTGATCACCTAGCAGTCCAAAAACATGCATATGCAAGTAGATTAATAGGTACCACTTTGGTGGGACGGTAACAACGTTCTATGTACCTTTGTCACGTGACAATGAAAACTGTCTTCAGACAACACTGGCTCTCGATCAAGAAGCATGATCACTGTGCCATAAAATCTGAGACAACTGACAGCTTTACCTTTTTTATCTTACCAACAACTACTAAACTACTGTGTTTAGTTATGGCAGTATGTTAACGACAGACAATTCTGGGCATACATGAGTTGGTTAAAGCTGTTTGATCAGTTTACAGCTGAGATGAGAGTTCCAGAAGACTCAGCCTTTTTCTGACTTCTGGGAAACATCCGGTTTCCTCTGGACTCGGTATCAAGGATCAGGTTCAAAATACCATTTCAATGTTTGGGGTATGCCAAGTTTATTTGTGCTAACATCATGTTTGGCCCAATTGAGCATCCATACTCCTAACAGTAGCACTAAAAATGCAAATATCTTATTTGTTTGATTTTTATTTTGCCTTTTTAGTATTGGGTATGTGCCAAACATACCCAATACTCCAGCCTCCTATTTTCATCACAACCACCACCTATGAGATGGAAAAGACCAGCTGACTTTCATGCCTAAAGCAGGACTCGAACTCTCAGTCTCCTGGTTTCTAGGCCCCTACCCTAACCACTACATGAAACTGGCTCTCTAATGCTGCTCTCATACCTGAACTTGGTTCCAGTTACTGTAACAGTGCCTAAAATACTTCCTTAAACTCTTTTTGAGCTAATTATCCATAAACCTAGATATCTTAACAGCTGCTTAGGTGACTTGGACGTTCATAATGCACTACCAGGGTTTTTAAGTTTTAACTATTATGTTTTTCATAACCTACCTAAGAATGGAGGTGGGAAACAAAACTGGACAAATGGGGAGAGGGACCTTAAGGAGCCAGGAAGGCATGATGTCATACCTGCAAAGGGGAATAAATCCAGCTGACCTTGGATGCAACTCTAAAGGGGCACAATTTTTTTCTTCTTAGCATTTTCTCACAAGCGCAGGGTCTGTTTCTTTTTAATCCCTGTTCTCTCCCCCTCAATCCTTCCTAAGATCTAGCACTGGTTATCCTTTTAGGACTGGTTTAATATTTATATATGAAGGTAGTTTTCTTCCTGCAGAACAGGATACTGATGGATCTGTAGTCTCTCAAATTCATAAGACAGCTCTGAAATATTGCTGCTTTTCAGTCCAGACCTTGGCCTGAATTTCTTGAAGGTTAAATAAGGGAGGAAGGGACATTTTCACTCCATCCTGCAACCAACTGCCACTTTTCTGCTTACAGCTGTATTTTTAAAAACATGAATTTTAAAAGGTGTTTCTGCCAGTTTCACTTTAGTCTAAGTAAGTGTTTGCAATACCTGGACTCCAACTTCCAGAACGCCCCAGTTATCAAGATTGAGAAACACTGGCCTAAGCAAATTGAACAGGATTTACCTTATTCCTAGATTTCTCACATTGATATCCCATCCTTCCTGGGAAGAGACCAGGGGTAGCATATGTAAGATATACCGTTCTAGCCATTTATCAGCAACAGTAAGAAACCATATCTTATGAGGAAACATAAATTAGCCATTGTAAAATGAATAGCAATTACCAGCCACAAAATGTGAACATAACAAACCTCAGTGTTGTTGAGTAGTCCAGTCTTCAAGTCTTATTTATTTCTTATCAAAAGCTGACAACAAAATGTTACTAAACCAACGCAATGATTCACTTAACAACTCTGGCGAGAAAAGTCACAAAATGGCAAACTCACTGAACAACTTAGCAATATAAATTTTGGATTCAATTGTGGTCATAACTTGAGGACTACCTGTATTTCCTTGCATTTTCTAAGTGGAGTCAGGTCTTGAAATGTTCTGCCATTCTGCCATCAAGTTAATGTGCAAGCCTGGCTTTCCTCACTCGCCTCACGCCATTCCTATGTTCCACACAGTATCGCGACAGCACAGAGATGCTCTAGAAAGCATCTTTAAACCATAGACAGCTATGCCTCATTAAGACTGGGAGATGGAATATTCAGCTTTGGATAGGCCTTGGTTGTAATAGTGCGGAGGCCTGAAAATATACATGCCATGCATATTCTGATTTTTAGAGCCATGGTGGTGCAGTGGTCAGAATGCAGTACTGCAGGGCTAACTCATTGCTCATTCCAGGAGTTCAATTCTGTGCAAATCAAAGTTGATTCGGCCTTCCATCCTTCTGAGGTCGGTAAAATGAGGGCCCAGATTGTTGGGGGCAATAGGCTGACTCTGTAAATCGCTTAGAGAGGGCTGTAAAAGCACTGTGAAGCAGTATACAAGTCTAAGTGCTATTGCTATTTAGAAGCGGGGAGGTGTCTGTGTGTGTGTTTGAGGGCTGCTATTTTAATAAGTAATCAAACTAATAACCGCAAAGTGTGAGGCTATATTTATACATAGCCTTTTCTGTCCATACTGAAGGACCATCCAATTGACTTGAATTTCTGCCATGGTTAATACTCCTCCGCACAGCTAACTTTACTGTTCCATGTTTACATTGTAAAGAACTGGTGTGAACATTCAAACAAAGCACTTGATAACTCAAGATTATCCCAGGACTGTTTTTCAAAAGTGGAAAAATTCATGACAAGAAGTATCCTAGGAGATATAGTATAACCAAGGAACTACTTAAAGCAGAAAGGAAATGAGGATATAGCTTTCCATTGATGACATTTCTTATTTGCCTTTTTACAGTATAAAGGTGTATTGATATACAATATATTGCATGTACCTATATGCAAGGGAGTTGCCAAATGGCCAGAAAAGCAACCATTATCATTTTGCGGCTACAAAAAGGTTGAAATACCTACACTTCTATAGATTAAGTAGCTGTTTCAGACATTGAGTCTGGCTAAAAGATGGCAACCCTGGATGACCGTTAACAACACTGTAGTCCTCCAAATAAGTATCTAAACAATGTACCAAGAGACTGTAAAATAGGGAACTTGGAAGCTGACCTTACAATATACATTATTTCACTAATGCATTTGGAAAACATATCGTGCTTTATAGAATTCATCTGACTTCTGAAACAGCTAGTATCTTGGAAGAAATGTGGTCTGAGAAAATAAGTAGAACTTTGGCCTAGCTGATAACACTAGAAAAATACAATCTGTCACAATTAACTATGTGTCTTGGGAAAAACCCACATACCCTCATGTATTCCTAGCCAATGAAAACACCCGGCCAAAATCTGGAGAAGATTGTCAGTGAATCCAGCAAAAGCATGCTTATTTAATTCTACTCTATTTCATGTATTAACAACAAGCCAGATGACTCTTCTTTTAAATTAGCAATGTCCCTTGCTTGGCATTGCAGCAGAACCATATATCACATAATTACCTCCTAATTTTACAACACCATAAAATATAAAGTCATAGATATGGACAATATATAGACATAGATATATATGGTAATGGGATGGTGTAGACCAGGACAGGTCAAACATGCAGCCCATGGGCTGGATCCAGCCCACAATAGGCCTAGAGGTTCCTACTGGACTGTCCTGGAGACAGAGAGGGACCGGCCCATGCCGCCTAGCCCGCCCACCCACCCAGTCAGCCACAATGACCAGGCCATGCCCACTCAGCCCACCAAAGGCAAACAAAATCTTGCTACAGCCCATACCCCTGGTATAGGCAGAAGAAATATGCTAGTAATAGGAACACCCTTGAAATAAAAATGTAGATAAGGAAATGCAGTTTAGGACTAGAAATTACCAGAGGACTGGCACTGGCAGAAGGACAAAATGATATTGGAGCTCCACATAGCTGAGGTCACAAATTAATCATTTGTGAGCTCAAAGGTTCCATCCTGGAGTGCTCAACTTTTCCCACACCTTCTTCTGTCAAAGAAAGAAAGGATGGACCATCTCCTCGGGCTCTGTACCTTCTTCCCACTGTTTCTGTCCTCCTTCTCCAACTGTAAGCAACAATATTCTTGAGTCTTCTTTTCCCAAGACTAGGAAGAGAGGAAGGTTTCGTGGAAAAAAAAACTCAGAACATGTTGGGATGAACTGGTATATTTGAAAAGGAAGATGCAAGTATGGGCACTAAGTTGATGGTAATAAACTCTTGCTTAGAAATCAATATTCCATTAAAAGCAGAATTTTAAAACCAAATGGTACCAGCGGTAGCAGGCGGTATGGAAGCATTACCAACACCTTACTGTGACTTACCTGCACATTATTGAAAAAGGAAGTGTAGCATTTATTTATTCATTTTATATAACCACCCATCTCACATATATGACTCTGAGTGGCTCGCACATTTAAAGACAGCATTGCTTTATATGAGATGTTAGCTCATGGTTTGAAGATTTGAAGAATGATTGAAGGGCTGTTACCCAGTTCACTTCTTGTCAACTGAATAACCAGCACATTGACAAGACCTGGAGCATCTATTACCCTGTAGCATGGAAGTCTAAGATGGGAGTTTATTGCTTTGTGTAGTCAGTATATTATGAGTGTTACAGTATGCATCTCCCAGCTGACTGGATTTGGGCAAGGCAGCTTCTGGGTTAAAAGTTTTATCTGGCATAGATCAAGGTGAATAAGCTGAGATCAAACTAGGCGTTGGTTGCATTTGTGGCATACTGCCCACAATGTCCCCAAACTAACCAATACTGTTTTTCCTGTTAGAAGGGAACCTTATGTACACCATAGGTAGAAAAATGCTGGTAACCTAGTTATCTCTTCTATGTCTTACTAAAAAAATCTGAAGCATGAAAGCCTTAATTGACCAAAGCCATGATAGGCAAATGGAAATCCTATCTCTGATGTCTTTTTTCCATCTTATTGGTTGTCTCTCATTTCCTTTGTACTACTTACATTTCCGCTCTTTTGAGTAAAGTTGCGTACCCAAAAGGGAATAATGTGTTGGGTCTGTATACTTGTATGAATTTCGTTGGCAGTTTGTGGCCTTCAGTACCCAGATCCCAAGTTGGATAAAGCTAACATGAACTCTGAATTCAATGGAGCCACAGAAGCCCCATGGCTCGTGAACATCTATGGAAATGGCCAGAGATGCCAAGGAGTTATCCTGAGCAGCTTGTGGGTCCTGACAACAGCCAACTGCTTCTTGTTGATGTGAGTATTGACAGAGTTGGAAGTCATTTTTTTTTCTCCAACTCTGTCCTTAGAATGGGTGACTTTGCTGAAGAAGATAATACTTAACATCTTCTAATCTAATCAGAAGGTCCTGCGGTTGGGGATTACAGAACCAAATCCCTGGGTTGGATTAAAGCATGCCATTATGATCCTGAAGATGAAACTCAAATACTTTGGCCACCTAATGAAAAGGAAGGACTCACTGGAGAAGAGCCTAATGCTGGGAACGATTGAGGGCAATAGAAGAAGGGAACGGCAGAGAATGAGGTGGCTGGAGGGAATCACTGAAGCAATAAGCATGAGCTAAAATGTACTCCAAAAGATGGTAGAGGAAGGCTGGGAGAAATGTTGTCCATGGGGTCGCAATCAAAGGCGGTATTCAGCCAGTTCTGACAGGTTCTGGAGAACCGGGAGCAGACATTTTGAGTAGCTCAGAGAACAGGCAAATACCACCTCTGGTTGGCCCTTCTCCCATCTATTCTCTGCCTCCCGAGTCCCAGCTGAGCGGCTGGGTCTTCTTTTGTTGCCCTGCACAGGAGAACGGAGCTGGAAAGCAGGTTAGTGGGGTAAGGAGGGAATGGGTACAGCAGCCTTCCCCTGCCATGCCCACCAAGCCAAGCTACGCCCACAGAACCAGTAGAAAAAAAAAATTAAATACCACCACTGGTTGTGATGGGTCGGACACAACTTCACAGTTAACAACAAAAATCTTTGCCTTGCAGGAATCCGAGCCAAGTAGAGTTGATCGGGTCTCCTGGGCATATCTCCACCAAGGCAGTGAGTCGGTTTCTGCTCCATCGGGGATTCAGTTCCTGGAATACAGCACCCAATAATGACCTGGGTCTCATCTTGCTTGCCGAGCCGGTTGATTTAACAGCCAAAGACATGTGGCCAGCTTGTATTCCTCAGGAAGGAAAACCATATAACACCCAGGAGGAATGTCGGATTTTCGAACGAGGCCAAGAGGGTGAGTTTAGACATGCTCTACTGTTATGTCTCCCTTTTAATTGCAGGTGAGCAAAACAAAATTCAGCCGTTTCAGAATTAACTCAAATCAAAAACAAACCCTCACAAGAGAACGGCTGGAGTAATTCCAAAACACAGCAATAAATCCACACTCTGTCCGGCAATCCTGGCGTAGCAGTAATTCACAAGCCTCAGAGAGTTTGCTGCATGTCTTCACTCCATTTAGACACTTTGCTTCTGGCGAGTTCCACCAGCCCAGCCGTGTCCTTTTATCCACTTATGGATCGTGTTAATTTCCCTAATTAGTTACTGGCTCGAAGCCTCCTCCCTCATTGAGATTGGCGTCTGAGCCTCCTTCTGTTTCTGACGTCAAGCCATAAGTTCTCCAAGTTTTCTTCTCCACTGGAAAATTCTCTCATGCCTTCCTTGTCAGCCATTCCCGGCTGCTGCTCAGATAAAGAACCAGAGGAGGTCGAAGATCCTGACAACTCCATTAAATCAGGTTTATCTCCCCTTGTTAAAGCCATCTCCTCATCCTGGCTACTATCCAAGTCACTAAGCAATGCCAGCTCATATTTTGCTGCCTCGTTGCTTGAACTCATATCTGCCACAGGAGCAGATTCCAAACCCGGAGTCACAACACTCTACTATGCTTTAGGACTCAGGAGACTATTTATTTAGCAAACTGATCTAGGGCTATGGGTCAAAGGTATCAGCATAAAGGTAATGTTGGGTTTTCTTAGCATAGCCTAGCAGACTATAAAATGGATTTAATCTGGCACATCTGTGAGAAATACTATAAAAGCAGAGAAGCTGGTATTACAGCCAGAGTATAGCACACTGAGATAATTAATTAATTTTTACTGCCCTTGTGGCAATGGGAATATTTTAAAATATATACTGAGAAGCTGGAGGAGAGCACAAGCAGTTCTTTCAGCATTCAAGAATACGAGATTTCAAAACCTGTTCGCCTATTCTAAATCCACATTCCTGCATATATAAACTGAGACGAAAGAAGCCTCATGCTGAATGAGCCTCATGCTATGAATTAGACTAGTTGAGAACCTTCTCTCCTTCTCCACAGGATCAATGAGATGGTTCCTAAAGGAGACAATGGTGGAGGCCTTGAGCATAGCTGACTGTTCCAAGCATTGGCCGAACACTACAGAAGGCAGGAACTTATGCGTGGCAAAAAAAGATTCTCCCAAACTCACAACTTGCAAGGTAACCCAAACAAATGGATTCCTTTCAGGGGTGGGATTCTACCAGTTCACACCTATTCGCTATAACCGGTTGTTAACATTCTAAGCAGTTCGGAGAGCTGGTTGTTAGAAGAAATTACTGGCCTAATCCTGTAAGGAACGCAGGAAGGAAACATTCTGGTGTTGCTTACAGAAACTGCCTCTCCGTTAACCCTTATTACATTCTTGGCAGGACTAGATTTCCTGTCTCAGGAACTTCTCTGGAGTTTTTTTTTCCCCTCCTTTGCTGGTACTTTGCTTGTGTGGAGTGACCATTCAAAGTTACAATGGCATTGAAAAAAGTGATCTATGTCCATTTTTCACACTTACGACTGTTGCAGCATCCCCACAGTCATGAGAGGCCAGGCGAGGAGATGCGTGCCTCGATGTGAGTGATATTGAGTTGGCCATGCCCAGCCAATAACATGACCACCAAGCCATGTCCATCCAGTTACATGACCACCAAGTCACGCCCATCATCTAAGCTACGCCCACATAACTGGTTGTTAAAAAATTTGAATCCCACCCGATTCCTTTGGATTGTAAACGGGGGGGGGGCGGGGGGGCGGGAATGTTTCCTCCTTGATTTCCAGCACATTTTACTCCTTTTTGGATTTTCCATTGTTCTATCTTCTAGTCCAGGGTTGTCAAACTCAAGGCCGGCCAACTGGCCCATGGGGTGCTTAGATCTTGGCCCACAGGGCTGCCCTGGAAACAGCAAAGGACTGGTGCACGGTGCCTCTGCCAGTGAAAAGGGAACTTGGGAGAGTTGCGCACAGCCCTCCCAGGCTCTGTTTTCGCTAGCAGAGGCCATCGCAGCTGAAAACAGAGCCTCAAGTAATGTCAAGCTGGCCACGCCTACCCTGGCCATGCCCCCCACATCCCCCTGAGGTTAAACACAAACTTGATACGGCCCTCAGTGAAATTGAGTTTGACATCCATGTTTTATGGCATAAAGAAACTCATCACTATTATTTCAAAGGGTAAGGGAGGCCCTCTTCATATGCTTCCAGCACTAGTTTCACTTTTCTAGGTCCAGAGTCATTCTGAATCACCGCATCTACTATCTACGTTTACAGAGGCAGTTGGGATTTGACAAGCAAATAATCCTCTATCTGACATCAGGAGAAACATACAGAACAGCAAAAGTTATGTAATGTTGCAGAATACAGAACCATTACGGCGTTCATTGGCAGAATTACTTATTTAACTTATTTAAATAACTTCTTTGGCCACTCAATTCATTGCCAACAAGTCTGGATGATGTACAGTAATTAAAACTAACAATAGTTACATCAGTAATCCAAGTAATAAATGTCCAAGGTCTCTGTCACACATTAAGAAAAACCCCAATTTCAACTTTCAGTAGGCAAAAAAACCCCAATGAAAACCAATCAATAAGGAGGTGCTTGCTTAACCTCTCAGCCCAAATGCCTGGAGGGATATTACTCTCAGGAAAGCCTAGCCAAGTTTGAAGCATCCACATCTCAGATATGCAGAATTTCTCAGATATTCCCCCAGCAGGGATATTCTAATATTTTATATTTGTAGTATCCAAATTTTAGGATTTGACTCCATGGTCATCTTGATTGTTTGATTCTCATGCCCTCTCCTCTTTTCAGGTGCCAGTAGGCAGTCCTGTGATCTGTCATGATCCATTTACTTGGGAATGGGAGGTGACGGGCCTCGTAAGCCAGAGCTTGCACAACTGCACAATCCCTATTCTGGCTTCTCAGCTTTTACCCCATATCCAGTGGCTGAAGCAAGTGGGAGCCTTAGAGAATTCTCTCCAGCCAGAAGATAAATTACCTTCAGCAGCTGGACAGCAGCCACCCGTAACATTATTGGGACCAGCTACAGTTCAAACACCATCGGCAACTCTCCAAGTGCCTGTAATACTTCCAGCTGCAAAACAAATATTTAAACTGCTATCATCAGAAGCAGCCATAACAGCCTCACTACCTCCAGTGCAAGCAATCACAACAGCCACCCCTAAATTGTCATCAACCAATCTGCCATCACTGGAAGCAACTATGGCAGCCACCACTACATCTCCATTGACCAAACCTCCAACACTGAAAATAATCACCATAACTGAAGCAAGCAAGCTACCGTCAGTGGAAACAACTACAGCCACTGTTATTGAATTGTCATCAACTGATCTGCCATCACAGGAAGCAACTATGGCAGCCACCACTGCATCTCCATTGACCAAACCTCCAACACTGGAAATAATCGTCATAGCTGAAGCAAGCCAGCTACCGTCAGTGGAAACAACTACAGCCACTGTTACTGAATTGTCATCAACTGATCTGCCATTACAGAAAGCAACTATGGCAGCCACCACTGCATCTCCACCATCCAATCCTCCAGCAGTGGGAACAATCACAACAACTGAAGCAATTAAACTAGTGTCAATGGAAACAACTACAACCACCATCACTAAATCGCCATCAACCAGTCTGCCATCACTAGGAGCAACCACAGCAGCCACCACTGCATCTCCACCATCCAATCCTCCAGCAGTGAGAACAATCACAACTGAAGCACCATCAGTAGAAAAAAACATGACAACAAGGCTGTCATTAAACCAAACTGCAAAGCAACTCAGTGCAGTGTCTTCAACAACTAATATTTCTATTTCTCATTCTTCAAAAGCAGCAAATCCTGTCCAAGGGACTAATAATGTAAATCTTACAACAGCCCATAAATCATCACCTACAACATCTGCATCCTTCTCCTCAGCCACAAAACCACAGCATGGGGCACCAACAAGTTCTGGACATTTGCCACAGGAAACATCTTCCATCTCAGTTCAGACTACTACTGCTGAGATGGCATCAACCAATTTTTCCTTCACACCTACACAGCAGTCATCTGTAACTTCCATGGCATCAACTCAGTCGTCATCTGTTGTCTCTCCCGTGAACACAAGGAGCTCTGCAACAATGAGAACAACAAAATCCTTTTCTCAAACCCCAAGGCAGCAGAATATAAAACCACACCTGTCTTCACAGGCAACATCTTCAATCACCAGTAAACCATCTGCTAGGGCCACACAAACTTTGGAAGCATCCACTACCAGGAATTCACTCCAAACTTCATTAATTAACAACCATCACCATATAGTAATAACACCACCTACCTACTCAAGGCAGTCTAAAGCTTTGTCATCGCCAGGCACAAGATAGGGCTTCTTCCACAGCTCTACTAGCCACACTTGAAATTTCTGTCTGCTGGTTTTATGGGACTAAGCCACAGGAGAAACCAGGAAGAAGACCTTTCTCTTGGTTCTGCTCTGGTGTGCCTTCCCAGCACACTAAAGTTAATTCTCATCTTGCAAAATGCTTTGAGCAGATAACTTGAGTGCCCAGATATAAATGGCACAAATCAGCAGCCCCCATGCCTATAAGCAGGATGGCAGTTCGCATGGATCACAAAATTGATGAATAATGTGGCCAAAAACTGCTATATTCTTTTTCCTCTCAAAATCTGGGGCTTCCCTGTGATCAATCTTTCCTGACTCCAATCTGCCAGCTCTTCAGAGTAGAATAAGGTTACAGTACATTGACTCATTCCAGATCATTGACAGAGAATCTGAAATCTGAAGATTGGCTGATTTTTTTTCTAATATGTTGTCTTTTCCCCTTGATATGTAGGCTGAAGCCTGGTTTTGTTTAATTTCTTATAATTTATTTCTTTTCAAAATTATTAAAAAGTGTTTAAGCCTTACCTGTTGCATTAAAAAGTAATTCCTGTTCAATTGTACATGCCTCATTATTATTTCAGCTAACAATGATTCTGGACTATTTAACTATTTTTGTCTGATTTCGAAGGAACTAAATCATTTGCCTAGGGTTAATGCAAAAATCCTTTTCCAATTTGTTGCATAGTTCTGCTGCTATCAATATGTTAATTATTAATAATTTTACTCGGCAAAATATTAAGCAGTTGATTCTTGCGCCCGAGTGACCTCATAAGCTTAAGATTGAGTCTCGGTTGTAGGATAGAGACAGAGGCCCTGAACTACTTGGAGTTTACAATTGAACCATAATATCATGGTACCTCACTTTTTTCTCTTGATCATATAATAAAGTTATCCTGGTAACCCTAGTCCAAAGCCAACAACAGAAATTTAAATAGTCCTATAGTATCATTTCTTGTGCTGCAAAAGTAGCTTCCCCTGTTAAATCTCCAATGATTGCACCACAGTGTGTAAGTTCTACAAAGTGACATCCTCTGTGCAGGCAAACCTCCTTTCCTCTGATCACTAGTTAATGTTGTCCATGATAGCCAGGGTCTGCCCCAAGACTTCCCATCTCAATATTATTTATTTATTCAATTTCTATAGTCAACACAATCAATGACTCTGGATGGCTTACCATTCAAATTGTGTTTTCTGAGTCTTTATCATATTTTTATGTATATGTGTATGTATGTATGTATACACACACACACACACAACCTCAGCTTCCAAAAAATATAGGAAGCACAGCAAAACTGCACTATTTTATTTGGGGTCGGGGAATTGTTCCAGGTCAGTAGAGTGACCTTATATTACTTCATTGCAAAGCCCTGAAAAGGAGGGTTGATAAAGGTTGTTGGTCACTGGCTCAAAGATTAGTCAGTTTCAGTCAGCCATAACAGACCTAATCAGGCAGGCATGGATATCACAGGATCATCCGTCCTCGTCTCATTGGCTGTGGACACCCAGATTGTACTTTGAACAGGTTGTAGAATCTCTTTAGCACTGCTTAGTTAAGCGGGGGGGGGGGGAGATGGAGAGAGAAGTGTATGAAAAGTCAGGTTCCATAGGCTAATCACAATATGCTTTATTAATTTCATCTTTTTTTCTGGAGAAAATCATATTTTAGAATTTAGAAAACTGAATTTAGAAAACTTCAAAGGTCACGTGTTAAATCTCCATTAAATCTCCAGTGATCCCACCACAGTTCTACAAAGCTACTTTACACATGTATATCAAACTATAAAGTGTTTGGAAGAAAATGTCAATTTGAACATATAGTATAACATATAATAGTCTAAGAGGCCTGATTTAAGAGGTCTATGTGTGTGATTGTGCACACACGTACACACACACTTCTATATTCATGAGGCCCTGTCTTCAATTTCAATCATAATATTAAATTAATACAGTGTAAAAATAACATAGAAATTTACCAACAACCCAAAATAAAATTACCAAAAACTACAGGGATAGAGAACATTTATTACAAGAGATCATACGTGGAATCTCAATTCATGGATTTTTTTTTAAAATAAGACCCCTCTGGAATACCTTCTAGGAATATCTCCAAATACCAACTATTTGATGGGTGATCCTGGTGATCAAAAATGTTAAAAGTTTGGAGGAAAAGAGCTGAAATGAAAAAGCAGTTGAGGGCTTTCCTTATATGATATAAATCACCCTATAAAGTCTACAATCTAGACTACAGGGGTTAGGAATAACTTTCTAAAACAATGTTGTGAAAACCAATTTTCCCATCAACATTTCATTTTGAAGAATACTTCTGTTGTTAATGCTTCATTACTCTCATCAAGTGCAGGTATAAGCTGGGACATGTACCCTTCATTGCTGCATTCACTGATGGTAATTGCTGCTATTATCTGAACAGGTAAACATTGCTCGTCTCAGAGCTTTGGCTAAGGCAACAGGTCTGTTTCTCCTTGCTGAAAGGGTCCCTTCCTGCTTCCTTCATGCTGGAGGAACCTTAGAATCATCTATGACAGCAAGTGGAAGAGGACAAACGGGCTGAGAAGAAAGAAAAGCATGAGTTGGACTGCAGGGCTCTCCAACCTTGGCAACCTTTAAGACTTGTGGACTTCGACTCCCAGAATTCCTCAGCCAGCTTTGCTGGCTTGGGAGTTGAAGTCCACAAGTCTTAAAGGTTGCCAAGGTTGGAGAGCCCTGAGTTGGAGGAACTACTCCCAGCGTCTGCTGAATAGTTAGAAACTGTCATAACAAATTCTACTGAAAGGTTGGCAGCTGATGGCCATCCTGGATGCCATTTAGGGTGTTTTTTTTTTTTCAAGAGGACTGTTAAAAAGTGAAGGATAGAAAGGGGAGAGATCAGAGAAGGAAGACATGAAAAAAGAGACAAATCTGCAGACCTGGTAGGGAGAGGGAAAGGAATACCTGACATTCCACTGAAAGACCCCTAAGGCTGCAACCCTTTCTCTGTAATTTATTTTCTCTCCCTTCTGAACTGCTCCGTCTTCTCCATACCTTGGCCACTTCTAGTTCAGTTCTGTGCTCTTGTGACACTTCCAGCTTATCTCTCCTTTCTCATTTTTGTTAAAGAAGCCAAAGCACACCAGTTTCGGGGTGGGGGGTGTTTGACTATGAGGTCTAAAGTGTGTAGCACTGCAACTCAGCAGTCCTGGTCCTAAGGCTTAGACTTGGCGAACCCCACCAAATGCACTGCAGTTGGGGTTGGCAATTTTTCTGCGAGTGAAGGCTACAACAAGAGATTTAGGGGGTCCTGGACAAAAAAATGTTGTGGGAGAGCCTTTTTTCCCCCCTGTTGTAGAAGAAGTACAGGAAGTCCTCAACTTACAACCATTTGTTTAATGGCCATTCCAAGCTACACTGGTACTGGAAACAATGGCTTATGACTGAATGTCTATGGAGATTCTCAGTCATCCAGGTCATGGTTGTCCCAAAGGTGCTTTTTAGAAAGTCCACTTGCCATGGTCACATGATCAAAATTTGGATGTTTGCCAACCTATCCGCATGTATTTATGAAGGTTGCAGTGTCCAGGAGTCAGGTGATCCCCTTTTGCAACCTTCTGACAAACAAAATCAATGGGGAAGCCAGATTCATTTAACAACCGTGTTACCAGGGGTGGGATTCTACCTGGTTGGACCGGTTCTATAGAACCGGTTGTTACAATTCTGCGCAGTTCGGAGAACCAGCAAATTGTGCCACTGGCTGGCCCCTCCCCACCTACACACTCCTCCCTTGGCATGCGTGCCATCCAACTTGCCTGGGTTGTGCCTTCACCTAATTTTTGGTAAGTTGCTATTTTTCCTTTTTCCCCCGCCAACCATCAGCTGTTCAGACTATCAGCTGTTCTGGGAGATTTAGATTAGCCAGAAAGCAGGAAATCATTGGATTTCTTGCTTTCTAATTAATCTAAAAGCAGAGCTGAACCTTCCTTAGGACTGAAGCTTCTATTTTTCAGTGCAGACTCAGGTAGCAGACTGCAGAATGGTAGATCTCAGAGTGAATCTGTGATTCTGGGAACAACTCAATCTGCCTACCTGCTTTGCCTCATTTTGCGTAAAAATTGCTCTTTTTTCATAAAAACCAACTGTTAAGAAATTTGAATCCCATCCCTGTGTGTTACAAACAACTGCAGTGATTCACTGAACAACTGTCGCAAAAAAAATTGTAAAATGGGGGCATTTAACGACTGTCTTGCTTAGCAAAGGAAATGTTTGGGCTCAACTGTGGTTGTAAGTCGAGGACTTACCTGTGATGGCTTTCCTTTGTTGTGCTTGCTTTCAGGACTTACATTAAGTTTTTTTTAGTATCCTGCATCAGAATAGTCCTGCATCAAAATAGTAGGAAACTGAGTATCAATTTTAAGCAAGTATAATCCAGAGAGATTCATCTAGAATCTGATATCCTCCCTTGAGACTTTAAATTACTTAGCAAGGCAGATGGGGGAAAACAGGTTCTCTAGAATATTTGGTCAATATCAACTGTTTTGGATTTCCTTTTTTGTCCCCCGGTTTTGGTATGTGGAAAAGACCCTGAAAAGGGCATGGAGCAATTAGCCCAGAGGCCTCCAAACTTGGCAACTTTAAGACTTGTGGACTTCAATCCCAGAATTCTGGGAGTTCAAGTCCACAAGTCTTAAAGTTGCCAAGTTTGGGGACCTCTGCTGTTAGCCTTTCATGCAATGAATAAGGCAAAACAATCTCTCTCTGCCTAAAACAGGTATCCTGCAAAGCTACCTGATATCAGGAAATAATTGATAGTAAACAAGCAAATGTTTCCTTCCTAGGGAATTTTCCCTCTAAGGAGATTGGGAGACATTTCCTGGTTCTAGGAATGTGATCTGGATCCTATGTTCTCTTGGGGGGGGGGGGTATGGGTCCCCATGCCTGGTTTATTTTCACGTCCCATCTGCTTCTTCCCTGTTTGCGCTCCACAGCATGTTGCTAAGCGCTCGGATCCCCAAGGAATGTTTTCCACGGGCACCTGCTGGCAGTGGGGATAATCACAGCCCCATCCCTTAAATCAGGAGTTCACTGCTCTCTCCTCCCCACCACTGTTGCCTCTTTCCCCTCCCCCTTGTAGGAGTTTGGGGGACCCTGGAGCCGTGGGAACTCTTCCTGCTGTGGGTGGCATGCAAACAGGATAGCAAGCGGGAGACAGAGCTAGCTTTTGCTTAGAAAGTGATTCCTAACAATAAGACCATAGGATGAAAGGAAGCATTTGCACTAGCCTGGGAAATGCAGGCAAGAGGCAGAGGGGGAGGAGGACAGCTACTCAGAAAGTGGAGGGCAAAGAGATTTTCCCACTGTGCACTGCTAATTTTTTGTTTCCAGCAGGAACTTTGTACTTGAGAGTTCCCATCAGTCTGTGCATTTCCCACGTGTTCAGATTCGGGGGGAGCATGGTGGGATATTTAATCATGCAAGCTTTCTTCAGTAAGAAAAAAATGGGAGATTAGGAAGAGTGGGGTGACAATGGCTGTTCAAAAAGCCACGCGCACACTGGACAGGGAATCAATCCAGATATAAAATGCACAGATTTATTTTCAGTTTGCACAATATAACTTTTTAACATGCTGTTTTTAAAAAGTGAACACAAAAAGGATGTTGGCTTTCTCTACTTACAAATAAAAGTTTCAGAGGACAACTTGCACTGACTCTTCTTAGGAAAAGTGCATATAAAGAAACTTTAAAAACTACTTAAACTACTACAGATTTATTTACTTCTTCCTAACAGGATTTCTGATGAAGACTTTTTCCCAGCCTAATTGAAAATACTGGTGTTGAATTGGTTACCTGAGCCATCGTATTTTAATTCGCAAAATTGAGTCTCTCCAGTTCAGTGCAATATGTATCATTCTGCCCAGCTGTTTCCCAGTTATCAGGCACAGAGTGGTCTTTTCCATCACTTATTGCATCATTTTAACTAGTGACAGAATCAGGGTCCATCTGTATGCACACATACCCTAAGTTTTCAGTTGTGATTGCTCCCCATGCAATCTCTTTTTAATTCAGCCACCAAAAAAACTTCAATTTTCCTTAAGCTCCAGGGAAAAAGCTCTTGCTGGTTGACTATTTCTTATCCTAATTGGGCATTTTAACACCCCTCAGTTAACATTACTTTCCCCAAACAAGTACCCTTAAGGTCAGTGTTTTTCAAACTTAAGATGCATAGTCTCCAAGTGCTAGAATTCCCCAGTCAGCAAGCTGGCTGGAAAATTCTGAGAATTGGAATTTATACATCTTACAGTTGCCAAGTTTACAAAACACTGCTCTTCAGCCTGTGTTAGCCTTCTGCTCCTTTGTATCTGCAGGATACTTTAACTAAACATCCATGAATCAGGACCTTCCCATTTTGTTCAGCTTGACTCTTCAGGAAAAGGAGTATCAAATTAGTTGGGTTGTTTTGATCAACTGGATCATCTCTGGTTTCCTCTTAATCCTTGCAGCAAGATGAACAGCAAACAAATTTAATAGCAATAACAACAACAACAATAATAATAAATAAGTTTGGATAATAGGCATGACAGTAGCTAAAAACAGCAAAATAGACAAGAAAGAACTGGAGAAGGTAACAAAATACAAAGACATTCAAATGGAAATAGAATTATTGTTGCAAAAGAAAACAAAGATAGTACCAATAGTAACAGATGCCTTAGGTGTAAAGCAATCCCAAAACAGCTGGAGCACCACTACTTGAACAGCAGCATTGACAAATTCACCATCGATCAATTGCAAAAGGGAGTTTTACTCGGAACAGCTTACATTCTGTGACAATACCTCTAATACCATCAAGCACCCAAATTTACCTACTCCAGGCTCTTGGGAAGGACCGGATAGGAGGACAAAAGTGCCAAATCCATAACAACTCATATTATCAATTCAAACTTATATATCCTAATATCACTAAAAAAAAAAAAAAAATTTGACTATACTTTTAATCATTCATGCTTTATGAGCTAACAATACTTTAACCAGATTATTCAACAAATCATATAATCATACCAAATCAATCCTAAAAAACCCTTTATAAATATAATATCAAGTTGTTATGTAACATAATTGTAACTGGGACTACAGAATGAATGCACAAAAATGATGAACCAACTGACACACTGGATGTACATACGAGAGTTGAATGTTTTAATGTTTTGTTTGTCTTGTTTGTTTGTAGAAAATTAATAAAATCTTCTTTCAAAAAAAAAAGTGCCAAATCCAGTCTGAACATCTGACTATGCAATGAAGCATACTTAAAACCCCTCAGATCAATCCAGAAGGCTCTTATCCATTGTCGTTATCAGGAAATCAACCTCAGCTATATTTTCTGGAAAATATTAGTTTGGAATGTAGTACATTTCAAATACACTTTTGGAGATAAATGAATGAAATAAAATGGGTAATTTACTGTCATCCCTTTGGATCTTTTACAGACAGATGCCCTAGTTAGATGCACTCTCTTCAGCTTCCATGAACCATACTTCCTTCTATTTATCTTTTCTATATCTAATTGTTCCCTTTGTGTTGGAGTGTGTCTGTGCTGCTATGTTGGCAGTTCTTTCTTTAGCATTACAATTAATTAATCCCTCTGGCCAAAAGTTTAAGGAAGAGCCTCACTAGACCAGACTGGAAGCCTGGGCTTCCCCTGATATGTAAGCAGGATATAATCCCAACTCCAGGAAGTAAATTCCAAGCCGGAAAACAAAGAAATTTATTTTCTCCTTCTTAAGGGTATATATAAAACCTCTGAAGGAGCAGCAGAGGCTTTTGAGCAGTAACTAACAAACTTTAGGTTGGAAGTTTCAGATGCAGCTCTGGCCTTGTCTGAACTGAGTTAGGAAGCCATTCCTACCTTTATAACGGGGCAAGCTATTGCTGCTGCATTTAAGGATCCGTGTGGCTGGCCTGTGCGGCTGAGGGAGAGCAAAGCCTGAGGCAGGCAGGGCAGGCTTCGGCCTAGTTTTCAAGCCTGTAACGGTTCAGACCGAGGCTCTCGAAAATCACAGCAAAGCTCTACCGAAGGGAGTCTCTGCTGCGCGCCCTCCAGCGGTGCTCCAGGGTTTTGCATTCCCCGATCTGATCCTAATTCCTTCCAACCCCGGATACATCCAGAATACTGAATTGCTCCCTGTTTCGTTTCGTTTTTTCTCCAAAGCAACTTGTCAGGAAGGACTTTGGAGGCCATTGAGAACAAGACCTAGTTATAAACCCAGTACCGGGAAGGAAAAGATGGAGGCCCTCGCTGCTGTTTCCCAGGACCTGCCTTTCCTTGCGATCCACCAGCACTTGATCTCTCCCCCTCGCCCCGCTTCTCATGCTCCTTGCCAGGCTCGCCCCTGGTTCTGGCCCCCTCCCCTCCTTGCTGGGGAGAGTCAACGATGCAGCTAACATTACAACTTGCATATAGCTCTAAAGCAGGGGTGTCCAACCGTGGCAACTTTAAGCCTGGAGGACTTCAACTCCCAGAATTCCCCAGCCAGTTGGCTGGGGAATTCTGGGAGTTGAAGTCCTCCAGGCTTAAAGTTGCCACGGTTGGACACCCCTGCTCTAAAGAGAAAGCCCCCCCCCCGCCTTTCCTGGATCGAAAGGTGGTGGTGACAACCAGTTCCCTCCTTCCTCGGCCGCTTCCCGCCACTACGCCTCAGGTGAAAAGGCGCCCGGCCCAGCTCTTCGAGTTGGCTATATAGCAGCCACAAGCAGCAACGGGAAGAGAAAGGAGGCGTGAAAGCGTCCCGAACATCTGGATGGGGGGAGTCCTGGTTCAATCTCCTCAGCAATGTCCCCCGTTCGCCTCCTGGTCCTCGTTTCCCGCCCTTAGATCCTGGTGGGAGAGAGGGGGTGGGGGCTCGCCCCCACCCCCGCCTACAGCCCTTCTGGCTTTAGGAGAAGCCGCCCCGCGAAGGGGTTTAAGCCGCCCCAGCCCCCTCGGGGGAGGCAGGGTGTTGCTGATCTGCTCCAGGGAAGCCCCGAGCTGTAAGGGAAAACCCTGCGCCACGAGTCCTTTCGCAGAGGTATAAAACCCGGGTGTGGAGGGGGGTTGTGTGTGAGGAGACATGTCCCTCCCTCCTCGAAGCCGCTTGTCCCGCTGGGTTAGAACTACATCCCGGAGAAGCTTTTTTTCCCTTTTCCCCCGGGCACAGAAGAGCTGACTGGAACTAAACCCGAGGAGTCGATCTCGGAGCGGAGAGCTACCGCGGGGTAAGGGACCACTTTGCTCCCGTCCTCTTAAGCCGTCGGACTTCAGCTCCTGACCCTCGTTTCCTCCGCGGTGATTTTGCTACCTTATTCTGCCCCGCTCCTCCTACCCCCCACCTCCCTCCTTCCCCACGGTTTTTGCCTGTGGGACTCAGCCTATCCTTGATATGCCCGGGCGCTTTCTTGAAACCGCCGGTGGTACCACGGCGGAAGCCGCTTGGGCTTCGCTTCTCTTCGCGGCGAGCCGGCAAGACGCCTGGCGAGACTTCAGGGAAGCGCTTCTCTCCGGACGGGGAGGGGTGTGTGTGTGTGTGTGTGGAAAACCTGCCTCGGGGATAGCCGGCAACTTTGGCGGAGATGCAACCAGCTGCGGAGCAGAAGCAGGCGAGTCCCGGCTCCTTTGAAATCTCGCCAAGCATCTTAGCTGCCTGGGATGGGAAAAGGCGAGCAAGGCCGCTGCAGTCGCCCTCGGGGAGTGGGGAGAGGGGGCGCGGAGCTCGGCTTTTGTGCTCATCCTGCCAGGCTGAGGAACGCGCCCGCCCGCCCGACCCGAAACGAGAGTTTAGCGAAGGTTTTTGAGCGGGGCAGGCGGACGCGTCTTCCAAGCGCCTGAGGATGGAGGGCAACCGACTCCAAGTCCCAGCCTGCGCTGCTTCCTCCGCTGCACCTGGCTCAGGTATGGGAGAGGCAGGTCGCAGCACGTCACGGACAGGACAGGACGGAGCGCGCAGAAACTCGCACATTAACGCATGCAGGCACCCGCTCCGGGACGGGGAGGGGGGGAAGAGGGGGGGGTAAGCGGGGTTGGCAGGCAGATCAAAAGCCCTCGACCGACCCTGTTGGCACCGAATCCCGGAGCTGGGCTGGTGCAGGATGGACTTGCTGCTGGCATTGTCCCCGGGCACCTGTTCTGTGGCATGGGGAAGATTATAGCCCGGCTGGGGTGCGGGGAGGGATTGCTGCCGTTCCTGTGTCCCTTGTACTGAGAGTGATGGCGTCAGGAGGCCACGGCGAAGCCCAAGCCTGCGTCCAGAATGGCAGCTCGAACCTCAGTGCCCTCTCCAGAATGAAGGGGGCCGTCCCAAGATAAAAGGATCCTCCCCGCTCGGCTTCTCTCCCTATATTGGAGCGCCTGCGTGTCGGACCCCGGCAGGGGTCGCTCTTTCCAAGGGAGTGGGGGGGCTCTTAGCGATGCAGGCGGAGCACGGTAAGGTAGTCTGCTTCTCTCCCCCCCCCCTTTTTTTTTTCTTTCTTTTTTCTTTGGGGTGTGTGGAAGAAGAGGAACCTCTCTTGGATCTCCCATTCTCTAGCCCCAACTTCAAAGGTCTGTTAGCCTGCAAGAAGGGCGGGGAGGGCGGGGGGAGAGAAATCTACCGGAGCTGGCCGGGAGAGAGCGAGCCTTTGAAGTGCCCATCAGCCGCGGGCCGGCACTCGGGTTACAGCTTCTTGGCCCGGGGCCCGGTGGGACGGGCGAGGAAGGGAACTTTGATCTTGGTTACTTCCGCACAGCGCCCTCTAGGCCCGGGCCCGTCCAAACGCTTCCTTGCAGCGACGCGGCGCCTCTGCCTCCAACATCCTCCGTCGTTCGAACCCAGGTCCAGCTGGGCATCATCATCATCACCCTTTCTCTGCTTCGAGGATTGACCCCGCCATGGTGCCCTGGGCCACGCTGCTCCTTTTGGGGCTGTTGTTCTGCTGCTGTTTGGGTCACAGCAGCCAGACGGGAGCGCCTCGGGTTTATCTCACCTACAAAGGTAAGCTTAAAGTCGTTCAAGTGAGTCCCGGGTAAGACTGTATTTTTGCCTTTCGGTGGCGCCTCCTCTCCTGGGTGGGCATGCCAGTATTGGGAGAAGAGAGAAAGCTGCAAGGGGGCACTGGGGTAGAGAAGGGTGAGGCATGGCAATCCATTGCAAAACTCTTGACAGAATAGAGAGCTTTTTTCTGTTTGTGGGAAGAGAGCCTGGTGATATTCAAAAATCAGGAAAGTAGCTGGTAGCCCCTTTTCAGACTAATAAAATTGATTTGTGGGGAAAAGTGCAACCTTCTGATATTGGGGTTCTTCTCTTTGTTTCTTAAAGACTTATATGCCTACTGTTAGTCACCCAGCCTGTTAGCCTAGATAACGGATTTAATGGCAGCAGATTATCTGAAGGGATAAAAACCAAAAATTAAGAAAATAAATTAGACAAAAATAGTCTTTCAAAGACCAATAATGAATCTGCTGTATATGACTATGAGTTTTTATTACAAGGAATTATCCTTAGATTGGTTGGACTAAGCCTAAAAGACTGTTCCTAAATTAGACTGGTACGTGGTAGAGAGTGCATTTTTCAGGAAGTCCGGAGAAAATTTTGGTTTCCTTCCTTCCTTCCTTCTTCCCTCTCTCTCTCCCTCCCTTCCTTTCTATTGGAAATGAGGAAATTGTAACAAGTTCCAAGGTTTTACTGTGAGAAAGGAAAGCAGGAAGAATACTTCTTTAACAACTAAATAACATTGTTAAAGTAAACCATGGTCTTTCTCAAGATGACAATTCCTGATAATTTTGTCGTGGTTTTCTTGGCAACAGAGTGGAACTGGTTTGCTGCTGCCAACCTTGAGATTTCCTTGTAGTCACCCATTCAAATTGAACTAAAGATACTCTTTGGGAAGATTGTCTAACTGCTGTTTAGTGCTAAAAGGGGCGATTATGAAAACACAATGACTGGCTCACCAATCATTTTAACTATGCACTCTGATAACTTGAGTAAACATTTTGGCTCTCCCAGGAATGGATTCTTATCATGGGGAAAGGAATTATTCCTGCATCTTATCACTGCTCGGCTTATTGATACTGGTGCCTAAAGTATTCCTAGCTTTGATTGGGGAGGTCCAGGAAGGCAAGAAAATGTTACTTTAATACTAAATCAGTCTCAGCCTAACTGATTCATAGACAGTCTATGAGGATAAAAAGAGATAATCCCCAGGTAAGCTCCCAACAACAGTTTAGAGGAAAGTGAGAAGTCTGCTGTTATCTTAAAAAAAAAAAAAAACCTACAGTACAATTGGATTCTGGTGGGACAGCAAATATTGACTGTAATGGCTTTGTTTGGCTGAAACCAATAATCTGCTTCTTTTTGCCAAGAATTCCTTCCACCTCTAGTGTCAAACCTTGGAGATTTGCAGAATAATTTCTTTTCTGTGAGTCAGCTGCTACATGGTGTGTGTGTGTGTGGATCTTGTTGTCAAAGAGAAAGTTTGCAGTCATTTTTAGCAAGGCAGCAGATCTAATTTCATGCGTCAATCTCTTTTTTTAAAAAATTTAATATTATTTATGGCAACGGCCACGGGTTCCTGTGGCCGTCTTATGTTGGACCTAATCAAAACAGATACAGACGTTAACAGTACCCGGCCTTGTTTCAAACCACTGCGTCTATACATTCTGAAGAGCAGCAAGTTTTGCATCAGCAAAATGCAAAGGGCGTATAATTTCAAGATCCCATATTCTCAGATTTCTGACCTGAGATGGCCAGTTGTACCTTTAAAAAAAAAAAAAAAGGCTAACTATGGATTATAGATTTTCTCAGTGGCTTTATGGTTTAAAACACTCTAGGGTGCTGGTGAGTGTTATATGTGCAGAACCACTTTAAAGATAGTTTAGCCATGTGGGACCCAAGGCAGCCAATCAAAGCAGCTTGTCTGTGCATGATGGATGCATCAATTTGTGGCTGTCAACACACAGAGTCACCCTCTTGCTTGTTTCTGTATTGCTAATCATTGTCTGGATGGATTGTGTTTTTGCTGCGAAGAGTATTTTTGTACAAGGGGTGTACAAATTACTGCTGTGTAGGCACATCATACCGTCATCGGTGGGTCCGTCTGCCTGCTTCGGCAAGCATTCTTCCCACCCCCCAAAAAATACCCAGTGACCTTGCTGGGTTCCCCTACACTCCCCTCTGTTCTTGGGGATTCCGGCATCTAATTACTTGCCAGCCACTGGGGGAAAGGATTTCCCAGAAGAGCTTAAAATACCCAGCATGCCATACAGAGAAGGGACTAGAACGTGGATGGATTCCCCTTCCTAAAGCACATTGTGGGGCAGGGGAAAAGAGAGGGAGCTTGGCTTGGAGAGGAGCTTAACGGCTAGGCTGTGCATGCCACGTTCCCTGCTATAGATACCCTGCTGCCGTTCTCACTGTAGTTGCTTTGTCGTCCTTTCCTTCAACTATGAAAATGTAGCTCATGTGTACATGTGAAAGGGAGGGGAGGGGATGCATAAAGAAACAGCAAGAGCCTTGGCCAAAGGACAATTCATTCCTTTGGGCGGCAGCAGCCTTGGCTATAAAAGGCAAAGCTCCAGACATCGCTCTGGTTTCTCTGTACATGCGCATGTGCCCGAATGGATAAAGAGACACGCGCCCCACTCTGTGTGCTTGCTTAGGCTCGTGGACCGTATCATGTGCAACTAGTGAAGGGGTCAGGGGGGACTTGGGTCTTCCTCCCATGGAACTGGGCAGGTTGTGTGCCACCTCTGGCAGGAAGGTTTCTGGTGAGAAACCTGATCAGCCTGAGTCCACCTTGGGATCACTCTGGGGAGGCAGGTGTCTTCCATGGGAGGTTTTCCACCAGAGTCCATAGCTCAAGTCATGTTGGTTATTCTGGGTTTGGGGGATGGTGGCAGCAAGTACAACAGCACGTCCCGATGATTATGCTCGCTATGGTTTAAGCAAGGTCTGGCAGCATATTTGGATTAAGTGGACTCTGTAAGGAGGTGCTCCTGCTAAGACAGGCCCTTTGATTATCACAGTATATTAAAGTTTTTGGCATGACTGGTTATAACTCAATAGTCTATCTTGTTCCAAGGTTTGCCACGCAAAATAATTCTGCCTGTTCATTCTATGAAACAGGTGAAAGACAAATGGCGAGCAGAATGAATTATGCAGAATCCAATTTGGGTCGGTCACTGGGACCAGAGGTTCCAAGCTTTTGGACTGGTGCTGGAAACCTCTCTCTTACCAGAATGTGTGCTTTGAGTAGAATTTGTGCTGCGCCTAGTATTGATATGGTGCCTGGTTGTGTGGGGCTTTTTAGTTGTTCATTAGGGTATTGATGGCCAGTTGTGGGTCAGTCACCAGAAATTTAGTCTTCCGGCCATCCACACCCCAATCAACAACTCAAAAAGCCACACACAAACAGGCACCACATAAATATTATGCAGAGAATAGCCCAAAGCACACATTCTGGCGAGAGAGACGTTCCCCAAGAACAGGCTCCAGCACAAATCCAAAAGATCGGAAGATTAAACCTCAGGTTCCGGTGTCTGACACATATTGGATCGTGCAATATTATCCTGGGACACTTATATTTGCCTTCATTCATGGAAATGAATTGTTTTCTCGTTGAACCTCACTCTTGCCAAAAACTCAGCTTTAGCCAGCTATTTTCTCTCGGCTTTAGCTCTTTATGTAGGCAGGTTGGACCTGCCCTTATACAGACCAAGGCCAATGCTGGGTTATAGGTAAGAGAGGGAAGGGATTATTAGAGAGTTGAGCTGGTGATGGGGCATACAGCTGCCCCAGGCTCGCTCCTGAGCAATCCTGCTACCCTTTTGGTGCAATGGAAAATGCTATCCATTTCCTAAAGATGAGACAGAATACTATAAAGTATGGAATAAATTATATCAATGGTGGGGAAAAAGGAAGGATCTAGAACCAAAAGAAAGTAGGGTTGGCAGAACAGAAGATTAGAAATAGAAAACATTGTATCAATGTATAAATCTGTATAAAATATCTATTCTATGCCATAATATGTATGACAAACAGGATTGTCAGGGCGATCACATCACATCCAATGGTTTTAACAATTTAATCAATAAAACTTTTTCAAAAAAAGAAAGAAAGAAAGAAAAAGAAAATGCTATCCATTTCCAGTGCTGGAAGCACCCTCAGCTGCCATTCTGCTCCATTTCTGGATAATGGCACAAGCCAGGGGAGGTCCATATCAGGTGGCCAAAAATCCTGTCCACCCATGTCCTCTCTGCAATATAAAGGATAATAATCCTGATTTCTTTTCCTGGGTTATTGTAGGAAGTGCCATTATATGATAACTAACTCTGCTTCCCCTACTGAAAGCTCTAGCAGGGCGGCTCAGGATATAAAATGGCACCCTCTTCTACCAACTACATAAATTTAAAAAAATTGCTGAATCTCACTTCAGAATGAGTGATGGGACGGCATCTCTCTCATAGCAGAAGGCACCTTTTTAAGCTTAGGAGGTTAGGCAACCTGGGTCTCTTCTCTACAGAAGGGAACATCTAAAGTGTTCCTTCGTTTCCAATCGATTTACCTCCTGAGCTTTTTTCTTTGGGTTTCGTTTTGCTTGATAGAGAAACTAATCCTGACTAACGTATATTATGGTTCACCCTTCAAATAACACAGAAATACAAATCACAGTTCTGTGATTGCAGAAGTAATTAGTTATCTGAGCAGAATTCAACTTGCTTGGGATATTTCGTTAGGGTGGTGGTGGAGTTAAGGCTAAAAAAGATCCATTATTAAGCCCAAAGAGCTTCAGTCATCATGCCAAAGACCAACAACGTGCTGACCAGTTGCACTTCCTAGACACATATTTCCCATTGACTGTTTTGGCAGCCTGCAGCCTGCTTTAGTCCGCCTGCAAGATGACAGATGGTTCTAATGTTTCCTGATTTCTTTTTTTTTTTTTGTAAAAATTTTATTTGGCTTTTCACAAATGTTTCCTGATTTCTTGCTTGCACCTCCAAAGGCCATCCCTCCTTTTCCCCAAGTGCAGGGGGCCTATGAAATCGAACAATAAGGGGTTTGTGGGACCCAAGGCCTCCATTTCTGCCAAGGCAGACTCCTACCTAAAGGCTTCCTTGTCTGCAACAGAATGGACTTCTTCTGGATATGGAAATTCCAGGTGGTTAAAAAAAATGGTGAAGGGGCCTCTGTGGATTTTACTCCACTAGTCATAGACGACTTTAGGGACTGTGCTCATCTTTGTGAGCCAGCGTTGTCTGAAGATGTTTCTGCAGTCATGTGGGCAGCGTGATATCATGGAACGTTGTTACCTTCCCACTGAAGTGATCCTATTTATCTACTCACGTTGGCATGTTTTCAAACTGCTAGGTTGGCAGGAGCTGAGGCAAGTAAAGGGAGCTCACTCCATAGCGTGAAGCTCAGGTCTCAAACCTGGACTGCTGGCTTTCCAGCCAACAAATCCAGTGTATTAACCGCTGAGCCATTGCTCCACCAATTCCAGATGGCCTCCATGAAAATCTTGTGAATGGATTGTTTTCCCTGTGCCACCAATGATTTCCACCCACACAATCCTGATGGTACAGCAGTTGCACCTGAATTATTTATTTTGTCCCAGAGAAGTCCATTAGGGGAGTGAGACCGTCTTTATCTGATGTCCAATAAACCTCTATTCTCATTATCAGCATTCCGTTGGTGATAAATGGATGCAGGAGGATGAAGCATTGGCAAGATGCTTTCAAGAGGTTCTGCTTTGATGTTCTCCATCACAGTCAAGAATACCTGATAATCTAACATTGTTAGGTTGTCTTAGAAGAGATTAGTGCCACTACTATATACCCCCAGTGTTATATAATGGGCACTGTATATCAAAACTGGGTAGTATACATGATACAGTCTAACCCTGGGCATATTGCCATTATTTCTTGGGGCGAGCATGATAGTCTCCCACCTGCCATGTGTTAATGCCTGGGGAATTCCATCAGGTTTCCAGAGTTCCTTCCCAGCTTCCAGAGAAGAGATGGGAGATGTCAGCTGAACTGGACAGAGAGAGGACAGATTGGTCAGATTCCTGCAATTCTCCTCTCGCCTTGGTTGTTTCTTTAATTCAATTTCAATTCCTCATCTCCCCAGACTCATCTCTCCCCCGCATCTGTTCCTCTTCAACCTCCTGGAAATCTGCTTTTCTTCTCGGCTTTAGCCCACTTGCCTAGAGGGATTAGGCCAATTTTGGTCCCTGATCTCTGCATTCTTGCCTAGACTTGACTACAGAGCATAACTGGGCCTGGCTGGTGTCCTCTGGCCTCATCCCCAAGGTCACCACAGGTGGGAAGTTCACCACATCGCTCTCTGATCTGTGCCCATGGAATGTGGCTAGGGGATTGCTGGGGGATTTAGACTCTTTGCTGTACCAGCCGCTGAACACCCCCACTCACCCACGTTGGCTCCGCCTTTGCCACTTCAAGAGACCAAAATACCCCTTGAGCTCAGCCCAAGCCAGCCCACCCCACCCATCACGTGGGCCAACATGATCCAGTTGCTGCCCTTTCTGTGTGCGAGGAGAGTGGGGGGGGGGGCAAAGGGTTAAAAAAAAAGGCAGATTAGGATTCTGGGTTCTTGTCTTTTGTATGGTCAGGTGGACAGTGGGCAAGGGCAAATTCATCACATAGGACTGTCCTCTTCCAGAAGGATGGCCAAGGGGCCAGATATCTCTAAGAAAGTAGGGGACCTTTTGGGGGGGGACCTTGCTCAGATGAAAATAGTCGTAGATGGGAAGAGTAAGGAGAAGTGAAGACCGTAGAATTGCCCATCAGCGTTGAATCTTCAGGCAGCATATTGAATGAGTTATCAAGTTATAGCTTTCCCCACTCTAGTAAGATAACCAAAGTTCGCTTTACATCGGAGGTCTCCAAACTTGGCAACTTTAAGACTTGTGGACGGAAGTCCACAAGTCTTAAAGTTGCCAAGTTTGGAGACCCCTGCTTTACGTAAAGATTCCTAAAAAATGTATTTAGGTGGAAGCCTGGCCTCTCTTTTTGTCAGTGTGTAAATGGTGTCCTACTCCTGAGAAGTAGGCGACAACGAGGCTGCTCCTTGACTCTGAGGCTCTCCCTCCACAGAATTGTTAGAGACCCGCACTGCTCGCCCTTTCAGCTTCAACTTTAACACCAGTGATTATCGCATCTTATTGGTGGACCAAGACCAGGAACGTCTCTATCTGGGGGCACGAGATTTTCTGGTGGCCTTGGACCTTCACAACATCAACAAGGAGCCACTGATTGTAAGTCAGGGTGGGGGATGGGAAATCCCTCTGGATCAGTTCAGAATGTCGATCATGTTAGCATTGATGATGTTACTTAATTTGGGTAATAAAACATCTACAAGAAAACAACCAAGCTCAGAGAGGAAGAAAGACCTCTCGTGTTCATCAGGCCCAACGTTTTTCTGCAGTGGCTGCTAACTGCCTTGGGTTGGGTTGACAGATGCCATAGAGTAAACAAGGCAGGGGGATAGGTATATCCCACTTATATATCTTGCAAGATGGATAGGATTCATTGGGTTGTAGCTCAAACTAAGAAAGGCCAACTGTAAAAGGAGCTGGAGAAGCAATAAGCCCAAAGGAGCAGCATCTCAAGATGACCCTACTTTCTCTCTCTCTTTATTTCTTCAGATCCATTGGCCAGCATTACCAAACCAGGAGAATGAGTGTCGCTTGGCAGGGAAAGGGCAGAGAGTAAGTGGCAATGGTTACCCTGTACCTAGTGCGTTTATTGGCTTGGCTTCAATGCATCTGTGGACTGAAAATATGTTCGGTTTTGAGTGTCCAAAAGCTATCCAATTTCTTGCATCTTTGGAAGGAAAATAGTAACTCTCAGTTGCTAGGTTTTTGTTTTTTTATTCTACACAATCCAGGATCCTTAATCTATGTATTCCTGAGAAGATGGAGACTGTATTAACGCCTGCCTGGCAACTCCTTGTGTCTTCCAGCTCATGTTTTCCTTCTTCTTGTCCTGTAGGGTGAATGTTTCAACTACATACGGCTGATGGAGCCTTTGAACCGTACTCATCTCTATGCCTGCGGAACGGGGGCTTATCATCCAGTCTGCATCCTTATCAATCGTGGTTGGCGCTCTGAAGTAAGAAAACAGACCCACGACCCGACAATGTCTTCCTGCTGGAAAAGAACCATAGAGTATCTTAGCGATAGAAAGGCATCTCTCTCTCTCTCTATTCTCAGTCTGTGGCACCTTTGAGGAACTTTGAGGAAGATAATCAGAGCAGAATAGGAATTAACTCAGCTGGCTGGTGGTCTGCCTTGATATGAGGTCACTTCTATGAAGGGACAGTCGAGAAAAGAGGGCAGGGCAAAGACAGAATTTGGAAGCAGGGACTGGAACACTTACCCTGAAAGTGACTTCATTTCTATATGACTTGAAATCAAAGTAGGCTTTCAGGATGATGTTCCTGTTGTCCTTTCCCTGTTTTCTTCTCCACAGGAATACCTGTTTCGCACAGTGCCTCATTCACTGGAACCAGGCAAGGGGAAATGTCCTTACGACCCCCGGCAGTCCAGCATGGCTGTGCTTATCAGTAAGTAGCTTTGAGTGAGTTGAGTTGGATGAAGTATTGCTAAGATACAAAGAATAACTCTGCTGCTGTATAGGTACCCTTCTGGTCAATATCCATGTGGAGGCTGTGTTGTAGCTGTTAAGCCCAAGCTGCTTCTTCCTGGGTGGCATGGCCGCCCTCCATAGCTGTCATATGATCCCACAAAAAAAAAAAATGGTGATTGGTTTAAGCAGTTGCTGACATGTGCTGTGTGAGTGTGTGTCCGTCCGTGTGTCCATGTGCTCTTTTTAATTGCAGGTTTCCTTTGAATCTGAATTACCGCACAACCCTGCTATCTATAGCTCCTATCTGGTCTTTGTGGCTTTTGGTTGTTATCAGGGCTGCAGGAAGTAAACAGCTGACTGGAGGGGAACAAAGTACTTGGGAAAGGTCTCTGCGAGAGAAGCTTTCATTAATTGCACAGAAATGCTTGGGATGGCTGAGGTCTCATATTCATCCCTGGCATTTCATTTGAAAGGATTGGAGGGAGCAGAGCTGAGAAGTACCATTGTCTGACACCCTGGCAAGATCGTGTCTGTAGGCAGCAGCAGCGGCTGCATCTATCAGAAGCTTTACTGATGCTCCAACAATACCATTCCTGTGATGATGACATAGCTGAAATGCACCAATACGTCCTGATGTCACAATATCTTAGGCATAAATTGTGGCCTTGGTGCAAATGGCATCAACACACCCAAGCCTACTCGATCATTTCACTACCCCACCCTCAAGGCCATCCATGCTGTTGAGTAGATTTTTTGACAAAGCCTAAGGCACCTCCCTGTATTTTAATGTTCTCAAAACTCCAGATCTTACAGAGTCCCCCTGATTATGCCTGCACATGATTACTCCCAATGATGTTCCATTGTTCCTCTTCTTCCTGACCCACCCCCTCCAGATAACACGCTGTATGCTGGAGTTCACGTGGATTTCATGGGCACCGATGCTGCCTTGTTCCGGACCATGGGACCACGCCCAGCTGTACGTACAGAGCAGCATGATTCCCGGTGGCTCTACGGTAGGAGGCCAAACACCATCTAGAGAAAAACCAAGGGGGAAATTGGACTGAATGATGAGATAAAGAGACCATGACGGAGAACATATAGAAGAACGAATTCTTGTAGCATGAATATCTTATGCAGTGGGGGGTGGGAGGGGGGAGGATAGTGCCAGGATTTGCCAGTCACCCAGAAAAATAGTAGAGTAGCCTTTGCCAGGGCAAGGGCTGTTCTTGGAGTTTGACTGGCAATCCAGATGTTGGCAGGAGCAGGAGAACCATGTTGTGTTGAAAGCAACTTCATACGATTGCTCCCCCATTGATGTGAAGCTGCTCCTGTCCAATTAAAAATTGTACTCTGTTGACTGCAAGACATGGCTTCCGGGTGCTGCGTCCACTAACAGAGCCTGCAGCCAATGAAACACCTCTGCCAAAGAGCCAAAGTCAGCAGACTTGATTTTTCTCTCCTTCATCTTATTGTAGTCTCTAAAAGGCCTCTGTCGGTTGGTCTGCAGACAAAAGCACCCCAAGGCGCAGGAGTAGACAGTGACCTGCAGAGGAACTGTGCATATTAAGGAGGGGGACCTTATACTTTGGACTTGCTTTATGGCAGCATCTCTTCCCAAAAGTTTGCTTCAGGCTAAACTAGAGTGTTTGCAGTCTCCATCTGGTGGTGAACCCATGCAATGGCATCTCTTTCCCCCTTCCTCAGACCCCATTTTCCTCCAAGCCCACGTCATTCCTGACAGCTCCGACCACAATGATGACAAGCTCTACTTCTTTTTCCGTGAAAAAGCACTGGAGGGTGCCGTGGGGCCTGCCGTACTCGCTCGGGTGGGACGGGTGTGCCTGGTGAGCAGAGTGGGATTTCATCTTTGCTGTGGGGGGTGGGGGTTGGGGCAGGGTTGGGCAAGGCAGACTGAGAAGAAGGGTGAGGCCACCGGGAGCTCCTGCTGGAGGTGTGTGCTTTGCTTGTGATCTCTTACGTTCTACTTAGAGATCCTAAAAAGCACCCAAGGGAATGAAAGGTTTGACTCAGGAGTCAAACCAAGCTTGACTTCCACTCTATACTAGGAAGGAAGAATTGCCTACTGCTTGTAAGCCTCCCTCTTGAAGGTGCCACGCTGGATCTTTAAGAGCAAACAAGTTTGGCAAATGTTGATGGGACAGGAATGTTAAAGTCTTCTGTGAGACATAAAAAGGGTCACATGATAAGGACTCCCCCCCCCCATAAGATTTCGCAAAGTAGCAATCAACTTTGGAGAAGGAAAAATAAAGGGTGAAAAGAGCCAGCCTTACAACAGCAACTGAACAGAGAAGACGAAGCAAACGGAGTGGCCCTTGGGGGTGGTAGATGAAAACGTGTTGAGGGCAAGGGAAAGACACAAAGAGATACAAGCAATTTTGTCCCTTGCCTGTTGCAGAGTACATACATACCCTATAGACAGTGTAGATGCAGTGGTGGGATTCAGCCAGTTCGCACCAGTTCAGGAGAACCAAGCTGTTAACTTTCTGAGCTGTTTGGTGAACTGGTTGTTGGAAGAAATCGTCAGGGCAGAGAACAGGTTGTTAAGTTATTTGAATCTCACCACTGCGTAGATGGTAAGTGGACACGTATCCCTTCTGCTCTCCGGGGATATACAATCATGAACACAATCTACTGGGGTGTTTCCTTAAGAATCATCCCTGGTAGATTTTAAATTTTCCCAGCAAATGGAAAGATGGTCAGTGCAACCCTATAAATTGCTGCGTTGCAATTTAGGGTGAGTTCTCAGGAGTGCAGGGAGTGCGAAGGGCTGAAATGCTACTGCACAGCCGAATAGCTTGTTTGGCGCTGGGGAGGCCCAGGTCCACAATTAGAAGAGGGAAATGAGATCTTCCCCACAGTCCCATGTTGCAAAAAAAAAAAAAAAAAAAAAGTATTTAATCTGGAGATTTCAAATCAAAGGTGAGCAGTTGTTCCACCCAAAAGAATTCAGCCTTTAGCACGCCAGCAACCATATGTAGAAAGTCGGGTGGGGCCAGGATTAAAACTAAATTTGATTTAATAACATACATTTCAATTCAATTATATTTAAATTTATTTCATTGAATATTTATAAAATGGTGATTCCTTGTCTTTTAATAACCCCCCCCCCCCTTTGGTCATGTTGTACATTGCAATTTGGTGACAGCTGTTGGAAGAATCACAAATTTTGGAGACCACATGCCATCATTGTACCTATTGAGCCGTGGTGGCACAGTGGTTAGAATGCAGTACTCAGGCTACTTCTGCCGGCTGCCTGCAATTTGGCCGTTCAAATCTTACAGGCTCAAGGCTGACTCTGCCTTCCATCCTTCTGAGGTTGGTAAAATGAGGACCCAAATTGTTGGAGGCAATAGGTTGACTTTGTAAACCACTTAGAGAGGCTGGAAAGCACTGTCTAAGTGCTATTGGCTGTAGAGTTAAAGCTTCCCATTGCACTCAGTTGAGGCCTTCAGATTTGCCCCGAACTTGGAAGAAGTCTTTCTCAAACAGACTCATGCTGGCTTGGGTCAATGGTAGGTGCAATCCCATTCATCTAGTGGTCTTAGGATGGAGTAAGCTGTTCTATTAGGTATCCTTTTACCCTGTACCTTGATTCAGCCTAATTTTTGCTGCTCACAGCCTGCAAGCTGAAACATAATTCCCAGGTGCAAGCAGCTGTTTTCACTCCCTTGCAGCTCAAAAGCGGTCCCATATCTGTCTTTCCTCAAGGTTTATGCATCTGTGGAATCTCGGGGATCGTCCTAGTAAATCTGTTGCGTTTTTTCCAGAACGATGATGGTGGACAGCGCTCCTTGTTGAACAAGTGGACGACGTTCCTTAAAGCCCGTCTGGTGTGCTCTGTGATTGGAGAGGATGGCGTGGAGACTTTCTTTGACGAGCTGCGTGAGCCCTTCTTTTGGACAGAGAGAGTTTTTGTTCTTGGGAGAAGAGGGGACAGGGTTGAGGTGTAGTGATCGCGGTGAAGGCCTGGAAAATTGGGCCTTGGTAAAAGAGGCGGGGCTGAGTTGTTCAAGGATGTGTGAGCCAGAAATTCTGCCTAAAGTTTGGAGAGAGATTCCAGATGAAGGGCTTAAAGATGGACTGTGCTTAAGCAGTGACCAAAAAAACCCAACCCCAACACAGAAAACAGCCATTGAAATCTAGCATTATGGCCATTTAAAAAGTATTTTCTGCCTTAAGTGTTGATGCTGAATTTCAAGCCAATGTCATCTAGCACCTGTTTGGATTTGGCAGTGCTGTTGGCCCTGGCCATTGTATAAACAGTCCCTGAATCTAGTATGTGAAATGGCCATTAAACACACAACACATACAACACACACAACACACACACTTATTTAAACATCTTTCTCTTTCATTTGTTTCTTAAAATAACTTTCTCATGCAAGCTGGCAACTGGGAGCATTTGCAATTCCTAAACATCTGGAAGACTGCCGGTTGGGGAAGATAAGCCTCAAAGCATGAACTAGATCTGTCCATGCTGACTGGGGAACCCTGGGAGTTGAAGTCCATACATCTTCAGGTTGTCAAGACTGTGAAACGCCGTCCCAGAGCTCTGCAGGGCAAACCTTGCACACACATCTCCTTCGAAGTGCTCGACTGGTTTGTTTCCTTCCCTCAGGTGATGTTTTCCTTTTGCCGACCCAGGATGAGAAGCATCCCTTGCTCTATGGGGTCTTTTCCAGCCTGGGGTGAGTAAAGCCCATGCGATGGGGTTGGGAAGACCTTGCGCAGGAGTCCCAGCCTCAGTTCCTCTGTCCTTCTGGCTCTGCCTCTTCTCCTCCAAGGTCAGTGTTCCGTGGCTCGGCTGTCTGTGTTTATTCCATGGCTGACATCCGCACTGTCTTCAACGGACCCTTTGCCCATAAGGAGGGACACAACTACCAGTGGGGGCCGTACACAGGACGTGTGCCTTACCCTCGTCCTGGAGCCGTGAGTCTCAAACATCTTACTCTCCAAGTGTTCAAGATTTCATTTCCTGTTTCCTCTCGTTCTGTAAACTCCTTCCAGTAACCTCTTGGCTCGCTCCTGATTCTGAGCAAAGCAAGCAGGAAAAGAAAACTGAATCCTAATTCTTTCATTTTTCTCCAGTTATGAGTTTATGGGATCCTTTTTTCCTTTTTTTTTTTTTTTTTTAGTGCCCGGGAGGAACCTTCACCCCAGGACTTCGCTCCACACGTGAGTTTTCTGATGAGCTGGTAACCTTCGTGCGGGCCCATCCCTTGATGTTCCATGCAGTCTATCCTCTCCAGCGCCGTCCCCTCCTGGTGAGGACCAATGTCCCCTACAGCTTCACCACCTTGGCTGTGGACCTGGTGGATGCCGTGGATGGGCGCTACGAGGTGCTCTTCCTTGGCACAGGTATGTCCAGCACTTTGCAATTCCACCTGGGGACCAGCTCTCACTTTTTAGTTTCTACTTTTTAGTTTTGCTACTTTTTAGTTTCTCATTCTAAAAGGCAAAAAGACTTGCAATCTCAATTACGTTTTGATTCTAAATAATAATGATGAGAACAATAATAGAAAGTAATTACAACCAGACCAACAAATATATACCCAGATTCAGTTCACCCAAGATCAGAATACAAGAAAACGCCCAATTAAAAATTACTAATTGACCAGACAGTGAAAGTTATTCCAACAGCTATGACAGGGTTGGCTTCTACATTAGCAGGTTGTAGTCAAACCACCAAGCTCATTATGGTAACTAAGTGGAACTAGGTAAGTTTTATAAAATAAAAAAATCAGTTGACAAATTGTAGAAAAAATATATGTTTTCCTTATCCAAATTATCATAATTTGGGTAGGAGGTAGAGAATTAAATTCAGGTATCCAACTTGATAGGATACAGCAGAACATGAGAACCAAGGACACAAGCAAAAGGGTATCCTATGAAGGAGAATTGTTGTAATGTCTTTTCTAAAATCATAGAGAGCAAAGCATTGGAATTTGCTCGGGAGAAGAAGGCCTTCTCTGCAGATGGATGGGGCGTTTAATGAGGTTTTTGGCAGGAGCAAAGGAACTTCTGGACAAGTGCTGGGGATAATATTCCAGGCACTATGGCTAAATAGACTATTAAGTGCTTCAAGTATAGAATAAACACTGAATTCACATCTGAGATAAATTACTTTTTGCTCAAAATCTTCAAAACTTAAATTGGGACAAGAAAGGGTTTCAAAGCAAACTCTTATTTACAGCTTTCAAGGGAACAGAATTTCATAGAAGGGGAGCCCACTGTAAAATAGTCTCCATGTTCCTTTGCCCCCTCCCCATTTCAGATCATTGCTATTTAGAGACGGGGGGGGGGGGGCTTTCACTGGCAAATTGACAGCTTTCTTTCCATTCCCACACAGGAGTGGGTTTTGAAGGTAAAAAGCGCTGTCTTAATTCTCCTCAGAAATAGGTCTATCGTATGCCCTTCACTGAGCAGCATAATCATTGTCTGATGAGTGCTCCTATTTTCTCCCTCCAGACCAAGGTACAGTGCAAAAGGTGATTGTGTTGCCCAAGGAACAAGGGATACTGGAAGAACTGACTCTGGAGGAAGTTGAGGTGTTCAGGGTGAGCAAATAGACAAGCCCAGTGCTGACTTCCCCTTGTTATGTTCGCCATTTTTGCTCTTCTCAAGGTTTCCCCCTCTCTATTGTCGCCTTATAGGTACCAGCTCCAGTGAAGACACTGTGGATATCCTCAAAACGAGTAGGTGGTTGTTCAGGATATATATCGCCAAGGAATTAAACAAGGCACAAAGAATTATTATATAAGAGTCGCCTATCACTGGGGGAAGGAAGAATGCCTTCAGTTCATCAGAGGCAAAGGGATCTGGGAACAGTCGTTGAGTACCAAAAGCCACAGGTTTATTCCACTCTCCTCTTTTTGTAGCAACAGCTCTATGTCTCCTCTGACATGGGTGTTTCCCAGTTGACCCTCCACCGATGCCGGGAGTATGGTGAAGCCTGTGCTGATTGCTGTCTGGCCCGGGACCCCTACTGCGCATGGGATGGGCAACGTTGTGCCCGCTACAGTCACACAGCCAAAAGGTCGGTTTCCAAAATTGCTAGTGCACGTTGCAGAGTTTGGAAGCAAAGCCAACCAGGGCCAGAATTCTGTGTCTGTGTCTCATCTCAGTAAAAGAGCCAGAATCGTGTTGAACGGAGGAGGGAGCAAAACGAGCACTTCTATCCAGTCCATTGCCTGTGAGAAGCAGCATGTGGCAGGACCAATCCTGACTCCTTGGCCTGGATTTTAGCTGTTCCGCCTGATCGAGCTCCATATTTTCTCCGAGATGCATGCCCTATTGCACTGCCTGATGAGAACAGAAATCAGAGTCACTAAGCAGACAAACAGAGGGTTAACCTTACAGAATAATCATGAGACAGACTTTAAGTCATGCACAGATAAACAGAGACATGAGTCAAGGCAGGTTTGTACACATGGCAAGAAAAATTGAGTCAGCTCAAGACAACAGAATTTGGAATCAGAAATTGAAGAACTGCTTGAGTTCTTTTTCTGTTTTCTTTTGACTGAAATAGAAAAAATGTGTTTGTGTGTGTGTATTTATATACTGTATCTCTACATATTTATAAATCTGCATCTCTATGTAAACACACTCATACATACATACATACACAGGGTAACCCAAAAGTCAGGCTCCCCCAGGCCAATCAGGATATATTTTATTATTTTTTTCCCGGATAAAATTCTACTGTACTTAGGTGTGTTCCTTCATGAGCTGGCAGCAGAGGAAATCTTGGATTTTCTAGATTCTCCCAGCAGTCACAAATTACAGTTGCATGTATATGTGTGTATTTGGTGCAATTAATACCAGCAAGGCAGCATCACTTACCCCATTCCCTACCTCGTTCTGTTTCTCCATGCAAACATTGCTTGTGTACCCCTGTGGAAAGGAAATGCTGATTGAGATCAAGTGCCTGGAGAAGAAACAGGCATTGAAAGAGGCAGTTGATTTTCAGGTCATTTGGTCTACTGATGGAACTTAGTTTAGCTCTAAACAAACCGAGGTCTGTTTGCAGACAAAATCAATCCTCTCTGGATTAATTGCCTCACTGAGTTTTCCTGTTTGCCTCAACTCTTAACCTTCCTTGGTTAGCAAGTGTTGTAAACAAGACCATTGTGCGTAAAAGTTGCTTTAAAGACAAGAGCATGGTAGCGTTGCTTTTCTGAAACTTACCATCAAGTCATAAAGAGGAAATATATGGGGAGTAATCGCATCACATTTGTTGGGAACAACTTATTTCCTCAGCTGCTGCGTAAGAGAGTGAGCAATGAAGGGTGTATCTTTTGTCTCTGACCAGGAGGAGCCGTCGCCAGGATATCAAACATGGTGATCCCCTGAGGCAGTGCCGTGGATTTAATGCCAAGGGTAAGTCTCTCCAGCTCTCCCTATGAATGGACGCCAGTCTCTACTTGCCAGCCAATATTGTTTTTGTTTTTAAAAATGGACACAGAAGTAATTTAGCAGCCTGGGAAACAGACTGGCATATGGGATGAAAAGGCACGTTTTTCTCACATCCCTTCCACAGGTTAGGATCTCTAGTGGTCAACATTTTTGGAGGAAACACTGCAAAGAAGGCAGTGAAGTAAAAGTCTAAAGAAAACTTAGCTGTAAGGTTGAGCTGTGCAACTCCAGTCAAATTTTCTTCTTAAATAAGGAGTAATGGGAAGGTCAGCAAACCCAGGTTACAAAAATGTTCACTAGATAACAGCAACAAAGATTTAAAAATGTTCATTCTTTGCACGTCCTCTGGATTTTTGCAGGGCACATCTGCAAAAGTTGTTTTAACGAAGGAGAACAGAAGTACAGGTACTTCTTGGTTAACCACTGTAATTGGGACTGGGAACTCGTCGCTGATTGACACGGTCATAAAGTGCAACATCTTATGAGTGTGCTGACTAACAGTGGTAGTTCCAGCAATTCCTGTTAGGTGAATCCCCATTGACTTCATTCATCTACAGCTGGTACGGATGGTTGCAAATAGCAATCACATATCCACGGAGGGCTGCAATGGTGACTTCGAAGAACCAGCCATGGGTTTCCTTGTTCAGTGCTATCGTAACTTTGAACCCTTGCAAAACGAATGGCTGTTAACCAAGGACTACCTGTACAACCATTAGTCCATGGAAATATATATACCTGTTTTGCATGCCAGAAGGAATCTTGGAATATCTCATTTTAAGAAATATCATGAGGTCTACCATGGTAATGCAAGGTGGAAAGTTGTTGCCACTTAGTAGGCAATATTTGGCTGGGTGCACCAATTGCCTGTTATAGATTAGGAAGAATTCAATACTCGTGTAATTCTGAAATTGAAAAGTTGAAGAAAGATTGTACCTGGAACGTTAAATAGTATAATGGAGATTTATAACGTGAAATTGTACTTATTCTCCAGCATTCATGATTAAGAGGACAGCCTCATGCTGAGGCAGGAACAGAATTTAATTGACCATTTAGGAAGTTGGCCAGCTGTGAGACCCATTCTTCAATCTAGAAAGAGAAAGCAGGATTGAGGCTTCTTTGAACAGGATAATAATTTGTAGGGAGTCGCAAAACAAATAACAGTTGGGTGGAGAAGGCTTGTGTTAACTTGTGTCACCAGCAGTGCAGGCTGATATTAGTGCAATATTATGTAAATACACATTATTAGCTTGCTTTAGTGATCGCAACTTAAGGAAAGGAGGCTGGAATATCAACACATCTGGAAGTTACTAGATCGGAAAATTAATTTAGTTATTGCTAGCGAAATTATACAAGTTTCCTGATTCTTTCCAAATTGTTCATCTTTCTCTCTGGAGCATGGAAGTGTTGGGAAATAAGGAATTCTTTGGTGTTGCTGTTCTTCTACTGATGGCTAGGCACGCTAGAGGAAACAGCAGTTGGCTGGCTACTGGAACGGAAACAAGGATAACTAGCTTGTCTGACTGGCCAAGCGTATATTGGAAAAGGATGTGAAATTGTACAGTGGGAAATAAAGTTTATCTGAGTAAAAGCACTGCATTTTAATTTAGCTCTTCCTGTGTCCCGTCCCCCCCCCCCCCGCCCCAATGCTATTTTCATACATTTATTGAGAGCCGGATACATAGATTTTGTACAGCTATAGATAGCAGCTCCTTGACATTTACAACTGGAATTAATAATCTTAAGACTTTCCTGCACTTGTATGTTACGTAGTGGGCTCCTCCTGCTTGGTGAAGCTTGGTTACTTTTGGTAATGATTGTTCACTGTCTCCCCAAAGATTAGAGAAGATCATGTCTGAAGGAACCAGGTTGAGGAAAGTGATTTGTACGTTTTCATTGATGTCTGTTTCTTAGATTTTTCTTTCCGTTGCATCTACCTTCTTAACTGCTTTTGGGGCTTTCTGGTCTTTTTAACTGTGTCACATTTTGGGTTTTATCTATTTAGATTTTCTGAATTTTCTGAATACTGAACACCTCAGTATTTCAGTTGGCATTGCTTCTCTCCCTAATTGCAAAAGTAAAATTGTGCAACAACATAGAAGGTGCTAGTGGATGTATCTACCGCTAGGCAGGTATGAGGAAATCATTTTTGGGGGAACTGCTTGTTTGCTTTCTGAAATAAATCATCTTGGTTATTGGCATAGTGAATTGAGGACTTCATATAAGCCATCTCTGCTAGTTAAGTGTCAGACGACTACCTAAATCTATAAAGGAAAAGTGAACCGTGCATTGTGGTGCAAAACCTAGTAGTAGCTCTAGTGATTCTCTCTCCATGGAGCATTGAGTGTAGCTTCTGCTGACTTCAGGGTGACCTCTTTCAGATGCTTATCTAGACCAAGGAAGTTGAGAAACATTCCAGATGGTGTTTCCGTAGCCCAACCAAGAAAATAACATGAAGTGGACCTCAACACCAGTGCATTGTTTCCACCATCCTATTTTTTGATAACTTAATCTCCATGGAAAAAGATAAAAATTCTAAATCAAAAGGCACATGACTTCTTTCTTTAGGCTCCTTGGATAACTCATGAGCACTTCTGCAAATAAAAGGACTGCGTCTATTAAACTACACTTCTGGATACAGTTTATAATTGTATCATGTTTTGAACAGAGCTCATAGTTTTGTGACTTGGCTTACGAAACTCTTCCCTTAACCAAGATTGCATTTATGAGCTACTTTCCTGAAGCCAGCAGTGGCTGAATCCAAAGTCACAGTCCCATAATTCATGTCTCACTTCTCTCTCTCTCTCGTGTCCAGCCCCATTGCACCAACTCTGCATATTCAACTTCCCTCACACACACACACACTTGCTGCCCACACTCACATACTCCTTGCTCCCACCTTGTAATTGCTCCCTTGCACTGCTGATCCATGGGAAAAGTGTCTTATTGATCCACAAAGAGAACACGATGTCTTTTTTTGTACAAGTTCCCCATTGCACATGCAAGCCATCACACTTGGGCAATCCTGCTTTGTGTGGTAGAACCTGTATCACGTTAGTAACCATTTTAAAAAAAAAAAAAAAAAGAGGCAGAAAGGAAGATGTCTAGCAACAGACGGTATGCTCCTATAAGGCTGTAATTGTGGACATGCTCTCTTCAAACTGCTAGGGAAGGAAAAGGGGCCTGCTTCTAAACAGTCCTGGGTAGATTACATTGTTAATATCTTCCAGATGTTTTGGACTTCAACTCCCATCAGCCCAAGATAGCACAGACACCGGCAAGAGCTGTATTGCAAAAAACTTTTATTTTGTTGCCTTTGTAGTACTTGAAAGTTTAACCAGAGGTCTGCTTTGGCTTTGCACACATTTTTACAGAGGACAACTACCAGATTGTCCTTGCTCTGACCAGGACAACACGGGGGTGACAGGTATTTATAATGTCTACTGCATCCAAGGACCATTTCCTACTAATGCTGATTTTTTTTTTACTGCGTTCAAGGTGGGAGAAATCCTTGAATTTTGTTCTCTCTTCCCTGGTCAATGTTGAAAGAACATAGGTGGTACACTGTCATAGCATAGTACTTTAGAAATGAGTAAAAAATGAGCTGTCCTACTGTGTTCATTTTAGCAGAAATTTGGAGAGAGCTGCTGGGTTTCTTAAATATTTGTATAGCAACAACTTGTTGGAAGCCAGACTTGTGCTTAGCAGACTGTCTACTTCCAGCCTTTACTGAAATGCAGTGGGGTCTCAGAACTCAAGGAATGCTGTTCCCCTCCCGGTCCCCCTGCCCCCATCACAGCAGAACAGCAATTAAGTGAACAGATTCAATACGGACTAGAAGGAGGAAGTGTGTTTCTGGAGTGTGAACCCCGATCTCCCCACGCAACCATCAAGTGGCTTATGCAAACAGACGATTCCACCAAACGCAAAGTGGTAAGTCCTGCTAAGCATTACGGCACGTGGCCTTATGCTGCGGGCGCAGATACTGTGGGAATTTGAAACCGAGGATTGGAAAAATCTGATCATATGGTGGGCACTTTTTAAGAAAACAAAATCTAAAAGTCACCGTCTCATGGTGGATGTTGAAGTTGGCAACTGAAACTTTGCTGAATTCACAAAACCTGTAATCAGACTCGCATACGCCTTGTTAGATCAAAACCAACCACATTATAATCAGCTTATGCAGACTAGGCCACTGACGAGTGAAATGGCTGTGTAAGATGCGAATTGAAAAAGCAAAGTAATTTCAATTATGTCCCACGCTCTTTCCTTCCCCAGTTGCCCCGGGATCACATATTGCTCCAAACACCTCAGGGGGTGCTTTTAGGCCCAGTGATGCCATCCGACAGTGGGCTCTACCAATGCGTAGGCACCGAGAATCGCTTTCGCCACACGCTGCGGCGGCTTCGTCTGCATGTCCTTCCCCGGGCTTTGCTGGAGGGGGCCATCACCTCTGAAGAGGCACCTACCCTGGGCATCTGTGAGAGCTACTGGCAACAGCTCAACAGAGCCCAAGACATCCAGCATAGCCAGAGCGGCCACCAGGCCCACACTGGACCCAGCCTGTGGAGTTCTGAACAGCAGTCCAACTGGTACAGAGCTGCTCAGCAGCACTCACTGAACTGGACCACCAGTAGTCCCAATCACTGGCAAAGCGGCAGCACCAGCAGCCGCCGTCACCCACACCGCCACCACCACCGCTCCAAGCCACGGGCAGGGCATCGAACTCCACCTCGAAGCTGAGCTGGATGGAAGACAGTGGGCAGGGAGAGGCTTTGACCTAATCTTTGGCGCGAGAGAATGACATTCCAGGGGACTCTTTTTGGAAGAGCTGAGTGGATCTAGAGATGGGGAAAAACCTCTTTGCTTCCTCCAGATTGAGGGGACGACACGATTGCTAACAAAGTGTGGGGTGCGGTGTGTCCAGGCTAATTCCAGGGTTTTTAGGACCAGGGCTTACTGGCTCTTTCCTGAAATGGAAAGCTGGCCAGTGCTAATTGCAAAAGCTTTGGCATTCTTTTTTTTTTTTTTTTTTTTTACAGTATTCATTCCCAATCTTATGCCATCCTCTCACATCATAGAAGGAAAACTGTGGGGCTTCCTTCAACATTAACACCATCATTTTATTAACCCTATGCTGCAGAAGCATGTAGCAGAAAATAAAATACCAGTTTATTTTCTAAACAAAATGGAAAAGGGCCGTTGTGGATTTGTGAAAGGAAGAACATTTCCATGCACCGTGAGCCCAATGTTACAAATAGTTTTAAGATCCAGCCTCGTCAGAATCAAGCCCTGCCATGGACCGAAAGAGGGCAATGTTAAAACGAGTTTAGTGGTTTATCCCGAGCGCTGCCTACACCAGAGGTATTTAACGGAACCCTTTGCTTCAATGGAAGTACTCACACCATTCCCCTTTTTGTCCAGCCTGAACTGAATAAGGAAATACAGAATATATGGGCTTGGTGACACAGTGGGCCCAAATGCCAGTCTATCAACTGCTTTTCAGTCAAAAGAAAGCAGGAGGCTTTAATCCATTACAGATGCTAGTTCAGGAAGTATATTTTTATGGCAGAAACACACAGGCCTTTATCTCGATTACTTCCCCCTTTCTGATATAATTTTAACAGAAATGGTTAAAAACCTTGCAGGCTATGAGCTCTTCCAGAATAAGAAGCAACGGATTCTGTATTAGATCAAACCAAGTTTCATCTACAGTTGAGCCATACTCTGGGCCATCAACTCCCACTTGTAATACACATTTAAATTTCATTTACTTTCATTTACTTTGTTGATAGGTCTTACCAGCTTTATTCCTGAAGAATGTAATATTTTTAAAAAGCCATTGGAGTCAGGGTATGAGGGGAGAAGTGGGGCTATCACTACAACTCATGGAATGAATTCTAGAATATGTGATGATGGGAAGCTCTTTTGAAGCTCCTTCCCAGGCTGGTTGGGATTGCATAATCTAAACCTAGGTGTCAATTTGGCTATTCCCTATTTATTTCTGCTATGCCTCATTTCTTAACAGAGTATTTTGATGTCATTACTTGCATTTTTTCCTAGATAAATATTGAGTCATGGGAAGATAGACCCTCTCATTCAACATAAGCTTTGGTATGAGATTTTTGTGAAAAGCATCTGAAAATTTCAAGTACACAATGATCTTTTGATGATCACTAATTTCACATTTGAGACACAGAATTCTAAGATTTTTCTCTCACAGAATCCATGCTAGTTCTTCCTCGGTTTGCCCAAGGTGTATTCAACTACCTTTAGTATAATAATGCTTTCTACAAATATACAGAAAATGCCACTTTTTATAATTTTAGCTCAAACTTTTATATTAAAATTAAGAAATCATGGTTAAATAATATGTAACCCAGTTGACATTAACAGTTTCTCCTTCAATTATCACCAGCCCACTGATCACCTCTGCTTAGCATGTCTTTAAAGGTACATTCTCCAAAAAGATTCTTAAATTCATCTGGAATGAAAACTGACATAATTCATGTTCTACTCACTTGCCTTCATCGTATTTCTACTTTTTTGTCTTCACCCACTGGTCCTACTACTTCTCCATAGATGCTTTCTTTCCCCTGAAATACTTCAGGAAATTTTATTACTTTTCACTGGTCTGAAAAGTTTGTTCCTAATAGCTTTTTGTCATTGGCAATATATTATTTTTGCAAAAAAATTGAAATTCTCTAATTATGTGTATCTAACAATTAGAGAAACAAAATAGAATTATCTACAAGAACTATTAGTAATGTGAAAGGGCCATTTCACACTACACCTCACTGAGAATCATGATACAAAAATTCAGGTTTGAAACAAGGAAACAGATACTCGGGGCTTCTCATTACTCTAAGGTCACGCTCCTACATAGTAGGAAATTAGAAAACAAGCTACAGTACTGACAATATGTTGTGTGAAACTGGGCATGCTCATAACTGCCACCAGCAACTCTGACTGACCAGGTCGCCTTCATCCCAAGATCCAAGTAAATTTGTTAACCTCCAAAGTTTAATAATAATAAAAAAAATCATAATACAATAAAATAACACACCCCTCCCTACCCCCAACATCCCACCCTTCTCTGCTGGAGAAAATAAAGGAAAACACTAAAAAGAGAAAGACAAAAAGTTTTTAGTGTCGGAGCCTGAGGCAGTATGGGGCCCATGATTTGGGGTGGGTGGGACGATGAGGGTGGAGTAGTGGCTGGAGTGGAACTAAAATATTCCTTGCCTTTTCCACCACCCTAGAGAATAAAGCGGTTACCACAATTCCTATAAAACCCAACAGGTACCAGGAGGAGGATAGGGGTGTGTCTAGGGAGAGCTGCCCCTCTGTGCAACAGGAGGTCCTGTCCCTGCAGGATTCAGGGAATGCTGGTACAAAAAGGAGAACGCTCCTCTCAGGAGGAGGCCCCAACTCCTTTCACTGCCTGAAGCGAGGAGCTGGGCATTGTCCCAGCACATTCTACCCCCTGTGCCGGAGCTCTGCAAGGCTTCGGGCTTTACAGCAACACAGTGGTGCCCTCAGTTGCTTCTGCCAACGAGAACATGGGCCCTGCTTGTTGGTGACCCCTGCAATGCCTCCCCTTTCCGTAGTATTAACAATACAAAAGGAGGAAAAAGAAAATAAAATATTACATCATCTGAAAAATAGTCTGATGCAGGGCCAGTGCCAAGTCCTGGGGGTGGGGGGTAGATGCAGCCTCAACTTCTAGGGCTGGGTGCCTCCCCATGCAGAGTGCTAGTCAAGCCAACTGAGTGACCTGGGGCTGCCAGAGTCCCCTTACAGTGCAGTGTAGTCCAGGAAGGAGAAATCCAGGCACCTTCTAGCCGTCACAACTGCCAGGGAAGATAATTGTTACATGTTAGGAACTAGCCAGCCCGTTACAAAAAGCCCTACCTGCCCTGTAAACACCCTAGGCAACTTGGTGGCATCCTCCTCCTTCCACTTACTCCAACTCCATTGTGGCTGCAGTCTGTGCCTGCTGCAGGGGGAGTGCCACCTTGGGACAGCACTGGGTCTGCCCCCCGGATCTTCTTTGGCTCTAATTCCTCCTTAGGCAGGGCTGGGCAATCACCACGCTCTGTCTTGCGTTTCCGCCGCCGCTCTGAGTCTCGGCCTCGCCCACGGGTGATGCGCCGCTCTGCTTGCTCCAGCTGGAAAAAGACGCAGACACTGAAGACTAGGCCCAGTCTTGTAATATATATGTGGCGTCATATGGATGTATTTTATAAACACAATAATGTGGCTAAAAGGTATAATTACATACTCAGGGTTTTTGTTTTGTTTTTTGTTTTGAAGTAATTACATATTTCTGGCTATCATAGTTGCAGTCCTTGAATAAGAGGAGCATATGGCCGATGCAACCCCCACATCATAAAATGCTGAAAAAAGAAAGCTTGTATAACCAGAAAAACCTTTGCTCATTTCCCATCTTTCAATTTTCCATCCTTGTTTACTGAAGGCTTTAGTATTCTCCTCTATATAAGAACACAACAAAAATCTGTGAACTTACAGAGACACAGATTATAGCTACTGAAGAAATGCTTGATGTGGTTGACTTACAACCACAATTGAACCCAAATTTTCTGCAGCTAAAAGCAAGGCAGTGAAGTGAGTTTTGTCCTATTTTATGATCTTTCTTGCCACAGTTGTTAAGTGAATCACTGCAGTTCTTAAATTAGTAACATGGTTGTTAAGCGAATCTGGTTTCCCTGTTGACTTTGCTTGTCAAAAGGTTGCAAAAGGAGATCCCATGACCCTGGGAGATTCCAACAGTCCTAAATACATGCCAGTTGCCCAGCATCTGAATTTTGATCACACAATCATGGGGATGCTGTCATGGTTGTAAGTGGAAAAAAAAACCCCAGCCATAAGTCACTTTTTTCAATGCTACTGTAACTTTGAACAGTCAGTAAACAAATAGTTGTAAGTTGAGGGCTAACTGTACAGTTAGAAAACACAAAAGGCTAGAATGCTGCAACTTTGTTTTTCTTTTGATGCTCCAAAGATAACAACTGCTGCAATTACTGAAAAATGAGGGGGAGGGGGAAACCTTAAAAATTCCAAGTTTTGAAAAATAATCATCAGAAAGATCTTTAAGAAATGTTGTTTCACATTAGCTGTTAGCATAGGGAATTATCCTTTTTCATCTTGTCTCTCTCAACCAATTTTCACCAAGCCCTTCATACAGATAATATAACTTTTCAATCAAATGAATTCAGCATCGGGTAAGTGATATTAAAAAATCTGCATTCAGATTTCCTGGCTTGTACATCTGTCTCTTACTATAAAGCCATCACACAGGAAGGGGAGAAAAAACCAATTTTCATTTCTGTACTTGATTGCCAGTTTTGTGATAAAGCAGCACACCTATTTACCTTTCCTGTGTGACACCAACTTCCAAAAAATCTTAAAATCTGACTCAGCTCCTGAAACACTAACAAAAATGTCAAACGTTGTGGCTAAAAATGCTCTAAGGGCCTTTTCATTAGAGGCAGCCTTCACACCTTCACAAAGAAGACATGGAAACCCACACAAACAAGAACAGCTTGGGGTAGCTGCTGATTGTCAGAATGACACTCACATCCAGTAGCTGCTGGAATTTGTGAAGCTGGGGAGCGCAAGCAGCCTGTAGCAAGCGCCAAATGCTCTGGCTCTCGTCTAGCGTCACTTCCAGAAGATCCCCTTCCATCAGCAGTTCTCCCAAAGGTAGGCGGATGGCATCTGCCAGCTCTAGGACAGGGCCTTGCAGCTGGGGCAGGTAAGAACAAAGCATATCCAGGTCTGCAAGAGAAGCACAAAGGTACCCCAGTGTTAAAGGAACAGCCAAACTTCCTTATTTTTTTTTTATATTTTTAATCACAGAAAAGGGAATTATCTTCCCACCAACAGCTGTTAGACAAGTCTCAACCCAAAGTGATGGGGTCGGGTAGGAGAACAGTACCTAAGTCCATATTTCAACTCTCAGTATTTTCAAGAGAGCAAAGAAAACTGGCCAGTTACTTACTTAGCAAGACTTAACACTATAGGATTCTACTAGACCAGTACCTGAGGCACAGGAGCTGTTCTTCTCTGGAGTTGTGGCATCTCCGTTCTCTAAGGAAATCTGAGGGGAGGGAAGGAAGAAGTATGAGGAAAGAGATTTTTGTGCCACAAATGCAATTTCCACATCATGCCCATCAGGACCTACGCTGGCTCTTCAGCTAGTGGCAGGGGCATGAGCAGGGGCAATGGCTGCATGTGGTTTTGTTAATGCAGAACAACAAAAACATTTCCTGCACTACACTTAATGGCAGCGACATCTCCAAGACAGACTGGCTGAACTGCTATGACGACAAGAAATATCCAGCTCCTTCAAAAATGAAACAGTGAGCAGCCAGGCTTCTTTGAGGGGGGAAAAAAACACTAAGCTCTGAAGAAGTCACAAGACTTTGCATAATCTTGGGAAATGAATTCAGAGTATAAAAGTCTGTAAATCTACAGAAAGGTTTGGGGGAAAAAGAGAGCCAGGCTAGCCTAGAGAAATTCAGGTTCTAGTTCACCCTTAGCCACAGAAATCCCTGGATGACTATGCCAGGCCCATTAGTGCTATCTAGCTCCAAAGATTGCTATAATGGAGAGCAAATAAAGAGAGTATGATACAGGTCTTGTGCATATACCGAAAAGATGAGATATAAATCAAACAAAGAAATTGATCAGAGAGGAGGCAAGAAAAATGTTCTGGTGTTTTATGAATATCCACTGTAGGTTAAGGGGGAAGAGTCGAGAAAGAGCGTTTAAAAGAAAGCAGAACCAAGAAGACAGTGCTCTGAGAAACTAGGAGCTTATAAAAAAAAAAGGGGGGGGGGCACAGATCAAGATGCCTACAAGGAGGGGGAGGGAGAGGGAGAGAATTGGTCTGAGAAGCAGGAAGTGCTAGATTTTGAGAAATTTTGCCAATTGGCAATTTCTATTATGAATGGAATAATGAGCCCAGCACAGCGAGGGCAGAATCATTGCAAGACTGTGTATGTTTATTTGGCTTTATGAGCTCATCTAACTTGCTGAGAGGGGCAGTTAGAAGTAGTGCTCAACTTACAACTACAATGGAGCCCAAAATTTGTTGTTAAACGAGACAATTGTGTTTTGCCTTGTTTTATGACCTTTCTTGCCACATTTGTTAAGTGAATCATTGCAGCTGTTAAATGAGCAACACGGTTGTTAATTGAATCTGGCTTCCCCACTGACTTTGCTTGTCAGAAGTTTGCAAAAGGGGATCAAATGACCCCGGGACACTGCAACCGTCATAAATTTGAGTCAGCTGTCAAGCGCCTTAATTTTGATCACAAGCTCGTGGGGGGATGCTGCCAGTGTGAAAAACAGTCACAAGGCACTTTTTTTCCAGTGCTGTTGTGACTTTGAATGGTCACTAAACAAACTGTTGTAAGTTGAGGACTACCTGCATAGAAATCAAATAAATAACTCAATCAATTATTTGACTTGAAGTGGAGATACGAAGTTTTATATAGTGCAAGCACAATGCAGGAGTGGGGAGAGAAGTTTTCTCCTTGCCCGCTTTCCCCTACAATAAATGCTTTTGTAAAAGGAAATGAAGGGTTGCTTCAATTCTCGCTGCTTCTTTCATTCCAAACCCAGCAGGGAGACTAACTTCTGCAAAGGGTTCACATTGCGAAGCCGGGCCTCAAATTCTGTCCTCAGGAAACAAGTGGGGCAAACCTGGCACCTGCCCTCCCCTCTTCCACTCACTCACCTTGGTTTGTTCGTTGCAGCTGCTCTCTTTGAGTGCACCTGCGTCCTTGGCCGAGTCCCCAAGCAGTCGCTGCCGTAGCTCAGCTAAACATCCCAAGGCAGCAATTACATCGGAGGAGCCGAGGAGCTGGCGAGCACGGTCCTGCCACATAATGGCACGCTCGGTCAAGCACTGGAGGGCTTCTCCCTCGGGCAGCCGGACAGGAAGTTTCTGCAAAGCCACCAGCAAAGCCAGGATTGTCTCCAGGCGGGGCCGGCGGGACCGCTGGCATAGAGGACACAGGAATTTTGCTTCCCACTCCCACCATGCCGGAGAAGGCCGGGGGTTGCCCAGGTGAGGCCAAGCTGCACAGGTAGTGTGGAACCAGTCCTGACACAGTTCACACTGCAACATCGCAGGGCTGGGAGGCTGGGAACACACACAGTACTGGATCCCAGAAGGACTCTGCATGGATGGCACAGGCTTCTGGGTATTTGACTGGCGTAGGCGTAGGATCCCTGCTTTCTCCTTCTGTTCGCCTTCTTTGAAGACCAAGATCTGCCGGCATAAGATGAATGGTTGTGATTCTCTGGGTGCTTTTGACCCAACAAAGCTTTACACTACTTTTCCCTTTGTTTTGTGTTATATTTTGCATTATATTGTTTGGTGTATTGCGAGCTGCACGGCATCGAGTAAAAAACTCCAATCAAGCAATTAACAATCAGCAAGATCTGTCACCTCATCTCCCAATTCTTCCATCTGTGTGATTCTCCTAACAACAATCTCTCCTCGGTGTGTAGTTTTGCCTCAATCCTTCAAAGGCTTACAAGTAGTTCTTGCAAAATGTTTAGCTGAATTCTCCTCTCACCAGTACCTACAGCTTGACCGTTTTACCAGGTTAAGAGCATTTTTTCTCGAGATGGCCAATCCGGCTAAGCCAAGAATAAAAATGCCCTGTGCTGCATTAGTCACAGCAACACCCCTGTGTTTCCTAAGCCAGCTACTCACAACAGAGCCAGGGTCCCTGAGGTCCTGTGCGGAGAGGCCCAGTCTCTCTGTGTCTGAATTGTAGAGGCCTGGCTCCTTCTCCCGCTGCCATTTCATGCGTTTGACGCTATCGGAGTCAGCATCAGCACACGGGCACAGCACCTGACAGAAAGACATTGAAGAATGAAGCTTTTTCCTCTGCTTTAAATCCCCATTGTTAGCAGCTCAAAAAGCACCCGCTAACCTCAAGCAACGTGTAACAGGAGTTCTTTTTGAGAAAGGTCTTGGAGGCCTTTTCCCGCCAGGAATGTGCAGTAGCTACTTGTACTTCCAAGTGATGCAATTCCTCCAAGCGCACTGGCAAATCTCTCCCCACGGCCACAAGGCCCTCCAGGTCATCCAGGCAGGGATAATGGTCTCCATTCTGTGAAGAGGACACAGCATAGACTAGAGTACTCTGGAGTTGAAGCAGCAAGCTCACGTTCCACTGCTCCCAGCCCAGGGCTACAGCCCACCTGGATCTCTTCCACATCAGCAATCCAAGCCTGTGCTTTAGACAGTGCCTCCTTGAGAGACAGGATATTGGGTAAGTGCACTGGGATGTTCTCTGCCTCCTTGATGATGGCCTCCAGCGTAGCTGGCAAATGCTTCTGCCTGCAAGACATCAGGCGTGGGCAGGAAAATAAATGGTCACAGGGCATCTCTACAAAGCAACGCCCGTCTAAAATTGGCAGGAACCCTCCTCTAGGAGCACCAGGCTCCCCACAATTTAAGCTTACCTAGCCTCCAGGCACATTTGCGCTTTTTCCTCCCAACGCTGAGCAATGGTGAGCAACTCCTGCAACTCAGCCATCGCCTTATCCACAGCAGGACTAGGGGCCACTCCACAGCCAGAGGTGATGAGGGCTCTCATGACAGACAGCGTAACCTTATCCTGGGGTGAACGCAGAGTCTGCTTCACCTCCTCCAGCCAGACGGCCTGCTGCACCTGCCTCTCTAGCAGCTCCATCTCTGGCACCTCCACCCCTAACCGTGTTCCTTGTGCCAGTAGTTTGTGCAACTCTGGGGAATTGCCTGAAAGATCTTGTAGGGCCTCTTGAACTTCCACCTGGAAAGCTTCCACCTTCTCCAACACGTCCTAGAAAATGACACATGGCAATCACAGCCAACCCATCTGTGCAACCAGTGTGCCACCCAGACATCGTACTAATTCTTCCCTTTATTGGGATTATCGATAATTGTACCATAACCCTCCGTGGCTTACCTGGACCTCCTTTATCTGGTGCATGACACAGGGCAAGTTTGTCATTTGCTCTAGGAAGGCACGTAATTCCTCTACCGTCATATGGACCGATGACTCTCTGTAAGTAAAGACGAAAAAAGCGGAACATGTTTTATTATAATTCCAAAAAATAAATCTCAAAAGCAGCTTGACAAGAAAATACCAAACAGATAAAGAGAACCCCATTAAATATGAGAAAAGACTTCCTGAAAGTATAATTACCTACCAGAAAGCAAAAGCAAGAAAGATACCGTTTCTCCAACAATACGGCCTCCCCCAATAGGAAGTCCCAGCATGTTTTATAGGCATGAAATGAAATTAAGCCCCTCCCCCCAAATTAAGGCCTATATTAAAACATGCGAAATGGGGGGGAATGGTGGGGGGGGGGCTTGCCGCTAGGAAGTACTTTTGTTGCAGACCTGGATATGGTGCTGCCTGCGTTGACCCTGATACAAAGTGCCCCACCAACGCCGAGGTCAACATCCAAGCCGTCGCCACCCGCCCACCCAAAGATGCCGGGGGGGTGGGGGAATTAAGTCACCCCCGAAAAGACAGCCTAGCCATTTTTTCGGGGCTCAAAAAAAAAAAAAAAAAAAAAAAAGACCCGGCCTTATTATGTGAGAAACATGGTAGTCTAAAAGGGGTTTGGTAAAAGGCTTCACACGATGAGTTCAAAGGAAAGGATTCAATGTGGCATCTTGCCTTATCCATTCAATTCTACTTAAAACCGACCCTTTGCACTCACTCTGTTTCTTGGATACTTATCAGACCCAGGGCCTCTGAGACACACTTCTCTGCTTCACTCAAACAGGTTTTGAGCCGATGAAGAAGTTCATTCTCAGGGAAGTTCCTCTCACGTGCCTCCGATTCCAGGGCACGCAACTCCTCCAAGGCTGTAAAAAGCACAGAACACTGTGGCATCCAGTCCCATCGGATTGGTCCAACTGTACGAGCTACTCTCAACTCCCCGGAAGAAGCAAGGCTCTTTTTATCAATGACAGCCATTATTTCCTTCCTACTCCAGACTCAGTAGTTCCCTTTCACCCAAAAGCCCCTTCTAGGACTCAATGCTGCTGTCTCCACTCCCATTCTCCCAAACTTTTCATCCAATAAGGATTCAGGTTCTCCTCACAACATGCCTGAACAAATCTGATAGCGATTACATGGGGCCTCAAGGTATATGTGCATTTCCTCCACTAAAGCCTCGGGGATTTACTTCTTAAAAGACCCCGGAATCAAGGAGCACAAGGGTGGGACCACCTACTTCTTTTGCGCCCATCTTCCACTTCCAAAGCAATGCGAACTTTGTTGGCCCATGTGTCAAAGCATTCAGCCCGGACTTTCAATTTATGTAACATGGCTGGGAGTTCATCCAGAGTATACCGATACCTGAATGAGGAAGAACATTCAGAGCAGAAAAACATAACTGTACTTCAGTACATTTTTCACAACGTTAGCTTGTATTCATATGTATTAAGCTATCCAGGTGGCCCTCGACTTTCAACAGTTCATTTAGTGACCATTTAACATTACAACGGCATCCAACAGGGAGACTTAGGACCATTTTTTTACACTTACGACCACCGTAGCATCCCAATGATCATGGGATCAAAATTCAGACGCTTGGCAACTGGTTCATATTTATGACAGTTGCAGTGTCCTGAGGTCATGTTGATTCCCTTTTGCAACCTTCTGACCACCAAAGTTAATGGGGAAGCCAGATTCACTTCACCACATTCCTAACTTTTAACAACTGCAGTGATTCACTTTAACAACTATGGCAAGAAACATCATAAAATAGGGCAAAACTCACAACAACTGTCCCACTTAGCGATAGAAATTTTGGGCTCTATTGCGGTTGTTACATGAAAGAACCACTAGGACAATTCTTCCCAAATTACTCTGGACCAATTTGATTAAGGAGGATGGTTCTCTTTAACTAGCCCACTATAAATAAAGGACACTCCTGTAGGCTCAGGAGCTCTTGAGTCTACCCATGGTCTTCTTGTTGGCTGAAGACTGCAACCGGCTCAGAATTTTATTGTGGGGATGGGAACACAATATACAAGGAAGATCATGCTTGTAGGTTAAAAATTATCAATACGCTAATGATGGTCAGTTACAACTCCCTTCTAAGCTGATGCCACTGAGGTTCTTTCTCAGTGGATGAAGGTTGTGGAGATCTGGAATGGGAATATAGTTTTCAATTTAACCAAGCAAAACATTGCTGCTGTGAATTTTAAGTATCCCCTGACCTTCGGGATTCTTCACCTCTTATTCTGGGTAAGGTTACACTCCCTCAAAAAAAAAAAAAAAAAGAACTACTGCTGCACAATATACTGGCCTCTTTGATCCTCAACTCGTGCCAAGGTGGCAGCCACGGGTAGATAATTTTTGCATAACTCCTCTTACACATCAATTGCACCTGTTTCTGGAATGGGAGGCTTGCTCATGGTCAATTCATGCCCTAGGCTATTCATATTTGGGTTACTGCACTGCACTCTACATGAGGCCGTCCCTGAAAAATCAGCTGGAATCTGCAAATGGTCTTAAGCGCAGCAGTGTAAATAGGTATGGCACACGTTAGTACAGGGGTCCCCGACCCCCCAGTCCATGGATTGGCAGTGGGCTGCAGCATGCCAGAAACTGGGTCATGCAGACAAGCAAAGCCCCATCCATGGGATGCAGGCAGCACATGAAATCATAGCTCCTCCGGTCTGTGGGAAAAAAAACCCTCTCCGTAGAACTGTCCCTGGTGCCCAAAAGGTTGGGGCCCCTGCCTTAGTAGATGCATTAGGTTTGCAAGCTGCACTATCTTGCTATCATAAGCGGAGCATAATTCAGGGTACGGGTTATCTCCGATGAAGCCTTCATTGCATAGGACTGGGTTATTTATGGGATCCAGTTATCTTTGCTTGGCCCAAGAGATCCAGCAGGTTCAGATCCCTTCTATGAAGCAATATCTCCTGACAGAACCCAGCAGGCAGGTGTTCTCTGTTGCAGTGCCTATCCTGTGATAAATGTTTCCTCCATGGTTCAGATGAACTCCACCCAGAGCCCAGGATGAGCCTCTTCAGAGAGATCCTACATGAGGTATGTGCTGGTTAATCTCAGTTAATGCCACTGTTTTGTTATTCAAATTGTACTCCTTTCCATTCTATGCTTATTGTATTGTACTGTTATTTTCTAGTTCCTTTTTTATGGTCCTACAAATTGTAAGTCATCCTAAGTACTGTTTGGTGAAAGGCAGCCATATAAATCTAACCCAATAAGCGACTATATTTTAACTTAAGATGACTCATTCGTGGAATAGCCCATGTTTCTACTCACCTGAGGTACTGCCTGCTACTTGGGCACTTGCAGAGGTCATTGATGTGGTAAAGGCAGACAAGACAATTTGGACAATCATTGCAAGCCAGCGCTGACAGAAAACAGGTTGTCTTGCATTTGTCACATTGGCGCTCATCATCTGGAAGCAACTCAAACGCCTCTCGCTCTGCTTCAGTGATTCCCTGGCGCAGCAGAGAAAATCAATGAGCAGCTTGATCTTTCCCAACTAATCCTGGCTTCTGATAGTATTCACTTGCCATCTCAACCCACCTTGTCAAGAAGAGCCTTTCGCAATTTACGCTCCTCCTGGACCAAGATAAACATCTCCTTGTGTACAGCAGCCGCCAAGTTCAAGTCCAACTTTTCAGGGCAAGCAGCCATTTTGCAGATAAGCTCTTCATGAGAGAAGACACAGTAACGACGAAGGCGTCGATAGTGCTCAATGCACTGGCGACCAGCTGGCAACTGAATATGAGGCAGAGGGGAAAAAAGAAATCTAGAAGTATATGGAGAATTTTGGTCCCATGCACAACTTTTACAGCTGAGAACTATGAACTGCAAACCTGATTCTTCATTCTTGACTCCTCTTCTGTGTCACCACTGTGGCCTTTTAAAGAATTATGAAAGCAAACACAATTCCTGCTGGTTATAAACTTACCCAATCAGCAGTGCAAAAGTTAACTGCTTCGGCAAAGTTGTAGCCCTGATTGAAGCCACTGTGATAAGCTCTAGGAAAGGTAATTACAAACTCTCCAGCACACTGATTGGTCCGGACGACCTATCGATGCAAGAAAAGAGAAACCATGAGAGTAGGGACTATACCTAGAGAAGAAAAAGGTACACCCAAGCATGTAAAGGTGACTCACTGGGACGCCATGGGCCATGAGTGTATTCGGGTTCATGAGTGTCACCAACTGGTGCAACAGGTCTGGCTGGCTCTCAAAAAGCTCTGGGGTCAGTTTCTTCATAACATCTTCCAGATGTTCAGCTGCAAAGGATGGGACCCCATACCAAGTCTTAGGTTCACCCCTAGAAAAATAAGCTTGTCAGAGAATACTGTCCAAAAAAGGGAGAGAAAATCGAAACACTGTGATAGGAAGATAATGGGATGATTCTTTTTGAACATTTTTTTTTTTTTTTGGTAACTGAGAGTTCAATTACACTCCCCTTAAATCAAAAGGGAGAACATTTTTGCAATTCGGAGCCATACTTAAAGGTCTCGAGGGCTTGCCACCAAATGACAGGAATGCAGTAAGGGTCATTAAGGAATATAGATGTGATGCTGAAGAACCACATACTTTAAAAGGTCCAGTCATGTAATGCTGTACAAAATGTCATTAAATACAAACTTTCCTTTATTAGTCTTCTATTTCAATTCTTCTCTTGTACAAATAAAAAAATAACTGCCATTTTGAAGTGTAACAATAACAACTGCTATGCTATTTTCATTTGTGGAACCAGTTATCACAACAGGTAGTCCTCGACTTACCACAACTGAGCCCAAAATTTCTGTTGTTAAGCAATACAGTTGTTAAATGAGCATTGCCCCATTTTATGCTTTTTCTTCCAGTAACAGCTGTTAAGGGGACGATATGACCCTGGGACACTGCAACGGTCACAAATATGAGCCAGTTGCCAAGAATTTGAATTTTGATCACGTGACCATGGGGATGCTGCAATAGTCATTAAGTGTGGAAAAACTATCATCCGGTTGCTTTTTCCAGTGCTGTCCTAACTTTGGTCACTAAGCAAACCGTGGTAAGTGGAGGACTACTGGTACTTCACTATCAAAAAGCTGCTCTAGATGGCAGACTCATTTCCCTCCCTCCTGAAGTCTCACCAGTGGAGGTAGTTAATAGAGTAACTCCAGTGATCCTCAATGTGCCAGCAGAAAGCAGAGAAGACCATGCCCACGTAGAGCCATGGTACCTTCATGCCCGAAATATCAGCATTGATGTGGCATAGCACCGACTGCTTCAGCACTGGCATCACGTTGAGGTTCCAGCCGCTGGCTGCATACTCCTGACAAGGCAAGGCAAGGGATAAGGAAGAAGGTGGGCCCAACCACAACCGGTCAGCCTTGAGGGGAAGAACAAGAACCTCCAAACATGGGTAAAGGGGACATACTTCCTCCTCTGGAGACAGCTGCCTTTTGCCATCATTGATGGGGAAACCACTTCCAAATTCTTTGGAATGAATGTCAGCCCCATATTCCACCGTCACATCTTCCTCAATGCTATTCACCAAGCGCCAGAACTCCTTTTCCACAAGCTCTGTTGGCACCATCTGGGGGAAGGAAGTAGGAGAGGCTTGTCAGGATTAGGGACTCTACATCCTCAGTTACAGGATATTAGAAACACAGTCTGATGAAATTGCCAACAAGGGGATGTAAGGTAGAGGTTAAGAACAAAAAAGATCCCGATTCCAGTCCACACTTAACCATAAGCGATTTATCACTTCCAGTCACTCCACCCATCTCACATGGCTACTGCTGATAAAATGAAGAGATTGTTGTGTGTAAAGACCTTGAGAGTCTCTGGAGGAAAGATGGGACATTAACACACTAAATCAAACCACGGTTGGCACTATTTGTCTGTGCTCACAGCAAAAGAAGCAGAACTCACATGGACTGGCATGTTGAAGTAGTCGGCCTTGAAAGAATCAGCCATCTCCCCAAAGCTCTGCAGTGTGTATTCCCGAGTGGCCTGCTCAAAGCCAAAAGCCTCTGGGGGACGCTTACACTCCTAGGAAAGGAAAAAACAGGGAAAACGTGAGAGAGGATTCACAAGTAAGGAATTATTTTTGCCCACCTGTACTATAACAAACGGAGCCCATATCATACTTTTGAATAATTGTGTGATCAATAGCTCAAATCTCATTCTCCGATCTCTCCGTAGCAGATCAAGTTCAAACCCAGATGACCTGGTAAGGCAAGGATATTCCCCTGAATTCGTCAAGGGCAAAACAAGCTTTCTTACCGCCATGACACATTTGGGACATCTCCAGACACCTTTAGGAATCTCAGGTAAAGGAGGCAAGAGGCAGAAGATGTGATAGTTGTCATCACAGCCATCACATAACAACAGCTTGTCATCCTCATCTCCCCGTGTACATATCCGACAAACGTAAGATTCAATCTAAAAGAGGAGCAAGCCTAAGAAATGCTGTTTTACACACAAAAGCAAACAGAGATTGTTTTGTTCAGCATTTTTTGAGAGTTGCCTTCAAGTATTGAGGCCAAATGACCATCTACAGGGATTTTAAATATACCCAATGATATCTTTTTTCAGGCAATGACTATTTCAAAGAAGGACAAGAAGCAAAAATTAGGCAGAACTATTATTTCCTTTCATGCATTTTTTAAAAGGAGGCAGAAGGATGCGGTGTTATGACCGAGCTCACAATTGCCAGCTAATCATTTTCACTGGCCAGTCCATATAACTGATAATGATTGGGGGGGGGGGGAGAGGAGAAGAATGTTACAAAAAACAGACAGAGCAGAACCTAACCGAAGTAGAACACAAACTTACAAACTGAGTGTTGTGATTGCGACGGAGGCGCATGGTCATCTTGGTGCAGGGTTCTGGACTGTGTCTCAACTCTTCCTTCATATTTGCATAGCCTCGGGGTAAAGTGGGTTCCAGCTTCACCTCGGAAACAGGAGCTTCCTCTTTTACAATCACCGTTGGGGGGCACTCAGGCATCTCCTTGTCTATATGGTATTAGGAAGACATGAACTTAGAACTAAGAGAACACACTTCTCCTTTGGCTCCCTAATTGTGGGCTAGCCCTCCATTCCCACCTTTCTTGCGCATGTTCTTGTCCTTGGCTACAAGCCCCAGGCCCAGCATTTTAGGTCCAGCACCATAAATCTGCAGCTTCTTCAATTCTGGGTTCTTCTCAATGTCTTCTTCTGTTGGCTCTGGCTGCAAGAAAGATACAGTTAGGACAGAGTGACAATACGAAGCCATGAATTTTTAAATCGTGTTCCAAAGATTCTTAGAAAGCAGCAGCAGCAGCAGCAGAGGGAGGAAAAAGAACGAACGATATAAATTGAATCCTGGAGAAAGGAGAACTAATTTCAGAAAGATAACTGGTTAATGATAGGCATTGCTATGGTCATGACTATGACAGAAATATTGTCTTGTTTTGGAGCAAGCCTCTGGCTAGATACACCAACAAGGTGAGACTTTCCTAGAATGCATTGCACACTGTAATAAAACAATGCACATGGAGGCATTTAAGCCACGTCTCCTGCTGGACAGAGTCTGAGGTCTTCTAGCAACGAAGCAGGATAAATAAATGGAGTGAAAGAGTGACAGCAGAGGTGGACAGAACAGGAACAGTACCCATGCTTGATGTGCTTGCTCAGGTAACAGAGCTGGGGAACTCGCAGATTCAGGGTATGAGTCGGATTCCTGCAAGAGGGCGACAAAATGTGTGGGGTGTGGGGATCAACAAGGCTCTAGGAACAGTAGAAAGGGCATCAAGAGAAATAAAAGGGGAAATCATTATTGGATCATAATGAAGAAGCTGGAGTTGCTAAGAATCGAGTGGCGTATAAATGTAAAGAATTAAATTATTAGTATTATTATTAAAAGTATAAGGACTATGGTGTTTGACAAGAGCTAACAAATGGAAACGTTAAAATAAATACAGAAGGCATGGGATTTAGGACTTTCAAAATAGTCAACATTTTAAAGACAAGAAAAAGCACAATGACGTTTTATTTCCTATTTTAGAGAGAAAGAACAGAAGCATGAGGGAATTCGAGAACAAAGAAAAACTTGAAAAATAACTTTGCATATTGACTTTTCTCCCTTTAACATAAATTAAAGAGTTTGGTCAAGCTTTTCAGTAAGAAAAGATTGGGACTCTAATGCACTTTCATGATTTGGGGTATGGAATGATAGAATCAGGGGCTACAAGTTAAGTTTCAGATTTTCTGGTGAGGATGCACCACCACCCTCAGTCTTTTACTGGAAATACATGTGGAGACTAAGCTCCAGCTGCACATTCCTAGCACGAGACTTGACATTCTATTAAACCTTGAAAAACTACTTACTAATTGTTTGGAATAATTAAACAAAATGCAAGACTATATCTTTATCTGATCTTTATCTGATCAGGCCTATGTCTGCATCCTTGAATTTTATCAAAAGACTTTTACCCATTGAATATATAATTACAAGATTCAATGTTTCCTTAAACGGATGCAAAGGGTGGTTTTTTTCCTTTAAAAACAAATACAGACACAGCCATTACATTCTCCAAACATTTGATGAATAGCAACTAATCAAAAAGGCTTACAACTAAATTGTTAAACCATAAATACGAGTAAGAAAGGGGAAACAGCATCCATTATGCAAAAAAAAAAAACCCTTTATACATAATTCCAGGCTTTAATCCAACATGATTTTACTTAAGATTGTGAAGATCAATTTGATCCTAAAGTGAAATGCCAGGTGCCACATGTGACAAAATCTTGTTTTGATTTACATTTAATATAGAATTATTTATATTTATTCAATGTTTATATCACTGACCGATGAAGCCTTTTTGTAATCAAGAAAATCAAACAAACAAAAGTTAAAACCAAAAACGTTGAATGTGTATTAATTCTCCAACAATTAAAAACCTATTGAAAAATACTGGTTTTAAATGCCTTTTAAACAAAACAATTAAGAAGTTACTCCTTCCATTCAATAGTGAGCACGTTATAGATTTGGAGTGGTGGACTTCCAGGGAAGAAATGGCAAACTGAAGGAAAGGACTTTGGATTGCCCACAAGTACTCCAGATAGTTTTACTCCTTCCAAGGAGGCTGTATGACAACAGGCTCTGATGGCTTTAGAAAATATGGGAATAGCTATCTTCCTCAACTCAGGGATGGTGCCTTTGAAAAGACACTATGTTCACATACTTGCTGTTGTTTTGACTATTTAAAAATATATGATAAGATACAATTTTGAAGGTTGAATACTAGAGGAAACCCAAGAGAATTAAATATTATAATCAAAGGAAAAGACACTTAAATTTGACTTACTAATAGGGAATGGAGCAAAATATGGTACTTTAACACTGGATGTATTAGAAGATACTTGTGAACAAGGGATCCAGAAGTTAATTTTAAGAATGTCTGTCTCTATAAACAGACTTTGTTTAAAATATGTTATTTTACTGGATGGGACTGAGACTAATTTGAAAGTAATAATGTGGAAGATGGTACACTGGATATATAAATGAAATTGATTAATGTCTTAACAAACCAAAAATGCAATCTGGATGACTTTTTCTTATGTTGAACTTACAAAAGAAAGTTTTGTTCAAGTTCTGAAAATTTTTATGAGAAGGGACAAAGAAAAACTTTGAACTTGATCTCTTCTAAGAGATCAAGTTCTAGGACATTGTTTAAGGGAACTGAGGATCAAGATTATTAACAGTAACAGGAAAGAATATAAAGTTGGTTATCTGATTAAGGTTAAAATCGATATGGTTTTAAATATTTGTTTACAGATTAAAGATATGGATGAGACCACTGTTCTATGTTAAGAAGTAATAAGCTACCAAAATTGTTTTTCTTTTTGCCACAAAAGGACTTATCATTTCTTTATTCATCTCTTTAATACATTTTTTCTATTTTTCTTTTTTTTAATCCCTGTGCATTCTATTTTTTCTTTTTATTTTTTTCATTCATATTAGTTTTTATCTTTTTAATTGTAATACACAGTAAAACTTATTTTTGAAAAATGGTTTGGAGAGCTACACCATTTGAGCTTAACCCTCAAGTCACCATGACAGAAAAGATGAATACTATGCAAATGTCTTCAGATAATTTCAGAGAGCGGGCGGATCATACTAAACCATGGGACAAACTACATGAAATATATTTAAAATGATTATACCTTATATATTTGAAAACTATCCTGTTGCATTTAAAATCATAATTTGGGGGAAACCAAAGAAGATTCCCAGTGGCCAGTTTCTAAAATTGAGGAAGGAGGTATAAGATGTGCTCTTGGGAGACAGGGGTTGCGTACGTATGGCCTAATAATTAACATTCTAGCAGGATGAAACTTCTTTGACATTTAAATGGTTCTACCCCAAACCTGAGGAAAAATAATGCTTTCCGTTGAGTCAGAGCACAGGGTGTGTACAATTGCCTTCAGAATTATGAACTGATCCAACTGAAAACAAAATTGTAATTAGGGTTGAAGGTGTATGAGACACTCACCTCCTGCTGCAGTCGCTTGGCCCGCCGCCCATAGCTGTTGAACTTGGAAGGCTGCACTGACTGGCGCAATGGGATGCTATGAGGCTTATACTCTTTGTCTTTCTCTTCATTATCAAATGGGTGAGTATTGCACTGCTGGGAGAAAGGAATAGCATTAAGATTGCTCCTGTTGCCCAGCACTAGGGATTAAAAAGCAAAGGCCTAACTCAACTATCCCATGGCAGAACAAAAAGCATGATGAGTTTAGATATGATTTTCCTGGCTAGGCATGAGCCCCTGCCATCTTCCCTAGCAAGCTATTTCCTTCCCAGGGGAGGAAATAATGTCCAGGGGGAGTCTATTTAGAAAGAAGGGTTTTCTTGTACTCATGTACTACATCTGTGGAGGAGATGTAATATGAAGTTAAGTTACAGGAGAACTTTATACTCTGAGACCCAATACTCACCACCAGGTTAGCACCAGACTGGTACATTTCATATGGGTAGATAATACGCTCATAGTGGGAACGAAGGAGGGAACCAATATTCTTTCCGGATGGATAGGAAAGTCGCTGGGCCACCCGTGCCCACCGGCGATCCTTGCAAATGGCTTCATATCCACCCTCCTCCATCACAATCTAAAAATACAGGAATATTGAAAAACTACAAATTAACAGCTTGCAATCACATGAACGTATGCCTATTTAAATAAAGCACTTGATTTTTCTTATCCCCAGTTCCAAACTAAGACCAACAACTTATCAAGACCCATCAGTGGTATAGATGAATCTTCACTGAATCTGCCAGTGTCAGTTATTAACCCCATCAGCTTGAATAACTTTCTCTAAAATACTTTTTGGGAAGAATGTAATTATAACTTACTTTACTCAAGCTGTACAGATCAAGGATACGCCTCTCTACATTGGGAATTTTCAGTGCAGAACCTTGAATCTCCCAGAACTTTGCAATCTGGTCTAAATAGTTCAGTTTTACTCTGGTCTGTGCCTGGTGATGGAATAAATTGAGGTTAGTCTCTCTCAAGCCAATAACATGTAACAGCTTACCATTTAACCATGCATCTTTCAAATATATCTTCATACCAACAACACCAAATTTTAATGAGGCTGTAAACAGTATATATTCACACACTGAACGGCTTTGGAATCGATTTCCTGTCACAGGAGCTTATACAGTTAAACATTATTTATCCCACAGAAGTGTTTTCTTTGGCTGGAGGGGTAGGGGTGAGAAGAGGTGAGCAGGGCTGTATTGGTAGTGCTGAGATGGCATGTACATACATACGCAGCTCAATTGCGAGTTAAGCTGTGTATACATACCCTTCCGCTGGCCTGCTGCTCACTTGAATCAAGCTGCACGCTCACATGCGTACTGGTCTGCAGCCCAGCTGCATAGGTCACAACCTAGTAGTGGGTCGCAGCCCAGGAGTTGGGGACCCCTGGTCTAACATACAGTGGAGTCTTGGGTCGTGACCGTAATCCGCTCTAGGATTTCAGCCACAACTCAATTTGTTCATGACTGAAAGCACGACCATCTGTGCATCTGTGGACCAAAACAACACTCCCAAAAATGGTGCCGAAGGGGAAATCGGCATGGAAAGGGAATCTTTCCACACCAATTTTGTGTGCCACCCAATTTTGGAATTGTGACCCAATTCCAAAATTGGGTGGATTTTTTGTTCGCCACCCGATTTGGTTGCAAACAGATGCATTTGTGATCTGAGGTTACACTGTACCTCAAAAGGATAATATTTGGAGGATAAAAATGGAGAAAAGGATTACAGGATATACTGTCCTGAGGAAAGGCAGGAAATTAATTGAACACACATGAATACATTCATCCTAAAAAGATGCTAAGCTTCCTCATGATCATTTTAACAGCAAATGGTTATTCATGGGGACGCAAATTTATTTAAGAGTACCAAGATACACACACTCATTTCATATAAATACAAGTCAAAAGGTTCATGAATACATTTTGCAAAAAATCCAGTCAAAAATATAAAAACCTGGATAATTAAACACATGAGGGGGATCCTTGGTGTTCTCTGAGGTTGGCTGTTTTCTTGCAGACATTTCAGTAACTAAACTAGGTAACATCATCACTGTTGAGTATCTAGAACTGATATTATCTAGTTTATATAATAAAATGTCTGCAAGAAAGCAACCAAGCTCAGAGAGCGCCAAGAACCCCTCATTTCAACCCTGAGAACTACTTTGAAATAAATCACAAAACCATTTATTTACACTTGTATAAACAGGCACAATTTTTGAAGTCAATTCTTTCAATGGCAGCCCAACACAACCGCTGGACAACAGTTGATTAAAACTAATGCATGTTATTTTTTTCATTATATACCACTATATTTTTATATTTATTATTTATTGCTACTCCTGATATCTTCTCTTGTAAAATTATTATTTAATTATCCTGTTAAATGTAAAGAAATGTGAATGGCATTACATTACAATTCTATTGTCTCCTACAAAGGACTCACCTCCAGTTCATTGAGCCTCTGTATCCGTGGAGTAAACCGGAAGTTGTCCACTTCCACAGCAAAGGGAGGTTGCCAGTCCTGAGAAAGAAATAGAAAGGTAACATAAGTATAATTCCAGCATCATACATTTTACCAGCTAGTAAGAATTAAACCAAAAATCTACCCTCACTCTAAAAACAGCCCTAGAGAATCAGAATTCAATTTCACAGTTAACAGAATATAAATCCAAGAGTGGATTACACAAACTACTACTGGACAAACCAATGAAAGCTTTTAATTTTGCAAATGAATGTGATATTCGGAACTGAAGAGAGACAGAGACTTAAGAAGGTAAAACTGACATTTGAAGGAAACATCGCGAACACCTAATAAAATAAGAGCACACTAAGCACTGCAAAGCATTCATCTTTACTGTTTATATACAGGAAGCCTGAGAAAAAGAAAACAATAACTATTTAGATTAAACAATCTAAAATATTAAATCCCGAGGTATTATACATTCAAAATCTACTGTTCTGGTACAAAGGAGTCACTTCAAAGGTGGAGTAACTATCATCAAGAACAGTTCGAGACAGCAAGACAGAGAAAGGCCACTGAAGCAAAAGTTATTTGTCCATGTGTAAGAAAGACTAACTACATGGTCTCAAAATAAACTTTACCAGGAGGGAGTCAAATTGACTATGCAAAATTTTGAGTTATAAAAGAAATCTAGATTCTCGATTTCTAGCATCACAGACCTGGTGAACTTCATGAATGCATATTCTTTCTCGTATTTTTCGTGAAATATTAATTTGTACTAAAGTGAGTGATTAAGTTGGAAAAACCTTAGCTTCTCAATTTAAGAGCATTTTCACTTGGTGGTAAATTGTATGTCAAAAGCAAAAATATATCAGAATTATATTTCCTTTTGTTAGACACACTGAAGTAAATTCAACTGTCCAAATCAAAATAAATAAGGAAATGATAAACAGTACATCTTAGAACTTTCAAGAGAAGGGAAAAAATGAAATATTGCTAACAGGATAATACTTTAGCATTATAATGCTTAAGACTCACACCAGCAAGACAGGTTCTCCTTCAACTGAATTGTGACAGAAGCTTTGGATTTGGAGGTTGCAGACTAACCTGAACTATAATTTACAGCCTACAGAAAAAAGCAAGATTCATTTAAACACTCCATATGCACTGGGTAAGCAGATGCTAATATTTTGCTGCTCTAATTAAAAATATCACAATGACTTCTCAATGAGGATTTAAAAGATTGGCAGAAGCTTTTTTTTTAATTGGGGCCAGAGAGCAAGAGATCTGCTTCAGCATCTTCTGTACTGTAACCATACAAAAGAAAACCAAGTTCCTCAAATATTTCCTAGTCTTTCTCTTGTTCCTTTTTAGACAAAGGCTTGGCAGCTGGCAGTCATATTAGATGATCTGTTATTATGAAATAATAAAAAAATATTATTAAATGGATTTAAGAAATACAGTAGGAAAAGACTTGAAAAACCTCTTTCCTGCTATACTTAATTAGAATAGGGAGGTTTCTTTTCTTCTTTTTGCCTGCAGCCAAGGCCTAGCTGTGGGGTGTAGAAGAAAATAAAATAGGCACAACCCATACAAGTTTTCCAGCTTGGTGAAAGAGCAAGCTGTTCAAAATGGTAACAGCTACATGCCAACACAGGCACCACCAGTATCACAGATAAAAGCAATGTCCATGCACAAAATTATATAACTTGATTGTTCAAATCTCAAAACTCTTGTGCCAACCATTCCAAAGAAACCCAGTCCCTGTGGTATATACACTGCCCTGTTTCCCATAATGCATTCAAATCTATAGTTGAGTGTTGACTATGCCACACATTATATTTTTACATCACATCAACCGCTTTCAAAACCTACATTCAACTTGGGAGCCACCTAAATGATTCAACCCTCATCAATTCCACAAAACAGTCTTTCCCAACTTGGTGTCCTTCAAATATACTGAACTATCACAATTTCTAGTCAGCAGGGTCTGCTATGTAACCCACTCTATTTTGTCCTTGAACCAGGCCTGTGTTCAGCTATTTCTTTGAAGGCATCACAATAGTCTCATTCTTCCACAGAAACACTGCATTTGTATCAAAACTCACTCAATACTATGACTGTCTCCAGTAACAAATGATGGCAAGAGTTCTTTCCCATCTAAAGACACACTGGTTCAAGTCTGTAACCCTCATCCTGGCAAACGAGCTCTCCAATACATTTCCTTCCATCCAGTTCATTCTATTCACCAGAAGAGACATATTTTCAAACAAACATCACCATTTCTAACTACCTGTGAATCACTCACACTTACACCGAAATACTACTTCTGCTTGCCCACTGAGTGTTTCTCCTAAAACCCAACAGCCCTTTCTTTCCCTGGTACTTACGGCGGGAGGGCGGATTTTGCAGATACCACTTTTTTCTGCGATGGGTCGGATCTTGGCAATGTAGCCCAGCGGATCGCTGAATTCGGCCCAGCTGGGCTCAAAGACAGGACACTCGGGTGGCGGCAAAAAGTCCTCGGGAGGCAAGAGGGGGTCGGGATCTCCAGCCCAGGACGGGCCGCGGTCCATCCACTCGCCGGGCTCTGCGCCCCACAAGCCGCGCTCCGCCTGCTCTGACGCTCGAGGCGGTCGGAGGGTTCGATCAGCCCGGGGAGCCCCCTCGCCCTGTTCGGCCTTGTCACTCCGGGGAGCCCGCTCACCCTTCACAGTCCGTTCACTCTTCTCCATCCTGGAGCCGCGCTCTCCCCAGTCCCCATGTTCTCCCCTCTCCCCTGAAAGGCCACGTTCCCCCTTCGAGCCCCGGCTCCCCCTCTCCCCACGGGACACCCAGTCGCCCTGATCCCCTAGGGGGCCCTTCTCCCCCCAGACCCCTTGATCTGACCCTTCGCTCTGCTCCACCTCCTCCTCTCTGGACTCCATACCCTCCACCGGCTCCTTTGCTCTCTGGGAGGCCCCTCAGGGGGCCATGCCCGGCCCCTCCTCCTCCTCCTCGCTCGAGCACCAGGCCTAACGGGCGGGGGAACAAGGCCGTTCAGCCGGAGCTTTTCTCCCCGGTGCCCGGTTGCTCAGCTTTGCCCCTCCTCCTCTCTGGAACCTCCCGGCACTTTTCCGGGCCCGGAGTCCCGCTTGTTTTCTCCCCTCCCTTAATTCAAGGCCTGCCGGGTCCTCTCGACCTGGCAGCCGCCGCCATTTTGGACTTTCTCAATATCCTCCCCAGCCGCTGCCCATCAACAACAAAACGTCTTCCTCCGCCAGCCTCCAAAGATTCAAAGGAACCTCTTGGAAACGTCACCACACCGGGCTACAATACTCTTTCCGATATGAAGATTGCAACTTCTAAGTCTCATCAAAGACCGCTGATTTAGGCTGGAAGCTTTAGAAACAAAATCAAGCCAAATAAAAAAGTCCCTCAGGGCCGAGGCGGAAGGATACAACTAACAAGAGAATGTAATCGCTGGAACTTCTTGCGCACGTTTAAAGGGCCGCACCGCGCCTGCGCCAGACGACAGAAAACAGGAAGAGGAGGAGGGGGTGGGAGGAAGATAAGAAGAACTGAATGGGCGGAGTTAGTCATAACACCGCCTATTCGGTTGTCAGAACTACAGCGGGAGCCTCATAGCTGTCAATTAGTTTGGCTCAATTCAGACTCCTCGCCACACTACATCGTGGTGCCATTTGATCTTATCTATGTAGTTTGTGATCTATCCGTGACAAGGCTAACGGTTGAAGCCTCGCTCCTTTAAGTCTATTGTTAAATTCACTTTGTTCAAGTAGCAGGTTTATTTAATTTAGTTTTGGATTTTAGCTTTCCAAATACTGCTGACTGATGGATTATGGGAAATAAAGTCTAACATCTAGATTGATGAAGACTGCTTTATATTGAATATACTATTGCTCACAGGTGATTATCCAAAATCTTTATTCAACAATGTTTTATTAATGTCAATTAAAATTTTAATGGGGTAGAATGAAAAACATTGTTGCTGAGAGTTGATAAAAGTCTATAGCAGGCTGCACTCAGATTATGTTTTGAAGAGCCTTTGGACATGTAAAATGAGACATAGGTTACAGAGGCAGTATTAAACTGTACAAAAAATTCCACAAAATTTTGTGTAAGGAAGAAACAATCTGAACTGAATATTTCCTCAAATGAAAATCAATTATACATGATACATTACACGTAATTTAATATTTACTAGGGTAAAAGTGAATAGTAATATGCAAGTATATATTCTACCATAGTCCACATTTACAACCTTTTGTTTAGTGACTGTTCAAAGTTACAACAGCACTGAAAAAAGTGACTTACAAACAATCCTCATTCTTACTATTGTTACAGCATCCCATGGTCATATGATCAAAATATGGGTATTTGGTAACTGGCATATAGGTAAGAACTTCCCTGAATGATGTGATCACCATTTGCAGCCTTCCCAGCCGACTTCTGACAAGAAAAGTCCTTGGGGGAAGCCATATTCATTTGACAACTGCATGATTCATTTAGCACTACAATGATTTGCTTTATGGCAGTGGTAAAAAAGGTCATATAACTCACATAACAACCATCTTGATTAGCAACAGAAATTCTGATCTCAATTGTGGTCGTAGGTCAATAACTGTATAGTATCATATTACTCCTTTGGAGAGTAAGTAACGTGTAAGATCCAAAAAAGGTATAGAAAGCAGCAAGTAAAAGTAAGTACAGGCAGTCCTCAATTTATGACCATAATAAAGCCTGGCAATTACAGTCATAAATCATGAGGTTCGTAAAGCAGGTCATCATGTGAACAGACCCAATTTAAAAACCTTTTTTGTGACAGTCATTGAGTGAACCCTATGGTCATTAAATGAACCCATTGTTCATTATGGGACCTTATTTCCCCCAGAACCTAGAAATAAATGTCCCTTTCCAGAAAAAAACATAAATAGCAGTCATGGGGGTTACTTCAAACAGTCATAAATGCAGATTTGTTGTTAAATATCCTAAATGTGGTCTCACTACTGGAGCGGGGGCAGGCATCATAACTTCAGAACCAGGTCATAAGTACTTTTTTTGGGGGGAGGGGCTAGCTAGAAGGACATATGAGAAAAGGAAAGCTAGCAAAAATTAGTTTATATTCAGCACATTTCACTTTAATTCCCTATCTTTGTAAACCATACTATCTTCCAATACATCTGTACCAGTTTGTATCTTGCCAGTATACAGCTTCCCATCTCTTTTGGGGTTTCTCAAGGTATTTATATGATGAACTGTGTAATTTGGCCTTCAACTACTCTTTATTGCACTCTTTTCTGCTGGATTTGCTGCAACTTTTCTGCTGACTGGCAAATTAGTCTAGGCCTGGAGTACCAGATCTGCGCTGGAAACCTCCAAACACCAGAAGAGTGGTACAAGAAACATCATCTTTATGGTCATGCACATTAATGCAAGCCAGGCCTCGCATCCATAATTAGTTGTTGCCTACCAAGAGAAGAAAAACCTTGAATCTTCCAGCCATGCCTAAAATCTTCCCCTCTTTGTGTCCCTGTTAATGCAGGAGAAGCTCTGGTAGGAGGCCACTCCTGAATGTAGCCTCATTTTCCTGGAGGACTAATGGTGGCTTAACCAAAAGAGTTGCTTTTCAGAGTGCACAAATGTAATAAATAATAATAATCTGTCCCATTACACCGGATTGAGATGTCACGCTGGGTTATGCTTAAGGTAAACAAATCAAAATCAAGCTTAGATGTCGCACTAAATGTGGCCCCAAGAGGTTTAGGGTTTAATGTGAATCACTGATTGCATCTATATGTTATGCGAAGCTATAGTTTATTTTAACCATGTTGTATTGATTAGGCCACAGTAGTTAAGGTAACACATAGTTAACTTGTTTAAACTATGTCTTAGGTGTATTTAAAGATATGGGGTGGCAGCATTGGTTTCCTGAGGATAAAGGCTGATCCTCCGTAGTATACAAACAATATGGATTTCTCCAACCCATATTTAGTATGTTATTTGTATTTTCCCCAGGCAAACACTCTTCTCTCAACAAAGATGAGACCCATCAGAAAGAGAAGGCACCATATAGATTCCATTGCTGTCATAAGTAAGTCAATTTGGGAAGAAAATATGCTTAGTGCGAAGGCAGAAATCATATGTATGGAAGAAGCTGAACTATGAGGGAGGAGAATGATGCTGATCATCAGATGGAGGCCTATTGGGCAAAATATTAGGGTTAGGCCGGGAGAGGGATTTTTCATGTGGGCAATCAGAACAGTGACATGATATGTGGAGAACGTTAACTGTTGCTTCATGCAGACCTCATGATTTACTTGGCCCCACACTTTTTTCAGGATGCAGATTTGAACCTGGAACTGCTTATATATGAAACGTGTTCATTTTTGGACTCCTGTGGGCCTGGGGTTTAGGGCTGAATCAGATTGATGTAGTAACTTGATCAGACCACTGCCATCTAACAAATCGGAATCTTAATCTGGAGAGGCCTGCAATTTCTTGTGTAACTATAACATAATTATGTTGGTTGTCTTAACTGATAAGCCATAAGACCACTCTTCTGCCACTGGAAGTCATAGAAAAAAAATATGCTAATAGATGGAAAATAAAGTAAATCAAACAACCCTTAAGTTAGTTTGCCTTTATTCTGAAAACTCTGGTTTGGGCTCTTTAAACTACAATCTCTATAAGTATGGATAATGTATTCTTCCAACTCATCTAAAAGGTATTGAGTTAGCAATCTCTACTTAAGCTATGATTTATGTAAACTATTGTTCAGCCATATGCTGAAACTGAGTTGAAGATATTGCCCATCATGTGACAAATGCCAGTATGGTTTAACGGTTAAGGTGTTACATTAGGACTGGTAGAATCATATTCAGATCCATTCCAGCTGTGGAAATTTAGTAGATGCTTTTAGTCTAATCATTCTTCTGTCCCAAACTATCTCATAAAGCTTCTGAGGGATAATACTGAGATCTCCATTGAAGATGCTGTGAGCCCTTAAAGATGAGATGCAGATTTAATAAGTAAATAATAAAAGAATGCCCTTGTGTCTCTGCATCATCCTGAAAATCTGTCATTTGGCTCACAAGATAATTCCTATCACTAATTTCCACTAGAAGATATACCACTTAATGGTAATCAGATGAGCTCTTTATTGTGTATAACTACTTTTTGCTCCTGGATAAAAGAAGGGATATGAATCTAGCACATAGATTAAGTTGTAACATATGCATATGACATCTTTCATGAATGGCTTCTGTTAGATCTGGGGTGGATCGGGTCGAAGGAGACGCGAGACCATTCAGTGATTCCAGCTCTTTATTATAGTTGAGAATAGTCTGAGAGAATGCGAGCCGCGGCAGCCCTTCATATAGGACTGGCTCGCGGCTCGGCAGCCAATGGCAGCGCTTTGAATCTCCCGCGATCGGCACAGCCAATCGCGGTAGATTCCCAGCACTCCAATCCTGGCCGAGTATTCGACCAATCAGGTCGCTGTCCGTTCGGACCAATCAGTTAAGAGGATTTGGAGTATGCTAATATCGTACAACCCTCCCCTCTTGGTTTCGCCGGTCGGTGTGTCGTGATATAGTCACATAGGTAGGCGGGGCTTCGTACCTACCGACTTGACTTGCGCGGTTCAGTTCTGGTGTGGTCGTCGACCGGTTCAGATGTCTTCTCTGTTGCTCCGGTTCCTTGGGATGGAACCGCCTGGAACGTTGAGCTGGGCCTTTCTGGGTAGCTCCCTCCCGGTCTACCTGGGCTGGTTGAGCTGCCGTTTCTGTTGTTCCCGCCGGATCTTTCCGGGCTGGTTGAACTGGTTTGGCTGCTCCTTCCAGGTGAAGATTCTGGGGTTTTGTGTTCCGTGGGTCCTGCGTCTACAGGTGAGTAGCATCGGTTTATTCGTGGTTTATTTATTGGGGGTGGGGGGGTGTTCTGTTTGTGTTAGTTGGTTCCCTTCGGCTGTTTCTTTTTCGCTTGCCGATTCCCCCCCCCCTTTCTAGTTACCTGCTCTGGTAGTTGGTTGTTGGTGATAGCTATCCTCAACCTTAGCTGGTTGATGTGTCGTTTCCAGCTTTTTCCGTCACTTGTCTCTAATCGGTATGATATGGGACCGGTTATCTGGGTGATTGTTGCTGGTACCCGGAGTGGTTCTCCTGACAGGTTTTTTGCGTATACTGTGTCCCCTATTTTAAATGTTCTGTGTTTGCTTGAGGAACCCGGAGGTTTGTCCGGGTTGTATGTTGGGTGCATTCTATCTAGGGTTGACCGCAGTTTCCTACCCATCATCAGTTCTGCTGGGCTTCTATTTGTGGTTGCGCTAGGTATGATATGTTGCATGAGGAGCATTTTATTAATTTTGTCCTGTATGTTGGCTGCTTCTATTTTTTGGATGGCCTTCTTAGTGTATTGGACCATGCGTTCCGCTCGTCCATTCGCCGCTGGATTTGCTGGTGCGGTTAATGCATGGCGTATTCCTTGGCCTGCCAGGAATTGCTCGAATGCTAGGGCGGTAAATTGGGGCCCGTTATCTGATACTATTACATCTGGCAGGCCGTGCGTGGCAACAGTTTGCTCAAGTTTTCTGATTACTGCCTCTTTTGTGGTAGATTTCATGGTGCTTACCTCCAGCCAGTTGGAGTAAGCATCCACTGTGATAAGGTACAGATGTCCCTTGGTTGGCCCCGCGAAGTCTATGTGAATCCTAGACCACGGGCCCCTGGGTGTTTCCCATTCCTGGGTTGGGGCTGTGGGAGGGTTAGGTCTGGATTCTTGGCATTGCTTGCATTTGGCCACCCAGGTTTCGATCTGTTTGTCCATTCCTGGCCACCATGCATAGCTTCTGGCCAGGCTTTTCATTTTGACCATCCCTGGGTGCCCCTCATGCAGCATCCCCAACACCCTTTCCTGTAATGTTTCCAGGATTACCACTCTGTCCCCCCAAAGTATGCAGCCCTTCTCAGTAAAGAGTTCAGTTTGTCTGTTCCGGAAAGGTCTGAATAGTTCGTCCTTGTCCCCTTCCGGCCACCCTTTTCCAACCCAGCTCAAGACTCGCGCTTTTATTTGTTTCTCTGGCAATGTCTGGCGCGGTCACGAGTGGGTTGGATATTGTCTCTATTTGGAGTACCTCTGTTGTGGGTGCTGGGTCGTCTTCCCGGTCAGGTAGGGGTGAGCGGCTCAGGGCGTCTGCGTGGGCGATGTCCTTGCCGGGTCGGTGTATCAGCTGGTAATTGTATGCTGCTAGGAATTCGGACCACCTAGTCATTCTTGGCGATAGAATGTTCGGTGTGGCCCTGTTTCCCGCCAGGATTCCTAGCAGCGGTTTGTGGTCCGTGATGATTGTAAAAGTCCTACCGTAAAGGTATTCATGAAATTTCTTGACGCCGGCGACGACTACTAGGGCCTCTTTGTCGAGCTGGCTGTAGTTCCGTTCTGGCTTTGAAAGTGTCCTTGATGAGAAGGCGATGGGTACTTCCCTCCCATCTGGTAGCTGGTGGCTGAGGATGGCGCCGATTCCAAATGGTGACGCGTCGCAAGTTACCGTCAGTGGCAGGGTCTCGCTGTACTGGATTAGTACCGCGTCGGATGTTAGCAGGTTCTTTGTGTTGTTGAAGGCACTCTCTTCCCGTGCTCTCTTCCCGTGCAGGTCCAGGTGGCTGTTTTATCTAACAGCCTATGCAGCGGTTCCGCCACGGTCGCCTTTTGAGGTAGGAAGACATTGTAAAAGTTTAACAGTCCCAAGAAAGCTTGTAATTCCGTTTTGTTTTGGGGTCGAGGTGCTTCCCTTATGGCTCTCAGTTTCTTTTCTGTGGGGTGGATCCCTTGTTTGTCTAGGAGGTACCCTAGAAATTCGAACCTCTCGGCCCGTAGTTGGCACTTCCTCTTTTTGACTTTAAGTCCCGAGTCTCTGAATTTCTTCAGTACCTCCCTCAATCTGGCTTCTAGTTGTTTTTCATTTTTTGCAGCCACCAAGACATCGTCAAAGTAGGGCACAACCCCTTCTATGCCCTGGAGGAGTCTTTCCATAAGGCTTTGGAAGACCCTGGGTGCCATGCTGACTCCAAATTGGAGCCAGTTGCAGCGGAAAGCCCCTCGGTGCATTACAATGGTTTGGGCTTCTGCTGTTGTGGCGTCGACCAGCAGCTGCTGGTAGGCTTGTGCCAGGTCGAGCTTTGCGAAAATTCGGCCTCCCCCCAGTGAGTGCAGAAGGTGCTGGACTACTGGGACGGGGTATGCGCTTTGTTGGAGCGCATGGTTTAGGGTGGCCTTGTCGTCACCACAAATTCTCACAGACCCATCTGGCTTGATGGGGGTGACAATTGGGGTCTCCCACCGGGCATGATCGATCGGTTCCAACACCCCTTGCACAATGAGCTTATCGAGCTGCTCATCGATCTTGGGCTTGAGTGCAAACGGCACTTGCCTGGGCTTAAGGCGGATTGGCGCGATGCTCGGGTCTATGTTAAATGAGATAGGGGACCCCCGGTACTTGCCTAGGCTGTCATCGAAGACTTCCCGGAAATCCCTCATGAGCGCCGCTTCCCAGTCTGCCTCTCCGATGTGGTGTATTCCAGTTACTTCGATGCCCAAGGGTGCGAACTACTGTAGTCCCAACAGGCTTGGGCGGTCTCGGTCGACGATCATCAGGGGTAGCACTTCTGTGTGGCCCTTGAAGGTGACCTTAAAATGGCCTCTGCTGACTACAGGGATTCGGTTCCCCTGATAGTCTTTGAGGATGAGTGTTTGGTCTTCCAGTTCGTGGAGGCGGATGGTGGGAACCAGGCGCTTGAGTGTGCGCCAGGAGACCATTGAGAGGAAGGACCCTGAGTCCACCTCCATGTCGCATCGCTGGTCTTCTATCCCAACCATCACATATACTTTCCTGGCATCGCTGGTGGAGGAATGGCCGATGACGATGGTCTGGTGTGTTTCCTCTCTTTGTCTCGTCTCCTGGAGTCGCCTGTTCCGACCTTCTCAGCTCCAGCGGTTCTCCATCGGGCGATCACGCTTCCTAGTGGGAGTGCTTTCTCTCCGTCGGGGGCTGGCGTCTCGTCGTCGCGGGCTGTAGTGTTTTTTATTCCGGCATACTTTGGCGATGTGCCCCCGTTTCTCGCAATGCCTGCAAATGGCATCGAGAAAACGGCAGTCCGCTTAGGGGTGATCGCCGCCGCAGCCGGCACACTGGAACCTCGACTTACGACTTCGTGGTTCCCGCCGCTCCCGCGCTGATTGGAGGCGGTGGATCTCTTCCTCCTCGTCTTCAGTTTCCAAGAAGGAGTCGCCGTCGCCGTGGTGTGTGGTCTGCCTCTGGTCACCTCTCGGGGGTTGACGTGGTCTCTCCGGCCGCCGCTCATGGCATGATGCTTGATTGTCACATCCGAGCCGCTGACTTCTTGGCCGCTTCTGCTGCAGCGGCTTCGGTGAGGGCATCAGTGAGGGAGATGTCTCCCTTTGCCATGATGCGGCTCTGGAGGACGGGGTCTTGGAGTCCTAGGACGACGCGGTCTCACAGGGCCTCGTCCAGGTCAGCGAATTCGCACAGGCCGCCCAGGTCCCGTAGTACCGCTATGAAGTCACCCAGCCCCTCGTCCTCATGTTGATCCCGCCTGTAGAAGTCATGCCGCCGGATAAGGATGGGCATGATGGGGGCGTAGTGGCTTTGCAGCAGGGGCTCGAGATCGTCCCACTCCATCGCCTTGACGTCCTCCGGCTTGGCCAAGGCTTTGGCCATCTTGAATACTGCGGGCCCGCAGTGCCTGAGGAACATGGCTCGTTTCTTGTGGTCATTGGCGTCCTTGAGGTTGCTACTCTCAAGGAACATTTGGAACCTATCGGTATAGGATTCCCAGTCCTCGGTAGCAGGGTTGAAGGGTGCGGGTGGCGAGTTGATGTCGGCCATGCTGCCTGTTCAGCGTGTTGCTCCGCCACGTGCTGGGGTCTCCTTGTTCACCATCCCATCCTCGTCGCCAGTGTTAGATCTGGGGTGGATCGGGTTGAAGGAGACGCGAGACCATTCAGTGATTTCAGCTCTTTATTATAGTTGAGAATAGTCTGAGAGAATGCGAGCCGCGGCAGCCCTTCATATAGGACTGGCTCGCGGCTCGGCGACCAATGGCAGCATTTTGAATCTCCCGCGATCGGTAGAGCCAATCACGGTAGATTCCCAGCACTCCAATCCCGGCCGAGTATTCGATCAATCAGGTCGCTGTCCGTTCGGACCAATCAGTTAAGAGGATTTGGAGTATGCTAATATCGTACAGCTTCAGTGGTCAGGAAATTTCTATAGGAAACACAAAGTAGATAAATTAATGCTGAGGGTTTCATTTTTGTTTCGCCAAAACTATAAATTTATACACAGGCAGTCCCATTAAATGTAGGAAGGATGAACGCACAATTGTATGTTCTAGGTAGAATATATTAGTTTCATATGGGAATATATTATTAAAAAAAGATTATGGCAATGAAAAAGGTATACTGGAATCCATCTTTTTAGCATTTAATCTTATCTGTTGTGAAATCTTTTGTGAGTGAAGGAAATTATTGTGCTGAGACTGTTAAGTGCCAAGGAGGTATGCACAACTAATATTAGTTTTAATGTGATAAATAAATGATTCTGAGTCCTCCTCACTTTTTTATCTTTTGGGGGGAATAGTACAAGTTGTATGTACCAAGACAATTAGAAAATTCTATCTATCTATCTATCTATCTATCTATCTATCTATCTATCTATCTATCTATCTATCTATCTATCTTATCTATCTTATCTATCTATCTATCTATCTATCTATCTATCTATCTATCTATCTATCTATCTATCTATCTATCTATCCATCCATCCATCCATCCATCCATCCAGAAAGCAATATAATGGGTATTGGTCCTTACCTGACACGCCATTTCTCTGGAGCCGGGAGGATCATCCAGAGAGTGGGAGGTGCTTCAGTCTGCATCATTGAAAGCTGAGCTTAATTACTGAGGAATGCTCCGCCCTCCATCACGTGGCTCCTTGCATTCCCCAGTTTACGCGAAGTCGAGAGTGAAGAGAAGATCGTGCTCTTATCTTACTATGCTAAAAGGATCATTGGCCGAAACAAGACCCCACCAGACGGTGAAATAAAAGGGTGGGGCTGGATGATCCTCACGGCTCAAGAGAAATGGCATGTCAGGTAAGGACCAACGCCCATTCTCCTTAGAGCCATTCGAATCATCCAGAGAGTGGGACATACCAAAGCTTGGCTGTCCTACGGGAGGGACTCCGTCTGGTTCTGTAGTTCCTGCGATTCTTTGAGGACTCGCTGGAGAACTCGTCTACCAAACGAAGTCTCCGCCGAGGCAAATATGTCAATCTTATAGTGCCTGATGAAGGGAGATGGGGATGCCCAGGAGGCTGCCCGACAAATATCCGCAATTGGAGCCTGGATGGCCCAAGCTGCCAAGGTGGCTGTCCTTCTGGTGGAGTGTGCTGTTATTCCGCTGGGAACCGGCAGAGCCTGGGACAAGTACCCTTTGGAAATAGCAGCTCTAATCCAGTGGCCAATGGTTGACGGGGACACCTTATGGCCTAATGATTTGGGCTGAAAGGAAAGGAAGGGATTCGGGCCTCCTGAAGGGCTGGGTACACTTAATGTAAATGCGGAGGGCCCGTCTTACATCCAGGGTATGCCAAAGCTTCTCCCTTTCCCGTGAGGGATTGGGGTAGAAGTTCGGAAGTATAAGTTCCTGTGCCCTATGGAAGGCTGAGTTGACCTTGGCAAGAAGGTAGGGTCCAGTTGGAGAACCAACCAATCGGCATGGAAAATGCAAAGGTCCCTCCTCACCGACAAGGCTGCTATCTCCAATATATGGCGAGCCTAAGTAATGGCCATCAGGAACACGACTTTGAATGTTAGGAACTAGAGTGAGGATTCCCTTAGAGACTCGAAGGGTTGTTTAGTAAGGGACACCAGGACCTTATTGAGGTCCCAAGTAGGGTATCTATGTACGGTCGAGGGACACAAATTAGAGTCTCCTCTGAGAAATGCCCTAATGTGAGGGTGGAGGGAAAGGGAACCCAGGTTGTCGCAAACAATGACGGTTGAGAGGGCTGTGATCTGACGCCTCGGGGAAAGACCTTTCCTCAGACCCTCTTGGAGGAATTCCAAAACTTGAGGGATGGAGGGTGAGAGCGGGTTGACCTGGAAACTATGGCACCACTTGCAGAACCCCTGCCAAGTGACATTGTATATTTTGGTTGTTGAGGGCCGCCTGGCGGCTAAAATGGTATCAATAACCTGGTCAGAGAACTGCTCCTTCCTTAGACGTTCCCGCTCAACCTCCAAACGGCTAACTGGATCCACTGAGGATCTGGGTGTTGGAGGGGCCCCTGGGAAAGGGATATCCTGTGCGGGGGAATTTTCCAAGGGGGGGGGCCACCGATAGGTTCCGGAGATCCGCAAACCATGGGCACCTGGTCCAGTAGGGTGCCACTAGAATCAGCTCTGCTTTCTCGGAGATGAGCTTCTGGATGACTCTGGGGACCCGGGCCAATGGAGGGAATGCATATAGAAGCCCTGTGGGCCAGGGGCAATGGAGGGCGTTGTGATTCTCGGCCCCGTGGGAGGGGTACCTCGAGAAAAACCTGGGGAATTGGGTGTTGAGCGGAGATGCGAAGAGGTCTACTGACGGGAGACCGAACATCATGGTTGCTTCCCTGAACAGTGACAGGTGGATGCGCCACTCGGACAGGTCCACCGTGGTCCTGCTCAGCCAATCTGCTTGGGTGTTTGAGACCCCTGAGATGTGCTCGGCTTTGAGGGAGAGGAGATTGCATTCCGCCCAACGGCAGAGGTGCTCGGCCTCTCTCATCAACTTATGGACTGGGTGCCCCCTTGTCGGTTGACGTGAGCCTTGGCGGTGACATTGTCCGTGAGTATCAGGACATGCAGCCCGCGTACGTGGGGGAGGAAGTTGCGCAGGGCCAGGTGGATGGCGCGAAGTTCCAACCAGTTTATACTGCGTGTCCGTTCTACCTGTGACCCTTTGCCCTGTGTCGAGAGCGAGTGGATGTGAGCACCCCATCCGGACAGGCTGGCGTCTGTGGTGAGGGTGAAGCGTTGGGGTTCCTTGAAGCAATGTCCCTTGTTGATGGCGGGACTGGTCCACCAGAGGAGAGATGTGAGGACCCTTGAAGTCACCTTGACCGTGGCCTTTGAATTGCTTCTGCCGGTCCTTTGGAACGGAAGCAGGAACCACTGTAGGGATCTAGTGTGTAACCGGGCCCAGGGAACAATGCAGATACATAAGACCATTTTACCGAGTAATTTAGACGATTCTAAAGGTGTTACCTTCCTTGATCGTCTGATATGTTTGACAGTTTCCTGGATGCTATGGAATCTCTCGGAGGAAAGGAAAACCTTTCCCTGAACCGAGTCAATGACGGACCCCAAGTGGGTGATCCGTGTAGATGGTAACAGATGGCTCTTCTGCCAGTTTACTAGGAACCCCTGGTCTTGGAGGGCAAAGAGAGTAACTCTGACATCCCCTTCTGCTTGGGGTCTGGAGTGAGACGGGATGAGGATGTCATCCAGGTAACAGTGGAGATGAACCGGGAGGTCCTTGAGGTGGGCCGCTAGGGCCGCGAGGACCTTAGTGAAAGTTCTCGGGGCAGAGGCCAATCCAAAGGGGGGCCACATATTGGAAGTGGCAATGGTTGTAGCAGAACCTGAGGAATTTGGAATGAGAGGGCCAGATTGGGATGTGAAGATACGCCTCTGAAAGGTCTATAGAGGATAGCCAGTCTCCCTGCCTGATGCCCAGTAGAATGGATTGTAGGGTGTGCATCTTAAACCTGTGGTAGGTCAGGTAACAATTAAGGCGTTTCAGGTCTAGAATAGCCCTCCATCCCCCTGAGAATTTGGGGACCACGAAGAGGTGGGAGTAAAACCCGCTGGGATGGTGGTACAGGTTGTATGGCCTGTATGGTGAGGAGATGGTGGATAGCTGAATCCATTGGGATCCTTGGAGGGGGGATGCCATAAAAAAAAAAATCAAGGGGGGCGCGCTGGAATTCAAGCGTGAGGCCCAGTCTGATGGTGTCTTGGACCCAGGCATTGGAGGTAGAGGAATCCCATCGGTCACCGAAATGCTTGAGGCGTCCACCGATGGGATGGGAGGGATGGGATCTATCTGGGTCATCTAAGTACAATATATAGCGCCCTGCTTAAGAAGGAGAGTTTATTCCAAATATTTGCCTTTATCTGGGATCGAACTCACAACCTCCTGACTGTGAGGCAAGTGCTCCACCTCTAGGCCACCTGCCAAAGGGCTGCGTTGGAAAGGCTTCCCTCCTGAACCCCTGAAGGGGCTCCTGTAGCTGCCGCCCCTCCTGTTCCTGTCGCCCGGATCGGCTCGATCCTGAGGCTGGAATGGCCGGAAGGAGGGGGGTCTCGGACGCCTGGGCGGGAAAGGATACTGGTAGAAAGGTCGGGGGGAACCTCTCCGAAAAGGCTGAGGTGCTCTTGACTCTGATCTCCGAAAGAGGGGAGGAAGGAATTTTTTCTTGCTTCGGGTTTTGGACAGCAATGGCTCCAGGGCGGTGCCAAATAGTTTGTCCCCCTTAATGGGGGCGGTGGCCAACTTAACCTTGTTTTTCATGTCCGCCTGCCAGTGTTTGAGCCAGAGCAGGCGGCGAGCTGTAACGTGAGAGGTTATTGCATGGGCGGAGAAATTAACCGCGTGGTAGGTGGCGTCGGCCGAGAATTCTGCCGCAGCCGTCAATTTTGCGATGTCCTGATGTGCCCTTGCGTTAGAGGGGGGAACATGTTGTTTCAGTTGGCGGAGCCACTGTTTGATGGGCCCTACGTAAGGCCAGTTCGGACCTCTTGTCCTCGGGTTTCAGAGCCTCCAGGGGATCACTGGGGGAGGACGAGGATGCTAAGCCCACAATGGGCTCATCTGCCTCAGGAGTGTTAAGCAGGTTGCAGAAGCTCGACTCGAGGTTAAAGAACCTCTTGTCCTGGTTGGATGGGGCCGGAGGGGCCCTTGTAGAGTCCAAATAGTTTGAAACTAGGTCATGAAATATGGGTGGGGCCGGAATAACCTCCGCCTCCACCATGGGCTGCCTGAAAATGGCGTCCTCTTGTCCCTCCGCCAGGGAAAGGAGAACCGAGGAGGACTGAACAGACAGGCCAGAGATGTTCTTGGCCTTAAATCGGAGCGATTTAAACATGTGTGGCTTGAACAGACCCACAACAGTGGATTGATCGGGAGTGAGACCCTCGTCCTCGGACGTGTCTCCTTCCATCGGGTCTATCTCCGATAGGGCTTCCCCTTGGTGTGTAGAATCCCATTCAAATTCCTCCTCCTCCCCGAACCGAGCCAGGTCCTCTATGGCCTCCTCCAGTTCCCCTTCTGGGAGAGGACTGTCCCCCTGCAAAGGTACTTGACCATGAGTAGGATCCAATCTGGGCGAGGACCGGCTGATGGCGAGTTGTGTTTGGGTGCCATCGGGGGGGGGGGGGAACTGGACCTGGACATCTGTTGAAGGCCGTCTGCTATCCCCTTCCATGCCTGCATGTATGCAGGGATCTCGACTGTGTCGGCCTCCTCCTGGCGCAGACCAGCGGCCATGGGCGTGCCGTCTGGTGGCTGGTCCGGGGGCCTGGTGTCCCTGGGATGAGCTGTGCCTGGAGAGGGAAGAGCAATCTGGAGGAGGGGGGGTGTCTGGAGGTAGAAGGAATGGAGGATGGTAGGGCTGGAAGCATAGTTGTGCCTCTCTAGATCGCCTGTCAAATTCTTTCTCCAGTGCCCTATGACGTCTTAGGGCGTCTCTCTAATAAGCCTTGGAAGTATCCTTAGAGGCTTCCTTAGCCTGTTTGCGCAGGTGGTAGGATTTAGATCTGGCCTTCAAAGAAGGGCCTTTTGTGGAAATGTCATCTGCCATTATAGAAGAAAGGACTAAAATACCAATTTAAGGCGGTTGGCTCGCCAAGGGTTTGATCTACAACAAAGGCCGGGTATCCTTTCAGCTGGCCCGCGCCCCCTTTTGGAATTTAGACGTATACAGCCTATAAAATTAATATTGTTATAATTATTAATATATATAAACAATTAGTATTGAAACTGTGTAATAGTCCTTTAGCGAGAAAGTTTATAAATCCATATATGCCTATATATATATATGTATAATATTTCTTAATATTATTGTTGTTGTTGTTGTTATTTATTATTATTATTATTATTATTATTATTATTATTATTATTATTATTATTTCATAATATTCAATTCGGGGTCTGGTTTGATGCTCCTAGGAAGGAGTGGCCCCAGAGGTTGCTGTAAGTTATCGCCAATCTGCCAAATGAACGCCTGAGGCTGGAATGAGACCTCTGGCAGCTGGAGCTCCCAGGCAACAACCGGGAGGGATAGGCTGCAAGCTTCTGCCCTGAGCGTGCTGCGGAAGCCAACTAGTGTATGCCAATTGTGATTAAAATTTAGTAGCTCTCACAGGCTGGAAGGCCTATGACTACAGCTAGTCCCTTCGCAGCCCAATGAGGCCTTTAAATATAGCGCCCGACACGCGGCGGCGCCCAAAATGGCCACCCACGATCTCTTATCCACGGGCCGCTCAGAGCAATTAAAAAGCCTCTCCGGCACGTCTAGAGGCCGGAAAAGCAGCCAGGTATACTATTCGCCCTTTCCTGGGGCGATCGGCGTTCGCGGCGGGGGGGAACACCAGCTGCACTTATCAGCGCAATCGAATGGAGCCGCTGCGATTGCGGCGCGGAGAAGTGGCAGGGAAAGGAGCCGAATTGGGGAGGGGAGGATTGGCGCCAGAGCGCAAAAGCCGCCCGCTCGTTATCCCCCCTGGGGGCGAAAAACGCGCTCCCCTGCTACAGCTACCTGAAGTGCGCAGAGGCTAAGGAAGAGCCAAGAATAAAAGGCAAACCTGAAAAAGTAAAAGACTTTGCAGCAATTAGCTTGAATCGGCCAAGGAATGGAAATACACAGCCTACTCTCACAAAGGCTGAACGTAAACTGGGGAATGCAAGGAGCCACGTGACAGAGGGCGGAGCATTCCTCAGTAATTAAGCTCAGCCTTCAATGACGCAGACTGAAGCACCTCCCACTCTCTGGATGATCCGACCGGCTCTCAGGAGAAACACCAGCATTATCAATGAAAACAAAGTACCTGCTTATAAAAACTGGAACTAGTGAAGCAAAAGATTACAACCAGTGGAAGCAATTAGAAGTGAGGGAACAGGAATAGCAACCAAAATATATTCCAGATGTTGCTACAATCAGTTGTTTGTGCTGGCTTTATATTATCCTCAAATGGTTCCTGATTGTTTTGGCAATCATTGAAGAGTGTTTTGTGATGGATAACTTTGTGAGCAGCAGTTGAAAAATAATGCTTTGTTTTGACTGGTGAATAAATGTGGCAGTTTGTCATTTGATTTATAGAAGATTTATTTATTGTGCAGTTGTATGTTGGATGCTGTGTAACCAGGTTTGAGGACAGTACAATAGATCCGTTCCAATCTCTCAATAGGTAGGAGCAAAGGCTGATTCAATAATAACTGAATATTTAAAAAAATAAATCTGCTAATGCTAATCCCAGAGCAAATGCTGTTGATTTTCTCCATACAGAAGGCTGAAAGAGGCTGCAGTGAGAGACAACAGAATCTTGTCTAGCCCTTTACTGTGGGTTTGGATGAAGTTGAAACTGGTTGTAGGAAATTCTAATATTGATTTTGTACATTGGTTCCAATTTTTAGCTAAACATATTTCCTATTTCTCTAATCATTGCAAAGGTTAATTAGCTTCTTCCATGTCAAATCAGATGTCAAATCCAATTTACAGACATATTGCTACTGTCTTAAATGTACGGAGTTGTGTTTTTTTATTGCATATGAAGAAAAAGCTGTTACAGTACGGACTCCTGTTTTTCATGCTAATACATAGTTCAGCTAACCAAAGGTTTTTTGGTGAATGTTTGCTTGCCAGAAACATAGAGTTGTTTCTTTTTGCTTCTAATAGCAAAAAGGAGGAGGACATTTCAAGAGTGGGAAAAGGTGATGCAGATAAAATGGCTGTCAGGGCAGCTATGTCAGTTCACAGAATGGTTGCTCTGAGGGGCATTCTTAGTTGTACTCTTTTACAAAGAGAAAATTGCCTGCCAAGGATGCTATAATATGCTATTTCAGTGAAATCATTGTGGGACTGAAAAATATTGTTACAGAATAATTATGCTCTTATATGCTGGTACAGCTTTCTTTCTAATATTATTAAACTAATTATTTAAAAAAATTAATGAGGCAAGTCCCGAAGGAATATATAAAGGTCTATTGCCTGCCCCTGTCTAATGCATTGCTTCCCAACCATGGAAACTTTTGAGTGTATGGACCTCAACTCCCAGCATACTAAACAATGGCCATATTGGCTGGAGAATACTGGGTACTGAAGGGCATTGATCAGGAAGTTGATAAGTGGGGAAATACTGCAAAGGAACCAGAAGTTAAGCAAATTATGCTACAAAGCAATGCCTCTGTGTTAAAGAATGTCACAGAGCCTGTTCCCTTGCCTTCGTGTGGACAAAGGAGATGCTTATACGTGTTTAGCTGAATTCATTATAGTATAGATATATGGTAGCACATTATAGTATAGATATATGGTAGCACTTCACCCAAATGGACTTCTGTGTGTTTGATAGTCCAAATTCTGTAAAGTTTTACTGCCCTTCAGTTGAATGTGAGTTGGAGGCCTGGTATGGTAGAACGAGGCTTAATTTTATTTATTAAATTTATATACCACCTGTCTCACTATCTAGAATGACTCTGGGAGGTTTAGAATGACATAAAAGTATTAAAATTAAAAATACAGGTTAATACATCCTTCCAAGGTGCATAAAATGAGGACCCAGGTTGTTGGGGGCAATATGCAGACTCTGTAAACCCACTTAGAGAGGGCTGCAAAGCACTGTAAAACAGTATATAACCTTAAGTGCTATTGCTATTGTTGGGGGTAGGCTTTGGTCTCTCACTCAACCAACCATCTCCAACATAACATGCCCTCACCTTGGGGCCACAAACCAATCAACCAAGCCAGGTTTTAAGGCCCTTCCAGAAGGCGAGAAAAGTGGAGGCAGATCTCACTTCTAGTGGCAAGATGTTTCAGAGAACGGAGGCCAGGCAGAGAAAGCTCTTCTCATTATCACTATCTAAAATTCCTTGGCTGATAGGATTTGTACAAGGCCTCTGCTGCCAGAGCGAATGGGCAGGCTCATCCCATCGGGCATATGAATTAAAGAGCTCCAGCAATTCATTATCTTAGTTAGCAATTGAGGAACAGAATTTCAGGATTGTAGATGAAAAAAGGAAGGAAAGCCAAGGGAGTTGGAATGCATTGGGCATGCATATTATCAAGCTAAAATGCTTCTTCTACATTATAAAATAATGTTTCAGAAGCAGATTGAAGAAAAAAAGAAACTGTTACATTTTGCATGCTATAGAACTGCATTTCCTCTTTGTACCCATATACAGCTTTTGGGTGGGAATCAAACTTTGGGATGGATGTCATATCCTGCAGAAATTTACAGCATGCATTTCTTCCTTAAAATCTCCAAGCCCTCCAGAAATGGGCTTCGGATGTATTTGGTTTGCAATGAAGCCCTGAATGTGCCAATCATAGTACAGAACTGATGGCATTAAACATTATGCGTTTCTGCTATATAATAGTTGTTCTGCAGTTGCTTCTTGTTTAGTGTGACTTCTAGTGTTTACAATAGGAAACTGTGTAAACCTATTTTGATCCTATTGTAAATTAAAGGCTAAGAATAAAATCTTGCAATTTTCCTACTTTGATTCTCTATGGCTGTGCTCAACTACAAGTTCCGTAATTCTCAATCAGTACACTATAGGTAGCAGTGCATAATATACTAGGTTGAGGAATGAACAGCTTCTAACACTATATGCTGCATGAAATAACCTGTGACTTGTTTACTGCTGACATTTTATTATGCCCAAATATAACATAACTTAAAATCTGTCAGAATAATTCCAAAGTTTTAGAACCATGGAGTTGTAGGTGTAAATTAAAATACTGGGCAGAGGCAAAGGCAAATTATTTGTTAATTTGTTGCCATTAAGTTAAAGAGTTGGACTAATCCCAGAAAAGACTAGAGTGAGCTGTCTAGACTAGATTGTCAACTAGGTTGTCTAGATGAGCTTGTCAACCATGACCCAAGGTAGATGACTGAGAATCTCCACAGAGCCCTAGACCAGGGATAGGGAAACTTGGCTCTTTTATCACTGGTTTTTCAGTTGTGAGGGAAATCAATTTTTGACTTGAATGGGACTGTTTAATATACATATGTCCTACAACTGAAAAATCAGTAGGCAGAGATGGGGAACCTTTGATGGCTCACTCACTAATTCTGGGAATTGAAGTCCACAAGTGATAAAAGAGCCAAGTTTCCCTACCTCTGCCATAGACTATTGAAGCCCTGCCTCACAAGCAAAGATGACTGGGTGATTTGTGGCCAGCCGCTTTCCGGTATCTCGAAATTTACTGTGGGAAAATTGAAGAAGGATGCTCCTGGAGGAAAAGCAGGCTATAAATCTAACAACTTAAAAATACATAAAGCCACACCGAAGGAGCAGAGATTATGGGATACTGTATAGGTTCTCCTGCTTGAGCAGGGGGGCTGGACTAGAAGACCTCCAAGGTCCCTTCCAGCTCTAGTCTGTTCTGTTCTATTGCTCTCTCAGTGTAGTTTTATTTGGTGGTCTTTCCCCTCCCCTTTCGTAATTTTGGTTTCCAGGACATTCCAAAGGATGCGCGGCGGGAGTGCCCGGATGCCCAACTTATTTAGTATTTATTTGATTTGTCAATCGCTTCCAAGATACAGGTATAAGAATAAATATAGTAAGAATAAACCTCCACCCGCAATTCTTCCAAGAGGGCCGCCGGCTTTTCCAGGATTTCTCCCTGGAAACGCTGGAGTTGTTTTTGTTTTTTTTGTAATGAAACCCTAGTACTGCCCTTTACGCCAGTTAACCCATTAAGAGTGCATTCCTCGTGAATAGCGAGGAATAAGGGAATAAAGCGCAATAAGGGAATGAGGCCAGGAGAGCGTGGGAAGGTTCCGGTTCTCGGTCGGCATAAGCCTTAGTAGGTGGGATAGCGGCGATGGCCAGCCGCGGAGTGGGTGGAAGGGCTCCGTTACCCGGCTTGGAGGGAGCGAAGGGCTGGGTCTCCCGAAGAGGAACGCGATCAGAGAGGAGGCGAGTGACGGAGGTCTCCGCTAAACTGGTCTAACCCAGGAAGGCTGGGCGGAGCCGCCGACAGAAGAGGAGGTGGAGCTGCTTGCTCCTTCGCCAGCCGGAATATTTTGTTCTTGCCTGGAAGCGGCCGAAGCGTTGTAGCTAAAAGCCACTGAGAGATCCGCGCGGATTTGCAATCCGGAGGGGAGAAGAATCATGAGGCGACTGGGGTGTTTGGGAGATGAGTACGTGGGTGGGCAGCAACCGAGGAGGAGTGGGAGGAGGAGAAGGGAGGCCTTGCGCCAGGGCTCGGCTCCGGGCTGCGGGCGGAATCCGGGGACCGGTTGCAGGGTCTTGGGGCTTCTCTGCCACCGGCTGAGGGAAAGGCCAGAAACCTCTCTCCCTCCCTCTCCCTCTCGAGGGTGCTCAACTATGACGACGCGTTCGTGCGGTTCGCTTGGCAACAATATGGAAGTGGTTTTTGCCGTTCGGTTCCCCGCGATGTTCGTCCGACCTGTTCCCGGTCCAAGTGGTTCCTGTCTCTGGTGGTTTTCCTGGTGATGTTTCTACCCAAGTAGAAACCACCGGGACGATCGGGCTTAGGTTGTTCGTTTCCTTTCATGTGGTTTGGGGGATGGTCAAGAAGCCTGAGGCCAATTTGCTCCTGCTGGTTGAACAGAACTTAATTCCGCGATTGTTCTCTTCTGAACATGTCCGGATGTTAACAAGACAGAAAGATGGAAGGTTCAACCTCCGTAGGTGACGTGAGAACTTAAGTTGCCTTCCTGTTTGCAGCGCTTATGAGAAAGTGGAAGAAGAAAAAGAAAGGGCTCTCAGAACCAGACATAGAAGAGGGGTGCTCCTTGGCATAAAATTCCATATTCGTGAACGAGACTTTATCTCCCAAGGGAATCGACCCAGGCTCTTGTTTTGGGTTAAATGAGTAGCTCTAAGTTGTTCAAATATCTAAACGGACAACTGCATTTGGTCAGGAGAGTGAACACAGTTTAGGAAGGAGGTGGGGGAGAAAGAGTTTCCTTGCTTTGGTCCTGGAAAGTCCAAAGGGTGAAACAAGGAATACTGCAGAGTTCACTGTGGTTCAAGTTAAAACTTGATGCACAGGGTAAAAGTTCAGTAGTATCCCTCCCTTTCGAGCTAAATTGACACAATTTTGTGGAGCTTTTGGTTAAAATCTGAGCCTTGCAGTTCTGTGTAGATTTTAGCAACCCCCTCTGGAAATTGACCCTTACTTTAGGCAATTAAAAATATTTTTACCTGCAGGCAGGTAAAAAGAAAAGAGGAAATTCTGCCTTGCCCTGCTCAGGATTTTTTTTTTTTTTTAACATATTGTGCTTCCACATGTCACTAAATTAGACTACAGTTTTGCATAAAGCTCTGAAAAGTATCCAGCAGTTACAATATACACTATATTTAATGAAAAGTATAGCTACAGATGTCCTGGAGTAAAAAAATTCAAAGGCCCTCTGCTAATATTGCTTTGAGGGAGCTGCCTTAATTCTCCATAAGATGACAAAGCAATTTAACTTGCAGTTTTGATGAGACACTATCAAAAAGAAAGTATCCAAGATGAATTTAGTTGTAGTTCAATTTTTAATAGTTTGGTGCTACATGAAGTGGCCGGCAACCTAACTATGAAAATCATACAAGACTGTTTGTTTGATTTCTGTTGTCTGTATGTTGTGAAGGTTATATTTTTATATGTCTGCTTATTAGTGTAGAACTAATTTGTCCTGAGTATTGGGGGTCTTGATGCAGGAGTTTTATCTTCCTTGGGTTGTTTCTGACTGCCATTTCTGATCTCTGTAGTTTGAAGGGTACATGTGACTAACCCACCTCAGACTCCCTCACCCATTCTGCTACCTCAGGAGCCTAATAGCATTGGATTTCCACTGGTTCTGGACACTCTCAAGGGGCCATGAGACTAGCAGGTGAGCTCTGGATGGGAGAGAAAAGTGACAGCAAAAGGCAGCCCTTCAGACAGGAAAATAATAGCTTTTAGCCACTGACATCCAGTAGCCCTTTAGAGTGTTTAAGCTTCTGGGATATCTTGGGGAAAATTGTAGTGACTGCTGGATGATTGTAGTGTAACAGCTGGATTCAATCTTCCTCCAGGGTTTCTTTTTTGGCTTTGCTTTGACTTGACCTTATTTTTCTTAATTGTTTTAGGTCCTCTTCGTGTTGTTGTGATTGTCTTGACAGCAGGGCTGACCTGGATCCTTGTCAGCGTCTTGTTGGGGACCCAAAGCAGTTTCTCTCGCCTGCAGCAGTTCCTCCTCAACAGTAAGAACAAAGACACTAAGAGAGGGGAAGGATTGAGGGGTGCTAAGACGTAGAACAAGTGTTCCCCGGCAGCATCAACCATCTTTCCTGTGCATGCTCACTGCTGTTAGCTAGGGATATCCAGTGCTTCAAATCCAAAGCAGAAAAGGCGGGCTTGCTTATTTCAGCAGTTGAAAAACTTCAAAGAGCTTCTTTTCCTCCTGGAGCTGGGGGTGTCATTCACAGATTGTAGTGATACAGTCTCAAGAAAATGCACCTTTTAAGTAAGGCACTGTTGACAGGATGACGTAAGATGCCTTACAGTAGAGACAGGCATGTTCTTTGTACCTCCTTCCCCCCACCCTTTACTTTGGATCTGTAGTGCTGCATTTCCTTACCTCTTGGCCTTCATTATGTTCAGAATATTTCAATAGGGCATCAAAATACTTAGAAGGATAAGAGAACTTTTAGATATGCCTTTTCTGGTCAAAGTGCCCTCCGGATTGTCTGGACTTCAGCTTCCAGAATTTCCGAGCCAGCATAGTCATTGCTGAAAAAATTGAGAGTTGACATCCAAATATATAGAAGTTGCCTAATTTGGGAAGCATCTCAGCACAACCATTAGATACGAAAGCTAAATGAAATCTTTGTATCTGAAAATATACCTTCAAGTACCAGGGACAGATAGCAAAGAAGGTTGGTCAGCTTCACTGGATTGCCAAGTCACTGAAGAAATCCATATGCTATCATGAGGATTGTATGATAATTGTAGACAAAGTTTATTGGCAGTGTGGGCCTCTTTTTATATTATGCAGCTGGCCTTGTACCTGCAAGCAAACAAGTGAAACTAAAGCCGTGTTAAGGTACAGCTATAGTCTATGTGCCAGTTTTACCTGAAATTAGAATAAAAATTTGGATTAAAGCATAGAGAATTCAGAGACCCCAGCAGAGATCTTTCGTAATTTACTGAGCACAATTTATTATGTGGTCAGACTTAATTATCCTAAACTTTTAACTTTCCTTTGGTGACTAACCCCTAAAATTATTTCTGAATACTCACTTCCCTTTTTTTGTTCCAGTGCATTTTAATTACTCCCACTTCACCTGGTCTATGTGATGCATGCATTTATTTTGCTCAAGAGCTTATTGCATTTATTCTTGCAACAATTTCATAAACCAGGCTCAATAGAAAAAAAGGGACAGTGTAAAAGTCATTGAGCGAGACTGAATAATGATTCAGAATGTGGAACCTTGGAGTGGTTTAACAAACCTAATGGCACCTGATGCTTTAAAGCCATCATTTCCTTTTCAAGATTAATCAGAAACAAATATTTTAAAAGTAATTCTTTGGCACATTCTGCGCTGAAGTATATTGAAGAATGAAGGAATATTTGATACTGACTCCTGAGTGCCTCTATATCTTTGAGGAGATGAAACAGGACATTAATTACAGTTTTCAAACAGTTCATGAATTGCACCTGTCTAAACCAACCTTTTAGCACAGAGTGATAACTCTACACTGAATATCTTGCTGATGCTACTGTTTCTTTGCTTATTTGCAGGTCCAGAGAACACTCCCGCTACAGGTAAGAAGATTGGTTACATTTCTGCACAGTTCCTACCATCCTCCCCCAACCTGATGCCCTTTCCTTTTGTTCCTAGTTAGTTGGAGTAACAGTTTGCAAGCAATACATGTGTGGAACAGCCTTCTCTAACCAGATGGCCCTTCTGATATGTTGGATACCTGGACAATTAAACCATTACAGTTTTCAAACAGATCCTGAATTTCATCTGACTAACCCAAAAATAATTTTTAGCCTAGGTGAAATCAATGCCAAGACAGTCCGTTACAAGTATCGTTGACTTATGACCAAATAGATCCTGGAATTGCAGATGTTAAGTGAGATGCCCATGCGATCACTTTGTTCATTGAATAGGAGAGCCACAATCCTGGCTCGCCTATTAAGCGACCAGATGGATCCTTAAGTGGACAGAGCAAAAGAGCTTCCCTCTGTATGCAAAAGAGAAATCCAGTGGCTTGGTTGGGAAAAAAAGAAGAAAAAAAAAAAACCTCTCCAGTCTGCCGCAGGAACTCCCCCTCCCCCAATACACGAAGGTGGCAGCAGTTCCAGTATTCTTTGCCAGCTTCTCCATTGTCTTTTTGGAAAAGCTAGCAGAGAAGATTACAAATGGGATTACATGATGGTGGGGTGCTTGGCAACCAGTTGTAAGTGTGAATAGGTTTCCAAGTAACCAAAATGCAATCGTGACTATCAGGTATCTGGTAACGAATTTCAGTTTCTTTGCTGCAGTGTAACTGCAGAATCTGTAATCTGATTACAGGTACTAGATATAGGATACGGGAAAAGGACACATTTCTCCCTAACTCAGTAAGAAGTGAATTTTCTATAGCCAGAATGCAAGATAAAGAGATTACATATAAAGTATGTTTCTATTTGCTGCACATAGATATGATGGTCCGGTTCCAAGAATTCTCAGTTAACATGACAAAATAAATCAATAGCTAAGGAATTCTGAGGGGGAAGGCAGGTAGAGGAAGGCTGGTGTTAAGACATTGCAAGGACCTGTAGGAAGCCAAGATCTCATGCCACGTGTCTGTCTTGTCTGTCCTGGCTTTGTGTCTCTCTTGCTGTCCCTGGAATCCTGACTCTTTATCCATCATTGTCAGATTTGGACAAGATCAGAGTGGTCTCGGCAAAGAATTTTGCAGGCAGCCGCAATAGTCATCGCAGTGAGTTCAGAGGAGTTGAAAAGGAATTGGGGATACAGGAGGATAATGGACTTCCATGTAGTAGTTTTAAAATGTCTTCCCTTTTGCCCTTATTTCCCAGAAGGTCCCTTGCTCAGGTAGGAAAGATGTCCTTCCTGTTTCTTTTAGTTCTTGAACATAGGAGGCTTGGCGTGTTTTTTTTCCTGATCTGTAAGGCTGGGTGGTGGAGTAGACTTCCCTCTCCTGAGTAGGTCCTCAAAATTCTTCAACAGCCCTGACACCAGCTCTTCTTAAGCTGGTTTGAAAACAGTCTTTCAAGTCCTTGGGACACAGAAGGTTGAGTGTAGTGCTCTGGCGCTTGGGCTAAGTCACCACAGTTAGAAGGGGAAGCATTGTTATGATTCTTGGAGTAAGGGCAATAAGAAAAATTCTTAGTCCATACTAATCTGGAAATATGTGCAATATAGTTTTCCATTTCAGTATACTTCTGCCTAAGGGCTTGAAGATCTCACCTTTGCTATCTTTTCAGAACCAAGGCCAAAGAAATATAAGTGTGGCCTCCCTCAGTCCTGCCCAGAACATTCGTTTGCCTTCCGGATGACAAGTGGTGCAGCCAATGTCATTGGGCCCAAGATCTGCCTTGAAGATAAAATGTGAGCCAGGCAAAATCTTGATGGTTGGATACATTTGTGCAAGTCCATGGGATTGACTGTACTAGGCTCCTGGATAGTCTCCTTTTGAAGGATCTAATCTGACCTTTTATTTCTTTCAGGCTAATGAGCAGCATGAAGGATAATGTAGGCAGAGGACTGAACATTGCCCTGGTGAATGGTGAGATAGACTTAAAGAAATACGTTTGCTAAAGTTGTTTGATTTGATTATGCCAGATGGCCACTAAAGGAGCTCAAGTCATGGGGACTCTGAAGCACTGCTTCAAAAGATGCTCACTTCTATTCTCCAATGTATCTAGTGTTGGATATTCATAATCCATACTATTAGGCACCGTAATTTGGTTCCTAATAATTTGTTTGTTTGGCTAAGGCCTTCATTTGGATACACAATGTCACAATGGGTGGGATGTTGGAATAATGAGGAAGGGGAGAGATACAAAACTTAAATTCTAAAAAGCAGAATAAACAAAATAGCACACTTAAAAAAATACCTTAAGATGGAAATGAAGTGTGCTAGTAGATTTCAACCATATGATAAAAGGATGATAGGGACGATGTGCCAATTGCCCACCCAACAGAGGCTGGAGAGTAAAGGTAAATGTGGCCACTAATCCTGCTCTGCTTTGCTTTCAGGTGTGAATGGAGATTTGATTGATGCTAAGTCTTTTGACATGTGGGCAGGAGGTGAGTGTGGTAATGGAAAGGATTTGGTATTGATAGATAGAATATAGACTGGTTTGGAGCAAGGATCCCCCAACCCCGTCCACGGACCAGGTCGTGGCATGCCAGAAACTGGGCCGCAAAAGAAGCAAAGCCCCACCCACAGGATGCAGGCAGCATACAAAATCACGCCTCCTCTGGACCACGGAAAAATCTCTCTCCATGTAACCAGTCCCTGCATCCCAAAAGGTTGGGGGCCACTGGTCTGGAGAGAAGCTGAGGCAGTTATCTGAAGAAGAAAAAGGATGCTATAGATATGTAAGGAAGGCTGAACTAGGCCTTCCTCATTCTATCTCTTCTCATCTCCAGATGTGAACGAGCTGCTAAAATTCATCCGGTCATTGCACGAAGGGACATTGGTATTTGTTGCTTCTTATGATGATCCTGCCACAAAGTGAGTGTTGAATGATTTTCAGCTCAAAAGTACACTGATTCATGTGATGAAATTTGTACTGACATAAAATATTAAGGAACATCCTCCTACTCAGGATTTTGAGAAGCCAATTCTTGGAAGTTATGCAATGTGAAAGTAACATGTTTCCAGTGTGCTAATAGCTATCGAGAGCCTAAACATCCATTAAAGCTTTCTAAGTTGGTTTTAGCCACATCCTTTACATGTAATTTGAATAGTTTTAACTACTTTTTCTTTTTGCTTATTTATATAAATGAACCCTTTGGTCAACATATTGACTGGTTCTTGTAGACAAGCATTCAGAAGTCATGTGAAATTAAAAGTTTTACAAGTTTATATGCCAGCCCCTTAATATAGATGTCCACATGGCAGGTCATGCATTAAAAAATATACATAGATACTGTGAAGGGGATAGATAGATAGATAGATAGATAGATAGATAGATAGATAGATAGAAAGAGGCAGCTGTTTTTCCATCTTCCAAAAGTTGTGAAATTGACAGTCTAGAAGGGCTATTTCTCATTAGCGTTTCTGGAGGGAGTTCCCCCTCATTGGAAGAACTCAGTTTGGTATATATGTAGATACACGGATCATTTCAAATGTTAGACCATGAAGTGCTGAACTGGGTCTTCAACTACAGATTTGCATAGGTTTCAATAGATCTCTTAAGGAGATCTGTTTCCTTAGAAGTAAATCTCTTCAAGTTTGAGATTGGAGTCCCCTGCATTATCAGATCCTCACAAAGCATATAAATACGTCACTTGGAACAATATGGAGGAAATCTATTGCTCCTCGGAAGAGAAACAATAGCCCAAACTGAGAATATTTCCAGTTATTATAGATATCATATAGCTATATATGCTGAGGAAAGTATTCCAAATCTTGTCCCAAAGGTGCAACTAGACTTTCTGGTTTTTCTTTGAAGAGGTTTCGCTTCTCATCCAAGCAGCTTTTTCAGTTCTTCAGAAGAAAAAACCAGAAAGTCCAGTTGCCTCATGAAAAAGCACCTTTGAGACAATCATGACTTGGATGACTGAGAATCTCCATACTCCAAATCTTTCTTTAAGCCATTGCCTTTGATTTAAATAAGAAGATTAGTGGGAGCGAATAGAAGGAGAAAAAGAAGTTACTTAAATCAACCCAGAAGTACAAGGAGGAAGAGGAAATCAGATGGAGGAAGAGAAAGCAACCATAGAGAGGTTTTTCCTCAGTCATCTTCTCTGCTTCACTCCAGAATGAATGAGGAGGCCCGTAAAATCTTCACAGAATTGGGCAGCAAATTTGCTCGGGAATTGGCTTTTCGAGACAGTTGGATCTTCGTTGGAGCCAAAGGAGTGCACGACAAGAGTCCCTTTGAGCAGGTATTTGGTTCAGGACCTTGGAAGGTCCCCAGAATCAATTGAAATAATCTCTGAAAAAGAGGCCAGTCCCCATGCAGACCTTACCTTTGCTCTTTTTTGCAGCACATGAGAAACAGCAGGAGTTCCAACAAGTACGAGGGCTGGCCCGAAGCCCTTGAGATGGAGGGCTGCATTCCACAGCGAACCACTGAGGTCCTGTGAGGATCTGTTTCTTCAAAACTTCAAGTGAATTTTCTCATGGGAGTAGGAGAAAAAAGTCTCCAGTCTTCCAACTTATGTTGTCTATCCTTATTGTGGCAGCTGCCTTTTTTCCTTCTCCACAGTAGCCTGTTTGGCAGTGCCTTAATAAGGCTAAGCCAGTTGCCCTTTTCAGAAAAGTTTTCTTGCCCTGGACTTTGGGAAGAGAGAACGTGTAAACAACTCCTTATTGCCAGATTAGTTCTCACTTCCCTTCTCTAGTGCCTTACATTTTTCCCTGGCTGAAGGGGCTAATCCTCCTTGCCCTCTTCCCTGCCATACATTTACAGGGCCAGCTGTTTTCCTCTACTGTCGGTCTGAGGGTCTTATTTGTGATAATTTAAAGCAGGAGGAAGAACTCATGGGCAGGGGAGTAAGTAGGAGATACCATGAAAAGTGGGAGGGTCCCCTCATTTCTTTATCTCCACAACATGCTTCTATCATGCCTTCTTTACATATTTGCACCTTTCTTTGATCCATGCACATCTCAGTCATACATGCCTTCTTTGCATGTGTAGAATCCCTGCAGTGCTCAGCTGAAAAGCATGGAGGTCAAAGGAAGAGTTCCGTATTCATGAGGTTCTGCCAAAGGAACCACTCTGAATCAGAGTTTATCTATTTTAACACCACTGCTGTTCCAAAGGCACCCCCTTAGTTTGCTAAACTTGAGAAATGCCCAGTTATTGCTTCCTGTAGTGTACTGTTGGTACTTCAGTTTGGATGGGGATGGGCTGGAGACTGAGTCTTTCATTCATCCTTCTACACATGTTCACTTTTTTTATATAGTGTAGTGGAAGGAATCCAAAGCTGAAAGTTTCCATTTGCCCAATCCTTATTGCTGAACAGCTTCTTCAATAAATACTATGTAAAAAAACAGAGGCTTGTTTGAAATGGTTGCTGCCCGCTCCCCCCCCCCAAAAAAAAACACCTGGTTCATCCCATGGGATCTATAATAGAAAATAATGTGATTATGCACTTGTTGAATTTTCTGTTGCAGCTTTATTTATTACTACTGCCATCATTTTGGTAGACTTTTGTTCATTGCCAGTTGACATATCTATGCACCAAGTCATGCACTGGCAGAGCTTTCTCCTCTACGATGTATCTTGCATGTGAGCTTTGATACTCCCATTTTTAGATGTTTCATTTCTGCCGCTCTTTTACCTCCTTTCCTGACAATATGTGTGGGGAGGGGGATTATATGAGCATTGAGGCAGCCAGATTACAAAACTTGGAAGGCAAGACAATTGCTATTGTATATCAACCGAAAGTTACAAAAAGTATCTTTATTTTGTTTTACTTTTTATGATTATCACCTTTCACTGATCTCTTCTCCTATCCTGATGTGTCTGATTTATTTGATTTGCATGGCCAGACATCTACAGAAGTGACTTTGGATGGTTTACAAATGGCTAGAAGATAAGGGGGTGGGGGGAATACTAAAAAAAAACAAAAACAAAATATAGCAACACAACATTGAAAACAGAATAAACGAACCAACCACAGGATCTTACATTAAAGTCCTTTCAATTCTGGATGGGATTATCCAATACTGTGGCTCAACGCACAAGGGAGAAGTCTGGCTTTCACCATCTTACAGAAAGCCAGTAAATTTGGGCCATCAGACCTTCAGAGGGAATCTTGTACCATAGGGCAGGCACTGCAAGTGAGAAGGCACACCTGTCTTTTAGATCCCACAATGTCCATGTCCCAGTAAAAAAAAGAAAAGAGAAGCATGCTACTCTGCTGGATGTCGTGGAATGTGCAAAGCTAATTGAAGATAAGCAGTGCTACAAATAACTAAGCCCTATGCTAAGGAGGAATGTATAATTAAAGTACTATACAACTGTCATCTTGAATTACTCTCAAACGCCTATAGGGAACCAGTACAGCTTGCGAGGTAGTAGTGCTATCTGGGCACACCATGGTGTACCCACAACTACTCTTTGCCTACTACCTGCTCTTCTAGGAAGTGTTGGGAATCCAACAGGATCCTCAAATTGTACACCAGTGTTGTCTATGGGAGTGCAATCCCATCCAGAACCAATAGTGGAGAGCCTCCAGGATTGAGGAATTCCCCAAACCCACAGCTGAGTCAATTTGGGCTGGTAGTTAAGGCACCAGACAACAAGCTCAAACTGAATTCTAGCCCTGTAATTAATCATCAAACCAGCTGGGTAGTTTTGGGCCAAGTCTCTCTCAACTGTAAGAATAAGGCAAGGACAAACTGTTTCTGAAATATTGCCTAGAAAACAAGGTATTGGTTGCCAAGAATCAAGACTGTCTTGAAGGTATTCCGTCCTCTTCGCTCTTTTGTTAAGTTGATGCCTGTTTTTCTCACAGCCTCAAGATAATGTGACAGAAGCATCTGGTTTGGCCTAGGGTATAGATTTATAACTAGGTATCATCAGGATATTGATAGCTGACCTGTTGATGGATGGCCTTTGTGTAGATATTAAATAGGATCAAAGAAAGTAAAAGCAGGGGTCTCAAATTAGATCTATTCCCCTCCCATCAACACTGACTCAAACTGATTCTGGAAGTAGGAAGAGAACCATTGAAACACCATACATCTCACTCCTACTTCGAAGTCAATAGAGAAGGATTGATTAATGGTATTAAAAGTTGGTGGGAAATCAGGTAGGGTTAAGGTGGATGCAACAGCCCACCCAAATCCCGTCAAAGATAATCTACAAGTGTGATCAAGGCTATTTCAGCACCAGGTCCCAATCTGAAACCACACTGAAAGAGATCCACATATTCTAGGGGTGTCAAACTGGATTTCTTCAAGGCCCAGATCAGCTTTGTAGTTTTCCACCATGGGCTGGCGGGGGGGAGGGGGCAGGATGGATGCCTCCTGCAGCACCCTGCTGGCTAAAACAGGGCACAGGAAGCCCACACGCAGCCTCCCTGCACCTCGTTTTCACCCTCCATGGCCTGCAGCTCAGTGCCAGCCCTTTTGGGGGCATTTTTGGGCCCGTTTTCAGCCAGCAGAGTGCTGCAGGAGGCCATGCAGGGTGAAAATGAGGCACGGTGGGGGTGCTCAGGAAGCCCATTTTAGCTGCCAGAGGCACCATGGGCCGGGCCTTTGATATTTCCAGGCCAGCCCCACCGGCTGGATTTAAGCACCCTGCAGGCCGCATCTGCCCCACAAACCTTGAGTTTGACACCCTTGACATAATCTGATTCCTCCAAGGTCCTCTGTAAATCAAATATCTTCTCAATATAGTTTTTCTTAAAAGGAAATATTGGAGAACAAGCAAAAATTGATGAGTACCAGTGGATCTAGGGATACTTCTTGAAGAAAAGAAGACCACTTCATCTTTCAGAGCCAGAGGCACCATGCTCTCCATCAAGCACGCATTTACCAGCTGGATCCAACCACGTTTTTCTCCTGTGAAGGCCTTAATCAACAAAGAGTGATAAGGATCTAATACATAGCTATGTTCACAGAAGTGAAAATGTTTGTCTGTTTCCCAGTTTTTTCCAGAAGGAAATGAACTAGACTGTACCTAGGTAATTTCTGCGTAAACAGAGTCTAACAGAGTGAATCAAAGCAATTTTATCTGTCAGATGCTTAGTCTTCACAGGACTTCTGCAGCTGTTTCTCCAGCCTCTTCCTTCTCTAGAAGAGACTGAATTACTTTAAACAAGGTAGCTGACAGAAAAATGGTCACGAGTTACTGCTCTTATTGCCATAAGGCAGTGCTTCTCAACTAGTGGGGCGCGCCCCCCTGGGGGGACGCGAGGCTCCATCAAGGGGGGGCGCGTTTAACCTCGGAGAACATGCTTTTTTATTTTGATTTTATAGACAAATGTTACTATTTATAGTCACGCGGAGGCGCGAGATGTTTTATTCTTACTGGGGGGGCATGACAGAAAATAATTGAGAAGCACTGCCATAAGGTAATCCTGAAGAAAGACTCTCCTTATCCATGCTCAAATATATTTGTTCTTCCAGCTTTGGAGGAGGGTTCTCTTTTGCTGCTTCATCTCCTGAAGTTCCCCAGAAACCCATGTCTGGAATCGATTGGCAGCAAGAGCTTACACAGGTGTGATTTAATCCAAGGCCATGACCTTCATTCCACTTGATCACCAGGGCCTAAATCAAACCATGCATCAGGAAGACCCCCTTACCCCCAAATTCCTCTTAAACCCAACAGGGTCCATCAATCTGAGCTAGGCTGATCAAACAGATTCACCCTCCTTGAAGTAAGGAATGCTTAGAAAGTCCAGGGCTAATAGTGAGTGACTTTATCAGTGGCAAGGAGCTGATGGCAAGGATCACCGTCTACATACACATAATCATAGACAACATGCAAAAGTAATCCAGCCTTTCTTGACTCAGTGTCATCCAGATGTACAGGGACTGCAGTTTCTGGAAATTTCAATGAGCACAGCTGAGAAGAGGATTTGAAGCTGCTGTTTTGTAGTATCTTCCAACAATGTTGTCCCTGGCAGTTGGTATCTTCCAGGACAAATTAAAAGGTGATGAAATGTGATTTCAGGCAGGAAATTTATCTGGGCCTTAGATACTGATTTTATATTGTTCCCTCTCCCCCTTCAAAATATGTAGCCAATCTAGGCATGCTATCAAAACTATGAATTATGTACTGTTGGCATGTATAGCATATAGCATACAGAATAAGACTATTAAATTATGGAGCTTGCCACTTGTTAATATGCTTTATTAGTAGCTATCTGGAGATTAAATCAAATTGCTTATTAAAGAAAGGATGGAAGTGGAGAAAGTGCTAATCTAAATGAAATAGGAAGAGATCCAAGTAATTCAAAATGTCCTTTTGTCTGTCTTTCACTCATCTACTCTTTCACCAAACATATGCAGTTTATTATAAGGTTTTTGGTGACCATGATGGTGGTGATGGAGCTGGACTTTGAAAAGATAAGAAAATTAAAAGATTTCTTGAATTTACCAGAAAATGTATTTCTTATATTTTTGTTACTTAGCACAGGAATGGGTAAAGTGTGCTTGGTTTCTTTAGTAGAAACTGCTCTCTTTCCATGATTGCGCTTGAAATTTAATATCAAAATATCATGTTACGTTGCTTAAAACTTTTAGAATTGCTTATTTTCATTATAATTCAGAATGTTTTTTTCATGGTTGAAGTTTTTAAAAAAATATTGGCCCTATCTTCTTTTTCAGAGCATTGCCTTTCACATACCATCCAAAGACTAAATGCTACCCTCCTCCCAGAAACTTCTCCATCTTTGAACCAGCGCCTATCTTATTTTAATGCTTGTCAAAATAATCAATTCCATCATCATCTGCTATCCTTTCCTTGTGCAAAATAAATTATTCAGGGCATGAGAAAGCTGGCTAAGTCAAGGCACTGCTGGGAACCATGCTGACATCTGAAGAGTGTGCTTCAAACAATTGTTGCATTCTCTTTGGTGGAAAGGGCGGGGTTTGTGCAACTTTCCAACTTGACAAGGACTGGAATGCTGATATAACTTCAAATTTTAGTACTAGAGGTTTTTTTTGGCATCTCTATATCTCTGCTGTACAGTATTTACTTTGATCTTTGAATCAGAATATGTTCATTGGTGTTGTTCCCCCCACTTCCAGAGTTATTGCTTCTGTCTTCTAACAATTCCCTGAAAGTATTTTAACTATCTTTATGAGATTTTTGTCTTTCATGGTTTTGATTCCTTTTCTTTTCTTGATTGGTTAATCCTTAGGTTCTAAGGGGCACTGGACCATTGTCCAGCCATTTGAAACCTTCCTCCTATTTCCCTAATTTTCTGGTTTTGCCTGTTCTTTCCTTTCTAATCCTAGTCCAAAAAAATCCTAAATCAATTTATTTAATGGGTATGAATGAATTCATAATCCTAGCACAGCAAAATACAGTAATACCCAGGTCAGTCATCTGAGGATAAAAGATCCTCCTCAATGCTTCAATAAAATTGCAGGATGATCGCTGTATTTTTTTCCCATCATCGCCTAATCCTTTTGGGATATAGAAGAGTGTTCCTGTTTCTTCCAATCGAGTGACAGTACATTTCTGATCTAGCCAATCAACTAACAATGTTATTTAATGCTTCCTGGAGCAAAATGTACCATTAATTTCTATTTCGGGAAGAAGTGGCTCTCCAATCAGATCGATATTATTCCCTCATGGTTTTTCACACTCCGACAAAAATACTGCGTGCTCAGAGATATGAAATGCGTTTTTTTTTTCCTAACCCCATCCGTTACAAGGCGGGCGACTAACATTCTTCGCACTAAAACAGGAGCAGACGTATTTTTTGCTTTTTTTTCTTGAATTTTTTTTTTTAAAAAAACTACAATTCCCAGGATGCCCTAAAGTCATATGGGGAGGGGGAGCTCCTACCATGAATTCGCATTCTTTTGTGGGCGTGGTTATGACTGTGGCGCACCACCCGGTGGGCGGGGCCGGGCATGGAAAGAAGGAGCGGACGAAAGCAAACAAATCAAGCGGTTGAGTTTTGGTCGGTGCCGGTGAACGAATGCAGGGAAAGAACTTAGCCCGGCGACGGTACATCGCGGAGCGATTCTGATCTCCGGGGGCTGTTAATCGGAAGGTTAGATAAACACTTGAGAGCAGAGATGGGGTGTAAACAATAAAGCTGGGCTATTAACGGATCCGATCCGCTTTGCGGAAGTTGCTTTCTTAGTGAGAATTGCGTAGGTGGTCTCTGTGTGTCTGTGTGTTTTTTTGGGGGGGGTAATGATACTGAGAACCGAAATATCCCCCTTCTCCCCCAGTGAAAGGAGGTGCGCAGTCTTTGCGTTGAAGGGAGACTGATGCGGGAAGAAAGAGGGAGGTCTGAGGTTCCTCTTATCTTGCTAATAAATCTGGGGGGAAGAAGTTTGGGGGGCATCGGTTTCTTTCCCAACAGGTGTTTGCAGCTTTAAGATAGAAGTGACTCAGCTGAATTGAGGAGGGGGGGAGAATAAGGGGAGCGCCCCGAACCCGCCGATTCATGGGTCTCCGATTTCTCTCACCGCTTCTGCTGCCGCGGGAGGGACTCAGGCTTTGGAGCTGTCAAGACTTGCTCGGGGATAGCTCTAACATGGTATTTTTCCTCCCCTTTCCCGTTAGGAAGAATTTTTGGCAGAGAGGGCTGCGTCTGGAAATCTGTTTTGCCTGGGCAAAGCTTTAAAAAGAAGGAAATGTTTACTGGTGTCCAGTTCGGGTCAAAGAAAACGCCTCAAGGAAGACAAGATTTAGACCTGAGAAAGGGGGTTGCCAACAAACTTCATTTACCTGAAACAGCCTCAAGGAAGGAAGGAAAGAAGTACAAGTTACAGTAAAAGCAGGGGTGGCTTTGAAATCACCTTGACATCTGCTCAAGGTATTTAGGAGAACACAGAGGCAAGGTTGTGCCAAAGATTTTTCTCACCGAGGGCAAAATAACAGTTTGTCAGAATAACATTTTGTCATCCAATTATTTGCAGACTGAGACTCCTATTACTGTAGAACATTTAATAGCTTCAACTCCCACTATATTCCTCACCACAGAATTTTGGGCTAATGCATTTAGTGGAGCTTTAGATTGTACAAGATGAGAATGAGGGGGCCTGGCACAGATCAGTTGGCATAATTTTCTCATCTTTATAATTTCAGATACGGTGATTCTGGTTATTGGATTTGTTCTTTCTGATTCAGGGCTTTAAAAGCACACCAAGGCCTTCTGTTGGGGATTTCTGTCCTTAGCTCAGAGATATTCCTACTTCTTGTCCCTGTAAGGTTGGAAATACTTTTCTGTTGTCTTAAGGAAACATAACTTGGGAAAAAGTTGGGAATTGTGAGCATTGGGACAGTGACTTTCTAACAGAAATGCAATTTGTGAAACTTTGATTTGAGGTTTTGCTGATTAGATAGGTTTTGTTAAAGAAATGGCTAATATATATTATCATATAAAAGTAAACAGTTCAGGTTTTATGTAAATACTTTATTCTACTGCACCAAAAGGAGTTCGAAATCAGTGCTTTTCTTTTTGCTTTCCCCTTTCCCCTATGCTTTTCTCTCTTCCCCTTTTCCTCCCTTATTTTCCCCTTATTTTCATTTTTCTTTGTATTTCTTCTGTATTTTATATTTTGATAAACAAAACATTAAGAGGTGAGAAATGCAGTTGTATTTCTGCAGACCCAAAATGTTCTGCCTGGATGAAATGATTTAGCCTTTACCTTGGTAAAGCATAAATTATTGTGTGTCTTGTCGTCCTCACTTCTCATTCCCCTTCTCGGATTAGGTGGACAGTCTTCATAGAGATGCATCAATGGAGCCTATGGATCTGAGGTTAAGAGCATGACCCCTGCTGAGTGAATACAATGCCCAGGATGCTGGAACAAGGAGAGCTGTAATGGAATGAGCCCACAGTATGCCTTCGTCAGCCTTCGGCACCATGTCTGGGACATGCATTCTCTTCCTCTTCTTCCTCAAACTTTTTGTAACTGGCTGGACCCAGGGAGCAACAGTCAGTGCCCCTTATCTGAATGTTGGGGATGGAACAGTTTTGGAATTCAATTTCCCTGAGCATAGCCAGGGTGTTTTGTTGGTCGCTTGCCACTATCCGGGATCAGATGCCTGGCTGAGTGTATCTTCCCTGGAGCCTACAGTGGTAGTCATAGAGAATGTGAGTGCCTCCTGGGGAGGGAGCTTCACAGTTAGATTCCAGTCTGGCTTGGCTGGTCTGGCCCCATTGCAAATGAGATTGCTGGAACAGAATCGCCTTATTGAGGAACGAGCTGATTTCCGGATTCGGGTTGACACTTCTGATCTGGAGCCAACTATACAGATGAGCCTGGGTCACTTCTCGGAGAACCCAATCCTCTTTGCCCTCCTGCCTCTTATCTTCCTCAATAAATGTGCATTTGGCTGCAAGGTGGAGGTGGACGCTCTCCAAAGCCTGATTCACCAGCCTCATCCTATCATGCTGGGCATCTTGGGCCAATTTGTTGTCATGCCCCTTTATGGCTACCTCATGTCCTTGGCCTTCTCTTTGCCTAAGGCACTGGCTCTGGGGCTAGTGATTTCTTGCTCTTCCCCCGGTGGTGGCGGTGGCTACCTCTACAGCCTTCTACTGGGTGGAGATGTCACTGTGGCCATCTCCATGACCCTCCTGTCTACAGTAGCGGCCACTGGGCTCATGCCCCTCTCCTCCAGCTTTTATGGATGGCTGTTGGGGGCACACGAGACTCTTCATGTGCCCTTTCTGAAGATCTTCATCACTCTCCTCTTTATCGCGGTGCCCATCTCTACCGGCATGCTGGTCAAGTGTAAGTTGCCCCGTGTCTCCCGCCTCCTCCTGCTCCTCATCAAACCTTTCAGCTTCACCCTCATCGTCGGAGGTCTCTTCATGGCTTACCATATGGGAGCATTTATCCTAACCAGCGTGAGGCCCCCCATCATCCTGGCTGGTGTTATGGTGCCCATCTTCGGCTTGCTGCTGGGCTACCTGCTGGCTTGGTGCTTAGGACTGCCAGGGCCACAGCGTCGGACGGTCAGTATTGAGGTCGGGGTGCAAAATAGCCTGTTGGCCTTGGCCGTGCTGCAACTCTCCTTCCAAAGGGCCCAAGCTGACTTTGCTTCCCAAGCTCCCTTTATTGTGGCCCTGAGCAGCACGTCTGAGATGCTGCTGCTTGTCTTGGGGAACTTGGCCTACAACAAGCTCTGCTCAACGGGCACTTAAGGCCCCTGGGAAAGTGGAGGCAGATACCAAAGATTTGAACTCTGGGTATGTCCTGATCAGAGATGGATACCAAAAGCCTTAGGAGCTGGATGCGAGGCACCCTGTTGGTAGGGGTGTGGCTAACCAAGACCTCAGCCTGAAACCCATGATGGGGTGCTCAGATACTAAGGGGCCCTTTGCCAGTGGCATACCCTACAAGTTGTCGTGTGTGGGGGAACCTGGGCTTCTCTGTTCTTTTTAAATTAACTTGTTTTTCTACATAGCAAGAGGTCTCTCTGGAGCTTAACACTCGAGTTGCACAGACTGAGGGGGTATAATGGGAGTGAATCTGTCCTATTTCACCTCACCCATTCAGCGGGATACAGGGTTTGAATAAAACACAACCGAAGCTAATCTAGCCTGTCTGTCTTTTCCAAAAATAAAACAAATTATTTCACTGTATGTGGAGATGAAGATGCAGAGCTTAGCAGGATAATGTTCGAAGCAGGGGAAACGAAGAGATTTTTTTTTTTTAACACCTAATCACTCATACACTTAATCACACCAATGATTAAACAGCTTGAGAGCATGCCTGGAGGGGAGATAAAAATGTAACAAAAACAATTGCTCAAGTAAGATTGGAGTTGCATGTTAAGTTTCCTTTGGAAATAGAAAATAGGAAGAAATACTTGGCCCTTCTATATTAATATGTGTAAATACATTAGTTTTCCTCAGCCTTGGCACTTGGAAGATGGGTAGACTTCAACTCCCAGAATTCCCTAACCTGAAGTCACCTATCTTCGAGTTGCCACGGTTGAGAAACACTGGATTAATGATTAAGACAGCTTTTCTTGGCAGAGCTCAGGCCATAATGGATGTGCTAATCTTTGGAGAGTCACAAAGCCTCTCTTGATTATGCTGCAAGGAGTTGAGTTTTTTCTCTCTGGCAGTTTTGAAAGGTTCTTGCTAGAGGTCATGGGGTGACAACTGCCATCTTGATTATACTTCCTAGGAATGAGGGAAGTCATAGCCTAGTCACACAGTATAGAAGCTTTTTCCTCTCAGAAGTTGTGGTCCTTCTGGAATGTACAGATTTTCAGGTGTGCTCCAGCTCCTGCCAATCCATTGTTTTTTTTCTGTCATTCACACTAGTACTGCTGCTGAAAGTATAGCAGCTATGGATAGAAGCTGGCAGTTGGATTGCTCCAACCGCTTTTCATTTCTTCCTGGGGAGTGCTGGTATGTCATCATCCTGTGTTAGTGCTGGGAGGACTGGGACTTGTGATTTCAATGCACTCACCCATCTGCTGGTGCAGAGAAGCGGCACGGCATGTTCAGAGGGCAGAGGCAGAGTTGCTTATGAATTGCAGTTGGATGTTTAGTCAACGAGGGAGGGAGAGAGAGGTTGGCATCTGGCCTGAAGCCAGCAAGAAACATTAGCTTTACTGTTATTTTATCCTCTCTTGTCCATCATCTTAAAGCCAAATCATTCAATAATAGCCAGAGTTCCTCAAGACTCTTTTAAGATACCACTTTTTTCTTTCATTTGCCAACGTGGCACTCTAAGAATATTATTGATATTTGGGAAAGTATGCTATAAATTGGGCTTGTGTATCCCTTTAGACCCAAAGATACCCCAACTGGGCTACAGAATCCCAGATCACCCCTAGAGGGAAGCAAAGAAATACCGAAAATGCTTTGCTGCCATCTAGGGGTCAGTCAGGTTTTTGCAACTCCAAGCTAGTAATCTTAGCAAAAACATAAACATGGCTGGCTTGAATTTGGTTTGGTGTGTCATGTAAACTTAATTTTTTTTTTTTGTAAACCATGCTTTATTGCATAAGAAAGTTAAAAACAACCAATTGTGGCTTAATCACTACAAGTGTTCAATCAAACCATGGCTTAATATATTAGGTGACCATTGGGAAGTTTTCTTGTTTGGTCAACTGAAAACATCTTTAAGTTGGAAGGGGCAATTTCTTTCCTCCAAAGTTCTAGAATTATTCATAGTGCATTGCTTTTATTTTTCTGTACCCCACGTTGGGGAAGCAAGCTGAAGATCTTATGGCATTAAATCTCTCCATCAATCTTGCTTGTGATTCAACCCATTTGAGGCTCAGTGGGAGTTCTTTCTTAAATGGGAGTGCACTGAATAAAATTCAGAGTGAGCGGAGTGAAAGGATTGCTTATTGGAGTTGATTGTTGGAGGTCTGGGTTCAAATACAAATTAGGACTTTTGTTTTTAGCTATTGGGATCCTCTACATCTACTATTATAAAGATACAATTGTGAGAGAAAGATACTGATGGGTGCTCCCCAGAATTCTTTAAAGGAAGGAAGGAACTGTACAAGCAAACAAAAATAAGTGATGATGAAATCTATTCTGCATCCTTGTACTTTGTACTACTACCTGGAGATCAGTGTCTGCTACTACCAGAAAAAAAGCCCCAGTTGACTCTTGAGGCACCGAAGGGATATGCTATGTAGAGAAAAGTGGAGATAGCAAACAAATGGGGAAAAAAACACCTTAAAACAGTAAAAGAGACAGTATGTGAAATCTCAGCTTTGGGAAAGAAGGAAGCTTAAGCAAAACAATCCTGCCTCAATTCTGCATGCCACAAGAGAGGATGAAAGGAAACTCGCAGGCTCTTAAGATTCTGTCATTATGGGCCTACAATGCAGTTCCAATAATCCTTGCAAGGTTCGATTTCTGACCTGAACTGACTCAGAGGGCTGACAGTGTGATATTGTGCATCATAAAAAAGTGTGTGTGTGAAAAATAAAAAGACAAACAATACTGTCTATACATTCAGGGATACTTGGCTAAGCATTGTCAAGGATTGGGAGACATCACAATGGGAAAGTGGTTTGCAATTGAATGGCAGGTAGTCTAAGAGGGCAGTAGATGAGATGTAGGAGGACAAATCAGAAAAATGTGGGGGCCCAGTATCAAACAATGGCCATCAAGTTCCCACCACTTTTGATCCTTTGTCAGGGATTCCCATCTGGATTGGCTTGCAAATTACTTAATTTTGCATCTGTATTGAGGTTATTTTCTATTTGAATGTGACTGGGTATTCCAAAAAGGCCCAGATTTAACAATTTCCCAGGATGGGTGCATTTATGTGGCCAACACCCTGTTCTGAATCAGAGCATCAAGCAGCAGAGATGGACTGATATTCCCCTTCCAGTTTTCCCTCTTAATCAGGAGACTGTAGCCCGGACATTACAGGCCTCATACTGCAGTTCAGAGAGTTAATAGCTATAATCAAGTCCCAGCAAGAATGTTACACATGGCAAAGGACCTGATTATGTAGAAACAGCTTTAATAATGCCAATCCAAGAAGTTACTGCTTTTTGCGTTTTCTAACTGCAAATGACTGTCTAATCATTTTTATCAAAATGCAGCATTCCTGAAACATAGTTATCTAGCAGGTAAGTACTGCATGTGGTAAAACATTTAAAGCTTGCTATTTGCTTCCCTTGGTTTAACATTTCAACCTATAGGGAGCAATTATAATTGGCAAGTGTTCATTGTATCCTTCCTCATGTTTTGGCTAGAGTAGAATTAGTTAAATATTTCACAATTTTTGACAGAGGAAGTGTATGCTAAATTCACAGGTAATTTCATAATGGTTTTGGTTTGCTAGGTTAATGTGAGCGGCTACACAGTCATTATTTTTGCAAGGAGGGGAAACAAACCCACAGGATTTGAAATGAGAAGTAGACAACTGGCTCCTAAATGTTCAGTCTGGCCCAGAATGGTTTCCAGATGACTTCCAATCCATTCTCTAATCTCAAGGACACTGTGTGTCAGTTACTTTCTCCTATGCTAACTTCAGCAAAGGGGTCTTTGCTGAATTTATAAATAATAATAATGTCTTGTCAAAGTTACCTTACTTACTATATAAGATAAAGGTCACTCCTGTTCACTTCTTTACCCATTTCAGACACATATTAGAGTTAACTGTGTCATTTTAGGCTGTGAATGTAAGACTGGCTATAGATACAGCTAAGTAATATCTTCACTTTTTATTTAATACATCTATTCTACATGCAACACCCACGGCAGTTTACAACAATAAACCATTCCTGATGGAAGGATGCCAGCATGAGGTCTCCTCATGCACATCACTTCTTGAATCTTAAACAAGGAAATCCTAATTTATCCTGACAGTAGCAGGATATTCTCTCAACAGTTACTTTTTCCGGAGATGTAATACAGTTTCCTCTGCATTATTATTATTATTGTTGTTATTGTTATTATTATTATTATTATTATTATTATTATTATTATTATTATTATTATTATTATTATGTCATTGGATATAAAAACTAGGTGATGGGAAAAAAATAAAAATCTTTCCACTGGCAAATGGAATAATACAGATCCTTCCCGTTATTGTAGTGCAGAAGTAGGACTTCTATGCAAAAAATGTAATTGGCAGAAGATCTTGCAACAAGATTACTCACTGAGCTTTGGAATATAGCATTTTTTAGAGGTCTGTTACTGGTTTTGCATTGCTATTTATTTTAGGGTGGACTTTTCTCCAAAAAGTTTGAAGCAAGGCTACTTGAAGGACAATTCTTTCCTCCGAATTATCTCCTTGAATAGTCTATTAACGTATTTGTTCCCTCCAAATTGTCCCCTTGAATAGTCCATTGAACATCTATAGTATTATTCTAGATAGCCTCAAAAATGCTTCTTAGAAAAACCTACCAATCCCAGACTTATATCCTACCTAGTATTGAATGGACACCTCTTAGCATTTGTGGGATCCACTTGATGCTGCTTGAGGTTAATTATGAAAAGCAGCTTCATTTGGGTTATTTTGGAAGTTAAAACTCATTCCTCTCCTAGGAAAACGAAATACTTTAGGATATATTTAAAAAGGCAGAATATTTCCCCTAAAAGAGAAGTAGAAACTCTGCCCCCTCACCACCTTTATTAATTTAGGACTGGGCCAGTCTATTCTACAAAACGAAGATCTATCTCCTTCAAGCAGAGCCATAATAGGAATTGCCCAAAGTCCTTTCATTATATCATCACCCAGCAAGAGTCAACCAAGCCTGGGACTCAAAAGACAACCTACCAAGTTACCCCTGCATGGCCCCATGGGAGTCTGACAACCAATCAGAACACAAGCTCAAATTCAAAGCCCAGAGAGGGCATAAAATCCAGGGTCTCTCAGCATCCCTCCCCTTTTTTCTTTGCTCAAGAGCTCCAAGGCATGTGATCCTGTCCACCATTAAACCATCTTTCCAAACAGCCTCCATGTTTCCAGTGTCTTTTTCCTCACTTGGAACTGAACCCAGATGGACATTTCTTCCAACAATTACTACTGGCTTTCTGCTATTTGGAGTGGGATATGTTTTTGTTAATTTACTAAGACAGCATTGTCAATCAATTAATTTATTTATTCTTTTGTCACCAGTTGTAACAATCTAAAACTTGCACAAACATGCCCTGCATTAATAAAACACATTAAAACCAGTAAAAACATGAAAGCACTATTATTACGGCAAAAAAACAGAAAACATTAGGACATTTTGATAAATAGTCTATTTATATACAGACAAGGTCCTATTTCCCTGGTTTACTGGATTTTTTTTTCTCCACTAACAGCTTGAACAATTAATAAACAGATTAAATAGTAAAGATGCAAGCATCTTGTTTCATTCATTTAAAAGTCTTGGTATGTTTATATCTGTCAGGTGCCCTACTAACCTTTATATCTGTCAGGTGAACCTAACCTGAATTTGAGTATTTGTATATAAAGCCATGTTCAAAACTAAACATCTAAATTCTATAATTTGTTACTAGCAATAGAATCAAAAATTGCATGAACACCCACAAAGGCAACTTACTTGTTTTAAATACTTGTTTATCAGATGATCCAATATAAAACTATGATCAATTGCTGAATATCCTGCTCTAAATACTGCCTGTTCCTCTGTGAGTATATTTTAAATGATGACCTAGTCCCTTAATTTATTAGCTAGATATTTTGCATAAATTTTAGCTGTAATATTAATGAGACTAATTGATCTATAATTTTCTGGGTGGCTACAATTACCTTTTTGTATTTGCTTGTTACTTTGTTGGGTGGCATTTAATTTACACAGAAAGCTGGAACGTCTTTACAGAAGCAATAAAATGGATGTATAGCTTAAGGCTTAGAATCATGTAGCTAGAAATAAGCAAAGTTATGCTGAAGTCCTAGTGCTGTTCACACATTGGGAATAAAAATTTAAAGCAAAGGAGGAACATTTTTAGCCCGCTGAGCAGATAAGAGCTTTCAATCCTAAATTCTTGGGCTGAAACAGTCTACTTGCATATCTTGTCTCTTGATTAGGAAAAAATACCTTTGAAATCCAAATAGTTCTAGAATTCTTGATTATCTTCCTAAGACCCTTTACAGCTAGCCTAGCCTTTCTTCTTTTTTCTTCATCCTTAGCCTGCTCTCATATTAGGAAAGTATATTTTCCTGAGTCATATTTCTCCTCACTCTGCCTCCAAAAAAGTAATGCAGAAATACTCTCAGTGGGTAGAAATACATTCTTGTGCAACTTAATTGTGTAAGTAAATCTGCAAGAATCTAACCCGTTTTCTGAAGAGAAAAATGTAATCAGATAGTTTTGTGTCATTTCTTTCTGCATTCCTTTACAATGGTATTGCCAGAGGAATCAAAAAAAAATATTCTCATTATCTTTTTAATAACATCCTAACCATTTCCTATCTGGCTAATTTTTGCTCCAGAACAAGTAGGGTGAAGCAGACTAATGGGCCAGAATTTCCAGTTTGTAATTCTTTTTGAACAAGTTGACTTGGGACTCATTTCTTCAATTATTTTCAGGAACAAACATCATTACACCTTAAGTGGAGGTTTGTTTCCTGCTGATTCATAGTTCAAAGCTGCATGAAAATTTACATAAGGAATGAGCCTCACTAAAAAAGCTTGTTCAGGAGAAACAGGTTCTGCCTCTGTGTCTCATTATATTCACTGCACTGATTAGCTGGAACCAGTCTCATTGCATCATCTGAGCAGGAAAAAGGTGAATACAGATATATATTACATTAAAAAATATATAAAAAGGTATGAACATCCCAGTTGCAATGTATGGCTGTGAAAGTTGGACCATAAGAAAGGCTGAGCGCCAAAAAATTGAGGCCTTTGAACTATGGTGCTGGAGAAGATTCCTGCGAGTCCCTTGGACTGCAAGAGGATCAAACTGGTCAGTCCCAAAGATCAACCCTGACTGCTCTTTATTTTATTTTTTTTGAAACAAATTTTATTAATTTTAAAAACAACCAAAACATCATTAAACATTGAACACATAAAACCTCTTTCCATTATAAATTTTTACAAGATGGATAAAACATTATTTTATTTTATACAACATAATTATAATATATCCCATTTCTACTTAAATATCTTTTAGCAGATTTCTCATTATTTCTCTTTACTCTTATTCAATTACGTTTCTTTTCTAAATTTATCCATTTTATACTCATCATATTTCCCTCTGTTTTGTTTATAATTATCCTCATCTAGCTTTCCTCCAATTATCCTCATCTAGCTTTCCTCCAATCTCAAAGAAACATAAATACACAAAACACAAAAACATAAAACTTCTTTTTAGAAAGTAGCTTGGCCCCGGATTACCTCTCTTTATATGGACTTCAATTAAATTTATGCTCATCTTATATACCATTTCCTATCTTATTTACCATTTTATATCTTCATTACAGCTTCTCCCCGCTTTCCACTCTTCTTAATTATATTTTATGTATTTCGTCTTAATTTACATCATTATAGTTGTATCTTTGTCCATTCTTTTCCAATTACCCATTTATCTCATTCCCTATAGTAAAAAAAAAGGATTTCTCCTGAAATCACTGATCGAAGTATGATGCCTTTCCATCGCTCCCCTAAATTAACATTTAAGGTAACACCTGTTTCCCTATCTGATTCTGCTTAGTACATTCTACCTACTAATTTTTAAAAGAAAGAGAAAATAGTAAATCTATAAAATAATTAAATACATAATTAAACATTAAATCTTATAACATTCCAATTATCTATTTGAAAGTCAAATGCTACCATAATAAATTTATACTAACATAATCAATTAAGCTCTATACTTAAACTAAGTATTTTAAACATTCCTTTTAATAATTTATTAAATCTTAAAATCTATCATTGTTAAACATTTAATATTTTAATCTTTACTTAATTCTTATTAAATTCTAATTTTCTATTTCTAATACAAATACTACAATACTATCTTATGTACCTTGCAGAATCCTTTTAAGAAAAATTTTACATTACCCTTTATCCCTAAAAAAAAAATTTCTTTTTCCCATCTTGTTTCATACCTTTGTGGCTTTTTTCCCCCTTTTCCCTTCCTTTTTTACCCCCCCTGGTCTTTTTACCCCCCCTTCTCCAAACCTCCGCCTTTTTAGCTTCCCCTCTCTGTTATATTTCTCTTTTCTTTTGCTTTCTAACATTGTATTGATTTTGCATCTTATTTTTCTCTTTCTTGGATGTTTTTTTAAGTCTTAAGTCCTTTTTCCTTCCTCTCTTTCTCTTTCCTTTCTTAATCAACTTTTTGGATTCATTAAAGATCGCTTCTCCTTCTTCTTCTTCCTCTGCTTCCTTCTTCAATTGTTGTATTTGCTGGTAAGTAGCAAGCGCCATTTCTAAAAAGCGAATAGTTTCTCTCCAAGTGTCCTTGCCTTCATTCTTTATTTTTCCATATTCCTCTCTTAGTTCATCAACAGATAAAGCCATTATAAACCTTTTCTTCTTTTCTCTTCTTCTTAAGACAACCAAAATATTTCAAAATTTAGAACAATTCCCCAAACTCCCAAAGTCATCAAACAGTCCAAACAGAGCACAAGATTCTTCCCTTCGCACTTTTTCTTCCTGGGGTAATATCAATTGGAAAGGGAAGAAAAAGCCCAATCTGTATTTAAAAGTCTTATTGCAATTAACTTCCAGTCTCAAAGTCTTCCAGGCATCTCCTCCAACAAAATCTTAACATAAATTTCTCCTTTGTCCTCTCCATCCCCACTTGTCACAAAGAGCTTTAAATTTTTACCTTCTATAAAAAAGCAGGTTTTTCAATGTCCATTTGTTGATTCCATAGGGAAGGAGAGTAAACTTTCTCTTTCATCACTTTCACTCGCTGCTTATAAATCTCTTCTGGAAACAAAGTATCGTTCAAAAATCAAGGTTTTCAGGATATTAAATGCATCTTATGCTCCCGGTTCAACCAAAAAACTTTCGCTTCAAAGCTTTCTCCTTCTTCCTCCAGCACAATCTTGTCCAGCTGCCGGCTTCTTTGTGGTGGCCATTACGGACCTCCGCTCCACCGCCTTGAGAAAAGGAGGTTATGTCGGGTGGGGAGGGGGTCTGCGGAACCCCCAGTCCCCTGTCTGGATCCCCCCTGTCTTCGGCTGCCTCTGCGGGGCAGCCTTATCCTCCAGATCCGTCAGGATTGGAGGCACCAAGACGGCTAGCGCAACAGGGATCGCGCAGGATCGCGAAACCTCGCCGCCACCGAAGGCTGGCAAACCGGAAGTCAACCCTGACTGCTCTTTAGAAGGCCAGATCCTGAAGATCAATCTCAAATACTTTGGCCACCTAATGAGAAGGAAGGACTCACTGGAGAAGAGCCTAATGCTAGGAAAGATTGAGGGCAATAGAAGAAGGGGACGACAGAGAATGAGGTGGCTGGATGGAATCACTTGAGCTTAAATGGAGTCCAGAACAATGGTAGAGGACAGGAAGGCCTGGAGGAACATTGTCCATGGGGTTGTGATGGGTCGGACATGACTTCACAACTAATAACAAAAATGAAAATAAAAATATATATTAAAAGGTATGAAGAGGTGCATGACAGAAAAACTACTGAAATTTTAAAAATCTGATTAAATAATATAATAAAGCACCATTTGAAGAGCATCAGCACTGACAAAACCATCCATCAATTGCAAAAGGCAGCTTTACATGGTTCAGCTAATATCCTGTGATGATACCTTTAACACCATCAACAACATCTGCCTATCCCAAATCCTTGGGAAAGAGTTGTTAGGTGGACAAAAATAAAAAATCAAGCTTAAATACTGTATTTGGCTGACTGTGTGGCCAGCCATAGAATTTATTAAACTTGTATGCCACCTGACTCTCAATGATTGGGCAACTCACAACAATCAAAGACATTTCAGTGACATCAATGAAACATAAAAGATAAAAATGGCAAGTGTGTTGAATTGAGGGATCTCCCTCCTCCTTGTCTAAGGTCTAGGTCAGGGCTGTCAAACACCCGGATGCATGGGCGGATGCATCACATGCTGGCCAACCCACCCCCGGTTTAACCAAGGGGCAAAAAGTCCCAAAACATCATGACAACGTGAGTTTGACACCAGTGGTGGTATTCTATCAGTTTGGCCCAGTTCTGCTGAGCCAGTAACACTGAAGAGCAGCGGAGACTGAACCAGTTCTCTCCAACACTCTGCTGTTTGGCCCACCTGCCCCCCCGGGCTCCTATCCTGACCTATTTTCCCTGCTTTTGAAGCATAGCTGCTTTGTGTGGCACAGTATATTGCAATGCGGCTGAAGCGACAGGGAGAGTGCAGGATTGCAGGTGGTGAATCAGAAAGCCTCTACGCCTGCACAAAGTGTGTGTGCATTTGCAAACCGCACCCACCAAGCCATGCCCACCGAACCAGTGTTAAAAAACTTGAAATGCACCCTTGTTTGATACCCTGGTCTAGGTGAAGAGCCAACTTCTGATATATCTTCTAAACAACATCTAAGTTGTCATCCACATCTCAGGAGGCATCTCTGTAGCAGGGCAGGCACTGTTGCAGAGAAGGAGATTTCCTGCAATCCAAATAGATGATATCATTTGAATAAAGAATCTGGAATATGCCAACTCTGCAGGATCAAATTGGCAGACAATCCCTCAAGTAACCAGGCCCTATGAATGTAGAGTAGGGGTCCCTAACCACGGGGCCCCGGACCGGTACCGGTCCGTGGATCATTTTGTACCGGGCCGCCTATTTTGCTTGGGCACCGCCATCTTGTTTCGACAGTGCTTGAGAAAGTGCTTCCGGGTGAGCTTGTAGGTTGTCGGTTGGAAAGCGGCGTTTAGGTGCTGAAGGAATCCTCGCGCCTTAGTTTCGTCGAAGGGGGGGCGGCTTCAAACGAAAAGCCGTCCCGATGGCGGTGGAGTCTCGCGTTACACAGGAGATTAAGAAAGAGCCCGAAAAGCCCATCGACCGCAAGAAGGTACAAAGGAGGAGTTGAAGGTGGCAGGGAGAAGCGGGGGATGGCTGGCTGCCCAGTCACTCAGCTCGCCTTGCCTTGGTCATGCGTGCTGATGCCGGTACTGGTCCGTGGATCATTTTGTACATTTTGTACCGGTCCGTGGTACAAAAAAGCTTGGGGGCCACTGATGTAGAGTTTTAAGCGTTACAACCAGCAGATTAGATGTATTGATCTCTCTAGGATTGGAGAACTCCAACTAAAGTATGCATGGAAAAGTACGTATAGAAAACAAAGTTACGTATAAAAAAGAACCGATGTTTGCCAAATGCATTTTACTGGTAGGCTGGAGACTGGTCTATAAGGAAACAAAAAAGTTAAGTTCTATTTCAAAAGTCTACCTGAATGCAATGTAGGGGGAAAGACAGTCATCATATAGGTGATTTTCACAATGAGAGTTTCTGAAGCAATGCTGTTTTAACGATCAGCAGAGGAGAGTATACATGAATGTTTTTGTCCACAAAATCTAGCAGTGAGAAATCCAGTATATCAATAATTAAGTTTCAGCCTACTCTTCTCTGTAAAATGTTAATTTTGTGCATGCAGGGTTTTTATTATTATTATTATTATTATGGAGCCAACCTTAATTCTCTATTCCTATCACTTAAAATAGTATGAAAAACATTGCTATGGCAGAGTGGATGTGCTCTGGGTGTTATCTATTAAATAATGCTATCTAATGGAACCCACGAAGCCTGGGTTTTTTTTTTTTTTTGTCATACAGTCTACTCTGTGGAACAACAAACTCCCAGAGATTCAGATGGTCCTAAACTTGCTGGTTTTCCATAAGGTGCTCCAGCTTGCTGGCTCTTCCCTCCAGCATTGGCCTTACTATCAGGTGAACTCATTGTGATATTTTGTTCAATTTTTTTTGTTTCACATATATCATGTGTTCTAAATGGTTTTAATTGTCAGTGCAGTTATTTAGTTAGCAACCCAGAATCATGGATTGATTGGGCAGCCATACAGTATATAATAAATAAGTAAATAGATAAATGCTATTTAAATCACCTCTGTGTTAAGATCCACTGTAACATAATGTAACCGTTTCAATTTATAGGATAAGACTAAATATCTCCCACTGTGATAAAATCATGTAGTATATGTTACTTAACTCTGAGTCACTTTCATGGAGTTTTGCTATAAATTCTAGATGTGATGGGTTTTTGCTTTATGTTAACAGCTCTCTTTTTTTTAAATTGTAAGGAAAACAAGATAAAATGTTTGCTGAAAAAAATATTTAGTGAAACATGAGACCAATTAAATTGGTTGCATCCATAATGTAGTGGAACATAACACTAACTTAAAATTTAAGGCCAACTTAGTAATTAATTGCTTGAGCTGACCAGTTTTTCAAGTACAGCCAGTGTGATTAGTCTAATTTGTCCTTTCTTGTTATACTGACTTTTAAACACAATTTAACAGGCTCATGGTAGAGATTAAGTGGGAGGCTGCACATTATTCAGGACAGCAGATTATATTATATCTTTGGTCCATCTGATTTTTAGCCTCTAATAAGGACTCTTGCCTCTTATAAATCAGACTTGCATAGTTATATTCACAGTTACATAAATATCTTGTTTAAAGTTTTCACAAGTTTATAATTCAAAAATCTTCCCTTTCTGGTTTCTTATACTGCCACTTTAAGCCTGGAAGACTTCAATTCCTAGAATTCCCCAGCCAGTTTTATTGGCTGGGGAATTCTGGGAGTTGAAGTCCTTCAGGCTTAAAGTTGCCAAGGTTGGAGACCTCTGAGTGTAATCAGTAGCAAAATATGGTCTCACTGTCCTGGACAATACACATTTGCATGTTGGGGAAATAAAGATCCGAATATTCTGGAAACAGATGCTTCTTGTGTGCTAGGCACACAATTGTCTTCCTAATATGTGCCAGTTGTGTTAGCCTATTTGCAGTGCTAGCTTATAGACAATAGCAATGGTAAACAAGTGTGGTATCAGGTTGGACAAGAAAGACATTAATAGACACAGCACTCTCCCCACACAGCTCTAGAATTTCAAAAATAATAGACAGGCTTATCCATCATTTCCCCAAAGTGTTTGTGTTTAAAATCAGCTATTAGGACAAAAGAAGGCTAAGAGGATAGTGAGGAACAAAATTTACACCTGGCCATAGCAGAGAGCAGAGTGAAGGAACATGTTTTGTTCTTTTCTTATCTGTCCCTCCTATTGCAACATCCTGATTTTGTCCCTTTAATGTAAATGAGAATTAGGCTCTGGCTTGCTTTACACATTAGCCATGATTTGTTCAGTAAGCCACACTAACCTCTGCCTACATAACCTGATTCTGACATTCCTTTTTTGCTGTAAACTGGAATATAATAGTATTTTGGAATAGAGTCTATGCCATTTTTAGACTTATCTATTGTAACTTTAAAACAGGAATTATTTCTCTTCAAACCTCTCACAGAAAACGAATCACCGTTGTTTCCCAGAATGCCCAAGATGTGCCCTGTATTGAATGGAGCAAATATACACAATCCCTATCATGTGTGGGCCAGTTACCCTTGGTCTCTCTCCTGGGAAAGAACACAGCTCAGTAGTCAGACCAGAACATTCAGTTCCCAGTAACTCCAGTGATGCTTAGATAATGCACAGTTTGCAGCTCTGGGGAGTCATGCAATTCTCCACTTTTGAGCAACCCTGAGACTTAATAGATAAATATACTTTTTTTTTTCTTAATTGCTAGGACAGTATTCACGAGGCACTGGCAATTCTGATGAGTGGTAACTGGGTCCACCTCATGTTTAACTGTGTTTAGTTTGGTTCAGTCAGCATGAATCCAGCCTCCAAGATGGAAAACTTGGGCTTTTGAAGGGGTGATATCAATCTAATCAGTGGTGGCAGTAGATTCAGTATATGGTAGTCAGTTTCAGTGTAAATCTAACTTTGCTTCTACTGTCTGTCTGATCACAAAACAAAAACAAGATTCTTTCTATCTCCTTTCCTCTATTTCAGCAGGCAAACTTTATGCTATTTAATAGATAGAATATCCAATAGGTTCTTCCGTCCAGAGCACAAGGTGATTATGTGGCAGTTCTATGTCAAAATCTAGAGATGGAATGATTTCACTCATTGCACTAGTAAGCCAACATTGGCAATATTCATGTGTTTGGTTTTGTGGTCAAGATACCAAGCTAAAAGCCAGGAGTCTGTGAGTCATAGTCCCACCTTAGGTGTGAAAGCCGGCTGGGTGACTTTGGCCTAATTACTCTGTCAGCCCAACTCAACTCACATTATTGTGAGGAAAATAGAAGGAGGAAATAATATTGTGAGTGTTCGCCAACTTGAGTTATTTATAAATAATAATAATAGTGAGATCTAAATAAATACATCCTAAGCCAAAATCAAACAAATTATTAAAACCAGCCAACAAATTACTGTAGATATCATTCATTTTCCTCCTGCTCTCTTCCTCCGAGTAGGGCACAGAGACAAAAAGTCAATGATGAACACAAAGGAAAGGTGTAACCTAATATGAAGGCAAGGTTAATCTATCCTGACAAAGCAGCTGAAATATAATCCTCTCAGCAGACCTGTGGCTTCATATATGCCTTGGGTGGTAACTCTGTAGGTAGGGAAATTTCCATGAGATAAGATCAAGCTAATTACTTCCACTTTACAAAAGATATGACACCCTCTGTCTGTGTAATGGGAGAGGTATAAATTTTAACTTTAGAACATTACACTACAACATGGGTGTCAAACCCCGCTGTGTCACATTGCCATCACATGATGTTTCAAGACATTTTTCCCATTTGCGATCTGGGTGTGTGTGGCCTAGGACACGATGCATCCAGACTGCGGGCCGCAAGTTTGACACCCCTATACTACAACATCAGGGAAGTTAAAACATGCCATATAAACCTATTCTATTTGAAGACTGGATGCTGTGGAGCCTGCAAAAGGCTTTCTCTCTGATTTACTTAGAACTTGTAACAAATGTTTGTTGTATCTCATATACAACAAATATTTCTTACTAAATGATGTAAAAAAAAAAATAGTAAAGCAGGGGATATGCCAGAAGATGTTTAGTCATTCCATTCTAAACCAATACCTTGTTACAAAGCCTTAGTAAGGCCACACTTGGAATTCTGCATCCAGTTTTGATCACACATCACAAAATTGTTGAGATTTTGAAAAAAAAAAGTGCAGAGAAGACTAGCTAAGATGATTAAAGGGCTGGAAACAAAAACATATGAAAAACGGTTGCAGGAATTGGGTTTGGTTAGTCTGGTTAGTTTGATTAGAGAAAAGGACTATGGGTGACATGATACAGTATTCCAGTATTTGAGGAACTGCTACAAAGAAGAGGGGGTCAACTTATTTTCCAAAGCACCAGAAGGCAAGACAAGAAACAAAGGATGGAAACTGATCAAGGACAGAAGCAGGAATTAAGGAGAAGCTTCCTAACTATGAGGACAATTAATCAGTAGAACAGTTTGCCTTCAAAAATTGTAGGTGTTTTATCATTGGAGGTTTGATTGGACAGTCACCTATCTGAAATGGTATAGGGGTTCCTGCTTGAGCAGGGGGTTGGACTAGAAGACCTCTAAGGTCCCTTCCAGCTCTATTCCAATTGAAATATTCCATGGAATCCAATACAGCTATTGTTTCTGAATTCACTCTGGCTAAACATTGGTAGGTTCATAACAGTTAATTATGATGAAACTTTATTGATGGCTAAATATTATAGCCTGATATGCTAAATAGAAAAAAAAGTTGGAGGTTTGGACAAGAGTAACCTTTTTCCAGCAGTAAATACTAGTGTTCTTCACCTTCTGCTTTCTTTTCACAAACATCTGTGAACAAATCCTTGGGGATATGGCTAATTGCACGAATAAGAATTCAGCTGAGTCCATCCCAACCTCCTCCTCATTTAATCCATATGATAATGAACTTGGTGGAGTAATAGATAGAAGAAACTCCGGGTGGTAAGATGTGAGTTTGCTTATTAAATCTGGTCCCTTTAGAGACCAACCAGCTGGGGGGAAAATAGGTGTGTGAGATTCTTAAGTCCCTTAATAGAATATTTACCAGAAAATGACATGGGATTTATGCCAATACCTTTGTTGACAAAATTCCTTATTTATATATTGCTGTATTTTCCCCCAAAATGGAAAAGAATGTGCTGCCAGCTAAACATTCCCTAAATATCCACCTCTTCACTACTAATGGCAGCAGTTGGAATATTCAGTGTGAAAATAACTTGAGAGCATATAAAAAAATCACAACTACAGTGATCAGCCTCCAGCTGTACATGTTCCAGGCAATGCTAACAAGCTCTGCAGCACAATATTACATAGCAGATGTCCCTAGTAGAAAGTCATCTGGGGCACACTAAGGATGTTTTTTCCGAAGCCTATTAAGCAACTGCATAAGGTAGCATTGGCAACATTTGAGGCCAGATGGTACATTTGTAATCTTGAAAGCATGTTGTTGGTACTCTCACAAAATGGCTGCCATGATTCCCATGCCTATCCTGTTATAAAATTCTCATTTACCAGAAAAATCAATGATCATAATGCCCTTCCCAAACTTCTTGGATGCCCTCTGCTACCCTAATTATCTTTTGCTCTTTTTCTGGGCAGGCAAACATGGGTTACTGGGAATGAAATTTATATGGGAATGACACTAGCCCTCAAAATGATGCTAGAAGATTGGCACATTGAGGCACGTTCCCTTACCATGCATTTCTAATTACGATAAACATTTCAACAATTAAAAAATCAGCTGGGCAGGAATCCTATTAGATAGAGATTACCTGTAAGAGGCTTAGGGATGATTGGAAGAAGCTACTCACAGATCTCTTACTTTCAAGATCACCTCCATCTTTAATCTTTACAATAAAAAAATATGATTCTTAAAACTCAATGTTTCCCATTTAACAAGATCCAGATTCATCTTTCCACATGAAACAAGTTGCTCATTTCTTTTGGGGCAAAGAGCTCCTATACTTCCTACTCAGTTTGGTTTTGAAGAGAAACTCCAGAAGGTACACAATAGGAGGTAAAGTTGATGTCTTGGAAGAAGAGGCTATTAAAGGAAGGGGATTGATGAAACCTCCCTGGATGATGCATAAAAGCACTGGTTGGGCAAACAAAGAAAGGTTGTTATGAGTGTGTCTCATAGGTGATTAAGGAGTTGGCCAAGAACTGCCCATGGCAATTGGCCTATACCATAATTTCCTAAGACCTTGTGTATGGAATTAGCCATCCTCCATATTTCCTGAGAAATACAATCACTTTAAGAAAGGAGGTAGGGGTTTCTCCTTCTCTTTTTTTGTCCCACAATAATGTATGCTTTAAAAAAAAAAAGCTTCAGCTTCAGCTACCTTGAGTAGCAAAAAATGGAAAGACAAAACCCAAATTGAAATAAAGCATATCTACTGTATGTATCTTAGAGTATCTCCTTTATATAAAATATGAACTGTTTCATCATGTTAATGTTTTGATGCATATAGCTGGGAGATCCTTGTTGCCTCTCTTTGCTATGATTAAATGGATAAGAGGTTTTTTTTAAATGTGGCAATAAATATTATGTACCTGTGAAAAACACTTTCTCAAAAAGACTGTGAAAAAAGACGGGCTGAAGAATCAAATGTTAAGTGGAGCCATATTTATTACTTCAGTTCCTTCTCCATGGGTTATTGCTGTTATGAATGTATCAGTGTAAGTCCTCATCTTTCCTTTGGCAGGGAAGTAAATGTGGATTTCGAATCCTTGCCTCCAAAATAAAAGGTTGGTTGGAGACTTGTGATTTTTCTTTTTTGAAAAACAGTACAGCACGTTGTAATGGAAGCTAACTCAGAGCACCAGTCTTTATTCACCAATATTTTTGATGGCTGCTGCTGTATAAATGGGAGAATATTGTTATATATGTTGTTAAGCCTGGTTTCCCCAACCAGGGTTAGGGAGACAAGCTAAACAGAATGTGCAGCGTTAGTCAGATAGGCACACAGATAAATGAGTGAGCTAAGCTTGTATGTTTATTAACATACAGTAAAAATAACACATACGCTTGTGCTATCAAAAATATAGTTTATTCCATTATGAGTTCATAGCATAGTCAAAATAACAGTCCAATAGTCATGTATCATTTAGTCAGTCCATTCAGGGATATTCAGTTAGCAAAGTCCGTTTAGAATATCCTATGTCAGTTCACTTACAAGTCAGTCCTTTGTTTTCTCTCCCGTTCGAGCAATGCAGTCTTGAGTCCTTGCAGTAATCAGGGATCATCAAAGCCAGAGAGAGAGCAAGCTGCAGCCTTGCTTCTTTTAAAGTGCTTTCACAACCACTCCCTTAATTACTATCCCACAGTTAAAGTTGCAGACACTTTAACTTATAAACTATGATTACATATTATTATTTACCTAAACCAGTTAGGGTAAAACAATGTTATCCCTAACATATGTAATGAAGCAAGAAGCTATTCCATTGAGGGGGATAATCTGGCTTTCTATAACAAAGATGATGTTGCATGGTTTCTGCAGTTCGATCTTATTGCTTCTCTATGATGCATTATTCAAAATTATGTGTTTTCACCCTTCTGTCCTTGGCTCAATGAATATAGGAGTTAATTGTTTTATTAATGTAGACATTGTGTTTCTCTGCATGATATGATTTGCACATAAAAGCCTATAACTCACTGAATTACATCAGACAATCAGGGGAAAGAAATTGCAAACAATTCCAATGCAGAAAACATTAGCTATTTTTAAGTGACACTGAAGTCAGCATAAATTCATTCTGATGATTTTGTTCTATTAATGTAACCAAAGCTACAGTAGATCCGTGAACTGGATGGATCTACATAGGATACTTTGTTCCATCAAGCTAAAATGGAATGTGCCACTTACTATGGGGAATCTGGAAAATCAAAAATAGCTCAAGAAAAACAAATAACTGACCCAAATGAGTAACTTTGTTACAAAGCATATGATCTATTCTACAATATAATAGATAAAAGTAACTGTGGATCAGAAGGTAGAGAGCTATTGCTCAGCTGCAAATATCCTCTTCTTGGTTAAGGTATTTGAAAGGACAGTGGCAGATAATTTGTTCTTGAAAGAAACTGACTCATTTTAGTCAATTTTCAAGTTGGGTTTTGGCATTGAAAACTGCCTTAAGTGTTTGGACAGATGACCTACTCTGGGGAAAGATGGGGAATGTAATTGTCCATCCTACTAAATTTCCTGTGGCTTTTGATAGCATCAATTATGGAATCCTGTGGAGTTTAGAGCTGGAGTCAAATAACTGTTCTTCAATTATTGTCCCTGTATCCAGTCAGCTTTAGAGGGTGTCTTTAGACTTAGAGTACTTTTATCAGGCCCTTTGACTACAAGGGGGTTCCCAGAAAGTTCTGATTTAACACCCATGCTGTTCAGCATTTAGGTAAGCCACAAGATAAGGATATCAGGTTTGGGATTGCATGCTACCAATGTACTGGTGACCCTTGAATCTGATTTTGTCATCAGAATCAGGGGAGATAGTACAGATATGGGACTATGATTTCTAGCCTGGGGCCTTAACTACTAGACAAACAGGGTCTCGGGTAGTAAACTACATCTCAAAAATTCCTATGCATTGAATCATTTTTAGCTCTAGCTCTAAAAATAAAGAGGGTTCCTGGGGATAGCCACATAACACTGCTGTAAGCCATCATTATGCTCTTTCTTTTCTCTGCATAGAAGGTGGACAATATTGTTTGGGAAAATAGATGACCAAATTATATATTGGTTCTTCTTTAGTTTCTTGGATCAAGGAAATCTAAATATCTTAAAGACACTTAAATAAAAGGAGATTAACAATTTTTCTTTGCATTTTTCCATTAACTCCTATATACTACTACTCGCATTACTCCACATGTGGCAGATTTTTTTAAATTATCCAAACTAAAATACCAAATTTCATTAACACCTTCGGGACGCTACCTGAGGCTTAATATAAAGGAGATTCTCTTATTTTGATGTTCTACTCTCTACCTTGCAAGTATTCTCACTATGCAAGCGACCCTTAAACTTGAATAAACTCTCTATGACTTCCTCTCTATAGTTAATCACTTCGGAGGATGTGACATACTTTAGTTGGCTTTTCCGCTTTCCGGTCGGCTTTTAAAGTTTTCGGAAATTTTATTTCCGACCATAAAGACTCGGCGTCTCCTCTCCTTCCTGTCTCTCTATGATACCCCTGACGTATGACTCTCGTAGATATAGGAAGCCGGGTTTTTTTTTCCGCCCAAGCTAGGGAATGCGATGTGTTGACCCTCCTACTGGACCGCTCTGTTTGGGTTGTCCCTCTTGCTGTCTATGATTCTGTTAAAGGAGCCGCTTGGCTTCCAGAACTGCGGGGTCCCGAGATGTTACTTACGGTGAAGGCGCTCCAGGGCCGGGAATGCAGCCTCCAGGTAGCCCTTCTTTCTTTCCTGGGCCAGAATCGCAGCGGATGGGCGCTTGCGGTTCTCCCGAGGGTGGAGGGAGGGGGCTTCCTGGAGGGCCCGGCCTCCCCTTGGGCCTTGTGCTGGGAAGGTAGGGCGTTCGAGGCTGGCGGCGCTTCCGCTGTTCCCGAGGCAGCAGGCCCTTCTGAGCCTCAATCCTGATCTCCGCTCCTCCTTTTACCGTGGGTTCCTTGGGAGCTTCCTGGAAGGAGAGCACGGAAGACCCTCTCTGGCCCTCCTTCCCAAGGCCCGGCAGCCCCTGCTTGGCTCAGAACAGTTTGGCCCGAGCTGGACTTGGTGGGTTAAAAACCTCACAGGACTCAATCGAGGCACCCAAGGGAGGGAGACTGGCCTGGATGTGCAGGATGGGTGACATTAATAGATTATTTACACCCTGCATCGCAGGCCTTAAGAAGAGGCAGGCAAAGGTCCTATTCCCAGCGTGGTCAACTACTAGATAATGCTGGTAAATACACCCTCTGCTTTGTGTGGCCCAGAAGCAGGTATTCAAAAGACAACTGTCTCTAAAGGTAGTAGGCAGCCATTACAACTAGCAGCCAGTGAGATTATCTATCTATTTATCTATCTATCTATCTATCTATCTATAATTTCAATTTATATAGCTGGTCATCTCAAATATGTGACTGGGGAGCTTACAGCAATTAAAAATAGAATAACAAAATATTACACACACACACATCCCATGAGTTTGAAATCACATTTACATACAGTTAGTCCTAACCATCAGTTAGTGACCGTTCAAAGTTGCAACGGCACTGGAAAATGTGACTTATGACCGCTTTTCACATTTGCAGCATTTCCCCCCCCCATGATCATGTGATCAAAGTTTGGTTGTTTGGCAACTGGTTCTTATTTATGACTGTTGCTGTGCCCCAAAGTCATGTGACCTTCTGACAAGCAAAGTCAATGGGGAAGCCAGATTCACTTAACTAGCTTACCAACTGAAGTGATTCACTTAACAACTGTGGCAAGAATGGTCGTAAAGTGGGACAAAACTCACTTATCAAATGTCTCACTTAACAACAGAAATTTTGGGGTCAACTGTTGTCATAAGTCAAGGACTGTATAATATTTCAAGTTCTTTGAGATCTGTAGCCATAGTTTTCCCATGAACTAGGTTCTGAATCTCTTGTAAACCCCACTCTTAACAAGTACAGGAATTTAGCTTCTGTCATTGTTTGAACAAGAGGAAAAGCACTTTCTTTCCTGTCATGCTTACCAAAATCATTCAGGGAATTTATATAACCTAATACTTGGTCAGGTTCAAATTTGCTTACTTTGACCAAAGACAGATAGTTTTCATCTTCACAGTTTTGCCAACCTTGAGCACAAAGTATTTCATATTTAAATATTCAAATATTATTTTTTGTACTATTCTTACCTGAGAATTTCATGTGTATGTTCTCTGAGGTTATTGCTCCAGTTGTTTAAGGGAAGGCCATATCTTTGCTACCATCAATAAAACAGATTTGGAGGGGGTAAGGAAAAGCCAGAGGTTAAATGCAGCCGTGTTTGGGATATTTAATGAGCAATGAAATTTTATCCATGAATTTCCAAATCATAGTTTGCATTATTTTTCTCCCATAGAAAGGATGTAACCAGGGGCTTAAGCTGAAAAGCACCAATAATATTTAACAGATGTTGGATATACTCTGCAGAAAATGTCTATACTGTAAAAAGTTTCATTTGCTAATTTTCTGTGCACCAACCTCAACTTATGAGTGGGGGGAAAGTTTGCAGCCATAAATTAAATGCAAAGTAAAAATGTTCCTTTTCCAATTGTTTGCTAATGGGGAAAACTTACTAGCTGCTGAATGATAGGTATCCTTAAGAAATATATATTGCTTGGGAGTCTTGCAGGGAGGTAGGAAAGCATCAAATTGGCAAAGTCCATGGTAATTCTGGATCTGACACAACCCGGAATTATCCCACAATATTACAAGTTAGAAACAGCCCCCAAAAGTCACATTCTCCAACAGAAGTAATTCAGAGTTGCTTGATGTCATAAATCTCCACCTCAAGGGCCCCAAGCATGGGACAGCTCATTTCCTACGGGAAGAAAGATCACCTAGCCAAAACAACTCTCTTTATCTCCACTCCTCCCCCTTTAGGAAGGTGGCAAGCCCGAACCCCCCCCCCAATGCCTGCCACAGAGAAAGTAAGAAAAAGAATATATACTAAGCCTAACTAAAATGGCTACACATATGTCAATTTCGGACTTGACACAAGTCTCACCTGACAAGTTCTTCCTTCTCAGGTCTCCCCTGATGAGCGCATCTCCTCTCTCAAGCGTCTTGTCTCAGAAAAGCTGAATGTTCCAGTCTCTCAACAGCGCTTGCTTTTCAAAGGCAAAGCTCTGGCAGGTGGGTGCTAAATGATAAATCATAAGGCAGTTGGTCATACAGGGGCCATTAGGTTCATCCAAGGTAGCAAATAAAAAAGCCCAGAAGACATCAAAAAAGAAAAGAAAGAAAGATGGGCGGATTCATTAAGAGGAATGAGACCAATAGTTCCTGTGATACCCAGTTTGACAGAGATATGAGAGAAACTAGCACACAATTCCCCAGGTTTATGGGGGAGTAGCAGCTCCCATTTTCTGCCAGTCTCAAAAATGTAATAATGCAACTTGTCCTGATAGTTCTTTTATTTTCCTATAAATTCGGTATGGCCAAAGAGCTTAAATGATGGCTGTGATAGTGCAATTGAAACTCTGCCTTTTTTTGTGTAGCATCAATGATGCACATAAAAAAAAAAAGGCAGAGTTTGAATGTTGCTATCTCATCTCCCCTTTTGACTTGCAGTATTTAAAACCGTGTCCTGTAAACACCTCTGGATTCCACAGCACTGTAATATCTTCGCAAGAATACAGGTCTATCTTGCTGATCCCTGGCTTATATTGTAGTTCCTAGCAATCCATGCAAACATTTGATGTTTATATAGTTTTCGGTATTTATAAAAACATTAAATTTGTGTTGAGGTATGTGTAAGAAAATAGGTGGTATTTATAATTTTATTTTTGGTACAAAGCTTTTATCTGTAATTAAAGTATCCAGCTAAAATTTTGCTACATAGCTCGATATTTGCCTTTCTTTCCCTTAAAAACATCCTACTAAGTTGCTCTGATTACATAGGTTTTTGTATGGTTCTTTTTAATATCCAATTGTCCTTATTAATTTTGATTTGTATCATACAATAGTGAGTTTTATGGGCTTGCAGCATATTTCAGAGAAAACTAGAGGCTCCTCTGATTAGCCAGTTGCACATGATACTCCGCTGTGTCATTAGGCGAGTGGATGTTTGTGACAGTATGAAAAATATTCTTTCATGAAATATTTACTTCATAATGTCCATTAAGAACTAAGGAGTTTATATGCTTTTTGGAATGGAATAATAGCAAATGTCTGCTCTTTTTAGAAACTGGGCAAGCAGCTGACTAAATGCTTTGCTCTTCGCAAAAACTAGCCAGTTTCCTGATTCCATATCATTAAAGAGAATATTATTTGGATTTGGAGAACAAAAGTTCACTTGTTCAGACTTGAGATCTTACCTACAATTATAGAAAGTAAATAGAATGATAATAGCCTCTGGTCCTCAAAATCTACAATTATTAGGTATGTGTTCATTCTTAAGCTGTTGGTTTTTTTTCACCACCAACATAATAATGCTGCAGCCAAGCTTTTGGAAATAAAGATTTATTTATTCAGTGCTATTATGTTCACTATTAGATCTGCTTTGAATCAATTGCTTTATGCCTTTGTCAACTCAGCAGCCTCTTCCTTCTTTCCTAGATGAACACCGTTTGTCTGATTACTCTATTGGGCCTGAGTCAAAGCTCAACCTTGTGATCAAGCCTTTGGAGAAGGCATCACCTGAGGATCCTAGCAGCAGAGCTGGCCTCCCACTGAGTTCAACCATCTGGCACACGCTGGCTCAAGTCCTGAGCAGGCATTACAGCATGTCTGATACTGAGAAAGTACTGGAGCAGGTACAGAAGGTAAATTTTCCTCTCTATATGAATGGAAGTGTAAGGAGGGAGATCTCTGATAGCATCGTGCAACTGTTTGTAGGCATGCCAACATGACCGCAGAGTAGCAGTAGTAGATATTACATGGGTATTAGAATAGTTTTGAAAAGGCTCAGCAGATTCAGTCCTCTTAAGAAGAGAGGGATCGGTCCCAACAGTCCACTAGAAAGCAGGAAAAAAGAATCAGATTGGGTATTGTTTCCTAAGTTAAAATCTATCACTCTATTAAAGAATAATAGTGTTATGTTTACTTTTTGTAGCTTTCTACATAATATAGCAAAGAGGCCATATAGTCACCCACCTCAGTATTAAATATTAGAAATGCTGCTACAAAGCAGAAAAGTAATCTGTCTGTTCCCCTCTTTATTCATGCTTTAGCAACCTTCTGGGTTCTTTTTAACCTACTAGAGTAAGCAGGCAAGAATTGTCTGCCCAATTGTTCATCAGTCTGCTTCCTCTTTTTATCCAGAGATGAGGTAATAATTATGAGGTAATTGTAGAGCATGAGACAACTCATACAATGGCAGAGCAATGCTACATTCAGGTTCCAATACCAGAGCATCCACAATATCCAGATTTTGCTATTTGGGAATGAACAAAGCTTATGTTTTGAAAATGCATGCTGGTTACCAAGCACCGGAATTGTGAATGTGTGACTGTGGTGATACAGCAGTGATTGTGTGAGGACGGAGGACTATTCATAAGTTGCTTTTATCAATGACATTGTGTCTTCAAATGATCGTTAAACAAATGTTTGTATAGCTCAACCATTGTATTTCTTGGTGATTTCCCATTTCAGTGCTAATCAAGTTCAATTTACTTTCTAAGGTCAGCCAAAATCAGGTAGGTGCTGCCACCTAGTTGTTCTCAGGGGAGGAAATGCAAAGAATCTTTCCTGGACCATGTTCCCAGGAATTTTAGTATTGCAGCCTCAGTTGCTTTAAATTTATTTCCGTTCAATGCATACATCAGTGTCTGTCTGTCTCTCTGTTTTTATTTGGAAATGTTTTGGCCTTTGCCCAACAATTTTATTCAGTCCTTTCTCTTCCTTCCCTTCTCTAGGATTATGAGCGAAGTCTTCGATTGCTGAGCCTAGATGACATAGAGCGTTTAGCTACACGCTTGCTTCATCCTGAAGTAGCTGAGGCTGTGGAAATGAGTTTTTTGGATTAGCTGCTGAACTGGAGAATTGAGCCCTATTCATCACTTTGGACTGTAAACCCCTGGGCAGGGCCCAGTTTGGGGCCTAATGCGAGTGATTTCTCTGGACTGCTGTTAAAGGGTCATGGAGCCCCATCAATTAAAAGTGGTGATAGGTGAGGTTAATCTGTTCTGTCTGGTATGTTCAATAGAAGTGGGGGAATGGCATTCTTCAGATAAATTGTTTGCCTTTTCTTGAGAGATGCAGTTACCTTTGCAATTGAGGATGTCTTTGTTTATATTTAAATTTCTTGTTTAACCCCAAAGTCTGGTTGCATACTAATAGATTCCCTTTTATTGTTTTATTCAAAGGCTTTTCCAACAATAAATTTCACTGAAGCTTACAGGCAGAAAATCAAATCTGAATAATAAAAATTTGAATTATGGCTTTTGAAAACTAGCATTGATATTCTCCAGGATGACTACGTAAGCTTTGACAATGTAAGAGCTCATTCTAAGTCCGCTGTTTAATTAGCATTGTTAGTTAAGAAAACATTTGTCAAACATTTTAGATTGTTAAATGTTTCAAGAAAAAAGACAAATGAATATTAATCAGGTGGCTAAGCAGTGTTTACTGGCAGAGTTCTGCATATATCCTCTATGTCTAATATTTCTTAGGTAGATCAAATGAGCCCTTCTAGCAGTATATTCATCTGCAATCCAGAGCACACCTAAATTTGCTGGTTCATTGCCCTTCCCCAAAATAAGTGTAATCCAGATGTGTGAGGGTTTTTTCAACTCCCAGAATTCCCAATCAAGATCTGGAGAGCACTAATTTAGGAAGGCTGGGCTCAAGGATTGTTAAAATAATGCAGCAGATGTCCCCAGAAAAGCAGATCTCTACTGCCTTGGCTAAAAGCAAGCCCCCCCTCTACCTAAGCCCTCCCCTTTCACCTGTTAGTATTTTTTATTGCAGATCCTGCAAACGGGGTAAAGTTACAAGTTGATCATAAGCCACACAGAGAAGGATTGTGTCTATGACCCTTTATTTTTATGGCTGTATCCGTATTTCTGAGTTCTACAAGAACAGGATTTGGTTAAGTAATTCTTGACTCCAATCAAAGAAGAAAAACAAAAACTCTCCTACCAAATTTCTTAGTGTTGTTTTCTTATCCTTACGGAGATGGTTTAAACTTTAAATGAAGCAAAAGACAAAAGTATGATATATCCAGCCTTCCATGAAAATGTGACTATGATTGCTCTGTAAATCACTGATGAATCAACCTCACTGTTAGAATTATGACTGTAATCTATCCGTGACATCCTTGATTTTACTCGGTCTCAGTGAAGTTCCTCCAATGTTGCTTGTTTTTTAAGGTAGGGTCCCAAATGCTGTAGCCTTTTTTATATATATCATATATATAAAGAAGGCATCTGATACCTCTGATTATTTTGATTGCCCTCCTCTGTACTTGTACCTATTAAAAAATTTTTTCCAAACATGGTTATCAGAATTGTCTGGAATATTAACAGATGTGAATGCAAGGGTATTAAAAGTTTTGGCAGTTTTACTTTGCTCTTTCTTGCAACAATCCGTAATCCAGTGTGTGCCTCTTACATATTTCTGCTGAATCAGCATCTTCATTGAGCTATCAACTGTGACTCCAAGATTAGCTTTTAAGGGCTCAACAGCCCCCAAAGAAAATGATAAATGTAATTATTTTTTACCTTCTAACAAAAATGGGAGTTTCTCATTAGTTTTCCTACTGGTGGTGAAATAATTCAGGCTTGGTCATCTGGAGCCACATTTTTCTAATGGAACAAAAACCAGCTGAGTTTTTCCCACAATGCTGTAATCTCAGCAATATTCAGTACCACAAGTCGAAATTGATACTGTGCAGCAGGAACTGAGCTCTGCTTTTGATTAGAGCAACAGCGCTAGGAGATGGAAAATTTTTTGCTGCTTCTTCCTGCCACAATATCTAATGCCATTATGTGATCAGTGTTTCCTCCACCAAATAAGATGCTATGAATGCCTAAATTGGAAAATTACTGGAAGTGCTGTATCGCAGTTATGTGCTTGTGTGTGCACATATATGTGTGTAAACATTAAGAAATTCAGGAGTTGTAAGAACTCTTGATTTGTGTGTGTGTGGTAAAGGGAAATAGTAACACTTAGTATTCCAACTCTGGAGGCACTTTCCCAGATCTCCTTCATCATATATGTTTAAACTGCAGGATAGCATGTGGATGTATATAGTATACATCCACCAGCATAAGTTATATAGTAAAGTATAGCAATGGAATTCAGAATAATCAGCAAAAGGTCTTCACCTTAGGGTCAAAAATAGTAGCATTACAGTAGTATTAATTATGGTTTCAAGTTTGATACTAACAAGACCAGTGTAGCTTTTTTCCTGGTACCCTTTACATGGATTGGGTCTGAAACTTTTAAAATTCCCACCCAGCATCTGGAGAAACCTAAATTGAGAGAAAAAAAAATCAGTTGATGAAGGTGTTGCCTGAACCAGGCTTTTGCATTAAGCCAAATATTCATTTGTTTGGGCATATCATGGTGCAATGTATCATATGTGTTTGCGTGGGTTTAGTATATGGTGTGAGCCAGACACAGAGGGAAATGGAGCTGGGATGAGAATGTTAGGAATAGCATTGAAGTACAGGAGAAATATAGAGGGGAAAAAGAATGGTGTATGAAAAGAGTCAACAGCTTGATATACTGAAATATTTGAACTAGGTAGCTAGCATAACCAATGGCAAAGCATGTATTGGGTTCTTGGTGCTACTTATTAACTTTTCCATGTATGGAATTTTTCATGACTCTACAATACAACCCTGTATTTATTTTTTGGTTCTTGGAAGGGTTTTTTTTTAAAGGAAGAGGTATAATTTGATTAAACAGAAACCAGAGGGAGTGAGGTTTTATCTGTTCACTAAGTGTCTCCCCAGAGAATGAGAAGCAAGCAGATGTCTCTTTCATACCTTTCTCCCCAATAATCAGCTTCAGTTTAATTGCAGCCACGTTTTTTCCCTTATGCACTTCAGCCGCACAGTCCAATTCATACTGTTTTGCTTTTGGTATAGGAGTGAGCAGCTGAGGTGTGCAAAGGGAAACATTTATCAAAGCTGCAAGGGTTACAGGACTTGGTATTTCACTGGGTGGATGCAATAAAGAGCCCTTTGCTAGAGGCTGGGGTGGTGATGCACACAATAAAATTGGAGTGCTCTCTCTTTCCTCAAAGGACCAGTTTTTGGCCTCTGGGCTACCAGATAACTCTCCTGTGCAATGGTTAGTTTAATATATGACTCTCAGTGTTTACTTACTTGAACAAAACAGTCTATTTTGCAGAGTGTCAGTACTGTGATTGCTCTGTACTTTGTGATCAGATCTGTGCTAATGGATTGTTATTTATTTATTGATATCCTGCCTTTATTATTTTTACATATAACTTAAGGCAGCAAACATATCCTCCTCATATTTTCCCTATAACAACAACCCCAAAAGGTGAGTTGGACTGAGAGAGAATGACTGGTCCAAGGACACCCAGCTGGCTTGCGTGGCTAAAACAAGACTAGAACTCACAATTTCTGGTGCACCTACAGAGCAGGAAGGGAAAACATGGCTGCAAATGTTTGGAGGCGCAGCATTTGTTTCATGTCTTGATTAAAAGTAGAAGCACTTAAAATAATACTCTGAATGGAATCTACACTTTTTGTTCAGACCTTTCATTGTGCCATGATATAGTTGTATAAGAATGATGTTCCTGTGGGTACTGGTTTCATAAAATCAGAGATGATTTTGCCCTGGGATCAAAAAAGTGGCTTAAAAATAGTTGAAATATGAAGTAAGTGGATGGGATAATTATAAGCAGCTGCATCTTCAGTTGCACAAGCTGTTCCTGGGTTTTAGTCAACCTTGGTAACTATTTTGCAAAACTAACTTTGAAACTAATTTGGCTCAGCCTTGGAGGGGGGGGAGGGAGTCACAAAAAGAATCTTGATTGTATCCTAAATGCTTATATATACTCACAGAGAAAAATTAAATTCAAAAATCCAGCTAATTCAAGGTGTTATACCAATATGGCCCAGATTTTAACAATTTTACTTTGATGTGAAATAACTCAGTGAGGCAGGCAGACACTTTTTCAAGTCACTTCAAAGTCAAGTCCATGGAACCTACATATTCATTTTCACACAAACACGTGTTTTTGTTTCCAGTAAGGATTTGAAAATGAATACTAGATCTGCACAGGTCTAACTTTGCAGACACAATTTGTATCAACTCACTTCCTTGTCAGGCCTAATATTTTCTAACATCATTCACACATTCTGTAATAAGAAAGAATGGATTTTTTAAACTGCAATGTCTACGAATAACTTGCATATGTGAATGGGCATCATTGATGTATTGCCACAAATGGAACTTGCACAATGCCTCACAATGATTCAAAGGCAAACTTTTCTAGTATTTCCTATTCATATATATTCTGTTTCCTCAGAAGGGGATTGATACATGGATGCTTGTTACCTGAATTATGGGAATGGGTGAACAAAGATACCAAAATCAGAAAACTGATAGCTCAGAACATTTGTGTTTTGAGTGGGGAATCCATTAAAATCCTTGTCCTCAAATCACATAGCATCAAGCAGGGTTGATTCTGTTATCATCCCAACTAGCTAGAAAAACCAGATGATGAGAAATGGTGTGGCATGGTTCCTAAAATGCCTGGAAGTTTTTTTTATTTTGCTTTTTAATGGCAAAGATTTGAGTTACAGAGTCAGAGATATTTTGATTTCAAAATGGGAAGTGACAAATGCCTTTTGAAGGTACTTTCCTGTTAAAGATAACACACACTGATGCCAAGAGATAAAATTCCATTTATATTCTGTTTTATACCTAGGTATCAAGGCAGATTTATTTTGGAACATGAAAATGTAAGCTACAAAGCTACTGTTTGAAAAATGTAGGTTGGTCCCAAGTCTATTTGGTACCTTGTTTATCTCTCCTCACTCATTCATTCATTGACCCTATTTTGGTTCACACAGATGTATCTACCATTTAATTTCTTAGTACCTGATCCCAGCATCTCTGGGGCTAGTTGACCAGGGCATAGAAACCATGGCCAACACGGACTGAATTATCATAATTGCCTTCAGTACATTTTATTTCCAAAGGAATCAGTTTGCATAGTCCACAGACAAGTTATCACAGAAGACTCAAGCAATTGATAGCACGATCATGAAGATGATAGCGGTCTGGGGAAAACTTAAAGCTGTTTGCAGTGTGTTACGTTTAAAATACTGCACAAAAATGTAAAACATAAGCCTGTTTGTTCTAATGGTTAAAATGCTGGATTAGAATCGAGACAGTGAATCTAATCCTGCCTTATACACAGAGGTGGTATTCAGCAGGTTCTGACCAGTTCTAGAGAATCGCTAGCGGAAATTTTGAGTAATTCAGAGAATATCACCTCTGACTGGCCCCGCCCCCATCTATTCTCCACCTTCTGAGTCCAAGCTGATCATTGGCTGGGTCTTCTTTTGTTGCCCTGCACAGGAGAATGGAACTGGAAAGCAGGTTAGTGGGATGGGGAAGGAATGTGGTTTTTGCAGTAACCTTCCCCCTGGAGTGGGATGGGAATGGAGATTTTACAGAATCCTTCCCCTGCCATGCCCACCAAGCCATGCTGCTAGTAAAAAAATTTGAATCCCACCACTGCTTATACATCTGAATGAACTTAGCCTGGTCACTCTCTCAACCCTAAGAAGTAGCCAAGGACAAACCACTTCTAAAATATTGGCAAGAAAACTGCAGATATTTTTTTGTTGCCACTAAGAGTCAAGGTGACTTGATGGACTAGTAACAAAATGCAAAACATGAGAGAAATTCTGCCTTCTGGATTATAGCCTTAACAAATGTGGAGGGAAGGGTTTTATGATTTGGGGTTTACCCTTTTTATCTTACGTGTCATGACTTACATGCCATTGTTGATGCTGTTTGATCTTTGTTTGCTGTCCAGAGTCCCAGTTGTGAGATTGACAGTTATAATTAATCTAAATAAATAAAAATAGGTTCCTGCATGGAAGATTGGTTTGTTGCCCAAAACAACTAAAAAGATTTAGCTGAGTTAGACATGGCAGAGAACAACCGTTGAAACTAATAGGGTTGTGTATGGTGTTAGCATTTCAGAAGGCAGCTAATATTCTGGACTGCTGTTTCTAGTATTTTTATTATTAAGAGTTTTTAAAATCCCACCTTTATATAACTCAAGGCAACAAATTTACTTGATATGCCTGCCTATTTTCTCCAGAACCACCATGTGAGGTGGGCCGGGCTGAAAGAGAGGACCTGACTCCAGACCACTCATCCGGCTTTCATCCCAAAGGCAAAATTAGAACTCACTCTCTTTGTTTCTAGCCCAGCATCTTTGCCATGCATCCTCCTGGCTCTTTCTTTTTAATCTGCCTATTTTTAAAAATGTTATCTCTATATTTTAATCTACATACCACATTTTGTAAATATTAAAATAGATTGTTATTTGTAATGCTTTTAACCAGTTGTTTTGCTCCGTAGTGGAGAAGCAGGATAAAAATATTGTAATTTAAAAAAAAAAATCCAAATGAGTCTAAAAGTAGTATTTTATTTTTTATATATATATATTTTAAAGATCTCCACACACACATGCACATACACTCCGCTGCTGAGCCGATGAAAAACAGCGGTTATTTAACCTGGATATAACCTGGATATAAATATGAACTGAATATTAATTAAAGCAGTACAAAAAAAAAAAACCCTTCACTCTCCTCCCCTCACAGCCGGCCTCTCCGGAGCCTTCCCTTTCCACCCCACGTGGCTGGGAGGAGCGTCGCCGCGGCATGGCTGTTCTGGGGCCCGGGCTTGCGTTGTATCCAGACACGGGTATATGGGATCGTGAGAAAGACCCGATCCGAGGCTGGCCTGGGCTGAGCAGGCGAGAGCGGGATGCAGCCGTGAAAGGACGAGGGCGGGGAGGGGGGTGCATCGGAGGATCGGGGCGCCGGGGTTCATTTCCCCCTAAAAGCTTCTTTTACTACGCAGGGACGATCCCCTCGTTCTCATAAGCCTATCGGTGCCATCCCTTCGCGGGTGAGCGCGGTGTAGAAACTATTGCATGGGGGGAAATAAGAGACGGGAAAAGCAAGGGCGATGGGGGTCAAAAGCGTGTAATTATGGTGTGTCCAAGTCCCCGCGTGTTTGCTGTTGAGGTCTGTGCTGAAACAGCAACTTTCAAATAAATAAGATAAAATAAAACCTTAAAAAGTTTGGCGGGAAGAGAGAGAAACGGCAAGGGCGGCTATTCATAATGCTTCCCGAAGCTATGGAGGAAGCAATGTCCCACCTAAAAGATGGGGACGCTAATGAAAATATTTAACAATATCTTACGGTTTAAATCAACCCTACAACCTTTTAAAAGTGGAACTGAGGTCAAACAAGGGGCCCCCATGTGTCCTAGTGTTTTTGCCTTTAGGTCTTTTGACCCATTAAAAAGAAAAAAAATGCTCCCTTGAGTCAACTTCAGTTCTTGGTGACTACATTGGCCATAGTATGAAAACAGTTTCTTTCACCTTATTTTACAATGTTTCTTTTTTTTTTTTAATCTTCCCACATTTGTCTTCAGATGTTTGCCAATCCACATACTAACTAGTCCAAATATGCTTAGTTTTTATAAACTCAGCTATCAAAATGGGCATTATTAAACACATAAAAGGATTAGAAGCTCTGAACACTTTACTTGTCTATGTAGTACAAAGATAACATTTATTTACCAAGAGGTATAGTTTTATAATACTATATAAAAATTTAAAACACAACCGAAGAAATGAATGCAATGTTATAAATAAAAATAAAATAATAAAAAAGTTAAAAACAAGACCTAAGTTAAAAACTATTCTCCAACCTACGTGGGCATTAAGATAGCAATAATTAAAAGATTCTGAGAAGTTCAGGTGTGGGGGAAGAAAAACAAGAGAAAGAAAATCATGTTGGCGCCAGGTGAATTTCCCCAAGGAAATAATACAGACAGAAAGCTATAATTAAACAAGTCCTGTCTCTAGTATCCACCTCCTGAGGTTCAGGATGAAAGATTTGGTGAAATGGTGGATACCGAGATCACAAGCTGCTAAGAGGCCTGAGTCTATCTCTTGAAACGAGCTTGAAAACCATTGAGTAAACAGAGATTAATGTATTTCCCTTTTAAAGATAGGGAGAAGGTATGATGAGAAGAAAGTGTGAGGAAGTGGGGAGTTTCCCTATGCTATTTTCTATATTTTATGTTCCTTATGATTATCTCAACATCAGTGAGCTGAAAATTCCTTTTCCATCATCAACGTTGGCCAAGATTGCCTTGGGTTCTCTGGCCCCAGATCCTGAGCCTCGCAAAGGAGGGATCATCAAAGAACTGGATGTGACAGACAACATTTTACATGTGTGAGTGTGGCTCATAGGCCTCCATCTATAGCAGGGGTCCCCAAACTTGGTAAGTTTAAGACTTGTAGACTTCAACTCCCAGAATTCCTCAGCCAGCTGAGGAATTCTGGGAGTTGAAATCCACCAGTTTTAAAGTTGCCAAGTTTGGAGACCTCTGATCTATAGCTAGAAGAGGCAGCCTTAGGGGAACCAGAAGGAGCAAGCTGGCTTCTGCTTGCTAGTGCAATTTCATGTTTGATGTCAAGTTTGCCATTGGGTTGATAGAGCCTGCTTTCAGAACTGGACGTCACCCTTGGAGACTTGAAACAAGAAAGTTTGGTAGTCAGGGCTAGTTTGATGAAAGACCCAGCATGCTGTAAAAGTGAAAAGTAGTGGATTGGGATTGGAAAGACCCTGATTCATATTCTTGATCAGCCATAAAGCTCTCTGAGCCAAGTTTGGCCAGCTTTATTTATTTTATAGAGTTGTTGGGAGGATAAGAATTGAGAAAGATTATTACATATGTCACCTTGAATTCCTAGAGGAAGGTGGATTATAAGTACAAAAAGTAAAGGAAGTCAATCAGCAAGGTCTGCACATTCAGACAATAAATCTAACATGGTATTGTAGAAAGTGCAGTGTTGATGTGAGACCAGTCTTGTACATTTTAACAATGTGCCATTCATTATTTTTGTTACTATTATTTCTAGGCAGTGGAGAGCAGAGGAAGCTAGGATCCTGCGTGTTTCCATTAACTCCTTCTTGGAGCATCTCTCCTTGGTGGTGGAAACTATGGATCTATTTGGACCACCCGTGGCTTGATAAACTGTTATATCAGATCAATAAAATGGATTTTGTTGGATACTGGACTTGGCCACTCATGGCTGATTTCAGAGGAGGCATTGGACAGTCCTTTCTTGGAGCCAGGATGGAAAACAAGATGAGTACTTGTACTATGGAGCTCAAGAACCTGATAAACCATTTTGTACCAAGAAGTAGGCAAGTTTAGAACTCTGTCTTGGCTTCCCCCTCACCCAAACAACCTGATGTTCTCCAGATATGTTAAGACATCAACTTCCACAAGCTACAAGCAGTCTGGCTAAGGTTCTTGATTGGGAAGATACATTTTACTGAAAGTTTTTTTTTATTATATTATCCCATTCATCTTACACCCTTGCATGTGTTTACTAATAAAATATTTTTGACTATGGGGAAAAAAAAACTGCTCGACAAATGATGTGGTCATAACAAAATCTTAAGAAATATGTTTTTGGGGGGCGGGCTCCTGAATTAAAAGGTTTATGAACATGATGCAAACATTGGGTGCATGATGCACAATGTTTAGAAGAGGATGCCATCTGTGATTTAGAAATAGAAACAGGAAACACCATCTATTCTTTTTGTTAAATATGTCAAGCAGGCTGTCCTGCAAGGTTTATGAATTTATGACTGGTGATTTCTCCAGTAAATGAAATTAACAGACCTATGTATGATTGGTTCTTCCATCCAGCTGGTTTGATAGGGCTGTTTTAAAATATTAACAGGAAATTGGTCATCTGAGTAGTTTTTTCCAAATCAAAGCCAAAATATGTTGGAAACCTCAGTTTTTCTGTTTTCTGTTGTTTCCTTGCTACGTATTTTTTTTCCCTTGAAGGTCACATAACAATATGAGATTGGTAGTTTTTAACTTGAGGAAATCTGCCAGTTTCTAATCCCGGTTGAATTTAATGGAGTTAAAACCCAGGTAAGTTTGCATAAAGTCATAACTGACAATGTACTATTTGTCTGCATTTCTGCTGAAAGCACTCAGCACTTAGTGTAACTCTAAGTGAATAAATCAACCCCCCCCCAAGTCAATGTGAGACAGTACAAAATTGAGCAGAAAATATGGGTTACAATCACAAAAATATGAACTGACAATGAATGGCACCCATTGCCAGAAATATTGGGAAAATGCTTTGGGCAGTTACTTTCTCAACAGGGGCTCATGCCAACAATCCATAGATACATACAACTGCTCTTGTAACACATCCTTTCACCCTCCACAAGTCAAACTGCTTAATCATACAGAGAGCTCATTTGGGTGTCAGATACTCCCTGTGACAGGTATATAATATTAGTACCTGTAAATTGATAAACCAGCAAGGATGCAGATAACAAGTGTGGCTCTGCTTTGCTCTGATTGCTTACACCAGAGCTGCTCCCCCAACTTTTTGGGCACCAGAGGCTGGTTCCATGGTGAGACATTTTTCCACGGACCGGAGAGGGTGTGGTTTCAGGTGTTGCCTGCGTCCTGTGAATGGGGCTTTGCTTGTTTCCGGCATGACTCGGCGCTGTACTGGTCCACAGACGGGACGGGGAGTGTTTGGGACCCCGGTTTATACAGTAGAGAACATACATGGCTTGATTTTGAGTCACACTTGGCCCATAGCCTTCATTCCAAAATTGCCATTCAGAGTGATAATAACAATTTGCTGTGTGGAAGGAAATTCAGAAAGGGCAAAGGAGAGAACTGGCCAATGGCCATTGTTCAGTTTTAAAGGTGGGTTGAATAAATCCACAGCAGAAAGATCTACTTTTTTTGAAAAAAAATGAGGTCTTTAAAGTGTAAAAAAAAATTAAAAGAAAAAAGTGCAGAAAGAAGGGAAAAATTATAAAGAAGTGGTTTCCAAATTTCAACCATACTCAGCATAAGTTAATATACTTTTTCACCTCTTCTTAAAGTTACAAATAAAAAAGCCCATCCACATAGCCTAATTTTTATTTATTGTATAAATAAATTATAAATAATAATTAGTCCAGAAATAATCTTTTCAATCCTAGTTCAGCAAAAAGTCCATTAGGAGTAGTAGGTCCAGGAATATCAAACAAATAGTGTAACCCTGTTCAAATATTCCAACTTTATACAGCATTCCTTCTCTTTGCCCTATAGAACCTTGATCTTTAAATTATTCATACAATATCACAGGATTTCATTTTTCATCACTTTCTTGTATTTAAAGAAGGCTTTATAGTTTTCACTACCTTTCTTAGTAAAATCCACAGAGGCATCACCCATCATTACTTGTTGCAGCTTTTCATAACCAGATCCTTTTCTTGATTTGGCTTTTGCAATCTCATTTTAGTAATTTAAATTTCATTGTCTTCCATGCCTTCAAACTCCATAATGTTTATGTCAGGTTAAGGGTTTTTCCCCCCCTTGTTATCTTCTAAAAGTTTATCAATTGAAATATGTATCTTTTCTGAGATGCTAATTATCAATATTTCAATTCATGTTTTAAAAAAAACTCTTTAAAATAAGATATACAGTACAGTATTGTAGCTGGTTTAGCCATTTTAGCTCTTTACTGCCTGGCCCTTTTGCTCCCTCTAGCGTCCATTTGCAACTTTCATCAAGCCTCAGTTACTAATATGGATTTAGTTCAGTTTCAAGTCATTTCTCACAAATACATTATTTGACTAATTTTTCAAATCTTACAGCAAAAATAATATTTCAAATCTCTGTGGTCTTCCGATCCACTTAAAACTTTTTAAATTCTTTCTTTCTTTCTTTCTTTCTTTCTTTCTTTCTTTCTTTCTTTCTTTCTTTCTTTCTTTCTTTCTTTCTTTCTTTCTTTCCTTTTTCCTTTCCTTCCTTCTTTCTTTCTTTCCTTCCTTCCCTCCTTCTTTCTGCAAATGCAGCTGACAAACGTAGCTGGCATCTGAAAAAAAAAAAACACTTGGTAACATACAAACCCTAGTTGGAAGCTTTTTTAAAAAGTTTGGTGAAATTATAATGGTTTGTACCATCACTATAGTTTTGTTATCCTCTTCTCCCCACTAATTCCAACTCCCCAAACCTTATCTGTTTCCCTTCCAGTCTCAGATTTGGAGGGCAGGCTGTCCGACCTCTTGAATTTCCAGCCAAGCTGGTGCTAAGTTCAGGGATATTCCTGACAAGCACTCAGTATCCCTTTAGTCAGCACAACCAGCTAACCGGCCTCCCCATTATCTTTCCAGTTGCCTCCAATCTATACACTCCATCCCATCTACTAATTGCCTGGTTCTTATCAAGATAACGGAGTGGGGATGAGCAGGGGTGGGATTCAAATTTTTTAACAACTGGTTCTGTGGGTGTGGCTTAGTTGGTGGGTGTGGCTTTGTGGTCATGTGACTGGGTGGGCGTGGCTTGGTCATCATGTTATTGGCTGGACGTGGCCAAATCAACATCGCTCACATCGAGGCACGCATCTCCTTGCCTGGCCTCTCGTGACTGTGGGGATGCTGCAACAGTCGTAATTGTGAAAAATGGTCATAAGTCACTTTTTTCAGTGCCATTGTAACTTTGAATGGTCACTCCACACAAGCAAAGTACCAGCAAAGGATGGAAAAAAAACTCCTCTAAGACAGGAAGTCTAGTCCTGCCAAGACTGTAATAAAGGTTAACGGAGAGGCAGTTTCTGTAAGCAACATCAGAATGTTTCCTTCCTGCCTTCCTTACAGGATTAGGCCAGTAATTTCTTCTAACAACCGATTCTCTGAACTGCTTAGAATGTTAACAACCGGTTCTAACGAATAGGTGCGAACTGGTAGAATCCCAACCCTTTGGGATGAGGTAAAAATACTGCTCTAACAAGATAAGTTGGCCCCTATTACACACCAAGGTTTTTAACTGGGAAAATAAAAGGTGCCACCTGGGTTAATACTTGCCCACCATCAATATCTACCACAAACCTTCTAGTCTAAAGCCCAAAAATCAAGGCGTTTAGAACATAGAATAAAAGAGTTGGAAGGGACCTTGGAGGTCTTCTAGTCCAACCCCATGCTAGAACAGGGGACTCTATACTATTTCAGATAAATTATTGTCCAGTTTCTTTTTGAACGCTTCCAGTGATGGAGCAGCCATAATTTCTAAAGATGAATTGTTCCATTGGTTCATTGCTCTCACCATTAGGAATTTTCTCCTTAGTTCTCGGTTGCTTCTCCTTGGTTAGTTTCCATCCATTGTTTCTCATCTTGTCTTTTGGTGCTTTGAAAAATAGCTTTATCCCCTTGTCTTTGTAGGAGCCCCTCGAATATTGGAACACCCCTATCATGTCTCCCCTCGTCCTTCTTTTCATTAGACCAGAGTAGACATATACCCAATTCCTGTAACCATTCTTCGTATGTTTTAACCTCCAGGCCCCCCCCCCAATTATTTTTGTTGCTCTTTTCTGCGCTCTTTATAACACCAGCTTTTTATATATCCAGAGTAAAAGAATCTTAAAGCTGATGTTAAACAAGGTCCAACACAATAGATATAATTGGTCGCTGATTCATATAGGTAATTCAATCAAAGCTGCAGATCCACCAGCCTGCTCACACTCCCACTCCGTATTCATACCATCCTTGCACCTACCTTAAAGATAATAAAAATACAAAAGTGACTATTGAAACAAGAATGTTGGTCCTGAAGAGTGTTTGACTGAGTCTGTTTCCCCATGAAGCTCAAAATAGACTGTTTTTGCATATACGTGACTTTCAATCAGGAAAAGGGCTACCAATTTCTATCATGTGGCCACAATCTAAATTCATTTCTTGATGGTTAAATTCCTACTGTCTGTGCACAGTAGCGGTAATGCTTCAGAATGTATTTGTGTAGTTAGGATGTGCTGAAATTTCTCTACCATCTCATTCTTAGCAAAAGCATTTATCTTATTTTTAGCAGAGAGACAGTGATTTGTGCAAGACCAACTGTCTTATTGCACAATTTATTACTATGGGCTGCATGCTCATTTACATATACGCGACTAAGAGTAATCCTTGGAGTGCTGCATTATAGACTTCAAAGTTGACTAAGCCTTCTCATTTTTAATCAGTGTGCTTTTAAATACCGTGATTGTACTTTTAAATTATTCCTACGTTGTTGTGATCCTGCAGGCTTTAACCTTGTATTCATAAGATGGTCAGCTTTGTAAGTCTTGGATTTCCTGTAACTGAACATTTGTTCTACAATGTAAAACAAATTTTAATAATAGAAAAATAATATGTGAAGTTTAAAAGGTCTTTTGTGGCGTTCCAGACCTAGAATCATAGGGCTTGCAAGTTCTCTAAGTCCAACCCTTTGCCCAAGGTAAGGTTTCTTATGCCATCCTGCACAAATGGTTGTGCAATTTTTTCTTGAAAACCTTCAGTGATGGAGCACCCACAACTCTGGCAGGCCAGCTGTCAAACCATTAATTATTCTTATTGTCAGGAAAATTCTCCTTATTTCCAGGTTCAATCTCCCTCTGTTGAGCTTCAAGCCAATGTTTCTTGTCCTGCCCTCGGGTGCTATGGAGAATAAATCAGAGCCCTCTTCTCTGTGACAGCCCTTCAGGTATTGGAAGATTGCTATCGTGTCTCCACAAAGTCTCCTTTTCGTTAGACTAAACATATCTAGTTCTCTTAGTGAATTATCATACAATTTATTGTCCAGACCTCCTGGCTCTTTTTATGTTGTTGATTGCAGGTGTCAAACTCGATCGCATCATGTGATGTATCACAATGTCTTTTTGTCTTTGCGGAGCTGGGATTGGCGTGGCCAACACGTGACGCATCCAGCCCATGGGCTGCCAGTTTGACAGACCTGCTTGTTGATACAGAGTTAGAATAATCAACTTCTAAGTGTCATAGCATTGGCCATTCAGTACTGGCTTCCTGAGAGCCCAGCCTGAATTAATCTAGATGATGTTCATCACCTTGGCCCAGTGGAATTTTCAAATAACAGGTGTGGGATCACCTAGTCAAAGAACTACGGATCTGACACAGGTTAAGCCAGAGGTCTCCAAACTTGGCAACTTTAAGACTTGTGGACTTCAACTCCCAGAATTCTCCAGCCAGCTGGAGAATTCTGGGAGTTGAAGTCCACAAGTCTTAAAGTTGCCAAGTTTGAAGACCTCTGGGTTAAGCCTTTGCAACTAAAGGAAATTGCAATGGGGAATCATGGTCAGGGGGAAGCCTGTCAGAATTGACCTCTGCAGTAATTTTTCTTCTCTTTGGTGTTTTTAGTTCAAGGCAATTACTAGGCTAGATTCTGCCTCTTTATTTTGTCAGAAGTCAACCCAAGCAGATGTTTGGAATGCTCTTGCTGGCGTGGAAAAGAAACCACGGATCCTTCTTCCAATTCCTCTCTTCCTTGGCAGGCCCAGCTATTTTCCCTTATTGTGGTGATTTCAGGAATCTACGGTGGGAGGGGAAAACCTGAGAATTTTTTTCTCTTTTGCTCAGCTAGCGGAAAAGCTGGATGAAATGGTCTGCTGGCTGAAAGTGTCTTCTGGTGCACGGGGAGCCTTTCGTTTGGATCGGGCCCAGCAAAATAGATGTGTGATTATCTCTTTCCAGGATGGAATGCGGGTAAGTGCGCGTGTGGGGAGAGGGGAGAGTCTAGACTGGGTCAAGATTGTGCCAAGGCAAGCAATACACCACCACCACATTTTCTTTGTTGTGTCGTGAATACTTTCTGCTGCCCAACCCCTCTGCTCCACCCACTCCTGTACATTCCATCTTTCCACCAGTCTCTTCTTTCTGCTGGTTTCTTCTACCTCTTCTCCTTCAAAAGAGCCACCTCTTGAAAAAAAATAAGGAAATCATGTCAGTGCACTGCAAGAACCTTACAAAATCAATTTGTTTATGGGACTAGGAAGAACAGGTCAACCCATTGATTGCGCTGAATTATTAAGGCCATCTCCTGAGATCAAAACTAAAGCACTCTTCTTTGGTGTTTATTATGGTAATTATTTATAAAGTGCTTCAGATGTGCTATGTGCAGGATACAGATTAAAACTCATACTTAGCACCTATCTGATCTTGGCAAAAATTAAGCAGGATCAAACTGAGTTAATATTTGGAGGAAAGGCCCTCAGGAAGCACCAAGAGAGTAGAGACTGAGAAGGCTAAAAAACATCCTGCAAGAACAGCAAACCACTTTGTATTCTTGTCAAGAAAGCTGCATGCACACGGACATGAAATCTCCAGAAACTGAGTTTGACTTCAGAGAGACTTTATAGATTGAAAAGTCTATAAGTCTATAGTTCCTGCCCAGAGGCTTACAGTCTAACATACATGATATAAAAGGAAGAAAGGTTGAGGAGTAGAAAAAGTAACCAAGCATGTGAGCACCAACTCTTACTGGTTTGCCTTAATGTACCACCAAGGTTAGGGGCCCCTGAGTAAGCTTTCCAAAAGTGGATGCCCAGCTTTTGCCACGGTGTCATGGATTGTCTTTTAGGAAAAGATTCATTGACTGAGCTGCAGCATCTTCTGAAGCTGTTCAAAGGTTTGGATCTCTATATTTAATTAACTTTTTAAAAAATAATTTGTATAAAGTTTTACGAAGAGCATAAAGCCAACAAATAAAGAGTAAAAGCAATAAAGAAGTACAAAAAGAAAGAATAAAAAAACCAGAAGTTTCCAATTTCCTTTCCAGCAAATATAAGTACCATTACAAAATTATCTAGCTTGCTTTTTCTTATTATCCAGTCAAAACCACACATCATAAGTGCATTTCTTTTCATTCCATGTCTATAGGGGTTCCTGGTCAGCCATTAATGCAGATATTGTTTTTCCTCTAATCAAAGAGGTTAATTTAAGCCATCTACATTTCATTAAAATAATAAGCACTGTGGTGAACTGAGGGCAGCCTTCAGACACGAACAGCCACGCTCCTGACTGAGTAGTGGTCAAGAATAAAGACTCAGGGACTGCTGTTTCTGGTTTGTTATGGGAAGCCTCCCATCTGCCTGAGAAGCACCCACAATTGTCTGCTCTTGTGCAAATCTTGGTCACAGCTTCAGGCCTGAATAAGCAGGTTCTGGTCACCTTGAAAGCGGCTGCTGCCTCGAATGTGCTTTCCACAATCATCTGGGAGCCTCTTTTGTCAGCCCATTTGACCAGCAAGTAGAGCATTAAAGAAAAAGCTACACAAGTTTTCAGCTTTTCCTTGAATGTGTGGATAGGCAAAATTATGTTTACTTCAGGGAAAATGTGAAATAATTGCCAGTAGTTAACAGTCTCTTTGCAAAACTGATTTTTTTTTTAAAAAAGTCTCTCATGCTGTCTCATGTATTGTACCATCCCCTCAGAAAGAGGCCGATGATGGCATTTAGCTGTGGGGAAAACAGGGTTTTCTTGCCCTCAGTCCAGAGGTGGTATTCAGCAGGTTCTGACCAGTTCTGGAGAACCGGTAGTGGAAATTTTGAGTAGTTTGGAGAACCGGCAAATACCACCTCTGACTGGAGATTGTACAGTATCCTTCCCCTGCCAGGCCCACCAAGCCACACCCAGAGAACCGGTAGTAAAAAAATTTGAATCCCACCACTGCCTCAGTCACCCAGAGATGATGCTCCCCTGAGCCACCTCTTTCACCCTCCCTTTGCTTCCCCTTTGCATACAAAGCAAAATCTGCCCATTCCTAAAAAGGGTTTATGGCAGCAGGATCTCAGAATTCCAGCCCTGTGAATCATTCCACACCAGGGCTCTCCTGTGGTGCCAATTATAGCTCGTTTTTGTTTTTTGTTTTAATCCTCCCGCTTCTCCCGCTTGGGCTGCACCAATGGGAGTCCGTCCTTTTCCCTTGTTTATTCCTTTTGGATGCCTTGCGTGGAGGGGGCGGAGGGGGGAAGGATAAACGAAATGCCCCGTTTAGCCTCACACCACTTTTGCACCTCTATCGATAGAGATTGTCGGGGGGGGGGGGGGAGCGTGGAGAGAACTAAAGGGGGAAGCAGATCTTTTGAGTCCGATTCCTAGTTCCTTGGAAATGTGGGTGTGCGGAAAGGATGATCTGATGCTCCAGAATTGGCTGGGGATGCAGAAGCTTTCTTACTATAAAAGGAGCGCGTTGGACGAGGGGAGGGGGAAGAAGGTTGCTAGATGGTTCGGCGACAGATGAAAAGGGTGTGGAACATCTTTTTTGTGCCGGCGTGCAAAATTAGCTCAAAGCGCTCCCGGCTTGTTGCTCAAACGGATCAATAGCCACCAGATGGCGCCATTGCCTCGCTGAATAGACTTGGCGTCACCTTGGCTCTCAGCAACCCAGTTTTAGGGTTCAGACGCAGGAATGGACCCGCGTTTCTTCGCCCCCTCTTCTGACGACCAGCCCCCCCCCCAATCGCTGCGCCGCCGCGGTTAGCTCGCAGGAGGGCCGCTTCAGTTCAGCATCGGGAGAGCGGAGGACCCGACCAGCCCAAAACCCTTTCCATCCCACCGTCCCCGCCTGCTGAAATGCTGCGTCCCAGGCAGCCATGAAACGCCTTCCTTGTTTTGGGTGGCTATTTTTTTCTGGCCTTCCACACCCCCACCTTTTTTTTTTCTTTTTCGTAGAGGAGGAATCATGACTTCCGGGTTCTAGAAACACCCGAGTGGGGGAGGGGTTGGCCGCCGGGGGGAGGGCCCAACGCCCGGGCAGAGGGTCGTGAAGCACATGTGTCTCTGGAAGCAGACGAGGGTTCCAGCCCCCATCTGCAACCCATTTCCTCAGGCCGAAGTCTCCAATATCATACATAGCAAGAGGAGTTGGGTGGGGGAGGCATTTACCTCCCAGATGTTTTTCCTTCTTCAGATCCCACTCCCTCCCTCCCTGGTATTTTCACCTAAGCGTCCTAGAAGCCAAAACTGTCTGCAGAGGCCTCTGATACTGACATCCCCCTGCATCCCAAAATGTCTCTGATTCTTATTGATGCTTACTTGTCTCTCACCTTGCCCTGAATAATAGCAACAAATAATTAAAAAGACAAAAGAAACATGAAAGGGCATCGTAGTCCCCTCATTTGGGCCCCAGGGAGCTTCCCATTCCCGGATTTATAATCAGCGGTTATTCTTCAAGGACCGTCCTACATAAAAAGAGCTATTCCTGTGGGATCCAGATTGGGGCTTAACTGTGGGAAGACCAGAGCAAGGAAAGGATTCAGCACTGCTGGCTTGAAAGGCTGATTTCAAGCTGCCTTGAAAGGCTGATTTGTCCAACAGCTTTCATCCTGAGCTCCCTCTGACAGAACCAGATGGATTTTTCCTGTATCTCCCAAAGCAAGCGCTTTGAACCCAGACTGCAGCTTCAGGCTATTGTATTCTTCTCTCTCCCCCCTCCTTATTTCTGAATCTGAGGTGCATGGGAGGGGAGTTAAGCTCTCTCTCTTTTCCATTCCCACCTCTCCCTGGCTGAAGACACAATTGGCACACAATGCCAGCACAGTAAGCAATTAATGTTCTAAAAGGCCCTGATTGTAATGAATCTTTATGAGGCTGCTCTGAACTTCCAGTTGATTCACATTATACTCTTTTGCTTCTCTCTACCCAGAGGCAGAAATGGAGGGGGGGCATGTGTGAGGGGGGGAGAGAAGGGGGAGGGGTGGGGGTGGGGTTTACAGGCACACCTGTGGCCTAGTGCTGGACTGTTTTTAAATTAAAGGTGTTAAACACCATTTGTGTGTTTGTTTCTTTGGGACCACGCCCTGGTTACTGACCAGAGAGCAAGTGGAAGCAGGTGGGGGCTTTGTCAAATGTGGATCTTCCAGAGATAGGGAATTGCCATTCTCATTATACCAGAATACAGAAAGATTAGAGGGCTAGTCCTATTCAGGGCACTGGAGAGGATTGGGTTTCAAGATTCCTTCCAAATAATGTAGGGGAAACCACTTAGGAGTGTATTCCACACCCCACCCCTCCCTGTTTGCTATTTGTGGCAAAGCACACTCCAGAACTGTGGGGCTTAGGCTAAGGGTGTTACTTATTACATCCTTTGCTACTTATGTTTTTTTTTTTTTTAATTTACTTGCATCATCTTAAAGCTCTCTTGGTGGCCTGTGCAATGGCCAATGGGGCTGGGGCCTCCACATGACAATAGAGTTTGTTCAGGCCACAGGTCTCCTTGTTCAGAAAAACCCTATCCAATAAGGAAGGTTCTGTTGGATGAACGTAAGAGTCTGCCCAGAGAAACCACTTCCTTGCTTTTTCTCTGGGATTAATATTCAGAGATAGGAAGTTTTTGATCCAGAAACAGTAAATGTCCAGCAATGGTAGTCAATGACGTATGCTTGTTTGTTTGTTTCTCAGCATTATTATTTTGTAAAAATAACTCAAGGCGACCAACATGCCTAGTACAGTGGTAACTTGGTACTCAACTACTTTAAAACTCATCGAATTTGGTACTCAATGCCTTTTGACATGAAAATTTTGTCCCGGTACTCATCATTTGTTTGATACTCACTGCACAAGCTAGAACTTGTCACTAGTTGTCTGCCTTGTGACTTACTACTTTATTCCCTATGTGAAAAATTTGTTTAGTACTCATTGTTTTTGGTACTTATCACACCTCCTGGAACCAATTAACAATGAGTACCAAAACACCATTGTACTTCTTCCTCCTCTTATTTTTCCAACAACTTGGTGAGTTGGGCTGAGAGATAGTGACTTGCCCAAGGTCACCCAGCCGGCTTTTATCCCTAAGGCAGGACTAGAACTCACACTCTCCTGGTTTCCAGACTGGTGTCTTAACCACTAAACCAAACTGGCTCAGTTTGTCAATAATGTGGCTTTTAAAATTAATACACATATACATTATTTTCCTATCGTGACTGATCGGTGGGAGACCATTCCAGTACAAGTGGTAGAACAGAGTGTGCCAGTAGCAGCAGTAGTCACCTGCCCCATCTTAAAGACATCTGTGGCGCTACACATCAGGGAACCCATGTGTCTGTCATTCGGGGATGGTTGCATGGGTGTTCCATTTATATTTCTGCAAATATAATGTTCTGGCATTCAAACAGCAAAGCAAGACTAGGTCAGATCAACCTATCAGCAGGTAGGATGTACACCTTTGCACAACCCGTAGTTGGGATTTGGGAGTTGTGTGCATTGGCTAGTCTGCAGCCATCTGCAATCTACACTTACCTATCAACCCCTTTGCAGTGTAGGTATGTTGTGATGCCTACGTGTAGTTGCAGACAACTCTAAATCAACCCTTAAGACTCATGGTGGCATAGCGGTTAGAGTGCAGTACTGCAGGCTACTTCTGCTGACTGCTGGCTGACTGCAATGTGGCAGTTTGAATCTCACCAGGCTCAAGGTTGACTCAGCCTTCCATCCTTCCAAGGCTGGTAAAATGAGGACCCAGATTGTTGGGGGCAATAGACTGACTCTGTAAACTGCTTAGGGAGGGTTGTAAAGCACTGTGAAGTGCTTATAAATCTAAGTGCTATTGCTATTCCTGTGCTGCATTGCAAGTTGAAACAGAGGCAATGGATGATGTTGATGCTTTCTGTAGAAGTGGAGAAGTTCATTTACAAAAAGCTGCCTAAATAACTGCAGAATTTTTTTCTTGTTTGCAATTCTTCCTTTCCCCCCCTCCCACACTTAATAGTAGGAGGGGGAGGGACATTAAAATATTTTTCCATTTTAGACCAAAGGGATCAAGATTCAGACCCAGTCTACTATTTAATTCTCCTTCACAGGGAGGAAACACTGTTGTGGGAAGCAGACAACTATTTCAGAATGGAGTGCTAAAAATCTCAATAGCCCAATCCTAGTTTTCTCAAAAGGGAATACAGGTAGTCCTTATTTAGCCACTGCCTCATTTAGTGATGATGGTTTCTAGCAACGATGGTGATTAAAAAAAGTAACTTTATGACACATCCTTGCATCTGCAACCTTCTGTAAAACAAATGAAATCTGAAAAAAGTTCATAAGCATAGTCCTTGCTTCACTTAGTGACTGCTTTGCGTAATGGCTGAGTTGCCAGTCCCAATTGTGATCATCAAATGAAGACTACCTGTAATTAATCCAGCTGAATTGACAAAGTAGTGTGTGTATTTGGAATATGTTTTATGATCATTTTCATTTCCATCTTTGGTCCCCTTCCAGACCAGCATAATGTCATTCAAGGGTGTTGCAAGGCCAGTATGGCTCAATACCGCATATGTTTGACTATGAGGTTATTTGCGGGTGGTGGTCAAACCTACATATCCTGTCCCAGGGCCCAGAGCGCCATTCCCCTGGTTTAGATTACCGCAGTTCACTAGATCCCTCCCAGCTTTTTAAAAAGCACAGAAATCTTTATTCTGTTATAACAGAAGCTCAGGCTGGATTGTTAACAGCTATTCTTTTCATTCCAGCTGCTGCCCCCAAGCCTCTTCTCAGGCAGGGAAGCAATTAACCATGTTAAAGCCTTTATTAATGCTTCCAGGAGCCCACAAGGTGAGGGCTAATGAAGCAGGGAAGTACGGTTGCAGTATGTGTGGTTGGGCAAATGGAGGGCAGCAGCAGGATCCATCTGCAAGTCAGTCAGACTCCTCAGCTCAAGAAAACACAAGGTCATTCAAGTATGGGCAATGGGCACAAGCTGTATTTGCATGACATTAAACCACAGGTTCGCTAACCACATTGCAATCTTAAGTATTGTGCAATCCCATCCCATGCCTTTAGTTCAAATTAGCCACGAGCAGGCCTGTTTTGTGAACACTCCCTCTTACAAGCCCGAGCTTCTGTCTCTTGGTTTACATTAAACAATTCAGTCTGGTAAAAACAATTTCAGTAATGGTGTCTGGTCCAAAGCCAGCTTTCTCGCACCTGGGGCTTCCTGCTCCTGTGTCAATGTACATTAGAGCACAGATGCTATGGATGAAACGCTGGAGACTCCAAATATGGTCACACTCCAGCTCCCAGCTTCTGTCGATCGTTGTTAATCAGGAATTTTTTTCTTTAGCTTTTTGATACAGGTGATAATGGCATTTTAGCATGGCATCTTTGCTTCCTTTTGAAGAGACCATGTTTTCTTTTCAGCAAAGCCATATCTTTCATGTGTAAAAAGTAGCCTATTCTGGAAGTCCTTGAATATATTTGCAAGTATTAAGCAAGATACCTACTTAATTGGGAAAGGGGGATGATGTAAAGCATAAATTTGGGATATTATGTAAAAACCAGTGTTTTCTATTATCTAATTCTTATGGTCTAAGTGGCTCCCAATCTTTTGGGCACCAGGGACTGGTTCCATGGAGAGAGGTTTTTCTGTGAACCCAGAGGGTGCGTAGTTTCACATGCTGCTTGCATCCCACGGATGGGGCTTCGTTTGTTTGCGTGGACTGGTTGCTGGCATGCCGCAGATCAGTGCCAGTCCATGGACTGGGGGAACCCTGTTCTAACTAATGTATCTCATTGTTTGAGTTGTTTCTGATGCATCACAGATATAGAATGTATGTATCATTGGTGACTATACCCTACATCAAGACCTTTATATGCAGTAGATGAGGAAAAAGCTTTTGTTTTTTTGCCTGAAATAGTTATGATTCACATAACTGTTGGGAAGGGCGAAAGAGCCACTTTGTAAAGTTAAGTCTCTCTCCCAAATTCTGACATTCAGTTTTAGTTAGTTCCATGCCAAACTCTGGTGCCTGAGTTTTAAAGTCAACAGGGTTAGCTAACAGGGGATGTTGGGACTGAAGTTCAACAAAGTCTCACACATGGTGAATCCCACTAAGATCACTTTTAATTCTTCATCCTGAAAATTATGGACTTATGTGCGTTGGTGGGTCAAACATGCCTGGGGCAAAGGGAGCCAGAACAAGCCAAACCCTGAAAACTGGTTCATTTATAACCTTACTTCTCGAGAGGAGCTCATGTGTAGGAGCCCTTAAAATTCAAACATCCTCCCAAATTATGTATTTCTATCACCTTGCCATCTTTGAAGAAGGAAGTGATGCCTGTTCACGAATGAAATTATTTTAAATTATTTGAATTATTCTAAGCTAAAAATATAAATGTACCACCCAAGATGGACCATAAATTCCACATTTCCCTAATTCACTTTAAAAAAAAAGTCTTTATTTCAGTTTTGATCCCATCTGAGGCTCTCCAGATTATGAAATGAAGGCTATATCCTGCCATGGGATAAAATTCCCACTTTTAAAATTAGTCAAATAATAATTTGCAAAGGCTGACATATATTGTCCGGAAGAAAAGAACTATTTGGTTTTATTTCATTTTAAGATTCTTATTGATCTTGATAGAGCAGAGGAAGGTCATCCTTTGAAGAACCATGCTTGCTGTCCAATAAAAGATCAGGGATCTTACAGGATACATCTAAAGCAAAAGGCAGAATGCGAGGATTTGCTTGAGCTTGTGAGCCTTTAAAAATATTACCCTGCCAATGCAGATAAACTCCTTCCTTTCTTCTTTTGCTGTTACTGTAGATGCTGACCTGTAATATACGTAGCTACTTTGTTAAGGAAGAGGAGCAGGAATTAAAGTAATATATAGTAAACCTGCAACAAGCTCTCTAATTGCCAGACTTTATTTATGTTCCTTTGTGGAAATACACTGAGGGAAACACTACAATTTTGATTGTGGTAGAAAGGCTGGGGGAATTATGGAAGCAGGAGCATGTGAAGAAATGTTTCCTAAATTTCTCCATGGTCTGCTGAATGCTACCATCCTGCACCAATCCAGGGTCAAAGACCTGGTGCAGATTAATAGTGGTCTGTACCTTTGCAATGCAAAATGTTACGGCATAGTTATGCAATAGCTCAGGAGGCAGCATCGTGAAACAATGCCAATCTTGGGAATTGTGCTTTTGACAAGGCGTATGGTTAGATGGCAGTCACTTAATCAAGGGGGACATGTGTTTCAGGGAAAGTACAGTCACATATGTTTCAACTCCGGGAAGTAGGCAAAAGTCACATGCCATTTTGCTTGGAAATTCATTGATAGGAAAGTGCAGACAGAAAGCACAGCCCACCTCTGGCCTTTTTATGGCAGAAACATATGTGAGTGTATAGCTATGACAGCTCAATTTATTGCTTCAGCACCCACATTTTCTCTCTCTGCTGTGTTTATTTAACAATATTCTGAATATACAAAGCTGATGTTGATGCAGTGGGTTTACAGTTTGGACTTCATAGCTTTATTTTGCATTCCAACTTGTGCTACTCAAGGAATCTCCTTAGGAAGAAGAAATAAATAAGAAGAATAGAAAGAAGAATAAAAGGCGTCTTATTGTCTCCATGTAAAATGAGACCAAATGTAGTCAAAAGCCACGTTTTAGTGTTTCAATCTGTTCCAAGGCAGCTAAAGTGTCTCTGGGATGTTCTTACTGCTTTTAAAAGGCTTGCAAGTATACCTTTTGAAAGAACTTGTTCTCCAATAACTATTTCCTTTCTTTACAGTTAGATCTTAAGTTACAGCATATCCTAAACCAGCATTTCTCAACTGTAGCAACTTTAAGATAAGTTGACTTCAATTCGGGTAGGGGTTGAAGTAAATGCTGTGGCTGGGGAATTCTGGGAATTGAAGTCGACATAAGTCGAGGACTACCGGTATTGTTTTTCTAGGTAAATTAGGCAAGGCAATTTTTACTTGCTGGAGAAAGGATGGGGAACACCAAGTTTACCAACAGTTGGTATTCTTTTCCTTGGTGTTTTCATGTGGATGTGGGAGGGTTATTTCTTTTTTTCTAAATGGCATTTTCATCAGCAGTATCTTATTTGCATGCTTCCTCAGTGAAGAATTATATCCTCAATTTTTTAAAGTGATGCCCTTCCTCTTTTCTTGCCTTTTTCTTCCTTTTGTGTAAGTAGAACCTTTCCATTCCATTCCATTCCTTTTTTCCGCTTTCCTTTCCTTTCCTCCCCACCTCCCCTTCCCTTCCCTTCCCCTCCCCTCCCCTTCCCCCTCTCCTCTCCTTCTTCCAGAATATTTCCATCACTGTGCAAACTATTGCATGCCTGAAGTAGAAGACAGTGACTTGCTAATGTCTCACTTCCCACAATGGGGTGCCCCACTGTGAATAGGCTAGGGGCCACATACGTTAGCATCATTTGAGCAGCTATCAAAGGAGCCACTACACAAAATGTGGAGGCAACTAGGCCCAAAGGGGGTGGAGGGATCCACCGGAAGATAAGCACAATGCTTAAATTCTCTGCCTTAAGCAACCTACTTTGTGTTGCTACATAGCTGGTCCAGTCCTGGCTGTCTTGCTGTAAATAGGCCTCCTTTTTTCAAGTCTCCTTCTGTCTCATTTTCTCAAGACTACTTTCCACCACATTTTATTGACATCTGAGGAGATGAGAGGCAGGATATGCTCCATTCCAATTTAGATAGCGTGTGTTATAATTTTGCAGAGCCAATGCATACAGTGTACCTAGTCTTGGCCCTTTGCTTGCTTTGGATGGCAGGAAGGCAACAGTAACAGCAATTAACAATATTTGCTAAGTCAGTCTGGAATGATCCTCTTATCTGGAATAAAGAAGCAGTTGACTTTTGGCAGATTGTGGTGGGAAACAGGTCATTAACTGTTGAGGAAAGAGGAGCAGAACAGGCAGAGAAACTGAGGCAGGGATGGGCAGGAAGAAGGGCTCAAGGAGTCCAGCCTTCAAGCCCCATCATTCCTTTGGCTGCTATCCCCAGGTCAGAAATCCTCTTGTGAAACATTTTTCGCTTCCTTTGGCAGATGGAAAAGAATTCCATCTCACTTCCCTACCTCTCGGCTCACAGTCCCCGCTTCCTGCAAGCGAATCTACTTTTATTTTAGCCCAGACTCACTGCAGTGAAGGATTCGGTCATTTCAGACTGGGATCCGCTATAATCATCATGCGTCTTGCTGACTTACGATTTGCATTTCCCACTAGACTGCCAGGACTGGGGTTGGGAGGGAAAACACTGAATTATAGCTCTAGAAATCTGAGCTTCCCCAGGATTTGGATTGCTGCTGCATTGTTTAGAGAGATTATTACAGGCCAAGGAGCAGGGATGTCGCAAGGCAGGCTGTTTTCCACTTGGAGCCCTGGATGCTTTCGCACAAAAGACAGCGGGATCCTCCTCCTGATCCAGATTAAGCTAAGCCTTTGCCCAGATTGGGATTCTGTCTCAATAAAGTTGGGAGCAGGCAGGGAGTATGGCGATCCTTAACACCCTCTCCTGAAATGAGTTGTAACTGAAGACCAGGAGAGTAAATCCGTCCTTCCTTCCCTCTCCTCATTCTGAGATCATTGCCCTCACCCCGACTCCGCCACTTCCTCACCTACCCGCCCATCCCTTTGCAGGATTATATATCTTGGCTCTTTTCCTCTCTCTGGATTTTTTTAAAGACAGAAACAATAAAATTTCATTTACGAGGCCATTAGCGACGGCTGGTGGGTGAAATCACCACCGGGGTGAGGGGAGAGGCAAAGAGGGCTATGACAGGCCTTGGATAGGATTGATACTCACCTCACCCCACCCCCGCCAGCCGCTCAGCCCTCCAGCTTTCTGCTCTTGATAAAATGTTATGTGTGGTGCTGCCAGCCACTAATGGACACCAGCAACTGGTGACGGCATGAATCACACATCGTGGCAATTCGGGAAATGTAACTAACACAGCAACTCTTCTCTCCTTACTTCTTACCCTACCACCCAACTCTCTTGGATGAAGTAAAAAGGCAGATGTGAGTTTAGGGAAAGTGTTTATGGAAAAGCTGACTTAGAGGGGGTGTGCTTCTCACGACCTCTTCTGCAATCTACTCTGGCAAGGCCTGGCTCATAAGGGGAGTAGTATATAAATCAGAGAAGCGCAGGCAACTCCAAATTCCAGAGAACTCTGTCTAAATCTGTTCAAACTCCAAGAGTCTGAGAGGCAGGACAGCCAGACCAGTGGTGGGATTCAAAAAATTTTTAAACTAAAGGTTCTGTGGGTGTGGCTTGGTGGGCGTGGCAGGGGGAGGATACCGTAAAATCTCTAGTCAGAGGTGGGATTTGCTGGTTCTTCGAACTACTCAAAATTTCCACTACTGATTTTCCAGAACTGGTCAGAACTTGCTGAATACCACCTTTGACCCAGACCCAAAAACCTTATCAAAGGTCTGGGCTGCATTTGAAACAGTTTTCTTACCCAAACAACCCCATCATTAAGAAGCGCCCTTTGATAAGCACAGTCCTCAAAGAGAACAGTGGGTTTGATGAAGCTGAATTTTCTTCACTTACTCAGGAACTAATAAAGGCTATGCCTTAGAAGAAAGGTAACAGCAATGGAAACTTTAAAATATATATATATATGTAACCCTATTGTGGAGGTTATGCTACTATTTTTGTACACTTTCTGCCTCAAAATTTAATTTCTGTTCCACTTCAATTTACCAACTGAAGCAGGACTCTCCATTCAGCTAACCAAACATCTGTCTTTATTTATTCTTCAGCTGTGTGATTTATATCCTGCTTAGCTACTGAATCTAAGCACCCTAAGACAGCTCAAACTGATCTCTCGTTCCCAATGCACACATGCCTACTACATCAACTGTACATGTAACCAACAGTATGTATACTCCCTTAATTAATGTTTAGGCATGGTAGTGACAGTTTCTGTATCCGCATTAACATATAAATAGACTACTGTAATTTGTTCTGCTTTGAACTACCCCTGGAGGCCAAGGGGAACCTTCCGGTGGTGCTATATTGTCATATAATGCCAGTATTACAGCATAGAGATTTAATAAATAAGTAAATAAACCTGCCACTTAGTTTCTGGGTGCAGTTCAATGTGTGAATAGTAACTTAGAAACCTCCATACAGTCCAGGGCCTGTGAGACTTTAAAGTTGCTCACTCCAGTTAGAATCTGCCTGACAAAGGTGTGTGGGTGAAGACACCAAGCCAGTAGTGGGAACCTACCTTAATTGCTACTGGTTCAGTGGGTGCTCACGCATGCATGCCCCTAATGCGCATGCACTTAACAAGCCAATCAGCTGAGAGGATGAAGAAACAAATGGCAAGGAGCAACCCTCCCACCTTCCCATACGCTATTTGTCTTTTATCCTCTCAGCTGATTGTCAGAGGATTTTTTTTACTACCTGTGATTTTTACTACCAGTTCGACCAAACCAGGTCAAATGGGTAGTGTTATGAACTAATAAAACACTTAAATAAAGTTTATCAAAAGCTTTAGAAAATAGCAGGGTTCTAGCCCTGCACTTCTGATTGGCCGATAATAGCGATATCGGATTGGTCCGTTCAGGAGAATCTGATTGGCTGTTAACGAGCCACTCTCATTGGTTAAGTGGGTTAACACTCCACGTTTCCTATTGGTTACTAGAGCAGCAGCTTGCCTATAAAAGGGCTGCTGTTGCCCTAGGGTTTTGCTCTGTTCAGAATGATAAATAAAGAGTTGAAGTTCACTGTTCACCATCTCGTCTCCGTTCCTTGCGACCATGCGCAGAACTTAACACTGGCGACGAGGATGGGATTCGGAGACGTCAGAGCTGACTGAACACTACAGAGCACTAAACAGAGCACGTGGCTGAAGGCGCATCAATGGCGGAAGCCATGACCGGTGGCACCATACCACCCACTCCATTCGACCCGGCACAAGTAGACTGGGACTCATACATGGACTGGTTCCAGATGTTTCTGGAGACCAACAACTTGAAGAATTCCACTACTGGAAAAAAGCGAGCAGTATTCCTGACTCACTGCAGACCTGCCATTTTTAAGATGGCTAAAGCACTGGCAAAACCGGCTGAGGTGAAATCCATGGACTGGGACGTCCTCGAGCCCCTCCTATGGGCCCACTATGCACCTACCGTACCAACGCTTGTCCGAAGACATGAATTTTACCAGAGGGACCAGCAGAAAGGAGAAAGCGTTGCAGATTTCATCGCGGATCTCCGGAATCTGGGAGGCCTCTGCGGTTTCGCCGATCTCGAAGAAGCTCTAAGAGACTGAATAGTTCTGGGTTTAGATGCACCCTACGTGCAAAGTAAGCTGATGGCAAAAGGCGACATCAGCCTTGCAGATACCATCGCTGACACTACTGCAGCAGAAGCAACCAGGAAGTCGGCTGCCTGAATGCGCCGCACCAATGCCCTGCTCCGCCAACTCGCCGGCGAAACCTCACCTCGCCTTGAGGGATATGCAATGGCAACCCACCACGAGGACCTCGAATCATCATCAGAAAGTGATGAGGAAGAAGTCAACCGGCTCCAGTCTGAACGAGACCAACACCACCAGCGTAACCAGAGACTGCAGTATCAATGCGCAGGCTGTAGGGCAAACCACCCACGATCAGACTGCAAATTCCTCGACGTGCTCTGCCATATTTGTGGGAAGAGAGGCCACATCGGAAAGGTCTGTCGAAGCAAGCTAGGAGCCAGCCCATTTCAGAGGGGGACCAACTATCGCCAACCCACAGAAGTCGTCCTGTGATTCGGGAACATTCGAACCACCAATGGAACAACCACTCCTACAGAAATAAACCACTAGCACATTCAATGAAACGAGAAGAGGCACACCAAACCATCACGATTGGTCACACGTCATCATTAGATGCAAAGAAGATCCGAGTGAAGGTCGCCATCGAAAACCAGCCCTGCGTGATGGAAGTCGATTCAGGATTGTCCCTCTCGATGGTTTCCTGGAAGACCCTTAAACAATTGATCCCTGCCGTCCGGCGGCAAGACCTCAGAACTCAAAGAATCATTCTCAAGGACTATCAAGGAAACCGAATTCCGGTCGTTGGATCCAGCCTAGTCCAGGTCTCATTCAAAAATCGTACTGCATCTTTACCATTGACCGTCATCGACCGTCATCGGCCTAGTTTGTTAGGCCTTCAATGGTTTGCTCCACTTGGGATTGAGGTAGCTGGCATTAACCAAACCAGCAGCGACGACTGGGAGGAGGCCATCGTCCAGGAATTCCAGGACGTCTTTGCAGATAAACTAGGCAAGTACAAGGGGACCCCGATATCATTTAACCTTAACCCTGAAGTAGCCCCCATCCACCTTAAGCCTCGTCGAGTCCCTTTTGCCCTTAAACCAAAGATTGACAAGCAGCTTGATAAATTAATAGCCCAGGGTGTTTTAGAACCAACCGACCATGTTCCTTGGGAAACCCCAATCATAACACCCATCAAACCGGATGGATCGTTAAGGATTTGTGGGGACTCCCGTGCCACCCTGAATCATGCCCTTCAACAGAACACCTACCCAGTACTAGTGGTACAACACCTCCTCCATTCCCTGGGGGGCGGAAAAGTCTTCGCTAAATTGGATTTAGCACAGGCGTACCAACAACTGCCTGTAGATAAAAAAACAGCAGAGGTGCAAACGATTGTTACGCACCGAGGTGCCTTTAAGTGCAACCGACTCCAATTCGGAGTTAGTGTGGCCCCAGGGATCTTTCAGAGCTTGATGGAGAGACTATTATAGGGTATAAAAGGGGTTGTACCATACTTTGAAGACATTTTAATTGCTGCCCCGAATAGAGAAATACTAAAGGAGCGTCTTAGCCTGGTTCTCCAGAAATTTAAAGACTCTGGCCTTAAAGTTAAAAAAAATAAATGTCAACTGTGTACGGATAAAGTAGAGTTCCTGGGGTACCTAATCGATAAACAAGGCATTCACCCCACCAGTAGCAAGTTAAAGGCAATCAAGAACGCCCCAAGACCCAGGAACAAGACTGATCTCCAAGCTTTCCTGCGGCTTATTAATTTTTATAACATCTTCCTGCCCCACAAAGCGACCGTAGCCGAGCCCCTACATCGGCTTCTTGCCAAAAATCAACCTGGGTTTGGGGGCACCGAGAGGAGCACGCGTTCCGACAAGCGAAAAACCTATTAACTTCAGATGCTGTTTTAATGCAGTATAACGAGACTTTGCCTTTAACAATCACATGTGACGTGTCACCCTTTGGAGTAGGAGCCATTTTGAGCCATGTATTACCAAACAGTAGTGAAGCCCCTATTGCCTATTTTTCAAGAACTCTATCAAAGGCTGAACGTAACTATAGTCAAATCGATAAAGAGGCTCTTGCTGTTGTATCTGCTCTTAAATGGTTTCATGAATATGTTTATGGACAAGTTTTTACTATTGTTACCGACCACAAACCTTTGCTGGGGATCATAGCGGGAGACAAGCCAACCCCCTATATATTATCACCTAGAATGACTTGCTCGTCGGAGTTTTTGGCTGCGTACAATTATAAGCTGCAGCACCGCCCGGGGAAAGCCATTCCCCACGCTGACACATTGAGCTGTGCACCACTTCCAGAAACCATCGATGACCCAGCTCCAACCCTTACAACGCTCCAGATTGAAACGCTGTATTCACCACCGCTAACCGCTAGAGATATCACGATTGAAACAAAACGTGATCCTATCTTAAAGCGGGTTCTTAGCTGGGTCGAACGAGGATGGCCAGTAGATCAAACCCCTGACGACTTCATTCCCTTCAAGAATCAACAAACAGAACTTTTTTCGCAAAAGGGCTGCATCCTGTGGGGGGATAGAGTCATCGTCCCAGAGCGGTTACAACGAGCGGTACTTAAGACACTGCATGAGGGCCACCCCGGCATCGTGTGTATGAAAGCACTCGCACGAAGCTACGTGTGGTGGCCGGGCATCGACAAACAAATCGAAGCCTGGGTAAAGACTTGTTATAAGTGCCAGGAGGTTAGCAATGCCCCACCAAAAGCAACTCCGACAGAATGGGAGACACCTCGGGGACTGTAGTCCCGCATTCATATTGACTTTGCGGGACCTACTAAGGGACATACGTTCCTATTAACAGTGGATTCCTACTCAAACTGGCTCAAGATCCACAAAATGAAAAGTACTACAACTGAGTCTGTCATCCGGAAGTTGAACAGATTATTTGCGACGCATGGACTGTCAGACGTTCTGGTATCCGACAATGGACCCCAGTTTACCGCGCTTCCTTTTGAACAATACTTAGCGGACCGCAGTATTCGCCATGCGCTAACTTCGCCAGTGCACCCTGCGGCTAACGGAAGAACCGAGCGCATGGTACAGTTTGTTAAAAAAAATCTCTACAAGATGGACTATGGGGACATTGAAGATAAGATAAATAGAATACTCCTTCTCCAACATATCACTCCGCACAGCGTCACCAACAAGACTCCAGCGGAACTATTGATGAGACGCAAACTCCGCTCCCACCTCAACCAGCTTCACCGTCTTACGAGCCAGAGAAACCCTGTGGATCTAGCAGAAAATGCCGCGAGTTCAAGATAGGAGACTTAGTTTTCACCAGAAACCTTTCTGGCGAACCATTGTGGATCGAGGCCACTGTTATTCAAGCCACTGGACCCAGGTCGTACCGGGTGAAAACCTGCGATGGAAAAATATGGAAACGCCATATTGATCAGCTTCGCTCGAGGCTACAACCTAGTTTCCGCGACTCCGGTAACTCCCAAACTGAGGGGGGAGGGGATGTCTAAGAAACCGAATTCGAGATGGTGGAAAGCAGGAACGAAAGAAGGCAGCCATGGGGCGTAACACGTGAAGAAGGATCAGGGATGGGTGTGGCCTCGCCACAGAGGAACAACCCAACAGAGGCAAGCCCGCAAGGGCCAGAGGACAACGACGAGAACATTAGAGGCACTGAGTCTTCCAACAAGGAACCACCGGCACCCGACTTGCCTGAAAACACCCCGCCAAAACAGGCTTACGGACAAGAACCAGTGGGACAGCGTAAATCCAATAGACAGTCAAAGCAACCTTCCTACCTCAGAGATTACATCACCGCACCCCTCAAACGGAACCCGGGGGGAAGGGGTGTTATGAACTAATAAAACACTTAAATAAAGTTTATCAAAAGCTTTAGAAAATAACAGGGTTCTAGCCCTGCACTTCTGATTGGCCGATAATAGCGATATCGGAAGCCACTCTCATTGATTAAGTGGGTTAACACACCATGTTTCCTATTGGTTACTAGAGCAGCAGCTTGCCTATAAAAGGGCTGCTGTTGCCCTAGGGTTTTGCTCTGTTCAGAATGATAAATAAAGAGTTGAAGTTCACTGTTCACCATCTCATCTCCGTTCCTTGCGACCATGCGCAGAACTTAACAGGTAGCATACCGCCACTGCATCAAGCTATCTCCACAATATGTGGAGGGAGGGAACAAACATTCTGTGTGATGACCTGTCGTCTCTCAAAATAACCCAAAATCCAAAACATATATTAAAGTCCGGTAAAGCTTTCAACTTAACTTCACTGTTTTATTAGGCACAGTTTAAAGTCACAAAAGTAAATAATCCAAAATCCAAAACATATATTAAAGTCCGGTAAAGCCTTCAACTTAACTTCACTGTTTTATTAGGCACAGTTTAAAGTCACAAAAGTAAATAATGAGGCAAACAGAAAATCAAAACAAATCGCATTGATGAGAGTTCTAAAGCAAGCCGAGATAACTCATTATAAACTCCAAGAAAATAACTGAGAAAAGTCCATGGGAAGAATGCCAACAAAGATAAGCCTCTTTCAAGGTGAACACTAATTGGCTTCAGCAATTCTAACAGCGCAGTTGCAAACTTATATACATAGCTCCCACCTGCAAGCCACGAGGAAGATCATAGTAATCTCCTCTTGAGTAAACCTTGCTTTTCCCTGATCCTCTCCTCCCTGCGTGACCTAGGATGGATAGGGGATGGGCCTGGATCCTCCTCTGTCTGCTCAGCTGGCCTCTGCCCTTTCCCAGCCTCCTCCACCACCTCTAGAGCCACACTCCCACTCTCTGTTGACTGTTCCTCCTCTTCCTCAGAGTCAGTCTCCACCAGGGGCAGGACAATTCTGAACTAAAGTTGAATTCTTAATAGCTGGAAAGGCAGACTCCTTGGCTGTTTAAGCAAGTAGTTGGGCATCGAAATTTTGATGATGGTGACGATGATGATGCAACGTACTTGAGAATCACCTGTTCATGCCTATTATTATCCACTTGAATTATTTCTGATGATTATTTATGTTTTATTACTTTTCTAAGCCACTTAAAAATTTGTTTTGCATTGGCATGGAAACATTTGTAATACAGGTAGTCCTCGAGTTACGAGCACAATTGAGCCCAAAATTTGCATTGCTAAGCGAAACATTTGTTACGTGAGTTTTGTCCCATTTTATGACTTTTCTTGCCGCAGTTGTGAAATGAATCATTGCACTTGTTAAGTTCACTTAACATGGCTGTTAAGTGAACCTGGCTTCCCTGTTGACTTTGTCAGAAGGTCGCAAAAGCCGATCATGTGACCCCGGGACACTGCAACTGTCATAAATATGAACCAGTTGCCAAGTGTCTGAAGTTTTATCACGTGACCATGGGGATGCTGCAACGGTCGTAAGTGTGAAAAATGGTCATAAGTTACTACAGTGTGGTAACTTTGAACAGTCATTAAATGAACTGTTGTAAGTCGAGGACTACCTGTATATTTGTTTAAATGTAACACATGATCAGCTTTAGGTTTGGAGTATTAGAGGAGCCAGACTTAGCTGAGATGCAGATTTTCTCCTACTACATTTAGGATTTTCTCCTTCTACTACATTTAGTATACTCCCAAGCTTTGCTTAAACTAAGCTAAGGGACATGCGTAAGTACACCAATGTGCTTACCATCCCTGTCTTAATGTTCCTTTTTATTCGTATCTATTTCATGTATATAATATACTGTACTTATCTAAGTTATCAAATGCATGCTTGACAAAATAAATAAATAAATAAATAGACGATCAGAAAGGTCGGCAGTTTGGCGGTTTCAATCCCTAGCGCCGCGGAATGGAGTGAGCTCCCATCACTTGTCCCAGCTTCTTGCCAACCTAGCCGTTCGAAAGCATGTAAAAACGCAAGTAGAAAAATAGGGACCACTTTGGTGGGAAGGTAGTCATGCCGGCCCCATGACCACAGAGATGTTTTCGGGCAGTTCTGGCTCTTTGGCTTTGTAACGGAGATGAGCACCTCCCCCTAAAACAGTGACTGTTCAAAGTTGCAATGGCCCAGAAAAAAGTGACCTATGACCGTTTGTCATACTTGCAACTGGTGCAGCATCCTCATGGCCTGTGATAAAAATTCAGATGCTTGGCAACTGGCTGATATGTATGACGGTTGCAATGTCCCAGGCTCACGCAATTACTTTTTGTGACCTTCTGACAAGCATAGTCAATGGGGAAGCCAGATTCAGATAACCATCGTGTTACTAATTTAACAGCTGTAGTGATTCACTTAACAGCTGCGGCAAGAAAGGTCGTAAAGTGGGGCAAAACTCCCTTAACTGTCTCACTTAACAACATAAATTTGGGGCTCAGCTGTGATCTTACGTCAAGGACTCCCTATAGCCGTGATGGCAAACTTATAGCACATGTGACAGAAGTGGCACACAGAGCCCTCTTTGTTGGCACGCAAGGCATTGCCTCAATTCAGCTCTGCCATGCATCCACACGCACCTCCCTCTGGCCAGCTGGTCTTCGGGTCTCTGCCAAGCATGTGCAGGAGGTAAAGTCGGGCAGGGGCAGGGTAAATGTGCAAGCATGCACAGGGATGTGCATGCATTGTATTTTGTGGAGGTGTGTGCACACGCTTTGGGCACTCAGTGCCGAAAAGGTTAGCCATCAATGCCCTATAGTAATCTAGCACCTGGGTTCTCCTGCCCCTCTGCCTTAATTGCTACTTGAAAAGAGACCTTCTTCTGTGCAATGGAAGGAAGAGGAGGCTGCATATCACATATATATCATTTGTAACGGAGATGAGCACCTCCCCCTAAAATCAGAAACAATTGGCACGTATGTGCTGCGAGGAAAACCTTTACCTTTTAAGCTATGGTAACATCTGGTTTACTCCTGCTGTCCTCTTTTCTACAGCTGCCCAACTGATCCACTGTAAAATTCCTGCTGGATCTAGGAGAGGCAGGGGACTCTTCAGAATGGAATCAATCTTAGTACATGAGTATGCAGGCAGGAACTTCTGCATGGTAGGACCAACGGTAAAAAGGCTAGCCTTGCTATTTTGGCTGCTTGTCCTTTTTCTCTATTTCTTTTGTATCTTGATTTAATCCAGTATTTAGACAAATTGGCAGAAAGATTGAAACACCATATTTCTAGATATTTAAAACAACATAATTCTTGCCCATCAATAAACAATTGTTAAATAGTCATTTTTCCTTCTGAACGTTACCGAATATGTGCAGCACAGCTCCATTCATTGGTGCTGAGAAGATTAAAACATACAAGAAGTAAATTTAATTGGAACTTCTGGTTTGCAAGGCTTTGGCGGTGGCAGGAATCCACGATCGTGCGTGGACCCTGCTGCGCTCACCGCCAAAGTGCCTCCGATCCAGCTGGATCTGGAGGATATGGTTGCCCCGTAGAGGTAACCGAAGAGAGAGGAGATCCGGGCAGGGGCTTGGGGGTATCGCAAACCCCCTCCTCAGCCCGCTAAACTCCTTTTTCCCAAGGCGATGGAGCAGCAGTCAGTAATGGCCGCCACAAAGAAGCCTGCAGCTGGGTAAGATTGTGCAGGAGGAAGTCGGAGAAAGTGAAAGATTTTGGCTGAACCGGGACAATAAGGAACCTTTAAACACCCTGGAAATGTAATCGTTTGAAAGATACATTGTTTCCCAAGGAGACTGTGAAAGCGGTGGAAGATTTAAAGGGAAAGTTTTTTTTCTCTCACTCTCCCTCCCATGGAAATAGCTGATGGAAATTGGAAAAACCTGCTTGGGCACAGAAGGTAAGTAAACCTGAAATTTAAAGCCAAGGGGATAAAAGATTTCTGAACATTGGAATTAAAAACTAAAATCTTTTTGCTATAAGTGGGAGGGAAGAGGTAAAGAACTTATTTTAAGATTGTATTGAAGGAGACTGCTTGGAGTTTATAAGATCAGAAATAAGTGGCAATTAGACTTCTAAAAAATTACTTTGGAACTGTGTAACTGAATTCTACCCCAAGAAGAAAAAATGTAAAAAGAAGAAAGTGCTAAATGAAACAATTTGTCCTGATTTGGATTGCTTTGTGACTTTGTGATTTTTGGGAACTACTTCTTGAAAGACTAAAAACATTTGGGTTGTTCTTAAGAAGAAAAAAAATGGCATTATCAGTTGAAGAATTACAAATGGAATTTCAAAAGCTAAAAGAAGAGGAACAAGAAGGCAAGGGCTCTTCTGGATCTATTTTTCTTTTTTTAGAAATGGCGATTTCTACCTACCAAGAAATACAACAACGAGAAGGCTGGAATGATGAAGAAGAAGCCATCTTTAATAATCTTAGTTGAGGAAGAAAAGAGAAAGGGGGGAAATAAAATGGAGAATTCGGAACCTAAAAAAGCAACCAAGAAAAGGAAAAATAAGATGAAAAATCGATACAAAGCCAGAAAGCAACAGAAAAGAGAAATACAACAGAGAGGGAAGATCAAGAGAGTGGAGTTTGAGAGATGGGGGGGGGCAAAAAGGCTAGAATTGATAAGAAAGGAAGGGAAAAAGGAAAGAGAAGTCATAAAGGTTTAAAACAAGATGTTAAAAAACAGGTTTTTTTCAGAGACAAAGGGTAAAATATAACTTAAAAAATGATTCTGCAAAAGTACATAAGATTGTATTGTAGATATTAGTATTTGAAATCGAGTTAGAAAACTGAAATATTATATGAGTTAATAATGCATTAAAGGGAATGTATAAAAATGTTTAAGATTTAACAATAGAGTTTAACTTCCTATGGTATATTGTTTTGATTATATTATAAACTTAATTCTTTTTTTTCTTGTTTTATTATTTTAAAATGTAGTACTTAGAATGTACTAAGCAGAATCAGTATGGAAAGTATGTATTATTTTAAGTGTTAAATTTAGGGGAAAGATAAAAAGTTGTCATACTTCAACCAGTGATTACAGGAGAAATATTGTATTAGAAAGAAAAGATAAATAGATAATTGAAAGAGAACGGACAAAAGATGCAAGTATAATTATTTAAACTGAGATGAAATACATAAAATAGAATTAAGAGAGTGAATGAAGAGAGAAAATATATAGAAAATATAGAATGTTAAATAAGATATGAAATAGTATATCAAGTGAGCATGAATTTGATTTATGTCTGTATAAAAAGATGTAACCCGGGGTAAGCTGCTTTCCAAAAAGAAGTTTTATGTATTTATGTTTTGTGTTTTGTTTGTCTATGTTTGAATTAATAAAATGTTAGAAGAATGCTGGAAGAGAATAACGAAATTGTAAATAAGACAGATGGATATAATGAATATAACAATCCAAGGCAAAAGAAATATAATTGAATACAGAAGGAAGGGGAAAAATAAAGAGAAGGTGGGAAAAGATATGAAATTGAACAGATAAGATAAATATACATATTAAACTGTGCTTGTATGGAAATGTGATAATTTGGAATTATCCTGTCTTTAAATAAGATGTTTTATTTGTTTTTCAGAAAATATGTCTTATGTTATTATATTCTACGTTTTGTTTGTTTGTGTATTGTTTTTAAAAATTAATAAAATGTGTTCAAAAAAAAAAAGAAGTAAATTTAATTTGTCCATTAGTTGAAGAAATCAAAGCAACTCTTAATTATGCCTTCTTTTTGCATTTTGCTTACTTTTCCAAAAAGACAGGACAATTCTACAGAATCAGCATTAGAAGGAAAAACCCAGGTCACAGAATCTAACCTTATATTCAGTGCAAAAATTAAATTAAATTAAATTAAATTAAAGCATTACCGACAGATAGTTGCCTAGTTTTCTGTTGAATGTCCAATCTAGAGAAGCCCACCATCTCTTTGGGTAAATGGTTGTACTTTCTAACTGTTCATAATATTTTTTCCAACAATTGTCCAGAATCTGTCTCCTAACATATTATAGCCATGATTCTGTGTTGTGCCTTCTGAAACAACAGAACAAGTCCTGAATTCCTTCTTTGTAACACTTCTTCAATTTTTAAAGAATGTCACCCTATCTGCCACCTACTTTCTGCACATCTTCTGAGAATTTAAACTTTTCATGCTCTTCAATCTATGTCATACTTTTTAATTATAGTACCTTGATATTCCTGCTGCTTTCCTCTATAAATCTGTCCCGGTTTGTCTGAATCTAAACTGATGCTCATATGTGGACACAAAATTCAAGATCGGGAAGTTTAACCAATGCAGAATATAATGGAAGTGCTACTTCTCATGATTAGAAACTATACTTTTTAAAAAAAACTGATGATGAATAGTATTTGTTAGCAACAAATCACGCTGCCGATTCAAATTTAGCTTGCAATCAATAACTATTGCATTTTTTTCCACCAAGTATCCAAGTATCAAGTGCCAAGTATCCTTCATTCTATAGCTAGGCATTTGCATTTAGTTGATTAATTAGTTATATGGCCAACCATCTTAGAACCACACATAATTATATGAAACCAGATATCATACAAAAATAAATTTAAAAAAGAATCAAACTCCAATAAAAAACATCAGAAACCTGGCACCACAACCAACCTTCCTTGATGCAACCAGCAGTACTATTGTCCAAGTCTCATTCATTCGGTTCCAGTGATTGGGGGAACAGCCAGCTCTTCACAGCCTCCTGGATCTTAAGTGAAGGGAGTTTAATAGGGGGCTGTGCTGGGAAAGATTGAGGGCAATAGAAGAAGGGATGACAGAGAATGAGGTGGCAGGATGGAGTCACTGAAGCAGTCAGCGTGAGCTTAAATGGACTCCAGAAAATGGTAGAGGACAGGATGGCCTGAAGGAACGTTGTCCAGGGGGCTGCAATGGGTCGGACACGACTTCGCAACTACCACTGAAAAGGCACCACTAGATGGCAGTAATTAAAGGAAGGCCCCTGGAGTGTGCCTACTCTATGGGATCTGGTGGAATGATTAGAAACTGTACTTTTTTTTGACACTGATGATGAATTGTATTTGTTAGCAACAAATCACACTTTCAAGGTCAGCCCTATATTGAATGCACTGCAGTAGTCCAACTGGAACTACTTTGCTTCCCTAAGTAAAGAAATCTGCAGGTATCTTTACTGAATTCCATTCCTTTATTTTTAGTCCATTTCTCCAATCTAGCAAGATAATTTGAAACATTAGTCTATTCCAAGCATCTTTTTATGCCATCAATCTGGAATTTGATCAACATCCCCTACTTATTTGAATGACTGGCCAAGGGCTAAATCTTGTGGCCCACTGCTTGATCCTTGCTAAAGTTTGATGAAAATAACAGAAAGCAGATAAGCAGAGTTGGAAGGGACCTTATAGGTCATCTAGTCCACCCCCCCCCAAGCAGGAGACCCTACACCATTTCTGACAGATGGCAGTCCAATCTCTTCTTGAAGGTCTCAAGTGATGATGCTCCCACAACTTCTGAGGTAAAGCTGTTCCATTGGTTGATTGTTCTCTGTCAGAAAGTTTCTCCTTATTTCCAAGTTAAATCTCTCCTGGGTTCAGTTTCCATCCATTATTCCTTGTCTGGCCTACAGGCGCTTTAGAAAATAAATTGACACCTTCCTCTCTGTGGCAGCCCCTCAAATATTGGAAGACCTCTGTCATGTCTCCCCTGGTCCTTCTCTTCACTAGACTAGTCAAGCCCAGTTCCTGTAACCATTCTTCATAAGCCTTAGTTTCCAGTCCCCTAATCATTCTGGTTGCTCTTCTCTGTATTTTTTCTAGAGTCTCAACATCTTTTTTATAATGTGGTGACCAAAACTGGATGCAGTATTCTAGGTGTGGTCTTATTAAGGCTTTATAGAGTGGTATTATTACCTCCCTTGATCTCAATTGTTTCCCTCTCTTAATGCAATTTAGGATTGCATTAGCTTTTTTGGCGGCTGCTGAACGCTGCTGGCTCATATTTAGCTGCTTGTCCACTAAGTCTCCAAGATCCCTCTCACAGTTACTGCCTGGTTTCACCCAGTCTATATGTGTACTTTTGGTTTTTCTTGCCGAAGTGTAGGACTTTCCTTTTCTCTACATTGAATTTCATTTTGTTAGATAGGGCCCAGTGTTCAAGTCTGTCAAGATCCATCTGGATCTTGAGCCTATCTTCTTGGGTGTTAGCTATTCCTGCCAGCTTAGTATCATCTGCAAATTTGTTAAGTTCCCCTTCCATTCCCTCATCTATGTTGTTACTGAAGATATTGGAGTACTGGACCTAAGACGGAACCTTGTGGCACCTCACTGCTTACTTCCCTCCATGTAGACTTAGACCCATTAAGGACTACTGGTTGAGTACAGTTTGTCAGCCAGTTGCGAATCCTCTGAGTGTGACTTCTGAATGAGCTGTGCATCCTTTTAATTACCATTCAGACCACACCATTGCCACCACCACATGATTCGGAAGAAATATAATACAGGTAATCCTCAACTTAACAACCATTCATTTGGTGATTGTTTAAAGTTACAATGGCACTGAAAAAAAGTGACTCATGACTTGTTTGCACATGTACGACTGTTGTAGCATCCCCAATGGTCACATGATCAAACTTTGGGCACTTGGCAATTAGCATGCATTTCTGACAATTGCACCTTCCTGGGGTCTCACAATCCCCATTTGTAACCTTCCCAACTGACTTCTGACAAGCAAAGTCAATGGGGGAAGCCAGATTCACTTAACGACCACAGGGTTCACTTAACAGCTGCAATGATTTGCTTAAACAACTGTGCCAAAAATGGTTGTAAAATGGGACAAATTTAACTGCCTTCTTAACAATGGAAATTTTGGGCTCAGTTGTGGTTGTAAGTCAAGGACTACTTGTGTGTAATTGCAGTATTATTTTTACCAGTGGACTGCTCTCCCCTCTCTCGGGGTAGATGGAGCTTTGCAATATTGTAGGAGAATTATAAAGAAATTGAGGGCTCTAAGATCATCCTATTGCCTTCATGCTGGCATTTCCTAAAGATAACTGGCTTAGCCACTGAGTTATATTTCCTGGGAATCCCCCTTTATTCTATCTAATATTAGCTCAGCTATGCTTTTAACACTCTCAACAGGGCAACTAAAGGCACAGCTAATGCCCCATTAAATACATCACAATCCCTTTGTTCTCTGTTACGTACATTTTGTTTTTTGCATCCAATTTTAATGATGTCCTTAGCACTTCTACCAAGCAAAAATAGCAATTGTGTAAGAAGACCATAAGAAGGGCTTTGCTGGAAAGCATCTCACCTTGGCCAATTAGATGCCAATAGTCCCAAAGGTGCTTTTTCAGGAGGCAACTGAACTTTCTTGTTTTTTTCTTTTGAAGACAGATAACAGATAATCGGAGTTGGAAGGGACCTTGAAGTCATCTAGTCCACTGTCCACCCCCGCCCAAGCGGGAGACCCTACCATTTCTGACAAATGGCAGTCCAATCTCTTCTTGAAAGACATTTCACTTCTCATGTCAGAGCTGCAGAAGCTTCTTGGATGTGACCCAAAATGTCTTCAAAAGAAAAAAAAACCAAGGAAGTCCAGTTGCCTCCTGAAAAAGCACCTTGGGGACAACCATGATCTGGATGACCGAGAATCTCTACAGACTCCTAGATGCCAATAGGTCCTTCAACTTTTTGAATGCCACTGAAGCCTTGAGGCCATTATTGTCTTCTTCCAGAAGTGAACTTTTCAGAATGTAGAAACTTAAGTAGCTGAAACAGCATCGCCCATGAAGAAAAGGGTAATAGCACCACACACAGAGAGAAATGCGATTATATACCATTGGGGGGGAGGGGAGAAATCCTTGAGATGCAGACCAATGAGAATGGAGCACGCTTAGTAGTCATTGAATAATGACTGGCTCTTTTGAGGCCTTGTGTATGTTCAGCTCCTTCTGTCTCTCCAATCCTTGTGTGACCCTAGCAGATGGAACCAGCACTGCCCCCTCCGTCACTGTCTGCTTCAGTTGATGATTAATTATTCATCCCCTCCTTGGATAAACAGCTGACACAAGGTTAATGGATGAAATCAGCAATGGGATTCCCAGGTCTTCCTCTCCACATTTAAGCTATTGCTTAAAGAGTGTGGAGCAAACTGAATATTGATGGGGAATGCTTGCAGGGGGGAAAGGCTGCCCTGTCAGATGGAAAATGGGTGTTACCGAACCTTTCCTTGCATAGCTCTATGCTCTTTGTTGTCAGATTAAAGACGAATCCATGTAAATCTTAGTGAAAACATGCAGTGATGCCCAGGGCAAATCATTACAAGCCTAATGTGAAGATGACATTTCCCATATAATCTGACAACTCTTGACATGTCAACATTAGATTGCCTCAGATTTCTGGTACCATTTTCCCGGCAAAGCGTTGAACGAAATCTTGAACTTTAGAAGGCAAGTTGGGAGCAGCTTGCTGGGAAGATGGATCCCAGTTGTTACAGGAATGTAAATACATGGCCACAGATTCACAACAGAAGAGCATGGCTTCTCTTTTTTCATGTTGAACTTCATCATTTTTATAGACCAATGGGGCTGTCTCTGCTTGGTGGAATTCTTGGAGAACCGAACCAGATAGTCCTCGATTTACAACAGTTTTGTTTAGTGACCGTTCAAAGTTACAATGGCACTGAAAAAAGTGACTGATGGCTGTTTTTCACACTTACATCTGTTGCAGCATCCCCATGTGATCAAAATTCAAATGTTTGGCCACTGACTCATATTTATGATGGTTGCAGTGTCCCTTTGCGACCTTCTGACAAGCAAAGTCAATGGGAAAGCCAGATTCATGTAACCAGCGTGTTCCTAACTTAACAACTGTGGCGATTCATTTGGAACAACTGTGGCAAGAAACGTCGTAAAATGGGGCAAAGCTCACTTAACAAATGTCTTACTTAGCAGCATAAATTATGGGCTCCATTGTGGTCGTACCTGTAACATGCTGCTGAGTGTATTTGAAATTACACTTATCCAGAGGCATCTCTGATGTGATTAATGATGCTATTACATTTTTAAAAAGTAAACAGCTATGATTAGTTTACCTTCAAACAGGCCAAGAAGAGACTGAGCAATCTTGTGCCCCTATGGAGCCATGCTGGATTCTTTTACTGTGGCGAGAAAAGATCAGACATGCTCTTTTTACAGATGAGAATCCAGGAGTTTATATCACAATCATAATTCCAAAGGATTATGTCTTAACCATGGTGGGATTCAAATTTTTTTACTACCAGTTCTGAGGGTGTGGCTTGGTAGGCGAGGCAGGAGAAGGATACTGTAAAATCCCCATTCTCTCCCCACCTCACTAACCTGCTTTTCAGCTCTGTTTTCCTGTGCAGGGCAATCAAAGAAGAGCCAGCCGATCATCTGGGACTCAGGGGGGCAGAGAATAGATGGGAGCTGGGCCAGTCAGAGGGGGTATTTGCTGGTTTTCCAAACTATTCAAAATTTCCGCTACCAGTTCTCCAGAATTGGTCAGAACCTGCTGAATACCACCTCTGGTCTTAATCCTTTTGTCACGCTGAATGCAATTCCAAGCGGAAGTGCCATTACTTAACAGCCAGTCAGCTCCCTTTCAAAACAGAAGCTCCTGCATAAAAAGGAAGAGCACTTGACCCAGGCTTGCAGTTTTGCCTTTCCCCTAGTGGCCCCAGAAACAAACCTCCAGAGTTCAGGCTCCGTCTTTAGCTAATGGGAGTCTTCCCTTTTGCCACAAGGCAAAAGGTTTCACAGGCTACACAGAAAATAACTTGAAAGAGGCTGGATTCAGACAGCTCCTGTAGGATTAAAGGCAGAACTGCTGCTTCCCTTTAATAATGGATAATCTTGTGAAAGGGGGAAATGCCAGGGAGAAGCAGAAAGGGGGGAGGGAAAGGTTGTCACTGATGGGTTGGAGATGAGAAAGAAGATTTAAATTCTCTTGGCTCCAAGGATTTTTTTGTGGGTGATTGGGAGGCAGGAAGCAAGGGGGAAGAGAAAAAGACCTTGAAGGAAGAAGCATCGAGCAGGAGCCAAGGAGGAGCTGCATGCAAGGGGAGGCCTAACCGGAGAGAGATCTGAAGTGGGGAAGGCATGAGCCATGCAGAAGCTGGATTCAGCTGCAGCCTGTCAGTGGAGCAAGTTTAATGGGACTGAACATTTCATTTCCCTGAGTGGCCCTTTGTGGGCTGCGCTGTCAAAACTGATGGAGCCAGATTGAATTAGCTGGGAATGGGTGGTGCAGTGTGATCTTTACATCTCCCCACTCCCTCTTTAAAGCCCCAGGGTAAGAAATGGCATACATCCATGGACCTTCTTTAAAAATATATATATATAGCTAACCATTGTTCCTTTTCACACATAGCAGCACTGTAAGTGGAAAACAATTCAGCAATCTAACCAAGTCTGTTTTCTACTAAGAAACCATTTCCAGGGTTCAGGGGAGGAGTATCACCACCAATCCTCCATGTGCGACAGGTGCTGGTTATCCCTTCCTTCAACCTTCCCAGTCAGGTTCCCTTATAGGGAAGCCCAACAGAGCTGGGGGAAACCAGGTTCCAGAAGGCTGCATACTTAATGTTGATCCTGGGATTGGCAGACAAGCAAGGGAGGGAAGAGAATTCGGAACAGAGATGGTATTCAGCAGGTTCTGACCAATTCTGGAGAACCGGTAGCGGAAATTTTGAGTAGTTCGGAGAACCGGCAAATACCCCTTCTGACTGGCCCCGCCCCCATCTATTCTCTGCCTCCCGAGTCCCAGCTGATTGGCTGGGTCTTCTTTTGTTGCTCTGCACAGGAGAATGGAGCTGGAAAGCAGGTTAGTGGGGTGGAGAGGGAATGGGATTTTGCAGTAACCTTCCCCCAGGAGTGGGAAGGGAATGGAGATTTTACAGTATCCTTCTTCTGCCATGCCCACCAAGTCACGCTCACAGAACCGGTAGTAAAAAAATTTGAATCCCACTACTGATTCCGAAGGATGGAATTAACAGGGGAGTTGCTAGTTGTTAGGGCAAATTTTGCCAGGGTAAAGAAAGGATAAACATACATGTTGTTTATAGAATAGAGTTGTCCTCCCCCAAACATAACCACAGAGTTTTAGCTCAACAATCTCTTCCCTTTTGCAGCCTTTGAAAATCAAGAATAAAACACTTCTCGTTTTAAAGGAAGTACAGGAAGTCCTCGACTTACAACCGTTCATATAGTGACCATTCAAATTGTACAATGGCCCTGAAAAAAGTGACTTGTGGCTATTTTTCACAACATTTGCGGCATCCCCTTCGTCACGTGATCAAAATGAAGACACTTGTCAACTGGCTCCTATTTGTGAAGGTTGCAATGTTTCGGGGTCATGTGATCAGCTTTTATGATCTTCTGACAAGCAAAGTCAATGGGGAAGCCAGATTCACTTAACACTACTGTTATTAACAGTCACTGTTCTGACCCAACCGGGTTCCCAAAGAGCAAACACAGACAAAGGCAGCAGCCCCCACCTTTTAAGGTTTAATAACTAATTATGTTCCCTTACAGATAAAAGGCTGCTTTCCACTAATTAGCTCCGACAAGAAAGAACCTTGCCAAGTTGTTTGTCAATGCTGCCAAAAACTCAGAGATAAGAACTCATTTACAAGAGTCTCCAAACACAAACTAAGATATCTACCAGTTGAGCTTCAGAGCTTCTTTGCCTTCTGCAAAGAACACTTTTCCAAACCTGGCTTTTATCCTCTTGAGGGAGGGGCCATTACCTTGCAGCCTTACTTCTGAGTCATCTGTGCTGCTGTCATTGTTCTTTCCTCTGAGTAATCCTTCGTGTACACGCACTTGGCACAGGCTCCTTGGGAACCTCATCACTGTTGCCAGCCCCCATAATCTCTGAAGGCAGCAGTCCACTCCCTGATGGTCCTGGCCCCTCATCAGAGTCCTTGCTCTCCTCAGCCATCTGCACCTGTTGCCGGCTAACCACAACAGTCGCAATAATTCACTTTATACAACCGTGGCAAGAAAATGGGGCAAAACTCAACAAAGTTAGCAACATAAATTCTGCACTCAGTTGTGGTCATAATCTGAGAACTACCTGTGTTTTATATTCTATATTTATATTTTAATCTTATAGATTAAAAAAAGGGAGGGGACACACATTTATACACAGCTAAGAAGGTGACACTTTTTTTGTGTAGATTTTAAGGAACAGAATAGGCATCCTAAGTCTTGCAGATAATTTTGGACATATTCTAGGTTTATATTTATTCCACATTCTCAGAATGTCACATCTCATAAAACAATTTCTGAAATCTACATTCAACATTGTTATATCGTGTCAAATTGTGCCCTTCTAAATCCTGTAATCTTCTGTCTCTCAACATAACCCATTCTTTCAACCAAATTAAACAACAAGCTATAAGGTACATTTTCAAATCTGGTAAGGCAAGCCCTTCTCTGTCTTTTAGAGCAAGGGTCTTCAACCTTGGCAACGGTATTCTGGGAGTTGACGTCTGCCAGGCTTAAAGTTGCCAAGGTTGGAGACCTCTGTTTTAGAGTAATTCAGGAAATTATACCTACTATTTTGTTTTTTTTACCTTGCCAAACAAATTTAGGATACCGTATCTCTTTCTACTGTTGTTCAAATTGTAAATCTGTAGTCAATGTAGTTTGAAAAAAAAAATAACATTCTGGGTAAAAGATTCATTTTTATGATAAAGGTTCTTCCCTATAATGACAATTATAATTTATCCAATCTTAAAAAAATTTTTTCACTTCATTCCATATTTTAACAGTTATTCTTAAACAACATAGTTCTTGTTAGTCAAGGTAACATCCAAATATTTTACTTTTTTCTCAGTCTTGAGTCCATTTTATTAATCAATTCTATTTGTTCCCATGTTTTATTTTGTGTTAACATCTTTGTATTTTATGAATCTTAGTCAGTTAAGATACCAAATTCTTTTCTCCTCAACACTTCTGTTCCTTTCAAAATCTTCCAACAGTAACATAACATTATCTGCAAATGTTCTCAATTTATGTGTCTCTTAATCTTTACCCATTATTCCCTCATCTTCCTTTATGCCTGTATTTAACACTTCCAAAACCACTGGAAACAAAAGTGGAAATAATGAGCAATCTTATCTCATTCTTTTTTGAATCTCACAGGGTGTCCTTAAATCTCCATTTGCAATAGTTTTTGAGCTTTCTGTGATGTATATATCAATTTTATCCATAATTTCTATCACACAGTTTTTACCAAAGTCTATAATTTTTATTAGTTTAAACAAAAAGTGCACTTGAGATTATCCAAAAAACTATTTGTGCCTCTAAAGAAGTGTACTATAGAAAAGAAATGGCAATTTGAAAGAAATGGTGAAAGGTATGATGTACTGCTAGAATACTTTCAAGGTGCATTTAAAATAAAATCAAGAGATTTGGCATCAGAAGAATATAAATTTCAGTGGTTTCGTATGTACAACTCTCAAAGATTTAAAATTGATAACAGAACATGGCTTTGAATCTGATAAAACAACATTTGAAATGTGATATAGTTTCAGGCATGGGTGAAATGAATGGAGACAATCTTAGTTGGTGAACTTTCAGCTCTTTATTACATAGTGACTTGAGAGAGTGAACAACAACAACTCTGCCTTATATAGGTAACCTTAATGTGAAATAACCAATAGGGAGCTGTAAGACGCTAGCTCCAGAACCAATAAGAGTCCTTCGTTAAGGGCCAATCGGATTCTCTGAACCCAACCAATCCGATCGAGCCGCTTAACACCCAATCAGAAGTGCAGGGCCAGAACCCTGCACTTTACCCCAAGCTTGCTTTTATTTAAACTATTTACATACATAACACCCCTTCCCCCTGGCTCCTCAATTATGGTGTGGTTATATAGTCCTTCAAATAGGACGGTTGTCTTTTGGGTCTATTAGATTTTCTTTGGACTGGCTGTGTGCAGTGCTGTTGAGGTAAAATGTTGTTTGGCAGTGGCTCAGCTTCTCGTTCTGGTGTGATTTCCCTTGGAGTGTACGATTCTTCCTCCTGCTCCATTTCCTGAGTTTCACTAGATTCATCGCTCTCTTGGAACAGGTTCCCTGGAATGTCGTCTTCTTCCATTCCTTCCCCCCCCTCAGTTTGGTCGTAGGGGAGTTGCTGGCTGGCTGAAAGGAGTCGTGACCGTAATTGGTCAATATGTCGTTTCCACAGTCTTTCATCAATACATTTTACAATATAGGATTTGGGCCCAGTCTCGCGTATTATCGTTGCTTCAATCCAAACTGGGTCGCCCGATAAATTTCTTGCATAAACGGGGTCGCCTACCTTGAAGGTACGGTAGCGTCCGCTAGATCCTGCAGGCTTTTCTGGCTCGCAAGCAGGGTGCAGTTGGTCGAGGCGGGAACGGAGTTTTCGCCCCATGAGAAGTTCTGCGGGAGTTCTGCCGGTTACGCTGTGCGGAGTGATGTGTTGTAGAAGTAGAATGCGGTTTATTTTTTCATCAATATTATCATAGTCCACTTTTTGCAAAGTCTTTTTTACAAATTGGACCATGCGTTCCGCTCGGCCGTTGGTAGCAGGATGCGCCAGCGAGGTGAGCGCATGGCGGATGCCATTATCAACAAGGTACTGTTCAAACAGCAGCGCTGTAAACTGTGGTCCGTTGTCGGACATCAGGATGTCCGGCAATCCATGAGTTGCAAAGAGTCTATTGAGGTCTTTAATGACAGCTTCGGAGGTTGTATGGGTCATTTGATGAATTTCCAACCAATTAGAGTATGCATCGACAGTCAATAGTAATGTATGTCCTTTAATCGGCCCTGCGAAATCCAGGTGGATTCTGGACCAGGGCCCGCGTGGCGTCTCCCATTCAGACGGTGCAGCTTTTGGCGGTGCGTTGCTGTTTTGTTGGCACTTGGTGCAGGCTTTGACCCATTGCTCGATGTGTCGGTCCATGCCTGGCCACCAAGCGTAGCTCCGTGCGAGTGCTTTCATCCGCACGATCCCGGGATGTCCTTCATGCAAAATTTGTAACAGCGAGTTTTGGAGTCGTTCTGGAACGACGACTCTATTGCCCCAGATGACACACCTTTTTGCAAAAAAAAGTTCAGTCTGTCTTGTTTTAAATGGCGCGAAGTCATCTGGGACCTGGTCCAAGGGCCATCCACGTTCTACCCAGCCTAGGACTCGAGCTAGGGTGTGATCTCGTCTGGTCTCTCTCGCGATATCTCGAGCGGTCATAGGAGGCGAGTTGAGCGTCTCGATTTGTAACGCCGATACTGTTGGTGCCGGATTGTCGAGAGTTTCTGGTAGCGGTGCTCTACTGAGTGCGTCGGCGTGGGGAATGGCTTTCCCCGGGCGATGTAACAATCGATAATTATAAGCAGCTAGGAACTCTGATCATCGAGTCATTCTTGGGGACAATATATAGGGGGTTGGTTTGTCCCCAGCGATTATCCCCAGTAAAGGTTTGTGGTCAGTTACAATGGTAAATGTCCTTCCATATACATACTCATGGAATTTTTTTCCGGCTGCCACAATTACAAGAGCTTCCTTATCTATTTGTCCATAGTTACGTTCTGCCTGAGAAAGAGTCTTCGAAAAGTATGCAACGGGGGCCTCGTTTCCATTAGGCAGCACATGGCTCAAAATAGCGCCCACCCCAAACGGTGAGGCATCACAAGTTATAACCAATGGTAATGTTTTATTATATTGCATAAGTACAGAATCAGATGTAAGTAAATCTTTTACATTTCGAAACGCTTTTTCCTTCCGGTAACCCCAAACCCACAATGCTTTCTTATCTAATAACCGGTGTAACGGTTCAGCCACAGTCGCCTTATGTGGTAAAAACACATTATAGAAATTAATAAGGCCTAAAAATGCCTGGAGATCTGTTTTGTTATGGGGTCTGGGAGCATTTTTTATCGCCCTTAATTTACTCTCAGTAGGATGGATACCCTGACTATCAATGCGATAACCTAGAAATTCAACACTGTCGGTATACAGATGACATTTATCCTTTTTTACTTTCAATCCCGCTTCTTGGAATTTTTTAAGAACACATTTTAAACGATTCTGCAGAATTTTTTTACTAGGAGCTGCAATTAACACGTCATCAAAATATGGAACCACGCCCTTGATTCCCTGCAATAATCGTTCCATTAAACTTTGGAATATTCCCGGGGCTACACTTACCCCGAATTGCAATCGGGTACATTTAAAAGCACCTCCGTGCGTTACTATCGTTTGAGCTTGGGCTGTTTTATCGTCCACGGGCAATTGTTGATAGGCTTGAGCTAAATCTAACTTAGCAAAAACCTTTCCGCCTCCCAGGGAATGAAGGAGGTGCTGTACCACCGGCACTGGATACGCGTTCTGCTGGAGGGCGTGGTTTAGAGTGGCCCGGTAGTCCCCACAGATTCGGATTGACCCATCTGGCTTAATGGGGGTTACAATAGGAGTTTCCCATGGAGAATGATCAATGGGTTGCAGTACCCCTTGTTTAATTAGTTTGTCAAGTTGTTCATCTATCTTGGCCTTAAGGGCGAACGGAACTCGACGGGGCTTTAAACGGATCGGGGCGACCTTAGGGTCGAGGCTAAACGAAATTGGGGTCCCCTTATACTCGCCCAGATGATCTGTGAAGACATCGCTGAATTCAGTAATAAGGTCCTCCTCCCACTCGCAATCACCGACTCGGTTCACGCCGGCTACTTCGATGCTGAGTGGCGCGAACCATTGGAGGCCCAACAAACTAGGCCTGTCCCTATTGATGATCGTTAGAGGTAAGTATGCCGTATGCTTTTTAAACGAGACGCGGACTTGACAAGACCCAACCACAGGGATCCGATTCCCTTGGTAGTCTTTAAGGATGAGACGTTGCATTCGAAGGTCTTGGCGTTGGATGGTAGGAATGAGTTGCTTTAATGTCTTCCACGACACCATCGAGAGGGACGATCCGGAATTGACCTCCATGTGGCAAGGTTGGTTCTCTATGGCTACTGTGACTCGAATCTTCTTAGCGTCCATGGCTGAGGCGTGACCTATAGTGATAGTATGGTGGGCCTCTTCTTTCTGCAATGCTCGATATCTGTAGGAGTGGTTTGCTGGATCTCGCCTTACAGGACGGTTTCCTGCCGATTGGCGAGAGCTGGTTCCCCTTGAGGCCTGACTTGGTCCCGGTAAACTGCGACAGACTCGACTGATGTGGCCTCGTTTTCCGCACTCATGACAGATCGCATCACGGAATTTGCAGTCTGCCCTGGGGTGGTTTGCCCCGCAACCAGCGCAAGGGCGTGAGGGTTTAGAGCGAGGGTCCCGGTTGAACCGCAGTCGATGGACTCCTTCTTCGTCGCTGTCTGATGACGAAGAGAGGTCCTCGTGGTGCGTCGTAACAAGCTGCTCTTCTGACTTGGATAAAAGGTTGCCTGTCTGTGGGGTCGTTGGGTTTCGGCTTCGCCGTAGTTGCGCCACGGACTTTTTGGTCGCCTCAGCAGCAGTGGCTTCGGCGATGGCGTCAGCAAGGTCGATGTCGCCTTTCGCCATCAGCTTGCTTTGCACGCCTAGCGCATCCAATCCCAGAATTAAGCGGTCTCTCAGTGCTTCATCTAAGTCTGCGAACCCGCAGAGGCCTCCCAAGTGTCGGAGGTCTGCCACGAAGTCAGCCACACTCTCTCCTTTTCGCTGGCTTCTTTGATAGAATTCGTGACGTCTCACGAGTGTAGGTACGGTTGGCGCGTAATGGTCTCTCAGGAGAGGTTCGAGGTCGTCCCAGCTCATTGCTTTGACTTCTCGAGGTTTCGCGAGTGCCTTTGCCATTTTAAAGACAGCCGGGCCGCAGTACTTCAGGAACAGTGCCCGCTTCTTGGCTGGTGTGGCGTCCTTCAGGTTGTTTGTTTCAAGGAACATTTGGAAGCGATCCATGTAGGATTCCCAATCCTCTTGGTTCAGATCGAATGGAGCGGGTGGTACGATGCCGCTGGACATGGTTTCCGTTGGTGGCGTCATCTTGGTACGTGCTCTGTTTTTCTTCCCGGTTCCTTAAGATCAGATGTCTCCAAATCCCACCTTCGTCGCCAGTGATATGGTTTCAGGCATGGTTGAAATGAATGGAGACAATCTTAGTTGGTGAACTTTCAGCTCTTTATTACATAGTGACTTGAGAGAGTGAACAACAACAACTCTGTCTTATATAGGTAACCTTAATGTGAAATAACCAATAGGGAGCTGTAAGACGCTAGCTCCAGAACCAATAAGAGTCCTTCGTTAAGGGCCAATCGGATTCTCTGAACCCAACCAATCCGATTGAGCCGCTTAACACCCAATCAGAAGTGCAGGGCCAGAACCCTGCACTTTACCCCAAGCTTGCTTTTATTTAAACTATTTACATATATAACAAAATGAAATTATAGAGTAATGATAAAATTTTTATTGATAAATATATAATAAAGTTTTGTTGAAACAGGCAACTGAAGATGAATAAGTTAAAAACTGGCATGATAAGATGGACTAAAAATTTTGGAGGTAATGTACAGTTGCAACAATGGGAAAAATATGGACAAAGGACTTGAAAATTATTGAAGTACAATATAAAAGAGAATTTCATAAAATGATGTATAAATGGTATTTATCACTGGAAAGATTATTAAATATGTATAAAGGGACCTCAAATATAAGTTGGAAATATAAACAGCAAGAAGGGACAAGACCGTTGGTGAACTTGTAAAAAAGCTAAAAACTACTGGATTAAATATATATTTAATTTAGTATATTAATTTAGTATATTAATATAATAATAAAAAAACCTTGAGGCCAATATGCCATTCAGACCCAAGATATTTTTGTTAGAATGGACAAAAACTTTGAAAAATTACATGGTACCTTGTTCCTATTATTATAATGGCATAAAGGCCTATATATGCCCAATGTTGGAAAGGTTTGATAATACTTGCAATGAAAGTAGTTGTTAAAGCTGATGGAACTGGCTGGGATGGTGAAACTGACTGCTTTGATTAGAGAAAAGACATTGAGTAAATTTATAACCAATTGGAATCCTCTTTTGGACTTTTTACAGAAAATATAAAAAATGAAATTATGACATATGGATTTGATGACTAGCAATTTTCAGAGATGATAAAATGGATGTTAAGCTTGTAATTTTAGAGTTAAGAGTTGAACTTAAGTTTCATTTCTATCTGCTGTAAAAGAAATTGGAAGGCATTTTGGAACTCAAACTCCCTTCTCCCCAAGACTATAGATTGTGCCCAGCTCACCCAGATTATGGATTTTGACATGATATGTGAAACTTGGAACAGGCCTGAAACATTTCTTCATTGCCTTCAACCAGAACTGAATTGGCTTACCAGCTACATATATCTCTTGATGGCTTCTCCATGGCATGCTGAAGTATCTATAACTCTTCACTAGGAGTATCAAACTGGATTTCTTCAATGGCCGGATCAGCATTGTAGTTCTCCTCTGTGGGCCGGCCGGGAGAGGGGGAAGGAAAAGGAATGGACATTTTGGCTAGCAGAATGCTGCAGGAGGCCATCCACGCATTCCTCACACCCTGTTTTGGCTGCCAGAGGCACCACAGGCCGGTGCGCAGGCCAGATTTAAGTACTCCGTGGACCTTGACACCCTTGCTTTTCACCAACTGCTCCTTCCTACCATCACTGTTGACAGCCAATCATTTTTGGGAAGAGGATGCAGCCTAAAATCTCTTAGCTTCCTCTTTAGCACAATCCTCAAAGTTTCTCCTTCTTTCCTTTTCCAGTGTTTCTAACAAGATCGTTGTTTCCCTGTTTATAGTAGCAAGCAAACCACATTTCCCAATGGGGTTATTTAAAATGAAGGAAGAAACTTAGCTCCTACTATGCTATCAGCCCCGGTAGTGCAGTCAGGGGTGGCTTCCCTGAGGCCCAGAAGGTCCAAAAAATGGGGGGGGGGGTTGTTTGCTGCAAAAAAGCCATGCCCACCCAGTCACATGGCCATGCCCACCTAGCCACGCCCAGAGAACTGGTTGTTACAAAATTTGAATCCCACCCCTGGGTGCAGTGGTTGGAATGCAGTATTGTAGTCTGAAATGAAGACCCAGATTATTGGGGGCATTACGTTGACTATGTAAAGATCAGAGTATTGTAAAGCAGCACCCCACCCCAACCTTTTGGGCACCAGGGACTGGTTTTGTGGAGACAGTTTTTTCTGCAGATGGGGCTTTGCTTGTTTGCACAGCCCAGTTCTTGGCATGCCACACACCAGCGCTGCTCCATGGACCGGAGTTGGGGACCCTGCTGTAAAGCACTGTGCAGTGGTATATAAGTGCTATTGCCATTGCACAATGCAGCCAAAATTGCTGTTTCCCTGGCAGGGTGTGTGTGTTCCTGGGTAAGTAGTTTGGAACAGGGTCTCCAACCTTGGCAACTTTAAGCCTGGTGGACTTCAACTCCCAGAATTCCCCAGCCAGAAGAGACCCTTGGTTTGGAATGCTTTCAACCCACCCCTATGTCTCTGTTCAATGGTCCCTTTTCTTTCTTCTACCCATCCTGCATGGATGTAGCCCAATCTAACATCAAGCTGAAAACAGAACATGCCAGTAGGACAAGAACAAAAGAAAAATGGGAACAAATGACTCATCATAGCATATACAAAAAAGGAGTATTCTGAGTAAACAGTTAATCACTAGAGTGCACAAGTTTTCACTCCTTTTGTGAACAAAGAAGAAGAGGAACATGACTTGACATTTACATAGCTGCCTTTGCAGTATACGTTTGAGAAGTTCTACATCACAGGCCTTTAGAAGCTATATATCCCTTCTTTCCACATGTTCACATTATATCCGAGTTTAAAATGCTGTAATTCTGCAAGGCAGAATAATACTTTGGAAGCATTCTTCTCTGCCACTCCCCCACCCCCCATAACTGTACCCTGGAGCTTCTGCTAATGAGGCTCCTGATGCATCCATTACTTATTCATAAACCGCCACTGACAATTTCCTCTTATCTCATTTCTGTCTTCCCTACAGCCACCTTCCTGGGTGCTGCTTGTTTGTTCATTCCCATGTGCAAAAATCAAAATACATACCATCTTCCATCCCAGCCATTGCCTCCACCAGATAGTTACAAGTGCCTGAGGAGAGCTACAATATACATTCTTCAGCACAATTCCTACCAGATTTTTTTTTTTTTTTAAAGGAAGAAAAAAATGGTCCTGACACTCTTCCCTTCTAGGTCTTATAGGGGTCTCCAACCTTGACAACTTTAAGACTTGTGGACTTCAACTCCCAGAGTTCCTCAGTCAGGAATTGAAGTCAACAAGTCTTAAAGTTGCCAAGGTTGGAGACCCCTGTGAAGGCCTCAACTGCTGATAATTCCAGAGGCCCTGAACCAGGTTTTATAGCAGCAGTCCCCAAACTGGTGCCTTCCAAGTGATGTGGGCTGCACAGGTAGCCCTCGACTTAACGACCACAATGGAACCTAAAATGTCTGTTGCTAAGTGAAAACTGTGTTAAGTGAGTTGTTAAGTGAAGCACTGTGGTTCTTAAGTTAGTAACATGGTTGGTTAAGTGAATCTGCCTTCTGCGACCATCATAAATGATGAGTCAGTTACCAAGCAGCTGAATTTTGATCATATGACCAAGGGGATGCTGCCACGGTTGCAAGTATGAAAAATGGTCGTAAGTCACTTTCTTCAGTGTTGCTGTATCTTTGAATGGTCACTCAATGTACTGTTGTAAGTCAGTGGCTACCTGCAATCAAATAAAGCCGGAGGCCTCCAAATCCAGAAAGGATGTACTAAAAACATAACTTAAAATGACGCCCACTCAGTCACTTCCATGCAGGTGAGGTGATTATTAGCCTCTTTGGCAGCCTTACTGGGAACCAGTGATTTAATGTTTAGAATAGAATACACCACTTCAGGCAAATGGTTATCCAATCTCTTCTTAAAAACCTCCAGTGTTGGAACATTTACGACTTCAGAGGCAAGTTGTTCTACTGAAGTACTCCCTCCCACCTTTCCCTTGAGTCAACAGGAAATTATTCTGGCATGGAATTTGCTCTTCCCTATTGCCTACTTTAATCCTGCTTGTGTTTCTCATTTCTGCCAGTCCCAACTTTACTCCAAGTCATCAGGTTGACAAATCTTAAAAAGATTTTGCACCTGTACGGTGTCTGGACCATATTTTATTTTAGCACAGGGTAGGAAAAGCTCTTTGAGTAACACAGGTTGCCAAGCGACTGGAGTAGGAGGAACCAAACAATTTTTTTCCCCTCCCATTTCCTAAAAAAAAAAAAAAAAAAAAATCTCCCTTCAAAGTGTACACCAGAAGTGAACAGATTGTGGGATTCTGCCTTAGTGTTTGTATAAGCAGAAGTAGTGTGCTTATACATACTGTCAAGGTAAACATGTAAGTGATATATCTTTTTGTCACATTCCATTTGAAACAAGGCTACAGCTTTGCTCTCAGCCTTCTACACAGAGGCTACAATTTCACAACTGCCCTGGCTTTGCTTTCTGTGAATAATGGGATACATAATGAAATCTCTGATATGAAAAGCATATAGACGAGTTGTTAGTTAACTAAGGTTTAACTAACCATTCTTAACTCTGCTAACTATTCTTGCAAAGTTTGCTCTGTTATCCCGTGGTCATAGTTTGTTGGGTGCAGAATAAATTGCCTTTTCTTTTGGTGCTCAAATATTGGATAAAATAAAAAAGAAACATGCCACAAGTCAGATAGCAGTGCCATGCTTAATTGAGATTTAAGAGGCTTAACATTAAGAAAATGATTGGATTTTAGCAGGATAACTGTCTCAGAACAACTCAACAACAGAAGCAAATGGCACCCCAGCAGCAACAGGTAACTTTTAATTCAATGGACACTAAAGCAGCAAGGAAGTACATATGGAGGCGCACAGACATCGGTGGTAAGAGGTGAAAGGAAGCATTAGGCAGAGCTATATTTCTACATAAGTGAAATAACTTGGATGGTTTTCACACTTGACCTCCCTAGTGCTACTAAGAGGGGTTTTTTTTGCTTTGTAGCACACGAAACTGAAATTAAAACAGTGGTTCCACAGCACATTTAATTGAGTACTGTACTATATTCTCTCACAATCCCAGTTTCTACAGCTTTAATTAGAAGTTTCCTCCTGGCAACTTCTGCTCAGTGTTCCAATTGTTGCATTAACAGTGGGATTTTATCTATACATTAATTGTCTCTTTGTTTCTGTTTGGGGGAGCTTTAATGAATTATTTAATTTTTTAAATTATTATAACACCATAAGTGAACAAAAGGAGAGACAGAGAAGTCAACCATGACTTACCCTTCTTTCAGGGAATAAATTATTGCTGTTGTTCACTAATGTTATCCCCACACTGAAACAAGAAACAGAAGCTGTAAAGGGGGAACTGCTAAATAAAGGCACAAAAGCATGAAAAACTTAACACCACTTTATCCGCTCACATTAGGCTGCTAAGGCAATCACATTTAAAAAAAAAAACCAGCAACTAAAATGTCTTTAAAAAAGTGGGAAGGCAATACAGGAATATACTGAAATGTTGTTGGCAATTTTTATCGTTTGGGTCTTCACAAAGAGAGTTGAAATGACAGACATTAAATCCCTACACAAGAATGGAAGCAACTTAGTCCCATATGATCCAGCCAGTGGTGGAAAGCCGGCCTGATAAAACAGATTTGAGGTAGATGAACAACTTTTTAAAACCGTTTTCTATCTCCCTTTTTAAAATAACTCTTTGCAAATAGAAAGTAAGCCCAGTTGGAAGATGCCTAAGCAAGGACTTTCACCTTGCTTTGTTAATGTAACATTTTCATAGAAAGATGTTTTATATATGGAAAGATGTTTTGTAAATTCGACCGCTGACCAGTCCTCAGAAATGGTGCAGTCCATCTCATCTCTCCCCAATTCATTTGGGTATTTGGAGATCAGTGTAGCACCTCAAGAGAGGAATTCCCTGCCCCAGCAAAGGTTTAACAGGCTCCCTGCTTTGTGAAGCAGCCGCGTTACCCATTCATGACCACCACGCATATTTACGTTTTCTGAATGCAGACACATTCAGAGTGGTGAGTAAGCAGCCCAAAGTGGCTCAGCCCACAATGGGTATTTAAGGTTATACATCTTCCTTGATCTCTGTACACAAGCAAATTAGGGGCAGCAAAGAGGCTCAGTGATTAAAAAGGGTTACGCGCAAAGGCGAAAAGAAGGAGTTGATGCAGGCGGATGGATCAGCTGGAATTATACTGTTAAAAAGAAAGCAACATTTTCCATGCCTACATGACCTGGCATTGTCCCACACTTAAGGTGCAATTCAAAAGAACAACCAGGCTGCCTGTGGGGACGCCATGTCCAAAGTATCTCCTTGTGACACCGGAATGCAAGAGGGTGAGGGCCTGTTTCCGTGGAATACCCCTTTTTCTGGCATTTCCCCCAATCCCTCCACATCATATCAAGAACAGCATTTTTTTTTTCCAGGCTTTTATTTAGCAAAAGAAAAAGTAATAAAAGGAACTAATAAAAAGCCCATGCTGCTGCAGGGGCATTCCCCACCGCACCCCAATTCCTTAATCCCTGAAGGGGGATTCCTAATCTTATTTTTAATTTATTTTATTTTATTTGGGGGTAGGGAGAAGGGAGGGGGACTGAATCCCTCCAGGCTGCAGTGCAAATATTTACACAGATTCTTAAGAACAAAAGGGTCGGGGGTGTGTGTGAGGGGGTGGGGTGGGATGGAGGGCTTTTTACACTGAAATCTCTACACCGAGGGAATGTAATCATTTACAGCCAACAATCTTAACGAGATGCGATAATAAATTAATGAGTAAGGCACTGCACCCAGTAAGGGCACAACAGGTGGGGTAGGAGTGAATGTTTGGGAGGGGGGGGGAAGAGCACTGTCAGGTAAGATTAAAAATATCCAATTGCCATGGTTACCAAAAACAGAACAAGGGCAGAATTCCACCAGCTACCAACAAGGAGTGGGGGACTAGGGAGATGAACGATATGATTGAAGGGAGGGGTCCACAAACATTTGGGGTGAGGGGTTTTTTTTTTTCCATTTAGCTGCCGGCTTGAGGGGGAGGGGGCATGATCAGGCTGCACCCCAACCTCATTGCTTATTCTAGGTGGCCCCTCCCAAGTCACAGGCAGAGGAGGGGCAGGTGCTTGTTATTGCTTCCAGACTGAAGGCTGGGGAGGGGAGGCACCACAGCGACTTTCTGCCACCCCAGGGGAAAAGGTCACAGGTCTCTTGCCCCTCCGGGAGGTTAAAAAGATCAAGTCTGTTCCCCTTTGGGGGGGGGGGGCACAAGCCAAGTTGGAGGTAGAGTCCCTTTGGAGGCAGCTCTCCTGGGTGCCCGCTGCCCTGCTCCCTTTGCCCTCCTGCCCCTTCCAGCATCCTCAGCTTGTTCCCGAAACAAGAGTGGTGACTTGTTCCAGCTTCAGCCTCAGTTTGTGTTTCCGGCAGGCAGCATCCCGTTCCAACGCAGTCAGGATCTGGGGCCAAGGCAGGGAGAGGGAAAGGGGAGAGATTGGAAGCAAAAGGTTCAGTCCAAGGAGAGGAAAAGAGAGAGAGAGCGCCAAAAGAGGCCAGGAGGAGCTAAGCACTGAACTCCCAGAGGGAAAAAAAGGGGGTATAAAACCAAGGGACCAGGATGGAGAAATATCCAGTACAATTGGAAAGGGATGCTGAACAGCAAGGAGTAAAAAAAAAGGCAGGCCAAATGATTGCCCACTTATTAGGATGGAGTTTTGGGCTGGAGTAAGAATGTTGGAAAAGGAGAGGCTTCGTTCCCTGGGACAGATTCACAGATCTTTGGCTCCTTAGGATTAAACCATCTGTAAAACAGGTCCCTCCCTATGAAAGCTGACATACCTATTTACGAGAGGTACAAGTGTGACAGACATGGTGGGGGGGACTAAAAAGAAGAGGAAAATGGATGGAAGGGTGGCACAGATATTAAAAGGCAATTTCACAATATCACAATTGTCACAATATCTTCTCCAATGCTGTAAATCACCCCTTGGCTATTGAATTGTTGGACTAATTTTATGAGAGGCCCCAGAGCTGCACAAAAGTAGAGGCTACCGAAGGAGCTGGCTGAGAACATGTCTAATCAGATGCCACCCTGTCTTCAGGGAAGAAGACTGATTCTCTGCCCTATAAGATGTCTAGTTGGCAACTCCCTTCAGGACAGGTGGGGCATTTGCAGCCTGGCTCAGAAGGGGAAGGAGGAAGAAGTTGTGATCCTAGCCATGACCTCACCTCATCACGGTACCTTCCCACGTAGCTGTAGAGCTCTCCCAGTGCACCCAACGTGTTAAATTCCCCTGCGTGCTGACGGGATTGTTCTACTAGGTAGGCATCCATATCTTGGTCACTAATGGAAGCCATCTTGGTGATGTCCCGGTAATACCTAGAACATAGAGACAAATATTGTTTTAGGATTTCATATACCTGCAGATCAGAGCAGGTTATTCAGCAGGTTCTGACCAGTTCTAGAGAAACGGTAGCAGAAATTTTGAGTAGTTTGGAGAACCGGCAAATACTACCTCTGACTGAAGATTTTACATGATCCTTCCCCTGCCACGCCCACCAAGTTATGCCCACAGAACTGGTAGTAAAAAAATTTGAATCCCACCACTGCTGCAGATACAGTAGATGACTCTGTCTCATCTCAGTAGAGAAAAAAACCAAACAAGCACAATTGTAAACAAACCGCTTATAAACATAAACATGATGCAATTCTATTTTTCTGGATTCATTGTAATTGATTTTTGCCTTGAGTACACCCAATGGGCAACCAGGGTACAAATTTAGCAAACTAACATCTTTGACACTCAGCTGCACTTTCTGAAATACTTAGCTCAAATATTGAATAAATGGCATATTTGGATAAACATTGATTTTAATAATTAGCCTGGCATGCAAACTTGAGTTGGTGGGGCGGAAGGGACATAGATGCCAAATTTGGTATCTGGCAGAAAGAGCTGTTACAATGCCAGGAACATTGGGATGACAAAGCAGAAAAGCAATCAAAAGGAGCCATCAAGGAACTAGAGTGCCACTATCCGGAACAATTCAATCTCTATTCAGACCTCCCTACATATAGTAGATGACATCAGCTTTGACCATGGGCAGTTGGATAATGGAGAGCAATACTCTAAAAAAAATGTGAAGCTACTACATGGACCCATTCTTTTCTATGATTCCTTAATTTTGAACACAATTTACAGTGTGGAATTACAACTGTTTCCAGATAAGTCTAAGAAATGAATTGCGTGTTCTATTTTTAATATGGCAACTCACTCCCCATCTCAAACAGAAAATTGTAAGAAAGAATGTACAAACAGAGTCTAAACCTAAGAAATTACCTTTCCAGATTCATGACACTCTCCCAATATGTGGAAAGACTTCTAAAAATTTCAGCAATGTTTGTGCAGGTTGGGAAATTTGGAAATTGGTCAACCCAGATTACAGAAAGTTGGGCAGATTTATTGTGAATAAATTCTTTTGCTATAATTTCTGGACAATGTCAAGCTTCGGATAGCTGTAGCTGTAAATCCTGAGTCTCTAGACAAATAACTCCTTATTCTATAATTGGCTGATTTGGTTGAAGGCTCACAAACATGACTTGGCAAGATTAATCTCTATTCTGGACAAGACTGAAGCCATATATATAGATAAATCAAAGGTTATATGAATCAATACTTCAAGATTTAAACTCTAAGCTTTTTTTGTTCCTTTTCTGAGTCAATAGATATTTGGCCTTCTCTTGATGGCCTCAAAAAGCACTTGATCTGTGCTGACATAACAGTTCTTTCTAACATGACAATGGTCGATTCCTGCTTTGCCAACTCTATTCTCTACAAATGGGGTAACCACTGGATTAGTGCTGGTGGCCTTAGTTCACTGGCAGAAGACAAGCTTTGTATGCAGAAGAGCTTAATTAGCAGCATGTGATGAGGGGAAAACTTGGCCTAAAAAACTGATAATAGTGGAAAGAAACACCATATGAACCTAAAGGGATTGTATACCTGAGGCAGGATCAACTGTTTTTCTTATGACTTCCCTTTTATTAGCACATAGAACAGTTGATAGGTCCAGGGTGAGTCGGGTATTGGCCCATTTTACAGCATATGGAGTAATCTTCATATTTCTTACCTCAAAACAGCAAGAAGTCATACAACTGATCCTTAAAAGTTATGACTGAAGGAGAGTCGGAATGCCATATGTGACACAATGGGAAAGGACCCCTTGGATTAATTTGTATTGTAAACAAATTTCTCACAGGATAGTATTCTGTACAAACTTAGAAAAAACTAACTTGATTCCTTGTTACCTTTTTCTGTGAAGCCATCTAATGGCCAAGTTTACATCAAGGATTACCCAGGTATCATTAACAGGCTACTGAAGATAATGAGTAAGAGGCACTACTGCTGGCCATTCTTTGGGCCAAGACATGAATCCAATTGTACAGGTAGACCTCAAATTACAATCATTCGTTCAGTGACTATGGAGATTCTCAGTCATCCAGGTCATGGTTGTCCCAAAGGTTCTTTTTCAAGAAGCAACTGGGCTTTCTGATTTTTCTTTGAAGATGTTTCACTTCTCATCCAAGAAGCTTCTTCAGCTCTGACTGGGTGATCCTTCCATTCCCCACCATCCCAGTCAGAGCTGAAGAAACTTCTGGGATGAGAAGAGAAACGTCTTCAAAGAAAAAAACAGAAAGTCCAGTTGCCTCTTGAAAAAGAACCTTTGGGATTAATTGAGTGACTGTTCAAAGTTGCAATGGCCCAGAAAAAAGTGACCTATGACCGTTTGTCATACTTGCAACTGGTGCAGCATCCTCATGGCCTGTGATAAAAATTCAGATGCTTGGCAACTGGCTGATATGTATGACGGTTGCAATGTCCCAGGCTCACACAATCACTTTTTGTGACCTTCTGACAAGCATAGTCAATGGGGAAGCCAGATTCAGATAACCATCGTGTTACTAATTTAACAGCTGTAGTGATTCACTTAACAGCTGCGGCAAGAAAGGTCGTAAAGTGGGGCAAAACTCCCTTAACTGTCTCACTTAACAACATAAATTTGGGGCTCAGCTGTGATCTTACGTCAAGGACTCCCTATAGCCGTGATGGCAAACTTATAGCACATGTGCCAGAAGTGGCACACAGAGCCCTCTTTGTTGGCACGCAAGGCATTGCCTCAATTCAGCTCTGCCATGCATCCACACACACCTCCCTCCGGCCAGCTGGTCTTCGGGTCTCTGCCAAGCATGTGCAGGAGGTAAAGTCGGGCAGGGGCAGGGTAAATGTGCAAGCATGCACAGGGATGTGCATGCATTGTATTTTGTGGAGGTGTGTGCACACGCTTTGGGCACTCAGTGCCGAAAAGGTTAGCCATCACTGCCCTATAGTAATCTAGCACCTGGGTTCTCCTGCCCCTCTGCCTTAATTGCTACTTGAAAAGAGACCTTCTTCTGTGCAATGGAAGGAAGAGGAGGCTGCATATCACATATATATCACATATATCTTTTACAGTGGTAGGATTCAAAAATATTTACTCTCGGTTCCATGGGCGTGGCTTGGTGGGCCTGGCAGGGGAAGGATACTGTAAAATCTCCTGTCAGAAGTGGTATTTGCCAGTTCTCCGAACTACTCAAAATTTCCGCTACTGGTTCTCCAGAACTGGTCCGAACCTGCTGAATACCCACCTCTGGTCTTTTAGTGATTCAAGCAAGCAAGCTTGGTTTTGTTAGCCCTACTTGTTGAATTCACACCAGAGCTAAATGCAGTTGGCTTGTGTGCATTTCAGCACGTTGTGCAAAGCCTTCAGTTGCTTTAGCGTGTTGTGTGAACTAGATCTTCATATTAATAAGTAAGAGAGTTTATTTGTTTGGATACAACATATGCTATAAACAGAGCAATTGTGTTTTGTTAACCAGGAGTTTGATCCTATGAAGTCTATGATCTGAAGATGCTACAATTTCCATTTCCTAGAAGAGAAAGTGATCTGCCAACTAGTGACATCATCCATATTTCCTCCCCACCTCCCTTACCCATCACCTCACCTTTCCACCCAGCCTTTATAAACAGGGATATCCTTGGCATATAATAGCTTTGTCGAAGGGGAATCCTTGCCCAGGCGGTGCTCAGAGGTAGAGCACGAGTCCATGAAGGTCTGGGCGACAACGGAGAGGCAAGCGTCCGTGATGCTGCTCTTGTGAATATCAAAAACAAACTGTGGGTTCTTGATGACATTCACCCAAAACCTTAAGGGCAAACTAGAATTGAGAAAGAGGTAAGCGGTATGAGACATTGATACTGGAAGAACTGTCATCACTTGAGCCAAATGATCTGTCACAAGAAGAAGAGAAAATGAAAGGGAATTAAAGGCTGATGCTCAATTTCATCGTTACATTAGATGCTTTTGAAGAGTGGAATCATTTTGTTTTGCTTAAAGCTGTGTGAAATCTGGAAAACACCTACTCAGTTCTGAATTAAGCAGATTGATCGGTACTCAGCCATGCTAGGCTGTGGGTTTCCAGCTGTGGTTCACAAAATTCTCACCAGTTGCTTTTCCAGGTATGTCGAACATCAGGATCACCAATCTGTCTCCGCTCTGCTTGTTCATCCAGGAAGTCGAACATGTATTTGATGGGCAAGGGAAGGGCACTGGCCCGGTGTGCTGTGCTGAACACTGTCTCAAACAGATCATCAACAAACTTCTGCAACGTACCCTGGAAAAGACAAATACTTCCGGAATATATCCTTTGAGGTGATTGGAAAGAACAATTTGTTAATCTGGGGATATCACAAAAGCCTTTCCTAACTCCCCCCCACTTAAGAAATTCCAAAATTCTACCAAACAAAAACAACAGAAGTGATCAATAATGGTAAATTCTCCCTTAAACGTGGCAAGTAGAACATCTGGCAGAGTAGAGGCTATGATCTGAATATAGAAATATTGTTTGATTGAGTTGATTGATTGATTTGATTTCTATAGCTGTCCATCTTAGCAAACAACTCTGGGTGGCTTACAATATCTATCTGAAGAGTTCTTCCAGATTCTGAAAATGGCAATTTCATTTACAGATGTCAAGTCTTCATAACCTTGGAGAAAAATGTACACACCTGCTTTGGCAAAGCCAATCTTGCAATAATCAAGAATGCATTTGATTTTTCACTCATTTCTTCCACTAGATGCCCAAACTGGCCCATTTTTCAATTGCCTCCTCATTACCACATGATCTGAAAACTGCCACATGGTGTCTAGATCAATGTGTATAAAATAATTTGCTAAATTATGCAAAGGGAGAATCATTAATTTTGCAAAAACTAAGGCCCTTATTAGGTTCCCACAGAAAATAAAAGAGTACTGTAAGCAGCTGTCAGAGAATAAATTTAGTCTCAGTATTTCACCGAAAAATAAACACGTCTCAGTATTCTGATTCAGGTATTCTTTCCCAGCGCCTCTCATAGTCTGTTACTAGAGTTTGACTATAAATCTATATCAAATGGCCCTGATTTGAAACTATAAAATTAATCCCTTCAAAATCCCCAAGCTTAAATTGCATCTACATTTCAACAGAAGCCACTTTCACATCAATTTAAATTATTGCTGCTACTGCCAAGGTACATGGGAATGATTGCTCTGTGAGGATCTTGACAGCATCATTATATATTACCAGAACATATTACAACAAAGTTCCAGATAACAATAATGTAATTAAATCAAGCACCGAGACAGAACACAAATATACACAATTACAATTCAGACTTCAAAAGATATTTGCTTTTTTTCAGTACCTGGCAATTTACAGCTTTAATTTTGCCAGATTTGATGTTGCACAGTGTTAATAAAGCACCTGAAATTTTATTTAAGATGTCATCTGGCAAGCATGGAAAGTGGCAGAATAGCAGAGTCCAAAGAAGGGAACCTATGTTCCTGCTCCTGTTGCTAGAAGGAACATTCAGGCTTTCTATGTGAAGGACTTGGCAAGATTGAACAAAAACTGAAATTTTGGGGGGGGGAAATTGGAGAAATGTCTCTTCAGCAAAGTTTTGTTGAAGGCACGAGTTACAGAGCCAACCAAGTCTGAAAAATCTCTTGGTTGACGATTAAAGGACTGGTTCTGCAACTCTGCAATACCTTATCTACCAAAAAAACCCATCAATCAACTGAAGAAATTTGGCAGGCAGAGTTCAGGAGAAGAGCCTTTTCTGCTGTGGCCCCCGCTGCCTTCTGGAATTTCCTTCAGTTGGAGGTGGCACTGTGGTTAGAATGCAGTACTGCAGGTTACTTCTGCTGCCTACCGGCTGCCTGCAGTTTGGCAGTTCGAATCTCCCCAGGCTCAAAGTTGACTCAGCCTTCCATCCTTCTGAGGTGGGTAAAATGAGGACCCAGATTGTTGGAGGCAATAGGCTGACTCTGTAAATCGCTTAGAGAAGGCTGTAAAGCACTGTGACGCAGGATATAAGTAGTACTATTGCTATCTTCTCTGCCTCATTAGCCACCCCCAACATAGTAAGTCCCTGTCAGGATCCCAGGCTAAGCGGCAAACCCAAGTTTTTAGGCTCTTCCAGAAGGCCAGGAATGTGGGGGCAGACTTCATCTCCAACTGAAGAAAATGGTGGCCACCCATCATCTTGGTTTTAACTTTTAACTTTTCTATTCAAATTTTCTGATTTTAATTGCTATTTAGTACTGTTTTTTATTCTACTGTAAGTCCTTCAAAGTCGCTAAATCAGTGAGATGGGCAGCATAGATATTTAGTAAACATAAATAAAATAAAGGATTGATTTAAACTTAGAATATCTTGCCCGAATGCCTCCACTCCAGGTTGTAGGATTCATATAAGGTATAGGGTGATGTCTACTAATTCCGAAATCCAGTTCTCTTCCAACCATACCTTGGTGGCAAGGAGCCGGGTGAGGTAGATCTCAGAAACCATCTTGCTCCCTCGCTCCCCTTCCTTGGGGTCTCCGAGATGTTCATGGTTCTTGACCAGGTGCCAGAGGCGGGTGCCTGAATCTTGATCTGGAGTGAGGATGGGAGCTCGTGAGCGCAAGCTCTCTGGGCTGCTGGAGGTACGCAACAAACTTTCTGCAGGGGTTGGGAGAGGTGAGAAACAAAGTGACTTTGAGTTTGCTCAATTTAATCCTGAGCCAAAGAGCCTGTTTTCCAGGCACCTCCTTCCAGCCCTGATTAAACTTTTAAAAAAATCCTTTCTATATCCAGAGAAGTTTTTTCTTTCTTTCTTTCAGGCTCAGAGCCTGAAATCTGAGCAGAACCACTACTTCCATCATCCTCACCCCTCCAGAGACTAAAGTATACCCCTTCCGCTCCAACCACAAAGTGGGAGTGGCTGTAAAATTATAGACATTTCGTGCCTGGAATAGCAAAGAAAATTACAGCTAGGCCAAGATAATGCTGGGAGGAAGCCCAGGGAATAAAATTCAGACGTGGCAAGAGCTGCCTGTCAAAGACTGATTGCGGAAATACCAATAACTTAGATCTCAGGTTTGTGGGGCTGCTGAACACATAGGACGGGGATGGCCTTTCTCATGCAAAGAAGCATCCACAGCGCCCAAGTGTTTCTGTGTCAGAGAGAGGACATGCCTCTGCATGCCAAGCCACATAAAAAGACGATGACAGAGGCTCATTTGCACAAGGCTATAATCTCAGTTTATGAGGATTTAGACAAAAAGATGGAAAGGCTGTATCCTGAAAACATGTCCCAAATGCCAAAATATACAACTACATGTGTATGCCTTCCATTTTCAAGGAGGGCAAACATGCTGCAACTCAGCAGGAATTAAGACCAAGCCCAGAAAGTGGAGCATTTCAACTTTCTTACTTTCAAGCAAATTTCTAGAGCTTATGGTTATAACAACAGCCTTAAAAAATGTAAAGTAAACTGCAAGCAGGAAAGATTTTCAGTGTTTGGAAAACCAGACAAAAAAATGAGAAAGGATGAACGTTTGCATAATGTGTATAGATTGTAGAATTCAGATCCTTAGTCAGAAAGTCTGGACTGCTCCAGCATACATTTTCAGAGTTCCTGCAAGTTACCCCACATGTATGGAACATGTCCCAGGAATGGGCATGGCTGCTTTAAGGTGTTCCTGACAGGTGCAAGGGGTATGCCCAGATCTGCCCCTCCAAATAATATTTAAACCTGGATCTCTGCATAGCCCTAGTTGCTATCCATCTGCTTAAATCTTAATGAGGTGGCCACATTCCCTTGGAAACCTGTCAAAGACTCTACTCTGAAGTCATCTACATCCATACCCCATCCTTCCCTTCCTCTGTTGCCCATACTGCTCTCTTCTTCTTTGGGCAAGAAACATGGATTCTTCCCTTGCCTTGGGAACCCTTTGAAAATACAGATAATTCTTTCCAAGGGTCCTTCAACAGGGACAACCCATCTCAGATACCACTTTGGCAGAGGTCCAGGCAACACATAACTCACGAACAGCCCTGCTACATTTTAGAGTGCCTTCACGCCTGAACTGAATTATGTTCTTTCTTTGCAATGTTAGGTTATGCTGTTGGGAGAAAAATCCAGGGTTTGCAAGTCATTCAGGACAGACAGACAGACATGCATCTCTGTGATGGTGAAGACAGGGCGAGGCAGAGGTGCCATTCGCTTACCATAGCGACTCAGAGAATGGGTGAAAGTGAAGGAGCTTGCAATATTGTAGCCTGATGCCTGCCTAGGAACCAAGGCCACCGTGGAGCCATCTGCTACCTGTGTGTTAAATTGCAGAGGTGGCAGGAATGGAGGGGGAGGGGAAGTGGGTTTAAAGTTAAGATGGATTGGGATGAGGGAAGAGAAGAAAGAGGAATGTTGACCAGTTAACAACATTAATAATACTTAGCATTAATATAGACCTCAAACTATGCAAGCCCTTAGTGCTCCCTTAGCTTAGCGGTCTGGTTGCAGATGTTTCATTACCAAACGAGGTAACATGATCAGTGCTCATGATGTCACCATCCCGGCACCTAGTTTGGTAATGAAACTTCTGCAAGAAAACCACCAAGCTCAGAGAACACCAAGGACCCCCACAATATTCTCTTCTATCAGTACAATTCAAACTTTCAATGCATTTTACACTGTCTTTTGAAACTCTGTAAATGAGAGGAGAGTCACTACTCCCACACCAGAGTCTAGAGTAGGGGTATAGTAATGACAGAAAATTTGTGAACTTTTTAAAGCTATCTGCAATCATGCAGTCAGGAGAATATGCCAACACATCAATTCATAAATACTTGTCAATAAATACTATGACCTACCTAATGTGATCTGAGCTTCATTTTGGCTGTTGTTTGTTTACCACATTATCTTTACCTATCACTAGCATTAGGACAGTAACATTGTAGGCAACAATACTGCTGGATTACAGGTAGCTCTAAAGGGATTACTAACTTTCTAACATCACAGCATCTGGGCACTCCTTCATGCAAATATCGGGGAGGTTAAGAGAAAGCTAGTCTGGGCAAAGCTCTCTGATCAAATTTATGATGGAGCCAAAAGCTGAACAGGGAGCTTCTTAATTCATAATTGAAGCAATTTTATACCAATTATACCATTTTACCAATTTCTTAAAAAAATATACAAGAACAAATGGCCAACACGAGGAGGACCTCTGAGGCAAACTCACAACTATTAAGAGCAGCACCTCGAGGTAAGTCTTAATCCAAAACCAAGAGCCATTGGGGGGGGGGTGTCTTTATTCAGAGATGTTCAGTTTCCCCCTCTTAATCTCAGTGGATTCTACTCTAGTGGGGACTAAAGAATTTTTCACAATGTGTTGGCTGCTGGCAATATTACCGTAAGCATGACTACGGTACCAGAATACAAACTACTCAGAACTTTAAGAGAAAGCTAAAACTGTTAAAGGACACTTTAGTCCCAAACTGATAGTGAATTAGCGATGGAGGCGAATATCCGTAGCTCGGGTGGGGTTCGTTCCCTGAACTCGGCGAACGAATCTGCATCCTCACAGTTGATTAATCCAGAAAACTGGAAGGCAAATACCTGATAATGCCCCAACGTGTTGAGCCGCTTCCAGTCTCCCTCAATTTTACTTGTGGCATCTTCATCCTGCAAGATGGTCCGCCCCACAGCACCCTGACACCACTCTGGGATAAACCGGAAGACGAGTGGGAAGACAGTTGGCTTTATTATTCTCTCTTCCTATTTAGTTACAAATTTAAGCCAGTGGCTGATTACCCAGGTCCATTCCATGCTCACAACCCCAGCCTGCTTTTTGCCATGTTCCTGCTTTCATACCTAGCTCCATGTCTTCAGTTCGGGGCCGCTGCGAATAGGGTACTCCTCGATATACGGCATCTAGAAGCTTCTCCTTCACTTGTGTCACCGAATCACAGTTTAATACTTTAACAGGCACTGCAGGTCCGCCAGGTGGCTCAGGAGGGGTGCAAAGCAATGTCTAGCAGGGAAAATAAATCTTGTCTTAAGTCATGGTAAAGATACATATTTATGCACATTTGCAGATCTGGGGTTTGGAATGATAGAATGAGAAGTAACTATCCCACTTCTCGCAGCTTCCACTGCTAAGGAAAAACTACACATTTAGACCTCTCCATTTTAACGCAGCTCCCGACAAGTGTTTCAGCATTCAGGGTGTTAAAAAAAAAACAAACCTTTTGCCTAATATGGATGCAGATAACAGAATTGCATTTGGGGTTTGCGATATTTCACAGAAGGATAAAATATTTGGCTACTTTGTTGAAGAGCCTTTCTATTTTCCCAATCAGCTGCCTGTAAGTCACACCTGTTGCCTTTACCTTAGCTACGGTCCAGCATGAAATACCTTGTGGAATACCAATCAAATCCCAATTCCGTGTAGCGTTATGGTATTTTGCACAGTGTAATCTTTCATGGTACATCACCCATAATTCCCAGCTCTTGTTTACAGCGCTGCTTCTTCCAAGCTGGTTTCCCCCATTTTGAAATTAAGTAATTAACACACTTAGGAAGGTTTCCAATTGTTACAAAACGAGAACGCTTCATTAATCTGTTGGCACAGATGCCTCCAAGCCAGAATTGCAAGCTTAGAATGACTTGGGCAACAAGCCCCTTCTTACACATATAGCCATGATTTAGTGGGATACGTGGTTGGCTCCCTGGCTGCCTCTGTTGCCACCCACTAAACTCACCAAGGTCTTGTAATCAATCTGCTGGCGAATGAGCTTGTCCTCGCTCAACGAGTAGCGTGCCTCGCCTGTGATGGCATCTATTGGGCCTTTCTCCATCTGCTGCTTGATGGCACAGAACAGCATGAATAATGGCTCCCCAGCACATTCCTAGGTAAGGAAGAGACAAGCTTGAAGCAGGAAACCTTGGAATCTGCAGGTAGCAAATGAGATGGCAGGCAAACCTGGCTCTGTATTTTCTATTCTCACCAGCTTTATATGTTCTTTTTTAAGGGAGGCCCCAAAGATTAAGGTCTCCCACATTTAAGGCTTATGTTCTATCAGTGAATAACAATGCCAGGCATTTTCACTCAAATTTCCCAGCATCCCACTGGGGGGAGAATATTATTAAACTGATGAAGCTAATGATTCCAGGATTGTAACAGAATAGGTTTGAAGACCCAAAAGTTCATGAGCCCAAAGTTCAGGCACTCTTACCTTCAGGAACCTATGCAGCAGAAAAGTAAACCAATTGGTCAACATTTTCTCAGCCACTGACTCCGTCCTGGAACAAGAAAAAGATAGAGGAGTGTTGCTTGCGACTGTGAGATGGAAGAAGTCCCCTATGCCTGCAGCAGTGTTTTGTGACAAGGAAGAGAAGGATCTGGCTGTCTCCACTCTTCTAACAACTCATCTGAAACTTGTGTTCTGACTATCCCAAGAATATTGTTGATAATACAGACTCATGCTGTTGCCAATTTAATTATTAAACAGCAACATTTAATTGGGACCAGGAAGAGAGGAGCATGGGAATCAAAGAAGGTCTCGCACCGGCGGAGCAACAGCTTGGGGTGGGCACGGTTCTGCAGGTTCTTCTCAATGAGGTCAGCCAGCAGCTGCTTCAGCACCCCAGTAGCATAGTCAAGCCTGCCCTGCAGGGCCACCATCGTCAGAGAAGCAACAGCGCCTCTATCTCGCATGGAGAAACCTCGCTGGCCTTCCAGGGTGTGGATGAAGGTCAGCAGGAAAGGCCGAGTGTGTAGCAACTGCCCAAAGAGACGGAGCCCTTTCTCTGTGCTTGGTGGTGTCTGCAGAGGCAAGAAAACAGAAACCGCTCCCTAAGCCAATATGGCAACATGGCTAGCAAGGGCAATGACAAATATTCCTTGCAGCTTTCCACATGCCATAGGCTCGACTTTGCTCACAACCGGGAAAGTCTTTTTATCTGCCTTTGACTTCGCAAACTTGTTCCACCTCTATGCACTTTGGAACATGAAGACTGTCTTGCTGTCTTTCCAGTAGTCCCAAGACAGACAGACAGACAAATGATAGATAATAGATAGATAGATACGTACGTACATACATACAGATGATAGTTAATAGACAGACAGACAGACAGACAGACAGAGATAGATAGATAGATATAGATGATAGTAAATAGACAGACAATCAATAAATAGATAGATAAATAGATAGATAGATGATAGAGAAACAGATAGATACCAATAGATAATGATAGGTGATAAATGATAGAGATAGAGAGATGATAAATGATGATAAGTGATAGATTTATATATAATAGACAACAGACAGACAATCTCATAAAACAGGGTAGTTTCCTCAATTGCTTCCACTCTTTTAATACTATTAAGAATATTGCTTTTAAATGCAACCTTTGTACATCTAACAAGAGTGGAAATGAAGATCAGTAAGAAGTTCAGCTTGATGGCCATTATCTCCAAACTAAAGGGGTCTCTGCGCTGGTCTGTGATAAGAAGGAACTGCTAGATCCATCATATCAGGGGCAGAACCAGCCCCAATAATTTCAGGAACACGCATCTGAGTTTACAAGTTCAGGCGACAATGATACTAGAGATATCGAAACATAAAGTCCTCAGGATACCAAACCTCAGGATAAACCAATCTCTGTAACTCAATTTTCCCCCAACTTAATATTATTGTTAAGACAGCATGTCAGGCAGGTCTCATTTTTCCACAACAAGCACTCACACTGGTTTCTTGAAGTGCCGGGTGATCATCCACCCCCGGAAAGAGCACACGCCTTGCATATGTCCGATAATCCAGGAATGGGATCTTCACGCCATCCATGTTGTTTGTCAGCTCGTTAATATCGGTCTGCAACTCAGCAAAAGCTGAAGAAGGTAAAAGACTGTTAAAAGTGTTGAGCGGTTTGCAAAGGAGACTTTTCCTTCCACTCCGCCTCTTTTGATCGTAACGGAGCCAAAGAATTCACCATCAAGCCAACCTTGGCCTGCAATAGCCCTGCCTCATCAGATCAGGCAGCAAAGATGGAACAGGTATATTCCGGGTGGAAAAAACTGCACATCATCATGCTTATACACTACATGTCCAGGTTTTGGCAACATGTAACCAGCAAACGCGAAGCCTGTATGACAGTGGTCCCCAACCTTTTTTGTACCAGAGACCAGTTTCACGCAGAAACACTTTTTCAAGGACCGGTTAGGGTTTTTTATTTTTTTATTTTTTTATTATTTATTTTTTTTTATTTTTTTTTATTTACTATTACACTATCAACTCACCAAAATTAACCAATGTTGGAGGATTACTAAAAATGTGTATAAATGCAAGACTAGACTCCAATAAAGTCATCATGATTCAGTTGATTATGATCAAACAAAAATATATGTTTGGCAACATATATGTTTTCTCCAAAAGCGTTTTGTAAGGTAGCAATCTGCAATTCAGATTTTACATTTAGGATGGGTTTGATCTCCCATATGGTCTTCAGCTTTCCACAATCTCAACAATTGTAAGGTGTGTGGGGAATTCAGAGAGTCCAAGTCCACACATTTTAAAGATTTGTCATATATATATAGTAGGGATTGCACTAAACATATGTAAGTGCAAAGAAACCCTTTGCTTATCCAGTGTTTTCAACTCCAGCAATTTTAAGATTATGTGGACTTCAACTCCCAAAATTACCCAGACAGCATTCCAGACTTCTTAAAATTGAGAAACACTGCTCTTCACTTTAAAAATGTTAAACAGATAGCTACACTTTCCCACGCATCCCCACACATTCCCCTTCTTCCAAAATATCTACAGCCCAAATATTTTGTCTTCACCCATTCTAGTGGGATCTGGATGCCACAAAATGGATGCTGGTAGACCTCCATTCTTCTTGGTTCATTTGACCATGATATGGAGACAATACTCCATTCATTGAAAAGTTAGTTATAACTTAATTTAATTATAATCAAAGTTGGATTGGATTTAATAATCATGGTTAATACAGGCATGATTTTCCCCTCTGAAAAAAAAATCGGGACCGGCCCAAAGAGACCCTGCACTGCGCACCAAGAAATCACACACACACACACAATACCAATGCTACAACTCTTCCTTTCCAGCCGGTCAAGTGTGGATCAGCTCCGGAGCTGGCCAGCCGCTTCCCTGGTGGCGGGGCCAAGGCCGCCACCCGGGGAGCACCCGCTGCTTTCCCTCACCAGGGCCAGGTGGTGGCGTGTTGCCCTGCGCCACGTGGCCCCCACCTGGCAGCGTGCTTCTCGGCACGAGGCAACTGGGTTGGCCAAGGAGCCCGGCCGGCCAGGCGAGGGGAAGGCAGAGAGGGCCCTGCTGGGCTGGGGTGGAAAACCCACTTGGCAAGGGGCCGGGGAAGCCTGTGGGCGGAGGACCAAGTGCGCTGGGAGGCAGAGATTTGGCTGAGGCCGTCAGACAGAGAGATGGCTGGTCTGTGGCTGCCCAGCTCCCTTTTCCTGCCACTCACCTGAGTAGCCTGTAGCCGCATGTCGGTGAGATGTGTCGGAACAAGATGGTGCCAAAGCAAAGTAGGCGGCCCGGTCCCAAATGATCCATGGACCGGTACCAGTCCGCGGACCGGTGGTTGGGGTCTCCTGCTGTATGAGACTTCTTGCAAAAGAATCTAAATTCTTTATATCTCTTTTGAGACTAGATCAAGGATGTCAAACCCGATTTCATTGAGGCCACATCAGGGTTGTGTTTGACCTCAGGGGCCGGGATGGGCAGGTCCAACTTGAACATCACTCGTGTCAGGGCACCTGTGGTGGCCTGAGCGCGCTGCCAGCAAAAACAGGCTCCTGAGATCCATTTTTGGCTGCGATGGCCTCTTGCAGCCATCTGCCAGTGAAAATGGAACTTGGCTGAAAATGGAGCTTGGGACAGCCACATGCGGACCTCCCAAGCTCCATTTTCAGTGGCAGAGGGCTGCAGGAGGCCGTTGCAGCTGAAAACGGAGCCAAGCTCCATTTTTGCTGGCAGAGGCCCCACGGTCTAGTCTTTCACTGTTTCCAGGGCAGCCCTGCAGGCCAGATCTAAGTATCCTGCAGGTTGGATGTGGCCCATGGGCCTTGAGTTTGACACCCCTGGACTAGATAACTGGGACCACATCACATCTTTGAAGCTACCATCCTTCCTCTACTATATGAAGCTGGCTCAAGTAAACCTATCATTTCAGACTGGAATAATGGCTTAAAGCATGTGATACAATATTCCTCAAATCTCTTCTCTGCTTGCCCTTTCTTTACTGTAAAACACGGGTGTCAAACTTGATTGTGTCATATTGCTATGTACTGTGACATTCAGTGGTGGAATTCAAAATTTTTTACAATCGGTTCTGTGGGTGTGGCTTGGTGGGCATGGCAGGGGAAGGTTAAAAATCCACATTCCCTCCCCACCCCACTAACCTGCTTTCCAGCTCCGTTCTCTTGTGCAGGGCAACAAAAGAAGACTCAGCCAATCAGCTGGGACTCGGGAGGCAGAGAAGAGATGGGGGCAGGGCTAGTTAGAGGGGGTATTCCAAACTACTCAACATTTCCTCTATCAGTTCTCCAGAACTGGTGAGAACCTGCTGAATACCACCTCTGGTGATGGTTTTTGCTTTTGGGGAGCCAGGATTGGAGTGACCTACGCATCACGCATCTGACCTGTGGGACGCCAGTTTGACACCCCTGCTCTAAAACATTCTGGGCTGAAAATAGTGTTTTATCATTAGGCAGAGCTGCTTTAAACCAATTGGTTTGGGGTGCCATGGTCATCCCCCCATCCAAATCTTTAAGGCATTATTAAGTGTGTTTTTCCTTGCCATGAAGAGGTAAGCAGGCTTGTAGGGTCTTCTGCCTCAAATTGCCTTAACAGTTGGTCTCGGATACTATGCAACTGAAGTGAAAATGCCTTTTAATGTGCTCCACTTGGCCATTATGTACCTTAGGTTAGTCCTGTAGGATATTCTCTTGGAGATTGTTTGTGTGCGTGAGCAGGCACACACACACACACACACACACACACACACATACACACCCTTATGCTCGTACATCTGAGAGGCATGAAGTACTATATAACCATTGGCATTCTCGAGCATGGCAGCTTTTGCTAGAAAAGTAAAAGGTAAAGCACTGCCACACTACAAATAAAAATATATATTGGCTTGCCTGTATTCACTTTGTGAGTCACAGCCAGTGAATTTTGCCTACTGTCTAGTTTTATGGGCTGTTCACTTTTGTTAGTTAACGTAAGGCACTGCCACACTGCAGAGAAAGGGATCTTGGCTTGGATTTGTCCAATGTGTGAGTCACAACTTGGTCTGTTGCATATGCAAATGCAAATGAAAATGCATGGAAGTCAAGATGCCCTCTCTTCCTCCCCTGCCAAAGTTTAACTCTTGGGAGAGCTGAAGAAGGAATGAAATGTTATGAATTCTTCCATTAATTTATGTCTGTACAAAATACGTTTTGATGTAAGAATGGGGCGGTGGGAAAGCATCCCTCTATAAGAAGCGAACAAAACTAGCAGGGGGATAAGACTTATTTACTATGATGTATGAGAATTGCGCCTGTGAATATGACGTGAGTCAGAGCTGTATGCCAATGGAGACGTTGATGAAATGTTTCAGCCTTGGAAACAAAGACAGTGCCCCTCCCTCTTTCTCTGACCGCTTCTTGACAGTTTTATAGCACTTGCTTCCATTTCCACTCCTGTCAGTACCTTCCTTGCATTCCAGAGCCACCCGTGACTCCAGGTTGTCCATCTGCAGCTGCAGGCGCTTCAGAGTACGGTCTGCATCCCGGGTCTTCCGTTTGTAGGCTACCAGCACCCCAATGATTGCCCCCAGAAGGAGGCTCCCTCCTGCCCCTAAGCCCACCAGGGCTGGCAAAGGCAAGGCTGCCTCCGGATAGATGTGAAGGGTGCCTGGAGAGAATGACAGGCCTCCCACCAGGATCTGCAAGGAAAGGAGAGCAATATTATTTGTTTTTTCTTTCCCCAGAGATTTATCAGGTTTAAAAAATATCATACTAGTAGTCCGCAATAACTGACTGCTTCATTGAGTGACCATTTGAAATTACAATAGTGTAATAAAGCCAGTTTTAAAACCAGTCCTTACATTTACAATTGTCTCAGCATCCTGTGTTCCCATGATCACCATTCAGGCACTTTACATTCATACATTCACTTTACACTCATACATTTACAACTATTGCAGTGTCCCAAGATCAAATGATCACTGTATGTGTGCTTCACAATTGGCTTCCAATAAGCAGAGCTAGTGGAGAATGTGGAGGTGAAATCACCACCTGTGATCAAGTGATTTTCCACTTAGGGATCAAGGTGCTTTAGCAACAGAGCTCCAGTTCCTATTGTGGTTCCTAATCGAGGACTGCCCTGTATTAGGGCATGTAAAATGTCATCAACTGCACAAGTTCTGATCTGCCCACAACCTTAGTGATGCTCTCCAGAATGGAGGTGAATGGCTCAAGCCACGGAAGTCCTTTACTAAGCCCTGCCCCCAAATCAATTGTACCATGACTGGCTGCTCTCCTGTTTGGCTTGGCGAATCACACAACAATTGGGTTTCTGAGACAGTCAGGGTGCAAGGTTCTCCACCAATCAGCACTGTGTAGTTGAGTCGTGTACTGCCGGATACTGCAGGGATCAGATTCCGGCCCTGAGAAGAAAAACACAGGAAATATACAATTATACCACCCTGAGTTTAGATTTGGGAGATAATTTAATGTTTAAGAGTCACTGTGAGACTAGGGCAGGGGTGTCAAACTCAAGGCCTGCGGGCCAGATCCAGCCTGCGGGGTGCTTAGATCTGGCCCAGATCTTCCCAGGGCCTGGAAACAGTGAAGGACCGGCCGGCGGTTCCTCTGCCACCGAAAACGGACTCCCAAGCTCTGCTTTTGGCTGCGAGAGCCTCCTGCAACTCTCTGCCAGTGAAATCAGAGCTCCCTCAAACTCTGTTTTCACCAGCAGAGGGTTTCAGGAGACCGTCACAACCAAAAACAGAGCTCAGGAGCCCGTTTTCACTGAGTGCTTGAGGCACCACAGACGACCCCGACATGAGTCATGTCAAGCTGGCCATGCACATCCCAGCCCCTGACATCAAACCCAGCCCTGATATGGCCCTCAATGAAATCAAGTTTGACACCCCTGGACTTGGAAGAGAAACTAGGGGAGAACAGGACTGTTTTCTCATATGTGCTGAAAGACAATATCAACATTAAAAGTGTATCCTGGTGGTTATTGTTAAGAATCTTTACAAATTAGTGCCTGAAGTTGTATCCACACCTCCCCTCTGGCATCCTGTTTTCCTTCTGTGCTATGTCTTTTACAGTAGCTGGTCCCTATGAGCAAGCATTATTAAAAGTTGATCGTAAGCCATTTAGACAACTTTTTCATTTTTTCCCCTCTCCTGAGTTGACATTAAGAAACATAGTATGCCACCAAAAAATCATAATTTTAAATCCCATGGATCAGAGACCCTGGGAAAATCCCCCAAAAATTCTGCAGGAAAATTCTCCACCCTGTTGTCCTACCAATCGATCATTCTTTATTTGAGATCACAGGACACCATCTCCAGTTCTGTTCTCAGGGGAAGAGAGACAGAGAGAGAGACTTTTGACTTCATGCAAAGAAAGCAGCAGAAGCAGCAGAAGTCTTTCTTTCTCTCCCCCAAACTCCACCAGAAATGAGTCTTTCCTGGCGCAACCTCTTGGAGCACGATGCCTTGCAGGGTCCCAAAGACTCATTTCTGGCAGAGTTTGGGGGAGAGAAAGAAAGACTTTTGCTGCTTTCCTTGCGTGCAGCAGAATCAGAAGAAGAAAGAAGCAGCCCGGTGGCCGGGCAAGGCATGTGGGGCAAGTGGGGCAAGTCCCCCCCACCCTTTCCCCACTCCCCTCACTACCTTGTGTTGTTTGCAATGCAAGCAACACAAAGCCTTGTGTTCCTGCGCAGCCTGGATTAATTACTTTGGGGGTGACATTTCTCTGCGGACCACCCAAATTTTCTCATGGATCACCAGTGGTCCCCGGGCCACTGGTTGGCGGCCACTGTACTATACAACATCTCTTGCCCCTTCCTGCAAGCTTTACCATTCCACTGACAAGGGTAGTCCTCAACTTACAAGCAAAATTGAGTCCAGAATTATTATCATAAGTCATTGCGGTCATAAGTCAAGGCACCAAGAACACAGCATTTTTTTGTAGTATTTATTAAGTGAACACCATGGTCGTTAACTGAATCCATTTTACCCAATTGGCTTTTTTTTTGGCCAGAAACTGGCAGCAAGCAGGTTCTAGAAAGACTTGTATTTTAAAACATTGGGAGAACCACATTACAATTATTACAATTATATTTTCAAAGCCCCAACATAGAGTTGCTTCAATACCTTGAGGACAACGTGGGATCCGGGTTTAATTTCCAGTATGCCGCTGGGCCCAAAGGTCTCAAAGGTCGGGTCTGGATAGTAGGTAAAAGCAGATCGGTTCAGGGTCCGGGTGGCAGCTACATCATCCAAGAGGAAGCCAAACTCATCAGGGTGAGCACCACCAAGGGGCAGTGCCTGCTCCTGAGGTATAATGCCTGGGGCCTTGCACAACATTATGGAGTCATTTAGCACTTGGCAACTCTGTGAGGAAACAAACCAGAAAAAAAAAACACAAGCCCCACAGAGGGCATCCATCAGCTCTGCCCTTCTAAGACCAGCTCTCGTCCTGTGCCTGTTCTTAGGCAAAAAAGTACATATGATTATCTTTGCAGTTGGATATTTGCATTGTTCTTAGCTTTCAATTTTACAGTATGCGTCTTTAAAAAAAAAAAATTATTGAATTTTTATTACATTAAAAACATAAAAATATATCACTCAATAACAGCTATTTGTGGTGCTTATCGTATAACAATCATTTGTGCAATATTTACAGTTATCAATTTGTGCATAATTATATTCTTATTCTACCTATATTCTATATTTAATAATTACCTATCCTTAATCTGTCTCCCATCTATCCAGCTATACCATTGTTCCCATACCTTATAAAATATTGTAGCTTCCTTATCTTTTAAACTCAGCGTTAGTTTATCCATTTCAGCACAATTCATAACTTTTTGTATAACCAGTTTCTCTGAGGGTATAGATGGCTGTTTCCAACATTGGGCAAAGGCGATCCTGGCAGCAGTCAGCATGTGTAGTCAGTATTTTGTGCTCTTTATGTATGTTTTTTTTTTTTTAAATGCATCTTTTTAAAGAGTCCAATGCTCTGGGCATCCTCTATGTATTTTGCATGTGAAACCTATTTAAGAGTAACATTTACTTGCTAGGAACTAGGAATCCATGAACAAGATAATCACATGGTGGATGGCCTTCGGATTGTATACAGTTCTGACTTTATCCATGCACCATTCAATACCTTAGCAGGGCCCATGACCACATGGATCATCTCAACATAATCAGTTATATCCTTAGGGGACCTGCCACATTCTAACATTATATTGTATCTTGGAAATATATATTCTTTTTTCTCTTGGAGTAAGACAGCATTCTTACTTTTAGATCTTGTCATTTTTATTTCTTGTCTGTCCTTCAAGGGAATTCTAAATTTATGGCAGTGGGCTGGTGATAATTTTTGGTCATTATTTGTGAGGTCACTCACAAATAATCTATCAGAGACTACAAACTAAGAATAGTGCTGTAGCACTGAGACTTACACACTGTAGCAATAACATTTAGACGCTGCTCCATACTGCTTTACAGCCCTCTCTAAGTGGTTTACAGAGTCAAGATATTTCCCCTAACAATCTGGGTCCTCATTTTACCAACCTTGGAAGGATGGAAAGTCAAATCAACTTTGAGCTGGTCAGGATCGAATTTCTGGATGTGGGCAGTTAACCTGCAGTACTGTATTCTAACCACTACGCCATGGCTCATTGCAGGGCCAACTTTTCTTCCATTAACCCTCTTTCTAGAGATTGCCTGTTAATTTTGATCTTAATTGCAGCTGGTTGTACACAATGGACAGGTAATAATTTTTAGTCAGGGTCATTTTCTCTTGTGAATAATCTACAAAATAAGAAGGCACACTGCAAGGTCAACCTGTCTTCCATTCACCATCCTTCTACTCAGCGACTCCCTAAGTTAATTTTGATTTTTAACTGCAGTGGGTTGTACAGAAACCCAGAAGAACAAATTGCCCAGTACTGCAAAATGGTCTGATGTCACATTGAACCTTGGAATATTGTGATAAATAAGAACTCTGCAACTCTCCCCACCCCCATACAACAAATTAATCTACAGTATTCCTGGAAACGCCATCTCTTGTTCTCTCTTTATTCCTTTTGCAAAGATCTAAACTCTGATTCCACTAGGTTTTCATCTGCCACAGAAGACTCACATTGATGGTTTCTATCCCACCATAAGCCGCCCGAACCCGTGGTTCCTGAATTGTTAGGAGGTGGGTCCCACTCACTGTGAGGCCGGTGCTACCACTGTAAAAAGAGGGGCAGAAAAGAAACCAATGTTTTGGTCTGCAAACACTAAAGGGAAAAACATAGCCAGAGAAGAGAAACTTAGCATTTCCAGAACACACAGGGCCGGCTAGTCCCCATTTTCATGATGCCATCGCACCAGGGTACTTCTATAACCATGGTACCTGAGAGACATTCACATCTAGAACTCAAACTATACTTTACAGAGCATAAATAGTCCAAAAGAAATAAGTGGAAGAAATTTACATCCAATAAATTGAATAGGAAGAAAGGCTCTTCAGCATTTGCCTTGCTTTCTTCACTTCATAATTCAATTTTCTCCAAACCGTCTTTGAAAGTTCAGATGTTTAGGTGATGGGGGAAAATAACAATGTTTACATTCCACAAGTCTCTGCACACATGGGCCTGTCTATCATCATTCCTATTATATAAAATATAAAAATGCTCATATTTTTCAAGTCAATAGATGACCTTACAATTGCCAGGTATTATTTTTTCCAGCTTCTGTAAGTTGCATTATGCATCTATAATACTGGGATATCCTTTTCTGCATTTGTAATACCATTCCTTGCATTTGACATAAGACACCTGTGTATACATATACATATACATGTACATGTACACACACACACACATACATATCTATATATCTATATGTTTGGGTATTTTCCCACATCATTATAGTTGTGCTTTTAAAGTTGTAGCTACAACTTTAAAAGCACAGCTATAATGACGTGGGAAAATACCTGAACAAAGCTGAATACCATAGATGTAAGTACCTGTGAAAACTTAAGAATACATACATACATATATACATACATACACAGACAATATATGTGTGGATATGAGTATCCATCTGTATCACCATGAATGTGAAACATTTATGCCAATAAAAGAAACTGGAAGATATAAATGAATATATAATGCTTTCCACATCACCCTAAATGAGTAAGTGAAGCAGAAGATCAATGGCAAAAAACAATAGCCATAAGTCATTTTTCTAGGAAAAATCTATCTCCAAGAGTAGGAAGGAGAGCTGGGTCCTTCCAACAGGCCTGGAGTATATAAGGAGATGCAAGAAATCATCAAGTTTCTTTAAAAAGCAACCCAACCCAAAGGACTCCTTCAGATCAGATATGATTCCTGGTAGCTATGTGACTATGCTCATGCTGCTTTTGTTCCAGCAATACAGAAGTCGATTGCTAATGTCTTCTTCTGTGATAGTTTGGACTTTCCAGTCTAGCCTACAACCTGGGATTTCTCAGCAGCCCTTTCTACAAGTCTGACCCTGCTTAGCTCTTTCCAAGATCAGCCAGAGTCTGCTATATGCTCTGGATGCTGTCGCAGAACTCCTGTTTAAAGGGGAACCTGATGTATTCAGGGCAGAAATAACAGGGGCTCTCTGAGAAAACATGCTAGTGTGAATGTTAGCATGTTCCTTCAGGGAGCCCGTTATTTCTGCCTATCAAAACCACACAGGACTGTCAGAGGCTTATCACTTACTTTGCAATACTCCAAGCAGGCTCTACGGCTGTGACCACTGGGTCGGGGCTATAGCGGAAGAAGACTGTCCCATTTGTGCTGATATTGGCACGGTCAATGCGAAGACTGAGGTTGGCAGGACCTGGGCCTAATGCTGAGGAGGGAGACAGGCAGACAATCTCCCCTGCACTACGCCTTGGGAGAGCAAGAAAGAAGGGAGCATTAGAAGCGTGACTCCTAATAATAGCCTCGACCCCATAATAAAGCTGTAAAATGGTCTCCCTACCCCTTGCATTTTTCCCCCAACAGTACACAGGCTCCTCTGTCACTGCTCCCCATTTCCTACCCCATGATCTCTATTTTCCCTTCCACTTAGATAATACCTAATCAGAACTCCAGGAGCTTCCTGGCTGAGCAGGGCCTATATCTCTGCCTCCCCAATTTAATAATTTCCCTACAATCCTACACTGATTCTTACACCATTTGCTTTCCAAGGAGACCAATGTCTATGAATATTAAGTGGCCCAAAGTAGATCTTCCTATTGTGTTTTTCTTGATACATAGAGCCATTTTCCCTAATTCTTAGCTAGTATGGCTTTATGATTAAAATTAAAGCACCTGATTGAGCAGTGCTTGTCACAATATCATTGGGTCATATAATCTGCTAAATTATGGCTTGTTGAATAAACCGTAGTGCCATAATTCATACAATATGGCTGCCCATAAACCATAATCTGTAAACCTGAGTCTAGATTTCATACATTACATTAAACCAGGGGTCTCCCAACTTGGCAACTTTAAGACTTGTGGACTTCAACTCTCAGAATTCTTCAGCCAACATAGCTGGCTGAGGAATTCTAGGAGTTGAAGTCCACAATCTTAAAGTTGCCAAGTTTGGAGACTTCTGCATTAAACCAAAAATGCTAAGCACAACGCTAAACCCAAGCACTGCAATCTTTTGTGGTTTTCCAGAGTGATCAAAAAGATACAACCTTCCTGTTGAAACCCAAATAATACCTGATTAGGCGACATGGTGCTCCCCGAATTGCAACTGTGACATTGCTCCCAGCATCCAGATGGTTTCCTAGGAGGCTGATTTTTGTCCCACCTGAGGTGGGACCTCGTTCTGGGTCCACCCCAAAATAGCTGGGGGTCTACAGAGGACAAACATCATTATGAAATGCCTGCTAAGATATACACTTCAAAAAAAAATAAATCTCATTCTCCAAGAAAATCAACCTATCTCCTGGGCAAAAACCACTCTACTACTCTCTGGGAGTTGTTACTTGCATTATAAATTATCCAGAACTTCAGTAATAATGACTCTAGCCTATAAAAACTGCTTACCACAAAAGTGAAAGGAGTATCCGACTGGGTCCGGTAGTCTGCACTGCAGTCCCCTACGCAGAGCTCCACGGGACCTGGGGGAGGATCTGGCAAAAGTGAGGGCTCAAGTTCACACACCAGCCTAAGGGGAAGGGGTGAGATCTGTCAGAGGAGCCAAGGCCAATGGACCTAGCCTGCCTTTTCCATAAACCACTCCCTATCCACCACTCTTTCTTTACCCAGCCCACTTTTCCATAAGCCCCTCTCTACTCATCACTCCTTCTTTCAGAATGGGAAACTCTCTTGAGCAGGCTGGATATAGAGGAGACCTGATTTGCCCCAGAATAGCTTTTGTAAGTTTCCATCGGCCCTAAGATTTCTCTCTTAATGTTGTGGGGATTCAGAAACAGTTGGCACCGTTATTGTTAGCAGAGGGGTCTAGTACACCCTTTGGCATCAGTGGCTCAGAAAGAGGATACCAGGAATACTTTCAGCTGGACCTACTTTGCTCCTCACTAACTCTATCAGAGGTTGGCCCAAAAAAGGAGACCCTCCCAAAGACCTGCCTGTGAGAGAGGGTGGATGGGATGGCACCCCGCCTTTTACGCTTTTGCACAGAGGGAATTAAATATTCCCAGGAGTTTAGGCTATGAGCTTTAGGTTGCATGAGACAGTCCCTTCAAACAGCAGATCCTACGGGTGGGAACCAAGACTTGTGAAGGCAGGCAAAGTACATATGTGTAGAGCAACTAGACACAATCCAAGGTGGACAAAACACAGGCAGCCCCTCATAATCCCACTTGTGTTTCCTAGCATGCCAGACTATGAAAGCAAAGAAGTTGTTTTATTTTGTGTTTCAAAAGGAAGGATGTAAATGGAAACATGAGACAAATGTTTTTTTTCCTATTAAGTCAAATCCCCTCAAATGCCATAATTCAGTCATTTTAATACTCTGTGTGTGCATGTCTTCTTCTTCCCTATCTGCATCTCCCTTCTCTGGGTGGCAAGAGGGAGAAGTAGTATCTCTTGTCTTTCAAGCACTGATTCCTCAAACAAACTCTGAGACTGAATACATGACATGGGGGAGAGGGGGAAATCAAGGAATTAAATCAGATCATTTCAAAGATGTTGCAGATAAACTGAAGAGGAACAGGTGATTGCAAGGTACAATGAGTAAGAATGCAAGACAGGCAAGTCTCCAATCCCAATCTCAACCTTAACAATGAGCTCATTGGCGAGCTAAAAGACGGCACAATTTGTGGCTCAAAGAATTATACCCTTCCTTATTAAGCGCATACGGAGGCTTCCTTTTGCACACATTAAGAAGAAAAGAGCAAAGGGGGTGTATTCAGATCACAGGCACTGTCTCAATTATCCATCTTGTGGTTCCAGCCTGTGTGCTCTAGCCAGATAAAGCAGAACACAAATGGTTTCTCCACTCTGCAAAAGGACAATGCGTTGGTACAGTGAACCAATTCCTACCATCTATTCATCACAATCATTCCTGTTTTAGATAAATTTGATCACAGTGCATGGTTGGGCAGGTCCAGCAGCCTCTTCCCACATCATTTAAGGTGATAAAACCAACCTGACTTTCCCAGTGCTGTTATAAGGCTCACTGAGGACCAAAAAAGGTAATGCACATAGATGTGCTTAACACACCCTGACGTTTTGCACGCTAGTTTTCAAATGTAAAAAGCGGGACAAAAACTGCAAGGAGGATGAGGGGGGGGAGGGGAATTTTGAAGAAAGAAGTTAAGGGTAAAGAACATATTAAGGTTCTCCACCCAGCACTTAACTTCAAATCTGATCCCTCCAAGCCAAATCTTGTTTGCAAAAAAAAAAAAAGCTCAAGAAATTATACACGCAAGACAGTTTGGCCTTAAGATAACACCTATAAAGTGCTGTACACAAATTGAAGTATTAGAAACACTATTACTGGTATATACTCAATATTTCTCAGTCTATTTTGTGGTAGTTGCTGCAAATGTTAACCAAAAGGCACTACACCACGTCCAGGAACAAAGCAATCCATGCTAACAGATTTCAGCCTTGGCTGTAGTGAAGAAGCCGAAATATAAGATCCAGGAGTAGATGTTTGCAGTCTACACAGAAAGCAATCTTTGGCTTTATAAAGAGCAGTGAAAGAGGAAATGGGAAGCAAGAGATTTTTCACATAATAACTAGTATTATTATTACAAATAAAGTCAGGTTCCATTGATCTGAAGAAAATGCTCCCTATTCCACCAGGTCCCAGGAAACTGTACCGATAGACCGTATAGGAGTAGCAAATCAGACCCTACAACCAGATAACATGGCCTTTTCCTAATTGTTCAGTTCCTCTCTGGATTCCCTTGTTCTATTCTTAGACTCTTCCCAGCTTTTACTCTACAAATTCCCCCCCCCCCAAAAAAAAAGAATATTTCACCTACCGCTCGGCACTGATGTATTCTGCAGGGAGAGAACTACACCGGACACCTGCTACCCGTACACCGACCTCATAGAAATGAAGCCCTAGGTTTTCACCCCAAACTGTCACCCGAGTCCCACCTTCCTTGGGACCCGTCAGTGGCAATACCTGCAGAAAGAAGGAGATGAAACAAAGAGAGAAGGAAAAGGCATTCTCTGGGGGAAGTAAGGCATTCACAAAGAAGAGTCTTGGAAATATATTTCTTTCTTTTCCTTCTTCTTTCCTTCCTTTATTCCTTCCCTCCTCCTTCTTCCTTCCTTCCTTCTTTCCTTCCTTTCCTTATTCCTTTCTTCCATCCATCCATCCATTGGGGATACAAGAAAAGATTCTGACACTCATAAAAGTCATACTGAAAGCATCCTTAAGCAAGTCACCCAAAGTGGGAAGTGGCTGATACAATCAATTTCCATGTTCATCAGATACATAATCAGAGGGGAACTGGGCTTATATTAGCCTCCCAAACACTGAAAGACTCCACCTAAGATGTATAAACTTGAAGTATACAACAAAATGATACTGGATGCCAATGCAAACCGGTGCAAACAGGACGTTTCAGTGAACAGAAGCGATGACAATGTGGGATGATCTCTCACATTTCCATATTTTATAGGTTCTCCTCATTATATTTCATGTCTTTGTAACATTTCAGGATATAAAGGCAAAGCTGCCAATTCAAAGAACGGTTCAAAGAAACAGTTGCATCTTTTACTGATTATTTTTGGAGCTGGGTGGGTTCTTTGCCTGGTGATGGCGGAAAGACCAAGGTTTTATTCATGGTTGTATTATTTTAATCAGTTATGAACCATCCTGATTTTTAATTGAAGGATGTGAAAAGCCCACGTTCCCCATTCTGGAATTTCCTAGATATGCTGGATTACAAATCCCACTATTCACCATTCAACTTGTACCACAATCATGCTTGCTGAAGGATGATACAGGCTGAGAAAAATTGGGATATATATTTCCTAAAGAACATTAAAAAAAAGAGAGAGAGAGCCAGAATGTGAAGATTAGCTGATTAGGCTTCATACCTGTGTAATACGAGGGTGAGTACAACGGGCCCCACGCCGACCAGGTGGCACCCAATTTTGCCTGGAAGCTGGACAGTGAGGACGCAAAAGGCAACGGCGTTCAGGAACACACCAACCACACTCATAACGTGGATCTGATTTGAGGCACAATCCACAGCTAGAACGCTGGGCTGAACACTTGTACAACAGTGCTAAGGAAAATGGGGGTGGGGGAATAGAGATAAAATAGTAGTAAAGAATCTACAGATTGCTTGGCACCAGCTGCTATCTGATAATCATTCTATAATCATTGCTGTACCGATCCTACTGGAGACAGTGCTGAGATAACTTGTAAGATAATGAAGTGACTATTCACATGTTAACTTGTGTTTTGAATGCATCCAGGCTAGTATTCACTATAGCACAAATGGGGTGTCAAACTCAAGGCCCACGGGCTGCATTTGGCCTGCAGGTTCTGGCCCGTGGGGCCGATCTGGAAACAGCAAAGGACCAGTCCATGATGCCCCTGTCCGTGAAAACGGAGCTCTGTTTTCTCTGGCAGAGGGTTGCAGGAGGCCGTTGCAGTTGAAAACAGAGCTCGGGAACCCACTTTCGCTGGCAGAGCGCTCGGGCCACCACAGGCACACCCGACACGAATGATGAGCTGGCCATGTCCACTCTGCCCCCCCCTCCTCAAGGTCAAACACAACCCTGATGCGGCCCTCAATGAAATCAAGCTTGATACCCTTGCTATAGGAGAATGAATTGGACTTGTGCGGGAGAATGAAGTGGCCCATTTTGAAGAGCATCATAGAAAGTGAAGTATGAGGACAGATGGATTTGTGTCTTACTGAAGTGGCTGGACTTGTTGGGAGAGGGGAAGGTTTTTTAAAAAAAACTGCTCTAGACCTCTGTTGTCCCATGCAGCTGACTGCACTCAGTGATACATGTGGTTTTCAATTCAAAAACTTTAATCCAAAGTGATCTAAAGTATAATAAAACATAATTCAAGAACTGATTTTTTGTGTGTGTGCCACTAAAACTGTGTAGAACTTGTAAAAAGTCCATTTCCCAACTGTTGAAAATGCTCGCATCATCTCTCCACCATGGGCATCAGCCACAAGCTGATCCTTTTAGCAGAATGCTGATTTGATTTAGCAGGTTGAAATTGACAACGAGTTTTATTTCTACTTTCTCTTTGGCAGGAAACAAGCTGCCTGCCAAACACTAAGCAGCTGCTGGAATTATTATTATTATTTCTTTCCCTGAGAGAGATGGAATTTTGGTTACTTCCCCCAAAAGGAAATGGAGGGAGCAGCAAACTAGACATATTACTCTAATTCCTGTAGTCTAAAAAGTATGCATTTTTGTTTTGAACTTGTAACCTCCTCACCTTCACTTCAGCTGCCGCCTTTGTTATATTAAGAAAAGTGCCTGGCTGCAGAATTGATGACCTGTTATCATGCCACCTTCATTGCTCAGCATAGCATTTTTAATCTACGATGAATGATGGCTTGGTAGCTAAGCAGTTCATCCTGTTAAAACTGTTCATTTCCACCACCACCACCCCAACAACCAATGTATATAGCATATACTGAAAATGTGTGTGAGAGAATGGGAGTTGTAGCAATGTTTCGGCAGAATCTCATCTGCCATCATCAGGCTTCTGTATTGTGTTCGTCTGTGAGTCAGACTTTCACAGCCATTTCAGTTTTAAATTTGGGGCTAGCCTACTGCTGTGCCAGAATGGTTTTTTCTTCATAATATCTTCTCTCTGTTTTGTGACTTTGTGTGTGTGTGTGTGTGTGTGTGTGTGTGTGTGTGTGTGTGTCTTGATTGGCTGGCAACATTGTATTCCTGTATTGGAGGCTTTTAGTTCAGCTTGGCTCCGAGTAAATGGACGGCTATCATTTGTTAGGAAGCTAGGTTTCATCTGGGTGCCTGGTTGGGGTGTGTTTGAGCTGGAGGTTTCAGGGGGGATCTGTTTGTGCCCAGGTGTTTGCCTGGCTAGTGATGTGGAGATTTTTTTGTTTGTGAGTGCAGGCTTTTGTTTGTGAGTGACAGTCTGGTGGAATCATCTCTTCTATTCATGCTTTCAGGTCTTTTTTCAATCTCTATGGCTTCTCTGATAATTCTGTGGCTAGGGTTTTCTATAGTGGCTAGGGTTTTGGTGCCATTGAAGTTGATGCTATGACCTGTGGCTTTCATATGTTGGACTAGCGAGGAAGTGTGTTCCAGCTTTTTGACTGCATTTTTGTGTTCATCCAGGTGGGCACTTATTCTTCTATTGGTCTGTCCAATGTATGTGGCCGGGCATGATGCACAGGGGACTTTGTATATGCCTTGGTTTTCCAGGCCAATTTTATCTTTGGGGTTTCTAAAGATGGCTGCTATTTTTCTGTCTGTTTTGAAGGCAGTCTTGATGTGATGCCTGTGTAGTATCTTACTGATTTTGTCTGTAGTACTTCTTATGTAGGGCAGGACAACTGTTCCATAGGTCTGTTCATCTTCTAGGTCTCCATTATGTCTCAGTGTGTTTTTGTGGATCAAGCCGGTGATTTTGCTTTTGTGGAAGGCGCTGGCTGTCAGTACTTTAGTCAGGGTGCATAGTTCAGTCTTTATGTGTGTCTTGTCTGCCAGGCGTTTGGTTCTAGCAATTAGTGTTTTGGCCACGGAGTTTATCTGTGCTGGGTGGTGGTGGGATTGGGTGTTGAGGTAGCGGTTGGCGTGTGTTTTCTTCTGGTATATAGTGTGTCCTAGTGTGCCATCTGTTTTTTTGTAGATTAGTACATCTAGGAATGGTAGTTGTTTGTTTGTTTCCGTTTCCATGGTGAACTTGATTTTGGGGTGTGTGCTGTTTAGGTGTGTTAGGAAATTGTTTAGGTTTTCTTTTCCTTGGGGCCAAATCACAAATGTGTCATCGATGTATCTTAACCATAATTTGGGTTGTATGTGGAGTCTTGGAGTAGGTTTGTCAATTTTGTTTCGTAGTCTTTTCTATCTATTACTACTGTGGTATTCCCTTTGTCTGCTGGAAATATGCCACCCACAAACCCAAATTATGGTTCTCTTTCAGATTTGTTTGGAGAGATTGGGCCACAGAAACAATGAGACATGGAAGTATCCTTAGTCTTTGCTTTAAATAGCAGAATATTGTCGACCCGCAGAATTGCTCTGACACATTAAATCCTTGGTATTGTTTTATTAGGCTACTTATAATATTTTTTTTAATTCCAGGGAACTAGTAAACCAAAATCGATTAGTCCCAGCTTTACAGTGATAAACCAAGAGGAATTGTGTGTCCTTAAAACCTACACACATCTGATACCCAGAGCTGGTACCTTTGAATCCTGGTGGTTTGTCAATGGCAAAATCTCCATCCCAAATGACATCGAAGTCCAGAGGGAGTTCCCCCAACTCTTCACCATCGTACCAATACTGAGGAAGAAATAGATGCGCAACAAATTATGAAGATGAAAAGTTAACATGCTGATCTGTAATTACAGGGAACCCAGTAATTGGCTTTCCCTATTGGGAAAACAGCAACAAAAGGATAAAAACAGACTTCCTCAGAGCAGAACAAACATGTAAGTACCCCTTCACCTAACAGCCATCTGCAGGGCCCTGAACTGAGTCAGCCAAGTTGTCATCTGTTCTTTGTCTGGATCATAGATAAGAAAGAGCTACAGCATTCAGTAACTGATTAAACTGGGGAATAAATAAATTGCTTCATCATTATTAACATCTTTATCATTACAGTATTTAATTTCTTTATTCCTGGTGCTTCCCACAGCCTGTTAAGAGGCCTCTGCAGACACACACACACAGTTGCTAAGAGAAATAGTGGAGTTTCTATGTCAGATTATATACACATATATTGCACACATGACTAGGTTGTGTGTAGAAGGTCTTTCTCAGTGCTATTAATAGATGGGATGGAAGCAGAAGAAAAATAAAAGCAGTCTTTTACCCTCATGAGTCCTAATGAACATAGTTTACAAAACTGTGGCTTGGATAGAAGAATACTCTCAGGTTTGTAGCCTAATTAAAAGCTCAACTGAAATAATAAAAAGGAATAAATGGAGAAATGTAAGGCTTTCCCCAATCAAATGCATTTTTCTATGACAGTTGATTAGTGCTACAAACAACACGTTTACTAATGGACGGCTGAAAACGTTTGGAATTGAGCATCTACGTCTAGAAAATATTCAACAACTTCTAGCAGCCAAAATTAAAAAAATAATAATAATTTCAGCCTGGTTTCTTCACCCCTATGGACTATTTCAAAATGATTATAGAATTCAACTGAGTGGTGGGGGAGGGAGGGAAACTCCTCCGTTATGTACAACAGATATTTCCCTTGTTATAAACTAACCTTCCTTAACCTGGCACTCTCTATGTGTATTCTATCAGTGTCACATCTGGGCAGTCCAGAGTAAAAAGATATAGTTGTTCCACAGTACAGGATTCATAATTGCTATTCTAATCATTTCCCAACATTCTCCAATATTCTCCTGCATTTTTGACAGGTGATCCATATACAATTGATATTCTGCTGAATATGATCTATATTAAACTTCTGCCATCTTCTTCCCCTAATTGAAAATCAGTAATGCAGCCAACACAGGGATCTTTAAATGAATATTTAGGGTAAAAAAAAAAACACATTGTGTCCTGGGCCTTGTCAGGGGAAAGGCTTCTTTCAAACCACTTATCATATAAAACTAGTTGCTAATCAGGGTTCCAGATATATAAAAGAAATTTCTCCTTTTCAGTGCTTGGCATGTATATTAATACAAAATACTGTCAGACATTTTGCTTTTTGATCAGCCGATTTTGACTTTTTATTGATGCTCCTTTCTTGCTTTGTTCATGCCTGGTCATTTGGAATTATGTTGCATTGCCTCCAAAACATCTGAACCCCTCCAGAGTCCATCTACCCTCTTTCACATTATTAATGCATGTTAAAAGTAAACAGAACAAGTGCCAGCAACAAATCTCTAATATTTATGTCTATCCAGTGCAAAAGGAAAGCTTTCAATCTTTATTTAAAGCAAACAAAACCCTACATCCCATCAGTATTCTAATACCAATTAATAAATAAATGTGCAGAAATATTCACTAAGCACTTAAGGAGATGGGGATTAAAAAAAAAGGTTTGGTTTCCAAGTACTATCATCAAAATGTCATAACACATTATCCTAGAGTAGACTATAGAATCATTAAGTAAAGCACAATGAAGTACCACATTCCTAGTGATTAGATACTGCAGTATTCATTTGATCACAGATGTTCACTGTTCCATATGTCAAGAACATGTGAACCACACTAAAATGCTTATTGGAAGAGCAGCTTCAGCAAGTGACCCAAGCTATATTGTGGTATAAGGATTTCACATTGCAAAAAAAAAAAGAGTGACACAATTACTATAATAGTTAAAAAGAGAGCTATTGAGAAAAGGAGGGGGAAAGGCATTTATCTTCCTGTTGCAATTAAGGGGAAGTTTACAAAATCATATTCAGGCACTATCTTTTCAGTCACCTTCCCCATTCAGAATATTAGAATATTGATCAAACAGCTTGACATATTTCAATACACACACACACACACACACATATTCAGATTGAATCCAAGTTCTCACACTGATGAATCTTCGGGTCCAAGCACTTCTGGCATTTTCTTAACTATGTACCATATGCAAAAAACACAACAGAAATGGCTGCCTTCCAAAAATAAGCCAAATTTCCAACTGGGAGTAGACCAGTCCATGTTGCCTTTACTGTAAAGCACCAAGGAGATAAAAATGTAACCTCAAATGCATGACATATAAGCTCTCTTGGCTTGATTGCCATTCCTCAGATGGAAGATGCTTTATCAGCAATTACGGCAGAAAAGTATGACTCACTGTGAAGAAGTGTGTAAAAGCCCACAGAAAAATGACAGTCTAACCTCATAATAATAAAATGTGCAGAAGTGAGGTAGTTATTTGCCAAATACTGAAATTAGCAGAAACAGAAGTCACCCAGAGAAAATGCCAAACCTCAAGAAGCAACTCATTGGGAGAATAATCGAAAGAGATGGGAGAAAACCATTCTCTTCTGCAGATGCATTCAAAATTATTATCCTGTAAATGGTCCAATATTAAGATGCATCATTGCATTTTTGCTAAAGGTTAAAATCTAAAAGCCTAACATTTTGTATTTGTACAGTATCCAAAATGGCATCTAAGTCAATGCAGATGAAAACGATTGTTTTATTGGAAAAATGCTTGGCAGAAAAATTTCAGTGGTTCATTAAAATCACCCAAGAGACCTACATGGAGCAGATTTCCCACTCTTCAAAATTGCTCCCTGGATGGCTCTGTATAAAAGCAATGGCGGCAGAAAAATCATTTTTGTTTGCTGCCATCATTGTCAACAGAGCTCTGCTCTGCATTTCATCAGACCTATGACCAATTTGTTTATCGCTTTCTGTTCTAGTAGGTAGTCTTCTTGCTTCTCCTCACCCAAAGTTCTGTGGTTTTACCAAGCAACTGGCCAGCTCTAACCAGCAACTAAGGACACCTATGGGCAACTACATCAAATGGCTGGTCCAGGATTACTGCCTACCTTATCAGGACTATCGAGTCTGTCATCTGCACCTCTATAACTGTCTGGTTTGGTACTGCAACCCAACAGGACACAGACTTCAGAGGATAATTAGGACTGCAGAAAAAACAATTACTACCAACCTGCCTTCAGTCAAGGATCTGAAAACTGCACGAGTCAAAAAGAGGACTGTGAAAATATTTACAGACCGCTCACATCCCGGACATAAACTGTTTCAACTTCTTCCCTCAAAATGATGCTATAGAGCACTGTACACCAGAACAACTAGACACAAGGACAGTTTTTTCTTGAACGTCATCACTCTGCTAATCAAATAATTCCCTCAACACTGTCCAACTATTTACAAAGTCTGCACTACTATTACTATTAATCTTCTCATCACTCCTTATCACCCATCCCCTCCCACTTGTGACTGTATGACTGTAACTTTGTCACTTGTATCCTTACGATTTTTATTGACTGTTTTCTAATATGATTTGATTGCTTGTTGTACCCTATGACTATTATTAAGTGTTGTACCTGATGATTCTTGACTCTTGACAAATGTACCTACACTGAGAGCATTTGCATCAAGACAAATTCCTTGTGTGTCCAATCACACTTGGTCAATAAATAATTCTATTCTATTCTATTCTATTCTATTCTATTCTATTCTATTCTATTCTATTCTATTCTATTCAAGTTCAATATTCCTAACAGAAACCATGAAGCCCAAAATCAATTGGGCAAGTGTGGCTCAACCCTAAGACCACCTCCATCAAATCACAAAAAGAAATCATTACACCAATAGAAAGTGTGTTCAGTCCAGTATGCCAAGTAACAACTACATGCAAAACAGAGGACTTGAATAAGGAACTAAATCAATTCCTCTATTGTGGAAGTTCGTTGCACAGTCAGCCAGATGTTCAGACAGGATTTAGGATTTTTGTCTACCTACTGTGTCTTTCTCAAGCACCAGGATAGGCAGATGGTGGCAGAGGTCTCGTTGCAGAATGTGAAATATTCTGAGTAAAGCTGCCTTTTATAATTGACTGATGGTGAATTCATTTTCTATTCTATACTCAATAACTCTTCTATTATTATTACCTTTATTGTTGTTGTTAGTAGTACAGCAGCTACAACTGTTGTATTAACAGTAATTTTTATTTGCATGCAGATATTCCCCCCAGTAATAAAATGCAATTTACAATAAAAACAAAAGCCAAAATAACTTTGCCATAAAACAATAAAATCAACAGCATTTTATTTTATTTTATTAGATAAAATAAAAATTTAAGGGAGAAGGCGGAGCTTCGTCGTCGCGATACAGCTGCGATCTCGGGGCTCCGAGATCACAGCTGATATCTTCGCCCCTGGTCGGTCCTAACGGACCTAAACCGTCTCGTAGTGACGGTGACAGTAAGGGGCGCGTTCTGTAGATTCCGGGGACATCGCAAGTCGCTGGTCGATCCAGAAGAAGCCCCTTTGCCAACAGCGGAGAGGCAGCCATTAGGCTGCTGAAGCTGGGACAGCTCCAGAAGAACGGGATAGAAAGAAGTGTATTGGCTGGTGAGGATCTTTTTTTTTTGCTTGGGACTCAAGAACACTCTAATATTAGAAGAAATCTGTAAAATTATTGACAGAATTTGACTTAGCAGCGATCTTTTTTAGTAACGTCAAAGTGAGGCTTGGCTTTTTATTTTTACTTTTTTTTTTTTTTTTTGACTGAATTTCTATTGCGATATAGTTAACCAGACTGGCTTTTTTCTTTTATATTTTTATATTTACTGGTTTTCTCTTTGCTTTTCTGACTGTTTGTATTTTTAAAAATAGAGGCCCCCTTTAATATCTTTTTTTAATATATATAAATATACATATTTTTTTTTCTCTTTTTAGTCTTTTCTCTGGGGGGAAGAAGGGGGAGTGGATTGAAGAAACTTTGTAACACTGCCAACTAGAGGCTTGGAAATATTCTGTTTGAAGTTGAAAAACTTTTGTTTGAAAAACTTTTCTCAAGGCTACTGGAAATGATAAGATAGAGGGAAGAGTACTGGAGGATGTTTATACAGGTGCTCTTTGGAACTTCTATTATTAAATGAATATTTGAAGTTTGGCTTTGAAACTTGTGGAGAAGTCAAATAAGAGCCTTGGATAAATAAAAGACAGTGTGTGTCTTTTTTTTTTTTTTAAACTCATTAATTGTTTCATCCTTCCCCTCCAACCCCACACTATTTTGTAATATTGATATATTTATTTTTTATCTTTTATTATCTTTTATTTTTATTTATTTTTTTTAAAGGGGAAGCCTCAGAATACTCTTTTTTTGCTTCTTTTCTTTTTTTTATAGGGATGTCTGCTTTTTTGATTTCCTTTTTTGACTTATTTTTATGGCTTTTTTTCATTTTCTGAGGTTTTTCAATTGGATTAAGGTGGGAAGAATTTGAAGAACTCTCTTTTTCTTTTTTCTTTTTTTTCCTTTTTCTTTGCTTATTATTTTTTGATATTATTGGGCTTTATTTTGCTCTTTTCTTTTCTTCATCTTTTTATTTTTATTTTTGAATTATATTTGCGTATTTTACCATTGGATTAAGGTATTGAAGAACCTGAAGAACCTTTTTCTTTTTAATTTTGGGCTTTTTACTTATTACTGGTTTTGTTTTTGTTTTTTGTGGTGTTTTCCTTTTTTTAAAATTGGATTATAATTGGCTACCTCACTAATTGGATTAAAAGATCCGGAAGACCCTGAGTTATCGAAATGAGTAAGAACATTTTACCTTCGGGCATCTCAACTTCTGCTCCTGTTTCCCCGTCATCTGGAGGACGACTCTCAACAATGGCGAAGCAAGACAAAGCGCAAGTGGATTTAACGATGGTTATGCAAGGAATACAAGATCTTAAAATGAGTATGGAACAAAGAATGGAGAGTATTGACCAAAGAATTGGAAAGATGGATGAGAAAATTGAAAATTTTCAACAAATGATGGTGAAACATGATGAGAGAATCCAAAAAATAGAAGAGAAAGACAAAAAAAGAGATGATACAATTGGGAATATTGATAACAGATTAACGATGGTCGAACAAGAAAAAAGTGGGATGTTGAAGTGGGAGATGGACAGGTCAGAATTTTATCTTAGATTCCAAAATATTGAGGAAGAAAAAGGACAAAACTTGGCGGCAGTAATGATTGAAATTTTGGCTGGAGTCTTGGAAATAACAGAGGAAAAGATGATGGATGGAGTAGATGAGATATATCGAGTCTTCACAAGATATGCGATGAGGAATCAATTACCAAGAGAGGTCCATGTTAGATTTACTAAAAAAACTATTAAAAACCAAATATTACAAGTGGTAAGAGAGAAGGGATTGAAATATAAAGGCAAAGAGATTCTGGTCTTAAAACAAGTACCTAGAAAAATGACAGAGATTAGAAGAGAGTATCGATTTTTGACTAAAATGCTATTGAAAAAAGAGGTGAATTATAGATGGCTGATTCCAGAAGGATTAATGTTTACATGGCAAGAACAGAGATATAGAATTGATTCAATTGCGAAAGCAGAAATGTTTTACAAGGAATTTTTTGAAAGAAGAGAAATGGAGACGGAAAAAGAAAAGATTTTAATTGAACTTGAAGAGGGCCAAATGGAGATGGAAAAAGAAGAAGGCGCAATAGGTGAACAAATGGAGATCAAAGAACAACGTGAAATAAGATCCACGAGAGCTGTTAGACCTAAATATAAAACATAACTATGGGGGAGAAAAAACTGATTTCTATGAATATAAATGGACTCAACTCAGCTATCAAAAGAAGGAAAACTTTTTATAAATTAGAGAAGCTAAAATTTGATATAATTTGCTTACAAGAAGTACACATTAAAAAACAACATGAACAATTATTGATACGACCAAAGTTAGGGAAAATATTTACTTCTCTGACCCATTGTAAGAAAAGAGGAGTGGTTTTGAACGTTAAAGAAACCACTCCAGCCAAATTGATTTATACGGATGAAGATGGAAGAGTATTAATAGTTGAAATAGTGGATAATAATATAAAAACTCTCTTGGTTGCAATTTATGCCCCAAATGATAAGCAAGAAGAATTTTATAAAAAATTACATATGAAAATGATTGAACTGGACTATGTTAACATACTTATGATGGGGGACATTAATGGAATTGTAGACAATAAACTGGACTATACAGCAAAAACAACACGACAAAATAGGAAAACTCTCCCTAAATCCTTTTTTAAAATGACAGATGAACTAAATTTAAAAGATATATGGAGAGAAAGAAATATTAAAACTCAACAATATACTTTTTATTCAAACAGGCATTTATCGTGGTCCAGAATAGATATGATTTGGACATCAACAGAATTATTATCTAATATTCAAGAAATGAATATTGAAACAAGTACGTGGGCAGATCATAATCCAATGACAATTAAATGGAAAGGACAAAAAAGAAGATCTAGATGGACATTAAACAATACTATTCTAAAGGAAAAAGATTTTACACAATGGATGGAAAAAGAATTGGCTTTCTTCTTCAATGAAAACAAAAAAGAAGATACTTCAATATAGAATGTTTGGGATACAATGAAGGCATATGCAAGAGGATTAATAATGGACTATATAAAGAAAAAGAACATTAGGAAGAGGCAAATGATTAAAGCTCCAGAAGATGACCATAAAAAACTGGAAAAAGAATTACAGAAGATGCCACAGAAAAAAGATATCAAACTTAAAATGGACATAATTAAACACAAAATGGATCAAGCAGAGAAAGAAGAATTGGCACAAAAAATTAGAAGTGCTAAACAGAACTATTTTGAAGATGCAAATAGGCCAGGTAGATGGTTAGCATATAAGCTGAGAAAAGAGAAAGAATCAAGGAAAATATCACAGTTAATAGATGATCATGGTCAAATTTGTTATGGTAATAAGGAGAAAAAGGCAATCATTCGAGATTTTTATGGACAATTATATAAACAAGAGGATCTTGATGAGGGAAAAATTAAACAGTATTTACAAAATGCTAACCTGCCTAAGATACCTGATGAAACTCAGAAAATGTTAGAAAGTGCTATAACAATGATGGAATTAACTGAAGCACTTAATAGACAGAACAATGGGAAAGCACCAGGATCAGATGGTTTCCCGGCAGAATTTTATAAAACACTACAAGAATCGCTGAGCATTCCACTGTTAGAAGTCATGAATGAAGTTATGATAAATAAGAAAATACCTGAAACATGGTCAGAAACTTATATTACACTTATTCCAAAAGAAGGGGTTGACCCATTACAAATTAAGAACTATAGACCTATTTCTTTATTGAATGCAGACTATAAAATCTTTGCTTCAATCTTGGCAGAAAGGCTTAAAAAATACCTAAATAATTTTATTCACTCTGATCAGAATGGATTTTTACCAAAGAGACAGATTAAAGACAATATGAGGGTAATCCTGGACACATTGGAATATTATGAGGCGCACTCGGAAAAACAAATGGCTTTGATATTCTTAGATGCCCAAAAGGCATTTGATAATGTGAACTGGAGATTTATGTTATTATTATTGGAACAGATGGGCTTTGCTAGAAAATTTATACAAGCAATAGAAGCCGTATATTATAAGCAAACGGCAAAAGTAATGATAGATGGAGAATTCACAGACTCTATTAATATTAAAAAAGGTACAAGACAAGGATGCCCATTATCTCCTTTGTTATTTGTATTGACCTTGGAAGTCTTAAATAGAAATATTAGAGAGGATATAAACATAAAAGGAATGAAAGTCAAAAAAGAGGAATTCAAATTGCAAGCCTTTGCGGATGACTTGGTCTTTATTTTGGAAGATCCCTTAGAGACAGCTTTAAAACTATTGGAAAAGATAGAGACGTATGGTGAGATGGCTGGTTTAAAAATAAATAAAGACAAAACAAAGATTTTGACAAAGAACATGTTATTAAGGCAAAGAGAAGAGCTGGCAGATTTATTGAAAATTCAAGCTACGAATAAAGTTAAATATTTGGGGATATATTTGACGTCAAGGTGTACTACATTGAAAGAGAATAATTATATTAAGCTTAAACAGCAGATAGCCTCCGACCTGAAAAAATGGGAAAACCTACAATTGTCATTGATAGATAGAATTTCAACAATCAAGATGAATTTTATATTTGTTTTATATTTGTTTCAAACAAATATAATTTTATATTTGTTTCAAACAATACCAATTAGGTTAAGTAAGGATTACTTCGAAGAACTAAATAAAATTGTGTTGAAGTATATATGGCAAGGCAAGAAAGCGAGAATAAAATTAAAACTTTTACAAGATGCTAGAATTAGAGGAGGATTTGGCCTTCCTAATTGGGAGTTGTATTATCAAGCTGCAAACTTAATGTGGGTTAAAGAATGGATAACGTTAAGAAAGACTAGATTGTTGACATTAGAAGGTCATGATTTATTATTGGGTTGGCATGCTTTTTTATGGTATAAGGGAACTAAATCACAGGGTTATTTTAGAAGGCATTATATACGGGAATCGTTATGGTTGAATTGGGAGAAAATTAAGAAACAATGTTATTTGAAAATTCCAGTTTGGTTATCAACTATTGAAGCTTTTTCGTATCCTATAACTTATAAGAAGGAACAAACAGTTAGATATGAGGAAATATTGGATGAAAAGGGTGAACTTAAAATGATGCAAAATTTAGAAGAACAAGGTATAAAGATGAATTGGTTTTCATATGCGCAAATACATGCAAGGTATCTTAAAGATTCTAAAACAGAAGGATTTTATGATAAATTGACTGACTTAGATAGGATTTTGACAGGTACTGATGAAAAAGTGATTAAAAAATTATATAGTTATTTGTTGGAAATTAAATTAGAGGAAGAACAAGTTAAAGAAACAATGATTGCTTGGGGGAAGAATTTTGGATATGGGATTGATTTAGAGAAATGGCAAAAACTGTGGTCACAAAATTATAAAATGACAATGTCAACAGCATATAAAGAAAATTTGTATAAGATGTTTTACAGGTGGTACTTTCCCCCGACAAGAATAGCAAGAATGTTCAAGAATAAATCTGAGTGCTGGAAATGTCATCAGATACCTGGCTCATATTACCATATGTGGTGGACTTGTGAGGAGGCCAGGAAATATTGGACTAGAATTCGCATATGGCTGGAAAAAATGATAAAGAAACACATAGATTTGAAACCAGAGATTTTTTTATTGGGAATCGTACCTGATATATATAATAAAAATTTAAAATATTTGATTGTAAATGTATTAACAGCAGCTAGGATTGTATTTGCTAAACATTGGAAGAGTGAGAAAATACCAATAGAGGAAGAAATTATTAAGAAAATATTGGAATGTGCTGAAATGAGTAGATTGACATTTGAAATTAGAGAACAAGAAGATAAACAATTTTATGAAGTTTGGGATCTTTTTTATCAATGGTTAGATAATACAATATGATAATAGAATATTTAGAAATTTAGGAAATAATGAATATATAATTTTTCTTGGTTTTGATAATTCTTAAGAATATTTTATTATGATAGATTTGATATGATTTCATGATTTGTCATAAAATAATTTAACCTAATTATAGTTATCTCGCTTAAGTATGAATTAGTAAAATTATAGTCAAATGATTGTTTAATAATGATATTGGGATATTTTATTGATGATTGATAATGTGAGTTATTCTGTAATATAATTATTCTGATGACTAAGAAATGGATGCACAAAAGGGAGTGGTAAACCAACCAATACACTGTAAATTTATGAAGAATGTTTAATTTTTTTTTTATTTTTTATTTTTTATGTCATGTGTTATGTCTAATATGTTTTTTGTCTGTTGTTAAAATCAATAAAACTTTTACAAAATAAATAAATAAATAAATAAAAATAAAAATTTAATAATTAAAACATATGTTACTCAGCAATTGATTTGAAAACAATCTGGTAGTGGGGCAGTTGCTTTCCTGAAAACACTTGGGTGAAGCACCTCTTAAGCTTTCTTCTAAATGTAGGCATTATAGACTCAGCTGTATTTCCCTTGGAAGGAAGTTCCAAAATAGGAATACCACCCAGGAGGAGACCACAAGCAAGAGTTTTCCAGCTAAACTTAGACTAACCTTCATCAATTAGATGTTAGATACGCTCAGGCTTTACCTAAAATTATAAGACAGACAGCCAGACTAACCACTGAGCTGTAGCATCTCATCTTCCTTGAGCACTTAGTCCATGTCAGTGGAGTAGTGAAGCTCTTCATCTATCACAGAGGTCTCCAATCCCCAGTCTGTGAACCAACACCAGGCTGCAGCTTGCCAGAAACCAGACCGCACAAACAAGTGAAGCCTCATCTGTGGGATAGAGGCAGCATGTGAAACCACGCTCCCTCCTGTCTGCAGAAAAACTTCACGGAACCAGTCCCTGGTGCCCAAAAGGTTGGGGGCCACTGGTCTATCAGCTAAATGGAGTGGCTATTTAAGAAGCAGAACTTCAATACCAGAATTCTTAGTCTATGTAATTAGCAGTCTTAGAACTTGAAAGAATATTGTTGGGACAAGTATAATCCAATTTACTTCATCCAGCCAGAAGCAATAATATAAAGTCCAAGGAGGAAGCCTCAACAGTCAGCTGTAGAATATGGGTAAATATGGTAGTCCAGATATAGTAGTTCTCCACTTACAACCACTATTGGGCCTGGAATCTCAGTCATTAACTGAAGTGGTCATTAAACAAGATACCATGTCTTCCTCCACTTAATAACCACAATCCTGGCTCTCCTAATCCAGAATAGGACAACTCGCCACAACCAACTCGCCACAGCCAACTCATCATAGACAGAATGCCACAGGACAATTCAGCATGGGACAACCCGCTGTGGGACTATCCAATTTAATTATTTAAAATAATTTAACAATTATTTTAACTTTTGTCATTCACATTTGATCTTGTCTCTCCTTTGACATCCTTTCTTTAATGATTCTATCTGATATTAGTGTATTCGATATTATATATGATATATGATATTTGATATTAGTGTAACTCTTGTTCTGAGGCAAGTTGTTCTGCAGCTAGTTGGCCGCAGCAAATTGGCTGCAGTGAGTTGAGTGACCATATGGGTTGTTGAGCAGTGGGGAGAAGGCCTAGGCATGGTGAGGTAGAGAGAGGGCCCAAGCCTCCCATCACACTCTAGAGGTCAGGACTATTTCTCTGCCCCAGTGGGGAAAATGATTATGAGAAAAATGGCATGCACTAGCGTTTTCACCAGATTTGAGGTCCATTCCTCCAATGGCTCTAGTACTTGCTTAGCAAACACCACTGCTCTGGAAGGCTTAGAGAGCTGGCATTCAATAGTTTTCCCATCCAAAGGGGTGGGAGACAATGATGTTCACTAAAACACCAGTGAATGCCAGGATTCTAAAAGGCTCCGGATGCTGGTATTTGCTAGCATTTTAGTGAATGTCATTGTCTACATCCCTCTGGAGGGGAAAATGCTGGTGAACACCTGCGTTTTGAAAGGCTCAGAACCCTGGCATTTGGTAGTGGTTTTGCCAGATTTGAAGTCTGTTCCATCATTACACAGGAGGATTTCACCACTGTACACGGAGGGAAGGGGAAATATCTTGGCACCTTGGGGGAATGGACTTCAAATCCAACATCCTCTCCACTTTTCCAAACCTTTTCTGCCAAGTTCCCCATTGAGTCTCTGGGGAAGTTGGCAAAGAAGACTGTAAATGGGGACCACACGATCAAAATGAACTTGGCAACCAGTTTTAAATGTGAACCTGTAGTAGGAGGAGTGGCAGAACCTGAGGGCAGAGTTAAAAGAGGGATCAGTCTAGAATCCTTAAGTAGCCACAAGCAAACTAAGTCCACCGTCCCTTAAATTCTGTTGACTCTTATTTAACCCCAAGCAGATGTTAACAGTTGAAAAAAATTCTTGTGCATAGGTATGATTAGCAATAAATCAATTTAATTAGATCTTCCTGTGTGGACCTGATCTTTCATGCCTGATAGAACCAGTTGCCAAGTGATCAAAATTCACTTGTATGATGGTGGTGGGCAGTGCAACATTTTACAGCCATAAATGCTTTATGGGCCATAAAGCACCATGAGACCATCATGACTGGTTGTAAGTTGCAAGCTACTTTGTTCTTGAACTCCTGGACATGATATGGTGCTTGTGATGACTGCAGATAACAAGCTATGTTTGGTAGCTGAAAAAGCAAGAAGTGTAGGTGCCATGGAGAAGGAACAAACATGGAGGAGAACCATGTCAAACTCAACAATGTTTAGAGCTGTTCCTAGCCCTGTTGCTCTTGGACTGTGACCTGAATAATTTCAACCCCATTTACAATCTGAAATATTAATAATCAAAAGAAGAGGATGTAATACTGGTTTGGACAGCAGAGGGCAATCTCAATAAAGAATCTGATGAAGAATCAGATTACAGTCCTGCAGTTTTAGTGTGAAGATGAAGAACTGACCAGGGCCAGGGCGATTGAAGGCTCCTTAGCCCTATCAAATCTAATTTTAATAATAATTGTTTAGATCAGATCTCTGCCATGGGGGAGGGAGGTATCTGAAAGTACAAGATCACAACTCCTAAAATTCAAAGTTGGCATACTTTTGGCATTTATCTGGGAATAAGTCAAAAGGAGACTTCCTTTTTTGTCTCTAGCATCTGAAATCATATGCAAAAAGAACAGATCAAGGCCCTGCTACTCCAGCATCCCGAATGTCACAGGGACCAGCCTGACGGCTACAAGGATGAGAAGAAATAACCTTGTGCTGTGCTGGCCCCCATATTCAATAGCATGCAGCCTCTGAACATGGGTAGTTCCATGAAAACACGATGATTAATGGCCATTGGTAAATGCACAGAGACAAGCTCTTTTGAATCTGCTTTAAAGCCATCTAAGTGATTGGCCTTCACCACCATTTTGTGGCAATAAAATTCATCAGTGCACACACTGGGCATGTCCTTTAGCATGCCTCAAATCTCATGCCCGTCCATTTAATTGGATGGCCATAATTCTAGCATGACGTGAGAGGGATAAAAACTTCTCTTCCCTCCTCACCCCCCCTTTTTCCTCACATCCAATTGTATTAGTTGGTTTCAAACACAATATTATATGAGAAGAAAAGAAAGGCTGTAAACTCTCTTGGCATCCTTTTTTTTAAAAAAAAAAAAACAGTTTCTCCAATTAACAGGTTTCCTAACTTAAAAATAGGCAACATGGAGCCATTCAGATGGGGAATCATGAGAGATTACATGTACTATAAAATCTGGAGGGCTTCACGTCTACTTCAATTTCATCTATCAGTTAATTTTCATTTCTAAATATCTTCTAGATATGAGAAGGCAAGAATATAGCACTTGGATAATTCAACAGTTATTGCGGTGCTATTTATCTTCTGTCCTTTTCAATCTTTTTAATGCCAAAATGTGTTTTTTTTTAAACCACTGCTACCAACAAATTGACAAATTCAATTAATTTGCCCTATTATGATCTTGTCCCAAGACAGTCATAAGAATGAAAAAGGCTCATCTAGTTCAAAATTTTGTTCCTGTAGAGTTGAACCAGATGCTTTTGCAACGCAGTGGTACTTTGTGCCATATCCTCCAGCAATTGACAGCTTGGCAGTTTTTGCTTCTTACTGGAAATAACATGCAGCTGCCATGGCTAAAGGTAGTTCTCAACGTGCAACCATTCATTTAGTGAAGTTACAACAGCAGTAAAAAAAGCGACTTACAACTGGTCCTTGCACTTATGACTATCATTGCATCTCCACAGTCACCAAGTCAAAGTTTAGTTGCCTGACAACCAGCATGTATTTAGGACAATGTCCTGAGATCATGGAATGACCATTTGCAACCTTCCCAACAGGAAAAGCCAGATTCGCTTAATGACTGCATAATTAACCTAACATTGACAATGATTTGCTTAACAACAAAGGCAAAACAGTTCACAAAAATAAGGCATGACTCATTTAACAACTCTTGCTTAGCAACAGAAATTCTGGTCCCAGCTGTGACCATAAGTCAAGGACTATCTGTATAGCCATTGAAGCTTTATTCTCATAAAGTAAGGATACAATAAAGAGCATTAGTATCGCCCATAGTATTTTTGTACAAGTAGTGGGCCACATGCAGTCCCCCAATGTCCTTTGCGTGGCCTTAAGAGCCAGCAAGGCAAAAGTCCCATTTTCTCATCACAAGCAAGAGCTCCGAGACCCTGACAATGAAAGTAGAGGTTCTCTTTTGCGGTGAAAAAATGGCTTCTTCTTTGATCCGTTTAGACCAGGGGCGTCAAACTCACCTCATCATGGCGGTGTCACGTGACATAGTGGGACTTCCCCCCCCTTCGCTAAATGGGGTGTGGCCATGGCCATGTGTGATGCATTCGGCCCAAGGGCTGGGAGTTTGACAGCCCTGATTTAGATTGTTATTAGTTAGGTTCAGCACATAGTGCGTTCAAGCAAGGCTTAACACGGTGCTAGGTATTTATATAGATAAGCATGCGCTGTAGACTGATTTGAAAACTCTCTGCATTCTGTTTTTCCAATTAGGCAAAAGGAACATTATCCTGGAAAATATGGCTGGAAAATGAGTAGATAAAGAAAACGAAGGAAAGGTTACAAGGGTCAGGGAAGCAGAGAACTTCAGTTTTTTTTTTTAAAAAAAACAGCTTCTTTAAATCTAGTGATGTGGTAACTCATTTATGGAACGATACAGGACTTTATTATTAAGGGTACCAAATATTTCAATGAATTCTTACATTCAGAAAACTTCTTACATTCAGAAATCTAAGTCAGCATTCCCTTATTACAGGTAAACAACTACCGTAGTAATGATCTAAGCAAGTTCATGACTCAAACTAAATCCAACACTGCAACCACCACATTACTATGAAGTGCGATGTGCTTATAAATTCTGGTGGCTGCCCTTAATATGCTCAAGCAACACCACAGATGTTCAAGAAAGTTTAAAAATTCATAGTTAAGTTGCAACGAAAGGAAGATCTGTTAGCACCTGCCCAAAGCCGAAAAGCTGTATTCTGTTTTCAGGAAGTCCTCAGTCCTCCTGGCTGCAGAATAATAGTAAGAGGGATAAAAATACAGCTATAAAAGATGTGGTTCTCACCGAAGTATTCTGGCACTGCACACTGCTGGAGTTGAAGCGTACGGCTGGCACCCGCTGCTGGCGACCTTGGATTCCCAAGACACATTCATAATTCTTCTGGCCCGACTGAGGTTGTGGAAGGTTCTTGGCACGCAGGGTAATGGGTTGTAACACTCCCACAGGAATCAAGATCTCCCCACCAGGAAGGAGCTCTGGGCAGCCCTGGTGCAAAGGAAAAGATTCAAGCCACATGTGCTCAGAAACCCAAAAGCTTTGGCAAGTGCCACTTGGGCTGTTCGCAGGCAGGCATGTGTGTGTTTGTTTATGACATGAATATTCTCAAGGCAGGACTGCAAAGGGGAATTGGTTCTAAACCCAAAACTGAGGCTGGCACTGCTTTCAAAGTAGCCGTAAGGGAAGAAGACACACACTTAAAAAAAAAAAAAAAATCAGACTGATCCTACCCATGCTTACCAGAACGAAGTACATTGACTAAAGTGATATTGCTTTCCTTTTTTTATATATTTTTTTAGGACTATCATTTGGATTCCTGTATGAAGACACCTCTAATCATTCTTGGGGACAGGAAACAAGACTTTCCCTCCTGGGGACTAAGGTTCCTTCTCCCCCAGGGGAAACAGCTGCCTAACCTTTCATATCCCAACCGCACCACGGTGAACAGGGCTAAAGCCCAGGAGTCTGGCTCCCGGCTCTTCCTTTGCCTGTGGTGGCCGCTTGAGAGAGATGGAGATGAAAGAGCCTGCTGGGCGCTCAGAGTTTCCATGGAAACTAGAGTCTGGTTAATTGCTCCTTGGTACCAAAGGAAAGGTGGAAGGGGGGGAGGCCTGCTGGGCTGGCTGCTCTGTTTACGGGGCTAGCAAAGACACAGGGTGGCCATGATGCTGTCAAGCAATACAGGAAGCATAGTCCTGACCTGGAGAACAATTAAACCCCGGGCGCAACTTCCTATGGAGGCTTAAGACAATTGGGTCAAGACAAAAGGCCCAAACAAATAAAAATTTGTTTCAAAAAAAAAAAAAAAAAGGCCCAGCCTGTGGGAAGAGGAGCCTGGAAGCGTCAAGCAATTTTCTCTTCTTGCTCTTTCATTCTTTAGACTGAAAACAAAGTCCACACCGACTGATTTAGAAGTCTGGAGCACATACAGTTTGGCCAGTGCTCCCTCACCCAAGAGTCACAGGCAACATACCACTTCCCAGAGTCTCAAGGCTTGCTGCCCAGCCTCCTCCTACTCCAGCCACCAGATCCAACCGCAAACGCTGGCCCCTCTAAGGGAGATGCTATCAATTACCTACCCACAACGAGCCCCGGGCGTCTCTAGGTCTATTGATCCCGCTGCCTGGGCCAGACGATTGATCGTGAGCCACCGGCCCCATTAGCAGCGAACACTCTGGCCTCCCCCATATCGATCCAGCCTCCCACCCGAATAAAGGCACTTTAGTACTATTATCATTTCCCCATGCTGTTGATCTGCCACCTGCTGACTCTTCTCTGATTGCTTGGGATTCCCTGGTCTGAGATTCCTTCTGCACAAGGCCTGTGGGGGACGCTGCATGTAAACCTAAATATGTGACTTCCAGAAGTCTTTCCTTTTCAGTCTGCTAGTGGAACCAAGTTTCTAAAACTCAGTGTTATGAAAACATATTATGATGTTGCCAGAGTTGGAAGACAGAGTTTTAAAGGAAAGAGAGAACTGCTATACCCTATGTTGAATATTCCTTTCTCGTGATTCTTATTTCTTGCCAAATCCTCCACTTCTGCCTTTTTTTCTCCCTTTTTACCCTATATGGTGCTCAGCAAAGCAATTTGAGCTCTGCACAGGGTCAAAATATTGCAAAGAGACGATGAAAAATATTCCAGTTAAACGTATGCAAGCAGTTGCACAACTTGTATTAACACAGAAATGGAAACTTGGCTCCCAAATGTTTGCTCCAATGCTGGAAGAGCAGGCTATGAAATACCACAGCTATTTCTGCTGTTATGCAGAAACAGGGAACTCTTGAAATGCAAGGAAGGAAGTTGAGCTGGGAAGAGGAATAGGATTCCAGGCCCATGGGGAAATCTCCCTCCCAACTCCCTCTGTCCTGCAGGTCAGCAGGGGGAATAAAACTGCCCTTGATTTCCCCAGGGGTGAAGGTTTCACAAACAAAAGATGTTCATGGGTCTTCATGTCCCAAAATCATCCTAATGGCTGTCAGGAAACTCTCTTGAGATGATAGCGCTCCAATGGCCTTTCTTACCTCAGCAGTGTTGACTCGGCCCTCTAAGAAGAAGCACTTGGCCACATTGTGGGTGCACGTATGCCTGTATTTACACCAGTGGCATGGATAGTGGCTGCTGACACAGGACAAGCACCTGTAGAATGAGGAAAATTTAAAATTTAAAAAACAGGAAAGGGGGAAAGAATGCATATCCTGGTCTGCAGATGCCAATTCTCTCTTCTCTTGTTTCCTTCACCTTTATTCCTTTGAAGGTTTTGTTCTGCTTAAGGATATGAAACTCATGGGAAGGAAAGGGAGGAAGTGAAACACAGATTGAATTGGATCTTCAAATCTTATCCAACCCATCTGCTTGATGTGGAGACAAGGCCCAGAGGGAGGCAAATTTAAACTACAGCCACCTACTGACTAGCTGGTGTAAGCTAGGAGAGCCTCAAAACTGAGAGAGGAAGTTGTCTACAAGGTGTGTGGCATTTCCTACTTTACATAACACTGAGGGAGAAGTACAGCATGCTCTGAGCAGAAAACCTATGTCAGCAAAGCTGGAAGGGTGCAGATACATCAGACCTTGTTTCTGATAAGAAGAATATAAGTCTGGCTCGAGCAGCCATGGCCTGTGGCTTGAAAAAGGCCTTGCCAACTCATATCAGTCCTAGTTAAAAAATGTTCCCAAGTCCCAAGAAGGAAACACTTCTAGAACTGAGTCAGGCCTCCAACACTGATGACTTCTTCTGGGACTAAAATCAAGAAATCTTTTGCTTCTTCTTCCAAACTTCCCTAAGACAATAAATGAGATTGCAATCTCCCTGAGCAAGGACTTAATTGATTAATTATTTATATTTCTAAGGCCTCCTGATTCATCAACAACTCTGAGTGGTGCAAAACATCAAGTCAGACAGAAATGTAAGATGGCTGTCCAGGGGAACAAACATCCACTAAATGCCCATAAAGAATTTTCCACAGAAACAGCCCACTTTCCATCCCAGATGAGAGTCTGGGGAAAATGCCAGATCAGAACACGTATAAAGCAGAGCAGAGTCGGGACTATTCAAATATCTAGGGCATGGTTTCTCAACCTTGGTATTGTTAACATATGTGGATTTCAACTCTAGGAGATGCTACTCTAAGAGAACTATGTTCCAGGAGATGGGCTCAACCAACTTCCTAGATCCTATCAGATGACATTGATTAATGGAAGGGACCCAGAGTATCCTGATTCTGTCCGAGCTCATGGGATGGGCAGAAACAATGGGAGAGTGAACCCCTCAAATAAATAATAACTTTGTCATGTAGGGCTGACACCTAAAATCTTGAATTGCACTTGGAAGCCTGCTAATAATCACTGCAGCTTGCAGAGCAAAGGTGTTATGCAGGTGTACTGTGGCACATTCATAATTGCTTATTCCACTATGTTCTGCACCAGAACATAGGTTATAAGTGGTCTTCAAGGTCAGTTGCATGTATAGGGCACTGCAAAGTCCACATATAAGTTGACCAAAGAACAAGCGACAATGAGAAGGTCCAAGAATGGGTACAATTAATAGATAAAATGAATCTGTGTGAAGGTCTTCTTGGCTATAGTTGCCATCTCCTCCTCAATCTGTAAGTCCAGGAGAATCTCCAAACTGCATACCAGTTCTAACTGGGGAAGTAAACCCCATTCAAAATTAAAAATAGGAAGTCCTCAGGCCTGGATGATCCATGAACCCATTAGCTAAGGTCAAGCTTAAGTCCATTCCTCCCCATCTGGACCTTAATAGCTTCCGGGCACTGGGACAAGACCTTCAACTGCATCATTTGGTTGGCAAAGACTTGAGAACCAGCTGGGTATCATCATACACTGATTATAACTGACCCCATGTCAACAAATGACTCACACAGTGACTTCATATAGTTATTAAGCAGGAAGGGTGTGACACTCTACAAATCAAAGAGGTTTCAGCCTCTGCTTTCCAGGCAATACTTATTGGAACGAGTCACGAGAAAAGAGAACAACCACAACATCAACGGTAATTGGCCTCATTTGAGGCAGTAATATAGATGGGCAGTTGAACAAATGGCCCTGGGATGCAGCCGTAACAATCGGCAGCTGAACATGCTTAAAACTGTAGAGATAAGAGTGAATTTTAGGAGGAGCCCTCCTATTTTACCTCCTCTTACTATATTCAACAGTATGGAATCAGCAGCAGAGTCCTTCAAGTTTAGGTTCTATAATCTCCCAGGACTTGAAATGGATGCTTAACATTAGAACTATCATTAAAAAGGCACAACAAAGGATGTTTTTCCTGCTTTAGCTCAGGACCTAAGATGACTTATTCTGGGACTTTTTCAGACTGCCCCAGGAGCTGTTGATAAGGTTTTACAGAGGAATTATTGGATCTGTTATTTGTACTTCTGCAACTGTTCAATTTTGTACAGCAACCAAATAGGACAGATACAGTCAGAGTCCAACTACAAATGATTGTGTCTTTCAGATACCTGAAATATTTCTCCCAGTGGCCCTGGAAATGTTTTTCTTGATCATCCCTTCCCAGCAGAGAACAGGTCATTCTGAAAAGGGCCACTGCTCAGCTATTTGTGAACACAGTAAGAGTGGAAAAATAGTTACGTTTTGTGGCTCTTATTACTATGATATAATCTCTAATATGGTCTCTTAGTCATGTGCAATCAGATTCACTCTTCATCTTCCTCAAATGGCATTCTAAGCATCTCTTCTGCCATTTTAACTCCAACAGTTTTTCCTGGAAAACTAATTCTTATCAATCTTAACATGTGACCACTTGCATTAATTAGATCCTGAATATTCTGGATCAGATCCATGGTTGTTGTCCTGGAGTGAACTCCCAAGCCATCTCCAACTCAAATCAAGTTAAAATCTCCCAGAATTAGCTCTCCACTGCTAATTCCACAACTCAGGCAGGGATATCATGGTACATTACAGAGGCCAATAGAGCAGCAAGAAACTCAGCAGTTTCCTAGCACCCGACTAGGGTCTTACATCTAGATATCTGCAGCCATTTGCTGCTGAAAGTCAATAGGGTTCCAGGATGACAATTGCCACCATTGCCACCTGCCCTGGGATCACAGCTGGTGCCAGACTTGAAAATCTAGGTGAACAACTTGCCCCTTTCCTTCTGATGATGATCAAGTTCTTCTGATGCACATGGTATAGTATACTTTGAGCACGCCACATGATCTGAAAAATCTATTTACAAGATAGGGGAAGCTAATTATCATAAATCATTCAGTGGCTGGATAACCACATCACCTTAAGCAATTGTGAAGTTTGTTTAATGATGGCTTAGTATACTGCATGTTGCACTCAAGTTGCAATTAACAAAATCATGTTTTAGTGCAACAGAATGTGAACATGTCACCGTTTCTATCTGAGGTGAAACCTATCCTTCTAAGCTGCTCCATCTCTTATCTTAGGGATAAGATCTGCCTTCCTCATATACTTTGGCAATGTCTTTCAACCTAATGAAGACCAGGTAGTCCTTATGATACAATGGAAACTGGGGTCAGAATTTCGATTGCTAAGTGATGCGGTCGTAAAGTGTAGTTTCAAATGACTGCATCGCTTATCGAGAGCTATTCTGGCACTCCCCATTGCCATCATTAAGCAAGGATTGTGGGTTGTGAGTGACTAAGTAAGGACCTCCTTGCTGATTCCAATAAGCAAAATGAGTAAGCCAGTAGGAAGTCACAAGTCCCAGGCAGCTCCCAAGCAGGCCACTAGGCAGAAAATTGGCTGCTGCCAGGTAGGGGTGGGTGCATGAGTGGGCATCAATTTTTAATATGCTTTTTAATATGGATTTTGACAGATTTCTCATTTTTGCTAGAATGAAATTTAATTAACTGTCAATTGTATGCTGTTTGTTTTGAATTAATGAAATCCTGATTAGGGGGTTATTTTAAATGGGGAAAAACATGACAGTAAATCAGTAAATAAACCAAGTGTGTATGTTTTAACTGTGAGCAAAGTGTAAAGATGAAAAAGATTTTTTTTAAAAAAAGTAGTAAGCGCTGTTGGAAGCTGAGATTAAACCTTATTTTGCAACAGTTGTAAACAACAATGTGTGGGTCACATTTCTTATGTGTAAATAAACTGATGGGATTGAAAAAGAAAGTCATTTCCCCCCCTCCCCCACTAAGAGCCCTGTGCCCAGTTTCAAAACTCACGTGCTTAGAAGGCTGCAGTCATAAAAGACAAAGTTTGTACTGGCAAATTCCATGCCAGTTTCCTTGGACAGAAGCTGGATCCTAACAGTCCGTACATCACCTGAGAGTTATAGGGAAACAGGAGGAAGGAAGAGCAAGTAACATTCAATCATGGTGTGGCATTCTTGAATTCCGACACAATCAACTTCTGCTTCCACATTCAGAATCATGAAGCAAAATTAGAATTCCATGATGCCTGCCATCAGCATAGTTTTGCAGAAGAGAGAAAAAAATTTATTTACCACTGTTTCCAGATGTCAGTTATAACCATGCAAAAATCCAGCACCATAGAGTGGCAACCAATCTGGTTATGGAGCATGGAAGCAGCATGAAAAGCAGGAAGGCAAAAAGCAGAAGGCCAAAATCTCTGACAAAATAGCATTTGATGTATAAGTCTAATTCCATCTTGAGTATTGTCATCTGCTTTTTTAAAAAAAAAATGCATACAACTTTAGGCTTGTTATGAGAAAGGATCAGGACTAAGGAGAATTTCTTTGAAGCCATCAAGAAGTTTTTGGCAGAGGCAAGGTAAGGACAGAAAGGTGGACTATATCTTACTTTCTAGCTCTGTCCCATCTACACTACTACTTCCTTTTCCATCATCAAGCACTTACCATATTCCCCAGGGGGCTCATCCCTCAAAGTAGGTGAAAGGCAATGGATCCCTCCGTTCACCTGAAGCTGTCCCTCGCTCTCACCAAGGCCCTCAAAGGAGCAAGTCACCCCAGAACTCAGGTCTGGGGCATTGTGGACTGTAAGCTGAAGCTGGAAACATAGCACAAAAGAATGATGTAATTTTAAGGACTAGTATGTTTCAGAATTATGTCAAAAGAAGGGAAATCATAATGTGTACTATGTACACCTAAATATGAGCCCACTGTAACTACAGAGCCAAAAAGGCATTAAGAGTTGTTAACCTAATCCTGTATAGCTTTTTCTCCGGTAATATCACACTACAAACTAGAGCATACAAAACATTTGCTAGACCAATACTTGAATACAGCTCATCAGTCTGGAACCCACATTACATATCTGATATTAATACAGTTGAGGAAGTCCAGAAATATTTCACAAGAAGAGTTCTCCACTCCTCTACTCATTGCAGAATACCTTATGCCACCAGACTTGAAATTCTAGACCTAAAAAACCTAGAACTACGCCGCCTTCGGTCTGATCTAAGTATACTGCATAAAATTATATATTGCAATGTGCTACCTGTCAATGAATACTTCAGCTTCAACCATAACAATACAAGAGCACATAATAGATACAAACCCAAGCTAAACCACACCAAACTTGATTGCAGGAAATACGACTTCAGCAACAGAGTGGTCAATGTCTGGAATACTGTACCTGACTGTGATTTCTTCCCCAAACCCCAAAAACTTTAACCTTAGACTGTCTACTATTGACCTCACCCCTTTCCTAAGAGATCTGTAGGGGACGTGCATAAGCACACCAACGTGCCTACAGTCCCTGTCCTACTGTGTTTTTTTTCTTATAGTATCCATTTCATGTATTCATAACTATGTTTATACTTATACCTGTTATCTTATAATCGCTTGACAAATAAATAAAATAAATAAGACACTTTTCAAATTTTATGACATACAGTAGCCTAAATGCAGTGACACAGATAAAATGATTGCGGTTAATCCGATTTAGTCTGCATTTTCCCTACTTTGCAATAGCCATGGTTGATGAATGGGAAACAAAAAACCCTGCAGAACACTGAAATTTGACCACTAGAAATTTTACTCAGCAATTTATCTGGCTTCTGAATTCCTACCAGGCATTATCCAAGCATATCTTGGCAATCATAAAACTGAACAATTACTTTAAAAACACACACAAAGGAATATGGTTATTCTTACAAAGCTGAATGGTATGGTGAATATCGTATTATTCGGGCAAGCTTATTCATCATTATGGTTCTGTTTGCCTAGGGAGGATCTTATGACCTTCCAGATGCTCTGAGTTGCAACACCCAGCATCCCGCACCAATGGCTATATGTGGCGAAGGCCCTTGGGAATTGTTGTTCAGCAACATCTAGAGCAGTGATCGACAGGCAGCCCTCCTGTATTGCTATATGTCAATTCTTATCAGCCCTAGCTAGCACAGTTAGTAATGAGAGGTGATTAGTTGCAATCCAACAATAGCTGGAAGGCCACATGTTTTTGTCCCCTAAATTAGAGGGCCATGGAGTCTCTATCCCACTATGGACATAGCAAAGGCATAGATTATGGATCAAAGCAATCCTCTGCTATGCTTTTAGTAGCTAATATGAAGGCTGGAGATGACCTTGAAGAAGAGCGGTAATTACCTACATAAATACAATTTAGAGCACTAAACCAATTACTCTTGTTTCCCAAAGGATTCTATACTCAAGGTAGTTTGCAAGACATAAGAAATCTTATCACTAATCAAAGATCCTCTGAAGTTAATGAGTGATTTTTCATGGCATCCTCAAAATATAACCCCATAGTCAACAGAATATAATGTTTACAGTCTTCCATAATAATTTACCAATTTGAATATGTCCAATTAAAAAAGAGAGTCAAGAGATATAATGGTATCTCAATTCAGTTCCAAAATGACTGTAAAATTCTATATTCACACTAAATGATTGACTTTCTTACAGGATGTGTATGTCAGCAGCAAAAAAATAAGTTATTTCTTTAGTAACTTGCTGGTGTGGATTAGGGCGAGAGGTAATGGTCTTCCAAAATTCACTATAATGGTCTTCCAAAATTCACTTTAAAATTCACTAAAAAGTACTTAGCTTTCCTTTCTCCTAATACTCACAGTCTATTTTGTTTATGGATCGGTTTGGGGTCAGATTTCCACTTTCAGAGTGGTAGCTGGCCTCAGAATGTTGAGGCTCAATTGACCAAGAACACGGAAGACGAAGAGACCAATAACAGAGAGAAGACACAGTTAGAGAAAACAAAAAGGGGATAAAGAGCAATTAGCCAGCAGGATCAGGGGAGCCAGATGTTCAAAAAGGCCAGCAGGAGGGAGAGACTCACCACAATGCTAGGTTCTGTCACTGAGATATTACTGGGCTCAACCAGCAACTGCACACATTGAGTCCGAGTTGCTGTAAAACGGTGGGGTTCTACAGCATGGGGGCACTCGCTTTCTCTACAGCACCTGAGGGCACAGAAACCAAAAGGAGTAGGGAGCAAAATGAGTGAAGTCTGCAGAACTTTACACCTTCATTTGTTCCTCTTAACCGCTACTCTTTCTGTTACAGGGGGCGCAAAAGCTCCTGGTGGGTTGGGGTCAGTCAGAGGCAGGGACCATGAAACAGAATGTGTATCAGTCTTCACTTTAAGAGGGGGAAATTAAGGGGGAAATCGCTGTACCAGCAGCCCAACGCACACGTAACTAAATCCAGGCATAGGAAAGACATCTTGTGTGGGAAAGTTGGCAGAACTGAGATCAAAAGGGAGGGGGCAATAAAAGCAAGACTCGGTAATTTAAGCATGTGAGAGTGCACCCACCAGGGCATGAGGGAAGAAGTCAGCTTGGGGACTGTAATGCAGGCCTGCTGCTTCCACTCGGGGGGGGGGGGGCGGGGGGCGGGCGGGCTGGAGGCTTGTTAACATTAGAAGGAACCAAGGAGCTTAGGGATCTGGGGACCGAGGCGCCTTCCTGGAGAAAAGATGACAGCAACAAGACATTCACAAGCAGGGTGAAGTGGGGAAGGGCATCACGGGAGTAATCCTAATCCTTCCCCCTCCCCTGCCCACCCCCCCAAAAAGGGACAATATCAGAGAGCTCATCCTGAATGCAATGAGCTCTGGGCTTGGGATAGGAAAGGATGGTGAAAGTCCACGGCTTGCAAACAAAGTGGAAACGCTTCTTTGGCTGAGGACGGGAGGCTGTAAGCACTTCTCACTTTTTTTTTTTTTTTTTGCACGCTTCCTGTTCCTTTTCCCGACCACACCATTGCTTGGAGGGGAGAAGTGTCACCTCGGCTTTCAGGGGGCCTACCTCCCCCAAGTGTTATCGCACAGTCTATATTAAGGAAGGAGGTGCAAGCTGCAGCACCAGGTGCTGAGGCAGGGAGAGGAGATGGAAGGTGGGAAGAAGGGGGGGGGGGTGAAAACATCTGCTGGGAGAGACAGAGAGTCGGGGCTACTGCAGGGCAGAGGGAAAGGTTGCTTTTCTCCCCTTGCCTCTTGCTTCTCCCTCCCGCCGCATGTTATGCACTGCCTCCGCCATGGGGTAGGACCCCAACACTGATGCAGGAAGCAAGGACCGGCTTTCCTTCGGAAGGGAGCACGGAAACATCTTCCTCACCCTTGGCAATGTCATATCCAGCAAAGGATTGGTGTGGGTGTGTGGTGTGTGTGTAGCAGAAGGAAAGAGAAAATCCTCCTTCGGGGCCCCTTTGCCTGCACCTCCAACCTCCTCTTACTCTTCCCGCCTCGTCAGCTGAGTGCTGGCAGCTTTAATAGGATTAAAGCTCCTGCAGAGTTCAGATAAAGGGGGCAGGGGAGAGGAAAGTGTGCAACTGGCTGTCTCCTCCCTGCTTTCGCTCCCAGACTTGGGTGAAAGCACAAGAAGAATGGGTGGGGGGATAGGAATGGCAGATCAAGGGTTCTTCCTCCCAGCTTGCATAGTTGAAGGTAGAAAGGGGGATGATCTCTCACCTATTGTGTAGGACACACCAGCCACAGTGTGGGTCTCGGGAGCCCAAGCAATCTGCACAGGAAAGATATTGTCCACAATTCTCCACAGGAAGCTGCACCACCTGAGGGAAGAGCTGTATCAATATACATCTGCAGATCTCTTTTCTCCTCCCTCCCACCCCCATTCATTCATCCACTTTGGAGTTTCCCTACAGCCTTACCCTCCAGGTATATATCGGGCTAGGGATTATTTCCCCAACATAAAAGAGTCAAAATGAAGGAAAAGACACTTGTTGAATTCTTGCCTGGGCTGCAGCAGGTGTGAAAAAGTGAGCCCTGCCCGAGGCAAAAGCAGGACTACCACATCCGAATGAAAGTTTGAACAATTGTAAAAAACGTGGCAGGAAAGAATATGGGGTTTTCTGTGTCCCGGGTCTCCCTTCGCTGCCCTTCATACTTCTCCAGATTTTTACAATTCAGATCTGGTTATCCCAGCAAAACGGGTAGCAAATACACATGTACCCAGCAGCCCTTGGTCTCACATTTGCCAATCTCCCTCAACCTTCTTCCTTCAAATTCAGCCTCTGCATTTCATACATTCTTTGCATTTTGCTATTTGAATAATTTATTCACGGCAAAGCAAATACAACGTTCACGGCATTCCTCACTCCTTACATTTATAGGCATCTTGTCTATTGAGAAGAGATCCCATTGGTGTATTCAGTCCTGCCCAGGGCACCTTATCTTAGGCTCTTGACCTTAATTGGCCATAGCAATGTGGAAAGGATTTTCCCACCCCACTTAGAAAAATGAAATAATCTTCACAGTCACTCTTCATTCTCACATTTTAAACACATTGAAATGTATGCACAGTTATCTTGCCCCAGTTTCTATTGCTGATGTAAAGCACACACTTCCCTAAAGCTTAAACTCATTTGGGTTGCAATGTAGCTATTAAAAAAATAAAAAAGGTGCTGAAATTAAGCTTTAACTCTTCTAAGGTAAGTATAAATCTGCTGAAAGAGAAAAAAAAGTTTAAAAGGGCTGGGAGCAATGAATAAAATGCCATTATTTACACAGATATGGATTTTCTAAAAATGCAATTATATTTATATATACAACACATAAATAGACATCCGGAATGTCTTCTTGGCATGGGAAGGTAGAGCAGAAATCCTACCACAAATGATGTTGCCTAACAATTAGTGATAAGATTTAAAACCTGCCTTTCCATGCAAAAAGAATCTCTCTAAAGAAAACAATTTCTTTGCAAGCATTCTCTGTCTTCTGCTGCTGGAATAAAATTTGGCAGCCAGCCAGGCAGCCAACAATCAATCAGCCAATCAATCAATCAATCAATCAATGAACAAAAACAAAAGCCCCAGAACAGGTAAGCCAATTGTTACTATTTGTTGATCTGAATTATAGTTCCCTCTCCCTGCCAGATGCCACACTGATGGAGTTTGATGGGAGTTGAAATTCAATACCACATACATGGAGAGTCAAAATTCCTGATTAAGTGCTATCCAGGTTTATTCTTAGTGACTACATAGATAAACTGTCTTCAGGATGACCCATCGTCAATCAATTTCCCACCAGTGGCTTATTCTTCGCCTTCCTAGCTCAGGTACAACAGAAGCTGCTGCCTGACCCATCTCCTTTAGGCTGACCTGTCTTTGGCTGAGCAAATAGAGGTAGCGCTGGTCAGGATTCAGGACCATGTCACGTAGCACGGGCTCTCCAGGCATCACTGGCACAGACTCATAAAGATGGGCCTCATCCGGATTGTCCACACGAACCTGCGTAGGGTATAATGACAAAAGCAGCTCCTTTTGCCTCTCCAAATTGGAAGGATGAAGAGAGGATAGGGGTTCCCTCCCCATCCTTACCAGAAATAGAGGATCTCTTAACAAGTTTGCTCCTAAAGCCACTTTTCAAAAAATAGTGCAGCTTTTTTGTCTTTTTCTTTCTAATGTTCTCTTGGCAAGAAAGAAAAAAGATGAAATATTGACAAAGTACAGGATTACAAATGGAAAGTAATATAGTCTAGACCTTTGAGAAAAGAATGAGTCAGGGCCATTCCTCATGAAAAACCCCGTAACTGAGGGAGGGATTATTGAAAATGAATTTTTTTTTGTGGGGAGGAGAAGGTATAAATCAGTATAAATCTTTAGAAAATATATAACTAGGATGTTTTTGGACTCCCAAATTCCATTATCCCATCAGCAAGACTTATAATTTTACAATTTTGATGATTTCTGACAACTTCTGAATGGTCGTATAGGAATTCATGTCACATAGGAAAAATAGATCCAATGGATAAAATATAAAACTTAAAGCAGCTTACTTTTCATTTTGTTCAATTACACTTTACAAATAGATTCAATGATCTTAAATTTTCACATATCTGAAAATGAAAACAATGATTTACCTCACAAAGTTGTCACAAACGTAAAATATTTCAATATAACTAGCCCCAAGAGTTAGAAATTGTACTAAAATAATAATGATGGGATAATGAAACAAAGTGTATATGGTGGCAATTGTGAGATGTGTAGTAGCTTCCTCTGTGAAGCTATGGACTCAAATCATACGATCCAAGGACACTGGCAGCCAATTAAAATAAAATTCCTTTTTTAAAAACACTTTATAAATTAGCGAAACAAACTTACAAGTTATAAATCCAAGTTAAAATGTGTATGTCACATTCCTTGGCAATCTGGTTATCTCCAAACTATTTTATATAACCTACTATACAAGATCACAAAGTACTTTTTTGCTGTGTGAGTTACAACCTCCATGTGCATTTAATAGCTTTCCCATTTGAAAAACATGCAAGCAACCAAGATTGTCATCACCCGCCACCACACTTTTTAAAAAAGTTAAAGTTGTGCATTTGTGTGCTCCTCCTAATTCAAGGATTGCATGAACCATCAATGGAATTAGGAGCCCTAATCTCAACCCTCACTGATAATAGAAACAGGATAGCATTAGTCTTTATAACAGCTCTAAAATATACTGAGCTTATATGAGATAACCAATCTGCAATTTTTAAACATATTTTTGACTTTTGATTATTTAAATAAATGAATGTTGTTGCTTTTATTTATTTTTATTTAATAAACTATACATACTATCATGACTATTTTTCTTTTTCTTTTCTTTTTTTTGGGGGGGAGAGGTTGAAGTTTGATCCTATGGAAGCTGAACTGACAGGTGTTTGAATCATCCCTACAACATGTGGCATTCATAAGGAAGTTGCTGCTGATAAATAGCAGATGAACAATTGGAAAAAGTGAGTCTCCACCATTTGGGTTGGCATTATGAGGTGATGAAAAGCAATTTTGAGGAAGGGCAAGACACTTAAAGTTAAAATTGCTATTCTAAGAGCCCTGCCATGGTGTTTTTTAGTCATTTGGGAAACAGCATGGTTGCCAAGGGAGGAGCAGGAGAAGAAGTGACAGGCACTGAGTGAAATTATCTCTCTATCTGGTTTGTTTTAGTGTGATTTAATTCAGTCCAGCAGTCTTGCTCTTTGCACGCTGCTTGGCTTGGCAAATTAAAAATAAGCAAAACATTTAGATACCAACTGAATTGCAGAAGTTAACCAAAGTGACTTCTGTGTGAAAACACATTCCGCCAGTTCTGGAGAGGAAGTAGCTCCATGACAAATGAAAAGCAGGCTGCTTTTTATTAAGCGTCAATTCTTTCCAAGGTTTACACAATCTGAATTTCTAGCAATTACTGGTACATTCAAGAGATTCAAAAGATTGATTTCTGACACTGAAGTATAATATCCCAGTATTTTCAGAAATCCAACAGTTGGGGCCCCATCCATTCTTCACACATTTCCTGTAAAACAGTAGCCCAGGATGAAGGACTGTTTAATTGTTTAAACCAAAGCTAGGGGGGAAAAACACAGGTTAGTTCAGGTTTATACACCATTGTTTGTTAAAAAAAAATGTTACCTTCCAGTCACTAGCTATATATCACAAAGGGGAAGCTGACTGCATGTAAGAGTTGGCAAATTCCCAAAAGCCTCTTCCCGTCTTGCATAGAATTCAGATGGAGCTTAGCAGATATTTTTCAAAATGGCCCCAGAATGTGACAGTGGGACTGCAGGAAGCAGTTCTTTTTATTTTCTTTTTGTCCCTTCAAGACAATCTTGACTCTTGGCAATTGCATGGACAATCCATGTGTTTTCTTGCAAATGTTTTGTAATTGCCTGCTTCCTAGGGCTGAGAAAGAGAGACTGGTCCAAGATTATCCAGCTGGCTTTATGCCCAAAGCAGGACTAGAACTCACAATCTCCTGGTTTCTAGCCTGGCACCTTAACCACTAGGTTACACTGGCTCTCTCAGGAAGCTGAGGGCTCAGATACCATCTGGCAACCCAATACTGCTCCTGGAACCATTCATGGGCCTTAATAGACTCCAATTTTAGCTTTTTTAAAATTTTGTTAGCTATCTGGTTTTGTTATGTTCAGTAAGGGAATACCTCACTTCACCGAACAATATTTTTAAAGCTTCATAATACATTATAGAGCAAAATATCTTGTTTTTTACCCAGCCCTACAAAGGGAAATTGGAAACGGTGGAGGAAGGAGAGGATTCTCTTACAGCTACAGTCTCTTCCCATATTGCATAAAATAACTGCAAGAACGAACAACTTTTGTCCTTGTGATACCTTATTCTCGCACTAATGATCATTATTTAATCTCCCATCCCACTCATCTTCCTAAATTACACTAGGCAGAAGTGCTTTATCACTGCAGAATATTATACTCATTTGTTCTCTTAATAGCAGACTCAGTTGTTCAATCCTCAGGACTTTCTAGCCTTCCTTAATCAGCCCAACTTCCCCATGTATGATTTCAGAATTTTGCCTTAACCTTGGATGACAGAGAAGTTATACAGGTAGTCCTTGACTTACAACAGTTTGTTTAGTGGCTGTTCAAAAGTTACAACAGCACTGAAAAAACACACTTATGACTGTTGCAGCATGCCCATGCTCATGTGATCAAAACTCAGATGCTTGGCAACTGGATCATATTTATGATGATTGCTCTGTCCCGGTGCCACCTGATCCCTTTTTGCAACTTTCTGACAAGCAACAACTGCAGTGGTTCACTTAACAACTGTGGCAAAAAAAGATGTAAAATGGGACCAAACTCACTTAACAATTTTCTCACCTAGCAGTAGAAATGTTGGGGTTAATTGTGGTCATAATTTGAGGACTACCTGCATTTTTAATGAAATCAGCTGGACTACAAATGGATTGAAAACATCTCCAAAGTTTGCACTTCTAAACAAAGCCCCATGTGTTAATAAAGGGCAAGTTGTTAGATCTACAATCAAAATGCATTTTATACACTCCTAACTTGCACAATTTTTTAGGAAAGAACATAGGAAACTGACAAGCTTGGAAATCCACAAACAATTTTATCCCTATGATTAGATTCAATTTACAAAAAAAAAACCCTGATTATTGTGCTACTCCCATATTGTTAATTCATTTGATCCTAAGAACTTTTGTGCAGGGTTATTTGAATTCAAAGTTGCACTGAAAATACAACATGCTTAGAGGAACTGAGAAAAACTGGGCTGCAGTTGGTTAACATCTCAACTATAAAACCAAAAACATCATAACTTTGATATCTGCTTGGAGAGTTACTCATAAAATTTTATGTTGATGTGTTTTATCTCTTTGTCTGTTCTTTTTATATTCTTTTAAAATGTGTGTCAATAGTACAGCTATAGAGATTCCAAATTTGTAAAGTGAAATTTGATTCTGGACACATGTAGCCTGTACGTAGTACCTATTGGAGATACCTTAAAACAACTACAACTTTTTCTGGACTCCTACCTTTACAACTGTCAAATAATCCTTGGAAAATATCCATTTGGTTTAAGACATTCTAAACAATGTTGTCTCTAATGTCCTCTAAATCACGTTTCTCCCTTTGAATCTAAAGGGCTGGCCAACCCTAATAAATAACCAGGCCTGGAATGTCTTCTGAACCAGGGTGTTAGCAAATGGAACATAATAGCTTCCTTTCTCTCAAACTTAATAAAAAACGTGCAGTCATGCAGTAGAGCCAAAATTTCGTATATTATAGAACAGCTGCAACTTCATCCGATTCAGACATGTTGATGAGCTGGAGAAACTATTACTGGAGGGAAGAGTAGCTATTCTGTGGCGCTGTGTGCCCAGATGTGCCTAACACACACATCAAACGCACAGATCCAGCTCCTGATAAATGGGAATAAAACTTGATGGACGTTAATAAAGCCTTCCACAATGTGACGTTGCAGATGTATTGAATAATAGCTCCAATCGGCTGTATCCCAAGAAATCTGGAGGGTACCACTTCCAACAAAGCAAAAGAGTAATTTAACTGGAAAAGGCTTAAACAGTAAAAAAAAAAAAAAAAAAAAAGCTTCCCAATAAATTAAGGCAGTATAAATTATATGCTTCTTCGGCATAAAAAAAACCGTTCTGCTTTCATGGCTAGGGAAGGGAAGAGAAGGGAGAGGAGCATAATTTTTTCCCTTTTTTTCTATTAAAAAAATAGAAAAAAATATAGCTCTTCAGAGGTATAGGGAGCACAGCAGACCTCCCAGCCACCCAGGAGGCAAGGCCAGTGGTGAAAACAGGCATACTGGCTGAGAAATCTAGAAGTTGTAACCTCAACATGTCTAGAGGGCACTAGATTAACTAAGGCTACATGAGGAAGGGAAGTTGCTATTCCTGACATGTAGGTAAACTCCCAAAAATTAACCCACAGACAATGGAGTGCTCAAGAAACTAAGAATTCAATCTTCTTAATCCAGGTTTGGACTATCTATCATATTATTCTACTTTACCCAGGGCAGTTCAGTTTTTGAAGGGCTGCCCTGTGCAAATTAAATTTAAAGACAAAGAAATTAGAATACAGGGTGAGAACTTGAAGTTGTCCATCTGAGGTCAGCTTTTTAGACATCAGACTAAAGTGTAGTAGGCGTCCACATTACATATGTCCAAATTGGCATCTGTACTTCTAATTTAACATATCAGCACATTATGCAATTCTGCCCGGTTCTTTTCTTAATGTTGCATTCCTTTCTCCTTGAAGTTGCAGGAAGTGGCACTCTAGGCTAAGGACCCCATTTTGATAAAACTTCAGTATTTATCCATAACCTTTTCAAGTAAGTCAATATAAGCAAGTCTGGGGAGAAAGTAGCTCCTCTTACAGAGGAGGTAGGTAATAGGATGGAACTACTTTCTACACTGATCCTACATGGCATGGTATCTCCATTAACGAAGGTGGAAAGCAGACATAATCTGCCTCTTCTGCATTTGAAGGTGATAGTACTCACAATGGGAAGGAGACACACACACTGGCCTGGAAGAGAAAGCTCAAAGGGTCTTTCATCCTGACCAACAAAGCTCCATTGAGCCTCCCACACATGTAAGGACAAGACCCCTTGGGTCAGTACAGTTATATAGCAGGGATTTTGGATTCAGCTCCCCCTGTCCCCACCCCAAGGAGTAGGATAATGGTCCTTTTCAGATTTGATTGAGGGAACAGGCAGGTCATCTCCAGCATAAGGCTCCAGGCCAGGCAGCAACAAGGCAATTAGTGTACTGAGGACAACTGAAGGAGCTCTGGGAATGGCAAAGACACACGGGCAGGCTACCACCAGGCCTCCTGCCATCCTAATTGAATCTCTACCATTTGCATGAGGAACAGAAGGGGGTCATGACCTCCCCTCATGCTCCCTGCTAGAGGTTCAAAAGTTTAAACAGCATTTCTCCTCTCCACCCCCCAATACACATACAAGCAAACTGTAACTTAATTCCATGTGACCAGATGCCACAGCCTCCAGGGGAACTCTTCCTCCCCCCACTTTCAAAACTGAATCCACAACTGGGATGAAGGGCGTAGAAGGGGTGGGAATTGGGTTTCTAAACCAGTTCAGTCAAGAAGCCAAAAAATGCACCTTGGTTCTCCTCCTTAGAGATCATTCTGGGCAGAATTAAAAGCTAAGAGATTAAATGTTAAAATCTGGACTGTCAAAGAAGCCATGTATATTAAAAACCCCAGACACATACTCGTCTAAGTCAGCATTTAATTTTTATAATGAGAGATACTGGAATTCATATTTGCCTTATGATAAGCTGATCTGATTAAGCTGAAGAGCTTTCTAAGACACCTTTGACTGCAAACAACTGAACTGTAATGATGGGAAAATACATCTGCTCATGTTAATAGGCACTAAATAGGTTCATATGCTTCAGTGGTGGAATCTATCATCTAAAAGCAGCTTTGGAAAGCCAAGACTTTGGTGCATGTTGAATCCCGAGTATGAAAACTGTGGATAATTTCTGCATCAGTTTTAGCTCAGATTCCTTTTTCCTCCACGGCAGCAACAGATCCAACACATCAGCCTCTCTTCTTCCAAACGGCTGTTCGAATCTCTACCTCCTTCCCATCCCCTCTCTCAGCATCATGCATACACACTTCAAAAGCTGCAAAATCGGGTTATAAAATGCTGAGTCCAGGGCAAAAGGATTCTGGGGAGAAGGAAATTGTATTTTAACTCTGCAAAGTCTGAATTAGGGATGGCACAAGAACACTTTGTCGGCAAGTTTCTGAGGGACTGGGTACCATAAATTAAATGGGAGTTATGATCTGGATGTTGACAAAGATGTGCTTGGTCTGAGAAGTTCTGTGAAGAAGAAAGAAAAAATCCAAGCCTGAGGATATCTACACCTATTGTTAGCCATGGCTGAGCAGAGACAGGACACTGAGGAGACGGAGAGGGGAGTAATCCATTGGGATGTGCCATGCTGGAGTGTGGTCTCTGGCTGCTGAGACCACTGGAGGAAAGAACAGGCTCCACGGCCAACAGAGAGACAAAGAGAAGGGAGGAGGAAAAGAGGGCCTGCCGAGGAGATCGGGGTGGGGGCAGATGAGCCAGTGGACCATGTCTCCTGAGACATAACTGGCAGCAGCTGAGGGAAGGGAGGTGCTGTGGCCAACCTGGAATGCTTTGGCAGAATGCTCCAGACTGCCGCAGTCAGCTTCAGGTTCAAAATCAAAGAGATGTTCTCCATTTCATTCACCTCTTAGGCACAACTTTCTGCCAACTGTATCTGTGACCCTACGTTTCAGCCTCTGCCAGCCCAATGCCTGGACTTTACACCCCTTTCCCAGCTCTTGTGTGGTACACACCATTCATCTCCCGCTCAGCTCTTCTTATTTCCTTCCCAATCTCTCCCTCTGCCCAGATAGACAGGGGAGGGGAGTGCCGACTCCTTCGCTGCCTAGTTAATATTTAATGTGACAAGTCTGTTGGGCACAACACTGTGTAGAGTGGTACCTAATGGCAACTGGGAGGTGGATGCTAGTAACCACCATGACTCCTGACATCTGACTTGCAGCAAGCAGCAAGCAGAAAGGAAAAGGCTTGAGAGCAAGTGTCCCACTGCAAGTGTTCCTCTGGAACCTTCTGAGACTGGAGCCCCTGGGGCTTCTGCAAAGGTGAAGAGGAAGGGGGAAATAGCAGAAACTATCTTTGCTTGTTGAGCTGTTCCATGCCTCCTTCCACCAACAAGTTCAATGGGGAGAAATCTCATCCATTTGCCTTCTGGAAAAAGAGTGCCCGGTGAGTAGCCTCTCATGCTACGGCAGCCATTTTGTCAGGGCACCCACTACAAATTTCAGAATTCCAAGTGTATCAGAAGGAGATCTCCCTCAGGAAGAGAAGCTTCTGGTGAATATTAATTATTTTGCAAAATTCTGATTTAGGTTATTAATATTATTTATCTCTTCATTTATCTCCCCTTAATCATCACATTGTTCCATCCAACTCAGGGTTTTCACAGTTGGGCAACTTAAATGATGCATGGATTTCAATGCCCAGAATTCCCTACCCAGTGTAATTATGGCTGAGAATTTGGGGAGTTTTTCAGGTTTACAAACACTGATCTAACTCATCTGTTTCCCCCTTCAGATATGATGGTACAACTACAAGAGCTTCCGGAATGGGTAGCCACACCGACTGGAAATTGTAGCCCCAGTGCATCAAGAAGGCACCACATCAGGCACAGCTAGTTTACACTCACTGGCAGAAGCTCAGGCTTACTTGGAAACTTAGGGTTAAGGCTGGAATTTTCTGTATGCAATGTTGTGACACAGTAGCCCAGGAGTTAAGCCACTGGGTTTATCAACTGAAAAGCTGGCAGCCCACGTGTGAGACCCGAGCGCCCCATGATGGGGTGAGCTCCCCATCATGAGGGAGCTAACCTCAGCTTCTGCCAGCCTAGTAGTTTGAAAGCATACAAATGCACATAGATAAATAGGTACCACTTTGGTGGGGAGGAAACTGCATAGATAAATAGGTACCACTTTGGTGGGGAGGAAACCGCATTCTGTGACATCATGCTGGCCACATGACCAGTGGTGGGATTCTCATTTTTTTACGACCAGTTCTGTGGGTGTGGCTTGGTGGGTGTGGCAGGGGAAGGATACTGTAAAATCTCCAGTCAGAGGTGGTATTTGCCGGTTCTCCGAACAACTCAAAAATTCCGTTACAAGTTCTCCAGAACTGGTCAGAACCTGCTGAATACTACCTCTGCACATGACCATAGAAATGTCTTTGCAAAGCTCTCGCCCACTGGCCTTGAAACAGAGATGAGAACTGCCCCCTAGAGTTGGCAATGACTAGGGGAATAAAATTGCAACTCCTTTACCTTTACCTACTTTATGCAAAGTATGTGCTCTGTCATTGAGTAACCAATGAAGCCTTTTTGGAGGATTATAAGGGAGAGGAGGAAAAATCCATATGCTGACATATGTGTTGTAGCAGGAAAATAAAGTTTGATCCAATTGCTCCCTTAAATAATATAATATTACTCAGCCCTCCCCACCATTACTCAAATTTTCAGCCCATTTTAAACAACGCTATTAAATAAGTGGTTTTGCAGAAAGGTGATAGGGCTTTGCTACTGTTAAGTTTCTTTACTCAGAGCACAGACAATGATGATGTATACTGAGACAGAGGCGTGTCACCAGCTGGGGACGAACACAAGTTTCTTACTTCTACTGGGAGGTCAATAGAAGTACTGGAGAAATCAAAGCCCTTGAACTTTTGTATATGCTCAGCCCTTAGCCATCATCTTCATCCTCCCACTGATTCTTTCCCGGTTCTACCCAAACCCTTTTCCCAGGCACAAAGAAGAACATCTGACCTTCTTCAGGTTACCAGCACGGGTTCCAATGAAGACGACCGAATGGCCACGATAGGTATAAGCAGCGACACTGGCCATGCCCTCGGTCTGTTCTTGGAGCAACGGGCGTCCCTCGATGACCTGCAGCCCTCCTAGGGGCTGGTTCAGTACCAACCCACAGAAATTGCCATTGATCTGCATGGGCTAGAAAGATGCAAAAAAGGGGACATGAGGGTCAGCATCACATGGGAATGAGTAACTTAAGTACACAGTGTTATCCAACAAGCCCCATCTGTGTGTACATTACGGCAGATATTTGTGCCCCAGTTATCAAAGTATGTCATTAACCACAAGGGCTCAAAGAAAAGTTCCCAGATTTGAGCTGCAGGATAAGATAAGAGCCAAGAGCCAAGGAAAATACAAGCAATTTCCAAGGGGTGGGATGGCTGGGATTCTTATTTTAGAAAGGAATGGAAATGGGCAATTATTAGGTAGGAAGTGAGGAAGTAGAGACTGCTTAATAGTGTAATACCGTGTTGATGCAGGGCAACTCTTTGTTGAGAAGCCACGGGAGAGAGAGTCTCCCTTCCCCACGGTAGCATGACTGGATACGCTCACGGATGCGTTGATTGACTTCATCCAGCGTGAAGAGGCACAGCAGGCTCTCCCGGGGTGGTGCTGCCCTGTTCTTCTGGCCTTGCGAGAAGGCAGCGTAAAGCACATCTTGCCCTTCTGCGATGCCCAGCGACTTGGCCAATTGTCGGCCCGCTTTGGCCAACTGAGCCGCTTGAACCAGACGGTATTCCACCCCATCCTTGGAGCAGCCCAGGGGAAATTCCACGTAAGAGTAGAACTCAGTGTCATTGGCACATAGGCGCACAATCTTGGATGAAAAGAAACGCTCCCCACCCGTCGTGCCAGGGCCGATGGGACCCCCGGCAGGCTCGAGGGGCGTTTGAGCAGTGTCGAGCTGCAAAGTGAGGAAGTACACAAAACCGCCAGACACAAAGGCAGACACGTAGTAGATATCGAAGGCAGGGTAGAGCGAGAGAGTGTCAGAAGGGACCTTGATTTGAGAAGAGACAAACTCGTCCTGATACACCAGACTGAACATCTCTGCGCTGGTAGCATCAGAGGTAAGCCGGCGGCTGGAGAGTGTGGGGAAGTACTCCGAACGTCCTCCGATTGAAGTGCCCACAAAGAACTGGCTGGGCTCTCTCAGCTGCTCCACAATCACACCGACCATGGCGTCTGGTTCACGCCCCCCTGAAAGGTAGTGCTCTTTGCGCTGGTGAGGCTCCCCTAGTTTGGCCAAGTCCTCCAACCTCAAGAGCTGGCACACGCCCTGCCAAACGCTGCCACAGGCCACGAGACGGTTGCCAGCATAGTCAATCAGAAGCAGCTTGTTGACATTGTCAGCAGGGGACAGCCGATGGGCACAAAGCCGGACACCTGGGGGAGGGTAGCATCTGGGGTCATCTGGCACTGGCCCCGTGGTGTGAGCCCTTAGCTGGGTCAGGTTGGCTGAGAGCTTGTAGATGCGGTTGACGGCACCCAAGTAGACCTCCCCAGTCTCATGGTGCACAGCCAGATGGGTAAGAGCCATGTCCGGGACTGTGAAGACAGCATGGGTGCCCCAAACAGGGGGTGACCAGGAGAGAAGGACACCAGCTATGGTGGTGACAGGAAGGAGCAGCCACCACATGATCACTGGGGAATTGCCTGGGGTCAGGCAGGGCCAGGCACAGGCAGATCATTCAGCCTGCAAGGGAGACAGAGATTAAGGTCCAGCTTCAATGTGTGTGGCAAGTGAAAAAGAAAAAAATAGGGAAAAATAGAAAAAACACAGCACAGCACTCAAAGGCTGCATGGTATATACAACCTTATCCCACCTCAAAGTCATGCAACCATGTTAGAAGGTCTGTTGGACTCATCCCATCAACCTGGGACCCCTCTAAAGAGCCACATGCCCCAAGAGGTTCTGAAGGCATCATGACAGCCCCACAAAACTTAAGCTAGGGAGCCCCATTCCTCCAAAGGAACAGCCACTGCCTCAAAAAATAAACCAGCCTCCTTTTCTTGTTTCATACAGCACCAGTTTCCAGCTACTCACTAGCACCCACACGCAACACCTGCAGGAGTGAGAAGGGAAGCCAGTGCTGCATTTCTCCCACACATACATGCAACAACTCAGAAAAACCAAACCCAGCAATGGCACCTCTTCATGCCAAAGGAGCAAAAACTGCACACCTGAGCAGCTGTTTCCTTCTCAGTACTACAGATATGCACATGTAGAGTCCCAATTATAAGCCCTGCAATGCCATGGCTTCTCAGTATATACACTGGGGGGAGGGCTTCATTTAAATGTATGAAGTAAGAAGAACCTTCTTGCGCAACTCATTATGCATTCACATTTATATCCAGGGTCCAGAGTTATGATATGTGCATCACTATTTCAGCAGCATAATTGCAGATCCCTTACATGCTAGCAGTTCATATTACAACAGGTTTATACCCAATTTAAATGCTGTGCATGTGCACTAGCAGATGTGCATGATCACAATGGAGATGGGGATGGTGTTGCCTTCAATACTTTACAATGAGACCTCAAAGAACTGTTCAGATGAACAGCTCCATTGCTTAATGGGTTCCATCAGCAAGGGGAAACTTTGCATGTGTGAATGAACCACTAGAAAAATGCCACATTTTCCTATCCACTCCAACAATACTTTCCACTAAATTAGTTCTATTCATAGAGCTAGATAGTTAAATAATGTGAAATCAAGCAAGGTACATGCTAATAGACTTCACAATCTCTTTATGCCACTCAGATTTTTTTTTCCAGTTCTCTTCTCACCTTTCTCAATATTACACCATCTCCACAAACACTTGGAAAGAAATCTTTCCTCACCCAGTGTGGACAAATTCACACTTTTAAAATTTCATCTGCATTAATTCACAATACACAGTATCCTCAGATTTACAGAGAATCTGACTGTGAACATTAAAAGTTTCAGGAGAAAAAGAACCACGGGAGTGCATTTCAACAAATTGGTAATTAAAGAACAGCATGCACTTACAACTTATAGGAGCCAGCAAACAGACAGTTGTAGCTCAGAATCCATCTACCCAAAGGCCAATTAAAAGTTCATGCAGTAAATATCATGCATTCCTTCACATTAAAAAAAACGTTTTCACAAAAGTCCAGAAAGATAGCAATATCCTGCTTTCATATTCTTTTTCTCTAAATTCAACACCTTAAGTCAAGTATTCTCCTGGACTACTGAACAAACTTTTGGAAAATGGGGAGAATATGAACAACCCATTCTTTATGTTTTCATTGAAAGTTTGTTTCTCATTTAAATTTTAGTTTCAAAAAGCTGTTTCTAAAAGCTTTTTAAAACTAAATTTTGTGCAAATCCAACATTAAACATTTATCCATTTTTTAAAAACTTCAAAGTATGTTTTCTATTAACCACTCTTAGAATAAATTACTTGGTCAAGAAAGTTCTTTAGCAGATATCTCTGAGTACCAACAGTCTAGAAGTGAATGGATGTTTAAATCTATTTAGATATTTATCATTTTATTAGCACTTTTATGTTGGGGTTCTTTACGTCAAATTGCTATTAGCACAGCAAATGTGGACTGAAATTAATAGCTGCACTTGAGACATGTTTGTTACAGTCTATTTTTTTGAATTTTAGTACCCCCTTCACTTCAATGACCCAATTTTCAGCCAATGATCCAACAATCCAGTGTAGGTGAAAAGTCAAGAATTAAGGCAGTGAGTGGGCTTTTGCCTGTGAACACAGGGGAAGGGCTCTATCTCCTTGGACTATCAATGGTCTATGGACCACACAAAGAATTCATACTCTAAAACCAAGAGATATTTGTACAGTCCATCACATAGCTTGTAAAGGAGCTTCAACAGTTTCAGAAGTAGGTCAGCTACGCAAACATGTTTTTGTGTACTCCCAAGATTGTGTGCCACCCCACCCCATCCCCACAACCCATTCAGTAAAGAGGGGGAGAAGTCAGATTAGGACAGGACTGCCTGTTCTAATTGGTAGATCACAATCTCTAGTCACCTTAAATCTGGTTTTCTTATCCCAAATCATCAGATTTTATAAATCAAGAATATACCAATCACTATGCTTGAGCTATAGGCCAAATTTGGAGATAAGAGTTTGAAGCTTGAAGGTACTTGGAAGGATCCATTGTGAGGTTTCTCCACAATATTCAAACATGCACATAAATAAAATTCATTGCACTGCAATACTGTACACAGACACAGAATAGACTCCCTTGCCACGAATATATTCATACCTACAGTACACTCTGTTGCATTTCAATCATATTCAATCCTCCACACCCACCCACCATGGTTTCTCACAATAGATGCTAATAATAACAACACAGGATTAGTCTAAAATTCAATACTTCGCCTTTAGATTAATCCAATCCATACATACAGATTTTTCTTTTTATTCAGTGAAACGGCTCTGCTACCAGTGGCCACTTAGAAAGAATTCGTAGAAGTAGAAATCACTACTCAGAATATAAATTCTCCAATACACTATTTAAATCAAGCTTCTCCACCTTGCAGTAATATTATCCCACCCAAATATATCAAATTTTCCTCTCCTTCCCAGAGAGGCCTGGAAAAAGCATAACTAAACCTTGGATATAAGAGCAGCTGTAGCCATCTCCCACCCACTCACCCACTGCCCCCAAGAATGGATACCTTAAGTTCCCAAATTCATTCGCAAGTGAGAAACCTTGGAAAATCAAGATCTACCAATTTTTCTGTGACAGGGAAGGAGACCAACCTGTTACACCTGCAATTCATAGCAGTCCATTGGAACACTCCAGACTGGACAACCTGTGTCACAACAGAATTTGCAAGCTGGGCTCCTCCAGGATGAAGCTGATCTCTTGATTTTTCCAGCCTGCAAAATGGGGATAATTTCATTTGAACCCATGACATTAAAAAGAAAGCACTTCTAGCAATACATTCAGTTCTAGATATTGAGAACGTCTCAAATTCTTTTCTTCCAAGAAGACATCTTCAATCAAGTTGACCCAATTCTCACATAGGGAATCCCTTTTCTTGAAATGAAAAATCAAAACCAAAACCAAAACCAAAATCCCCTTCTCTGACTGGCACAGAACTAGTGATGCTGGCTTCCAGCATAAGTTACAGCTCTATGAAGATAAGGCATGTGAATTTTTTCCCCTAAATCTGATTATGGGTTTGGAGTTCCACAAAAGAATGGGGGTAACGAGAGAGCCTCTTCTTTTCCTACCAAAGCCAAGCACCAAATACCTAGAAACATACTGACTGACAAATCCCACGAAACCACAAGACTTAGGGGTGGTAGGGTGATGCATATTATCGAGCAAGCACCCTCACCTCCACTCCCCACAACGAATCAACCCCAGCTGGAGTCTGATGGGCGTTAGCCAGCCTTCTCCACCCCTCCTTGGGCTCAAGCAGAAAAAGAAACCAAGCCTTTGTGGGGAGGGAAAGGCAAAGCTCTCCCCCCTTCCCAAACACCACCTCGCCCTGATCCAGAGATAGACTCTCAAAACGCTCGCCTCCTGATTTTTGCATTCTCAGACACAGATTACCTTACCTGTTCGCCTCTTCGTCCTGCCGCCCCCTCCCCGCGCCCCCGGCCCTGTTTCCTTCCTGTGACGGCCGCACGCTTTGCAATGAGAACCTCTTTCCCAATCACAGACCGGGAGGGAAACTAGAGATCCTCTTGAAGGGTAGCAATAACGAAAGAGGGGAATTGGGGAGGGGGGGGGACATTAAACCGTGCAAACCCAACCTCCTCCCCTCTCACCCCAGCACAAAATAAGAGGGCAAGAGATGGGGGCCACAGAGGCGGCCACAGGCTCTCTCCCCCGCCCTGTTTACCAGAGACCCAACGCTGGCGGGGAACAGGGAAGGATCGCCCGCCTCGTTTAGAGACCCCCGGCGCCGCGGACCCTCGCGACCAAAGCTCCCTCCGCTTACGGCGCCGCTTAAAAACAGCGTCTGCTCGGGAAGGAGAAAGGGAGGATGCCAGGTCTGCTCTATTCGTCCTCACTCCGTTTCTCCCCGCCCCGATTCCTTCGCCATTCGCGCGAATCTCAATTCTAACCTGCCGCTGTGGCAGCCGGTTCCACGCCCGCCTGCGAAGACGCCCGCCCGCCCGCCTCCCTCCCTCCAGCCGCCGCGGTCGCTCGGCGTCTGCGCCCGTCCCAGCCGGTCTGAACCCTTTAAATGTGGCCAGAACTACTGGAAGTGGGCAGGGGGGAGGAGAAAAATCAGAGATGGCTGTGATAGCCCCTTCTCCAACCGGCCCCGCTGGCTCCCTCTTTCCCGACTCTCCGGGACAGAGCCTCCGCCTCTTTCCTGGGTTAAAGGCAGGGGCTTTTCTCTCTCTCTTCCCCGCCAAAGAGTCGCCATGCACGGGCGCCCCCGGACCCTGAAGTGGTATTGCCCGGCATTCATTCACCCAGACCACAGCCTGGAGCTGAGGCCAGTTGGAAAGTCGGGGTGTCGGGAGCGGGATTTCTTCAGTGTCGGCTGAGCTTGAGCTCCGTGCTTGAAAAGAGCCGAGACGGAAGGCAGCCGGGACAGGGGAGATGTCTGTGAAATGTGCGAGTCAACTGGGCTGAGTCCTTCTCCTTATAACTAGCATTGAGGGGGTGTGCAGGGCTCCCTCCCATTTGTTTTGTAAAAGCTGGATTCGGGCTTCAAGAGGAAAAACCTTCAGCCGTAGCTGTACAGAGGGGAAGCGAACCGCGATTGCACTCGTGTTGCCTTGGCTATGGTTTGAACAGAACAGCCTAGCTCACTTATTTGAAGGAAGGAGCCTGAGAAAAGAGTCGGGAGCCCCAAACCTCGCGAAAGAAAACCGGAAAGTGGCTGGATGCGACCCATGATGGGTTTATCCTTTCCTTAGTTTAGCCTTTGCCTATTTACACCCTTTCCATCCCATCCCACGAGTGTCTTCAGCCGCCTGGGCACCAACGTTGTGCAGAAGGCTCCCCCTGGCGGTGAAAGCGGAGAATCGCCGCTTCCTAAAGACACTAGTTGCACGGGTGTGTGTGCGTGTGTGTGAAAACCAGAGTGCATATGCGGTTGCGTCTCCTAGTATTCCCACCCCCGTCTTTTCGTCACTGAATCCCACTCGAGCACCTCGTGGCCTTTTCCCCGCCACGCAGCCCTAATTCCTTCTCCCCCACTCCCCTGGCTAGCCTGTCGCCGCTGTTGGTGTACCATCCAGGGCACGTTGTCATGGCAGCAGCAGGAGCCAAGAGATGAGGGATGATGGACACCCCATGGGTGGCGGGGACGGGGTGGGGTGGGGGAAGCGGAGGCAGAGCCCTCCGGGCGCTCGAGAGCGGCGAGGGGAATCACGGAGGAAGAAAGGAGATCGGGCGGCGTGGAGGAGACCTTTCGCCGCGGAGGAGCGGGCCAGGCGCTCCGTTTCCATTTGATACACGCACGCACGGTCCACTCCCATCCCGGCTCTGTCCAGTCTAGCACCCCCCTCCCACCCTCCTCCTCCTCCTCCTCCTCCTTTTTCTCCCCTTAGCATTCATTCGCTCACGATGAGTCATAAACCGCGGGGCTCCGCGGGAGGGACTCTAACGGGTGTTCCGATTCAAGGAGAAACGGGGGAGGACCCGGTTCAGCCCAACCCAACCCAACCCAACCCGGGATGCGATCCAGGGAAGAGAAAGGAAGGGAAGCGGGGATGCGGGGCGGGGGGAGAGGGCGGGAAAGAGATGTTGGCTTGGGTGCTGCCTGGCATCGCAAACCCCCAGAAACCGCTGAAACTCAACCCTCCCTCGGCCTCTAACTGGAACCAGATGCCACTGCGCTCGCGCTACCGAACTTGGCAAGGGCCACGTGCGCCGGAGTGTGTTAGGCGGCGGGAGCCAGCGAGGGGTGGCGGGTGTGACTCCGCGTTCAAAAACAAACGGGGGAGAAAAGGTGGGAGGCAGAACCCGCCAAGCTAACGTCCGTTTCTTTTTTTCGGTCACCGTGCCTTGTCCTGGGCAGGGAAGGGAGGTCGGGTCAGGTGGCTGTGAGTTCGAGGGGGTCAGGATTTCATTCCGACTCCAGCAGCTCCAGGAACGTTTTTCCACCGAAGGGGTCAGCGAAGGAAAATTAAAGGCATCATTCATACAGAGGTTCCCTTGAACATATGGAGAGCACATTCGTTTGGATTATTCCCTAGCATTTGACAGCAGCAACAAGGTCGAAGTTTTAGATATTAAATTGTCTGTATGTATCTAATTTAAAAACGATTATTTCTACAGAACTGAAAGCCATTCAACAAAGCATGAAGCAGATTAGTTCAACCCAAAGGAGTTGATAAAGGGAAATCAAGACTATATCGCAGCAAAGACAGGCCGAAAAGAGTCTATATGACAAAATTGGGATGGTTCAAAATTAGTGGGCGCAAAACAGAAATCCTCAAAGCACATATAAACACACAACAGCAGGATTGTATTTTCCCCTATACATAAAAGAGGTTTCTTCCCCTCTTTCTACGAGTTTGTTTTATTTTTCATGCACCACAAACATTGGAAACATCTTTCTCAATGGTGATTTGATTTAAAAATTACTTGTTCTGTTCCAGGTTTGGAAGCAATTTTGCCCATGATCAAAAGGTCTCAAATCCTTTCAAGCCAAGCTCTTAACACACGGAAGACTGCATGGCACTGCAAAAACAATATTTAGTGTAATCAGTAGCTGGAAAAGAGGGTTTTTCCTCAGAGGCCAAATTCCCCCCCAAGTGGCCATGAGAGTGGCCACAGGTTGTAAATGAGATCAAATGCAAAAGGATTGCTCGACAATGAGGTGGGTGGCACACAAGTTTAATAAATAAAAATAAATTTAAAAAGAATAAATAATCAGCAGCAAAGTTCCATCTTAACATCTGTTTTACAATCCTGTCTGCAGATTCCATTGTGTATGTCTAGCAGTAACAAGATAATCGATAATAATATCAATTTTACAGAAAACAATGTTGAAAAAGCAGTATGCAATCTAAAACCATCTCTATCTATTGGGCTGGACGGAATATGTGCCTACTTCTTAAAAAAGCTATCCACTGCCATAGCCGAACCTCTAAGCATAAACTTTGAAAAATCTTTCAGGACCAGCTCCTTGCCAAAACTATGGTCACAAGCCACAGTCATCCCTATCTTCAAAAAGGGAGACCCCAGCCTAGTTGAAAATTACAGACCAATCTCTTTATGCTGCGTCACCTGTCAAGTCATGGAATCAATTATTAACCAATAATCCATCATCCTCCACTTAGAAACAAACAACCTACTCTCTAATAAACAATTTGGTTTCAGGAAAAAACTATCATGTAATCTGCAAATCTTACCCTGAAAAAAACATATAGACTACACAACTCGATCAGGGCAAAGCAATAGACACAATCTACATAGACTTCTGTAAAGCCTTTGATTCAGTGGTACATGACAAACTACTCTTAAAACTAAAATCTTATGGTATCTCTGGACACCTGCATAACTGGATAGAAGCATTCCTGTCAAACAGACAACAAATGGTCAAAATTGGGAGCGTCCTATCAAATTCTGTACCTGTCAACAGTGGTGTCCCCCAAGGCAGTGTTCTAGGACCAACTTTCTTCATACTCTACATAAATGACCTCTGTGATCATATGAAGAGCAACTGCATTCTCTTTGCTGATGTAAAGCTATTCAACACCACAGACAATACTGCTACCCTTCAAAAAGACCTATATATCAGAACTATATATCAGAATGGTCAAACAAATGGCAACTTCAAATCTCAACAAATAAATGCTCTGTCCTACATATTGGCAAAAAAAAATATCAGAAAATAAAATACAGGCTTAATAGTCAAGACCTTGTTGATGATCCAAACTCTGTCAAGGATCTTGGAGTACTCACCTCTGATGATCTAAGTGCTGGAGCCCACTGTAACTACATAGCCAAAAAGGCGTTAAGGGTTGTTAACCTAATCTTACATAGCTTTTTCTCTGGTAATATTACACTACTAACTAGAGCATACAAAACATTTGCTGGACCAATATTTGAATACAGCTCATCAGTCTGGAACCCACATTACGTATCTGATATTAACTTGAGAAAGTTCAGAAATATTTAACAAGAAGAGTTCTTCACTCCTCTACTCATTGCAGAATACCTTATACCACCAGACTTGAAATTCTAGACCTAGAAAACCCAGAACTACGCCGCCTTTGGTCTGATCTAAGTATAGTATATAAAATCATACATTGCAATGTCCCACCTGTCAATGAATACTTCAGCTTCAACCATAACAATACAACAGCAAACGACAGATACAAACTCAAGGTTAATCGCACCAAACTTGATTGCAGGAAATACGACTTCAGCAACAGAGGGGTCAATGTCTGGAATACTCTCCCTGACTCTATGGTTTCTTCCCCAAACCCCCAAAACTTTAATCTTAGACTGTCTACTATTGACCTCACCCTTTTCCTAAGAGGTCTGTAGGGGGCCTGCATAAGCACACCAACATGCCTACCATCCCTGTCCTATTGTTTCTTTTATTTTTTATTTTTCTTATATGTATCCATGTATTCATAACTATGTTTTTTACTTATACCTGTTATCTTGTAAGCAATTGACAAAAATAAATAAATAAATAAAATAAATAACTTTTCAGGGTTGGACTGTGGAGTCCTTGGTATTCTTTGAGCTTAGTTGTCTATTAACAAATGTTTCACTACCCGATTAGGTAACATCATCAGAGTGACTGAGTATCAAGGACAAACGCACTCCCCATCCCTACTGGCAGTTACTGTAAACAGGGAGTAAACCTAATTGTTGCCTAATTGGTTAATGAACAAGCAACAACCGAGCTCAAAGAGCACCAAGGACTTCACAATCCAGGGAAATGGATGATATATCCCAAAAGCTTATCCTAGAATAGGATCCAACAAGATTCTTAGGATCTCACATGAGGATTCACAGGATAGAATATAGAAGATCCCTACCTAGATTTTTTTCCCCAATACTACAAATGACGATAGTTTTGTACAAGAAATTCAGTCACATTGGACTTTCTGTCATCGTGCAGTCTTACATTTTGTTTTTGCTTCTCTGGAATTTAAATCTTGGAGATAACAGTCTGCCCTTTGGAGCATAATAATCCCACCAATTTGGGATTTCCTGGTAGCCTCCGATGCAAATTCTCACCGGGTTTAACCCAGATTCCTTCCATGAAAGTTAGCAAAATTCCATTTCAAGCCAGCATTACTCTTCTTGCTTTCATTTAAAAATAAAACACTGATTAGATGTTCAGGATTGATAGGATTTGTGATATTTTATTTCAAGTAGTGTTATTTGTTCTAGGCTTGCCATATCTTTCTTATTTTCAAGAGCGTGTTCTTTATTTAGTAATTGTACATTATCATACAAAATAAGAAACAGGTGGCTGGAATAATTTGTTTTTCCCAACAGCCAGCTCCATAACTTCATCTCCATTCCAATAATAGAGGCCTGTAGCTTCTATATTAAGGAGAGAACATTTTCACCACCCAATTTCCCCACCAAATGATGTTAGATCAAATCTCCATTTGTAGCCCTTTAAATCTCAGAGGGGGCAGAAAATGGTGAGGCTGGATATGCTGCAATCGGGTAGGTTCCAGAGGTATAAGCTCCCATTCATCCATTGTAAGAGAAACAATGTGTGTCAGGATGTACCCACACACAAAGATAGAAGGCACAATGCGAGGGCTAAAAATTAATGCATTTACACGAGGTCACATCTATGACATTTCTGATAGAAACTGGAATCTAAATCTATGTAGATGGCATAGATTTCCCAACCATGCTTTAGATTTCCAGAATCTTCCAGTTTGCATAATGCACTATGAAACTGCTAGCTAATATAGTATTAATTTCCAGCATTCATCTGTTGCAGCAAAACCAATAAACATTCTTGAGGCAAAGGCCAGCACATTTATTATGGTGCATGATTTCATGAATTGTAGCCCCCTTCATTGGACACATGGGGCATTGTTAATCTGTCAGCAAAAATATTCCATGCATTCAATGAAGCAGGCTACAAAACTAGCCAGGAAGGTCCACGCGGTCATGCACTGTTGCTGGTCTTAAAGAGGCTGCAATTGGGGTGTGTTAGTTTCCCTGTTTATAAGAAAATCTACAAAGAATGGGAAGCAATAGTGATGGGTGATTGGAATATTCCTGGGTGTAGAGATGCACAATGGAGGACATGCCACTAGTGTGGGTACACAGGATACAAACAAGTATACCGCTTTGCCTGAATGTGTGCAAAATCTCCTAAGACATCATTCAAAGCTAGGTTGAAGCAAATCTGCAGCCTCTGGATAAGGAAGATAGAAACTGGCAGCTCAAACATTGCTGCACATTTGGGGATTCCTCAAAAATAAATGAAAATATAAGGAAGTTTTTTTTTCAAAGCTTATTTTTAAAAAGTTGCCTGAACTACGGGAGATGGAAGTGTCATATTCAGATGACATAATCTGACTTCCCTCTTAAGCAGCTTGTGGCAACACCTTGGATAAATTGCTTTAATACCTGCCTATGGAGGGGCCCATTTCCCTCCTGTGTAAGTGGTAGGAAGGGGAGAGAGGGAATGGATTAAGCTAGATGGATTCCTGCACAATCACAGTGCCATCTGGTGCCCATACAACAGAAGGGCTGCTGCAAGCCACTTTCCCTAAATCATGATCCTCCCAACAGTTTCATTTCACTCTTCTCTGTCCAGAAAAGCTCTGGAATAAAACTCTGATACCTGAGAATCATGACTCTTCCCCATAGCGATTTAAAAGCAATAAAAAAAAAGCAATGCTGATGACTCCCAGCTCTCCACTGGAGCCTTTTTTTCTGATCAAATCCTGGGATCAGAGTCTTGCTGCAGAGCCAACTCAAGCTTCACCACAACCGTTAGGTTTGAAAAACACATCGAACTCAAACTACTTGAGCAGATTTGTGCAATTCAGATTAGCATGTTGTGCAATTCCAGCTCTACTGTGCCCAGAAAGCTGACTGAATAAATCATGATTCACTTAACCACTGAGAAACATGTCTTAGGAATATCTATAAGAGAAACACAGAAGTCTCTCTCTTTCTCTCTCTCTCTTTTTTTTTTTTTTTTTGATTGTGGAATGAAAGGAGAAAATAGCTTAAAGCAAGCAATGAGTTTCCTTGGTCCAAGCCCTTATTGGATTCACATATGTGAATGCACTGACCCAGGAAAAGATTTACAGGACCTGCATTGAGGCAGCTGGTCAGTTCCTCCATATATGACTCCTCAGTGCTGCAGCTTCTGTACAATACAAAGGACTCTTGCACTCTTTCTTAACTGTCCCACCAGGTTTCCTTGTTTCTTCCCAGCACTGAAATGTAGCAGTGCGATAGCTCCCGTTACAGCTACTGTATGTTACTCAGGGATCCTGGAAGTTGAAGCTCAGCTAATTGGGATATTTGGGGGAGGAGGGGGCACCGTTCAATCATCCCACCCCTTTTCCTATTATTTTGCCTGGATACTTGGTTCTGCCTTTCGGGGTGATGACTCTGCAGCTGTTTCCAATTCCAGCATTTATGTTGTAAGATTGTGATTATGAGCCAAGGAATGAGTTCATCAAGATTTAAGTGGTACAGCCCTCCTTGACTGATCCATGAATCAAAGGTGAAGCATGGAGAAGGCAAATCTTAGAAAAGTTAGAATGATAGAACCTTGCAATTTTCCCCGTGCAAAGAAGATAATTTTAGATAAGGGAGAAAATATAACTTTTTTTTACCTGCATTAGGAAGCAATATGATGCCCGTATTAAACAACATAGTTTTTCCCAATGGCATTATTTGCTTGGGCTTAGATTTGAATGCAGGGCAACACTTTTGAACAAAATGCAGTGTAATCCCATTATTGTATTATACAGTTGTGACATTATAGCAGGCAGTTAGGAAATCACTTTAATTCCATATTGCTAACAATCCTGCATTTTTTTAATTAAAAAAACCTCTCCCAATTTTTTTTTTCTTTTGCTTACCTTTTTAGAATGATTGATGAAAGTAAATAATTCATGTGCCTCATTTCCCCAACTGCTCTGTTTGGTTCCAACAAATCAGAAAATATCTAAAAAATTTTTTTTTAAAAAGACCATGATGATGATGTAAATCCCCTTAGCGGTGATTGGCTGATCTCTACCAAAGTCAACAGAGAGCTAGATCAGGCCAGGCTTTTATTCCCTGTTTCACACTGAAATTAATGGGGGGAAATGAAACAATATCAGCTCCAGAGTGACCATAAATTGGGTTTTATTATGAGAGAGGTTTATCAGAAGTAGGAGGGCTTTGAACCTAACAGTTCCATAGCTTCCAATCATCTGCCAATGCATCTTTTTTCTTTTCTGAGATTGAGCTTTCTTGATGACCAAGAAGACAGGATGAAAATGTCAGTATCACATTTCACCTGAGGAAACTCATCGGAGGAGGTTGCCCAAAGAACTAAACAATTGCAGACTTCCACCAATTAAGAGTTCCATAATCCATTTTTTAACCTTCTGGATTAAACTGTTATGTGGGTTTTTAAAAAACATATAGAATCAAGCAATATAAAAATATAGTGACTGGTTCTGAAATGTGCTTTACCTGTAAATCGACTGCCTAGATTTTGAAAATACTACCCTACACTTTAGATTCCAAGCCTAGTTGATGAAAGCATTTTCCAGTATCAAAACATGTTTTAACTTGGTGGCTTTAGAGCTGGATCATCAGATCTTACAAGCTATGAATAATCCTAGGACCAACAAGTCACTTCAGGGTTGGGAAAAGCAAAGTTTATTTCACTGAAGGGTGGTACAAATATGGACAAGGCTTAGCTGAAGAGATGGAAGGTCTAGAAATGCTGCAGGAGATCTGGGTGGAAAGAGCCAGATTCAACACATATACACCGAGAAGATCAGGATCTCCAACAGTGGTGGCTCAGCGAATCTGTGGGGGAAGGATAGAGAAACAGTGTTATTCCTGCCCCAGACTAGTCTCATTTCATCAGCAATTTGCTACCTCTGGTCCCTGGACAACCAGAGTAGATGCTCTCTGCCTTTAAGTGCTCTCCTTGCTTAGTTTAATATAGTGGCTTAAGATGATTATAGAACAAAATTAGTAATAGAGAATGTGGAATGACCTCATAGACCACAGCAATAAACATGAGAGAAGAAAGTATTCCAAAGGACAAGGCCGTGGGCTGGCGGGTTAAAAAAAAATCATCATTATTGCTGACAACTGGGGAAGTAAAATAGCAAGAAACAAAACCTACGTACAGTCACAAACCATCAATGGAAGACAATTATGAGAGGAGCTTTGGCTGCATCAGTAGCAGCTCTCTCTGGAGTGGCAGCGATAACTCATGCCTTTGTCAGCTCTAGACTGGATTACTGTACTGGTTGTCCTCAACTTATGACCACAGTTGGGACTGGAATTTGGGTTGCTAAGTGAGGCAGTCATTGAGTAACCAGATCACATTTATGACTATTTTTACTGAGGTCGTTAAATGAATCGCATGGTTAAGTGAATCCAGCTTTCCCAATTTGACTCTGTTTGTTGAAAGCCAGCTGGGAAGATTGAAAATCACGATCATTGGACTGTAAGATGCTGCGACTGTTGTCAATGTGAGACAGTTGCCTATGCCCAAATTGTGATCACATGACTACGGGGATGGTAAAATGGATGTCATTTGTTGCGGGGCCATCATAATTTTGAACTGTCATTAAATAAACGCCAATAAGTCGAGGACTACCTGTAAGAGACTTTAACACGAAGCTGCCTTTTGAGAATGATTCATAAGCTACAACTGGTGCAAATGGCAGAAACCCACCTACTGGAGGATGATAGTTGCCACAACCACATGACACTGATTCTGTGGATGCTACCTTGGCTACCATGTTTCTGGGTGCAGTTCAAATGCTGGGCTTAACCTATGTGGCTTGGTTTTCAAATAGTTTTAGTCCAGTGTCCAAGTTGAACCTGCCTACCTCTGTTCATTTTGGATCCTATGGATACTTTTTCTTTGGAAAGGTGGATGGGGTCAGGATGAAGGGAGGAGGCAGAAATTGGTAGAACTCCCTCTTCTAGGGTAGCTTTCCGCAGTCCAAAGGTCACCTACCCCACTGTCTGTTGAGAAGCTAAAAGCAGAGGTGTTCTATGACACTTTCAGTGCCTGATGCTGGACAGATTGCTTGGTTGAGTTGGACACCATTGGGCAATATTGGATTGGGTATTGTTATTATGGCTTTAATTGGTTTTACACCTAATTTTGATATTGTAGTTATTTTAATCACATACTGTATTCTGAACTGCATGAAGTTGAATGGAATGGAGTAGTACCGTACATAAAAAACATAAATAAAACAAACAGATAAATGAATAACATCGCTCCTCTATTGAAGCTCAGACCCTCAAATAGTTCCTTGGAGGGTTATGTGCACATATATTTTTTTTAAAGGGGTCAACTGATGACTTTATTTGCATTATTTTTATAGGTGAAATTGTGTGTCTATTTTAATTGCAGCAGATACTCAATACCTGACTTCCTCAATTGTACGCAAGGCTATATATGTAACTTGGCCCTTAAATTCTTTGCATCTTATTTGCTTCCAAAATAATAATACAATATTGTTTAATACTGGAAGGGAGAGGGCACAATCATTTGTTTCAGAGGATTCCCAGCATTATTTAAGCACTCAATCCATTTAAAATAGCTTCTGGAAATTGAAATGCAAGGCCTAAGATTATGCTGTTTGTCTCCAACACTTGTTAGAATGCCATGAAATTTCCTTCACTTTAGAATCCCTATGAAACGTATCAGAATGTATGGCACAAGCAAATACATACATACATACATATAAACATAAACACACACACACACAGACACACACAGAGACAAATCATGCTGCTAGGAAAACCCAGCAGCCAGAGAAAGGTCCTTGGGCTGGACTCTCTTTTCTTGGTTTAATGTGTGCAGACTAGAATCTGCTCCACAGAAGTGACTCCACGACAGACAAAGGATATATGATTTGGTTGCAGAAATCTCTGACTCATATGAAGTGTAAGGTTTGTAGTTCCTTCTATTTTTATAATGGTCAAAGATTCTTGTAAGCTCCTCATTCTTTGAAGAGGGAAAAAAAATCACTTCATGAAATGAATCTGCCCTTCAGAAGGGGGTCTCCTTTCTTCTTTACCCAGGCAAGGGAAAGCACTTTTTAGGCAGGAATCGGGAGGCAAAAATTCTGCCAGATATGGAGCGAACATGGAAAACATCGCACAGTATTTTGGATACAGCACCATTTCATTTAAGGATTAGACAGGTGCTGTTAGCCCACATTTAAGAGCTAGGAAGAGGCCTCCTTTCTTTGACCTAGAAAAGCAAATGGCAGCAATCCAATTATTATGCAAGCAGCTGCGGCATAAATTAGGCCTAATTTTTAAATCAATAAGAAATGAAGCTTTCTGCCAGAAATACACTGCCCACTTAGATCTTGGTGTATTATTGTATTACTACAGGGTTTAGAAGAGACATAATCCACTAGGATCGCAGAATCCTCAAATCGGAAGCTCTCATTTGGACCATTAAGTCTAACCTGCCGGTCAAGGCAGGAATCCAACTGGAAATGTCCCAGATAGATGGATCTCTAGCCTTTGCTTGAATGTATTCAGTTAAGGGGACCCACCTCCTTTCTGGGAAGCATTTCCACTATTAAACTGCTCTTACTGTCAGCAAGGTTTTTTTTTAAAAAAAAAAAAACATTCACTCAGCATCCACCTTCCTGTAACTTCAACCCCATTATTCAGTGTCCTGCACTCAGGAATGGAGTAGGTCTTGACCTTCTGTGTCACATCCTTTCAAGAATTTGAACAGCACTATCAGAACTGGGCACCATACCTGAGATTGGCTCTGTCCCGTTGCTGGGATAAGGAAGGCAATTTGTCATCTCCAAATATTGCTAAACTATTACACGCACCATCCCGACCCAAGGCAATGCTGGATGCGTCTGACTGCAATTAGATTCCATCATCTTTTGCCCTAAGAAATGTTCTTTTACATGCCTCATTAATGCTCCCATCTCAAGTTGTTTCTACATTTTTCAGTGCTGTGCAGGCAGAAGAGTTTAACCTGGATCTTTCTCACAACTGAGAAACAATGCAATTTGTATGATTAAATAATAGGCAAAAGAATACATCAGTATGATTTCTGTAGAAGTAGGTCAAGCTTTAGAGACTGAGATTGTGAAGAATAGTTGGTTGAGTTGGATGGACATTAAAGGAAAAGGTGATTGGTTGGGAAGTGTGCAAATGAACTTGACTGTCACTCTTTTTTACTCAGTATTGGCCCCCTTCTGATATATAGCACAGGCAGAAAAGCAATGACTTATCTTTCAGACACATTACACGTGAAATCTATGTATCTGCAGTGTAATGCATGAAATGTCTGCAAGCATTTTGGATATTCACCAAAAATATGGGCGTTTTTTTTTTAATTAAAAAAAATAGGTGTCTTAATATTTCAGCTCACAGCTTGAGAATAAAAGGACAGTCATTTATGCTCACGTGACCTTCCCCCGAATGATCCTATCCTCTTTGGACACCATCCTACAACCAAAGAGAGTTCCCTTCCCTTCTCTCCCTACCGTATACTTGTCCCACTTCTTCTCTGGATCATAAGGCTCCCATCGGCTTGCGGGGAAAATATGTTTGTTTTTCTCATACCAGCTGCGAAGTACAACTTTACCAGCGTGGGACTGAAGGGAAACAAGAAAGGAATCAGTTGAAGTCAAAGCACTTAATAAATCACTTCCAAATAATCTTCCCAATCAGTTCAGATGGGAAGAGGAAAGTGTTCCCAAATAACCAACGAAAGATGAAACAGAACACTTCAAACAGAGAAAGGGAAGAATTTGTCCAGTGCAGGTCATGGGAACAAATTCTTAGTGTTAGGGATAACATTGTTTACCCTAACTGGTTTAGGTAAAATAATAAATATGTAATCATAGTTTATATGTTAAAGTGTCTGCAACTTTAAATATGGGAAAGTAATTAAGGGAGTGGTTGTGAAAGCACTTTAAAAGAGGCAAGACTGCAGCTTGCTCTCTCTCTGGCTTTGATGATCCCTGATTACTGCTTGGAATCAAGACTGCATTGCTCGAACGGGAGAGAAAACAAAGGACTGACTTGTAAGTGAACTGACATAGGATATTCTAAACGGACTTTGCTAACTGAATATCCCTGAATGGACTGACTAAATGATACATGACTATTGGACTGTTATTTTGACTAGGCTATGAACTTATAATGGAATAAACTATATTTTTGATAGCACAAGCGTATCTGTTATTTTTACTGTATGTTAATAAACATACAAGCTTAGCTCACTCATTTATCTGTGTGCCTATCTGACTAACACTGCACATTCTGTTTAGCTTGTCTCCCTAACCCTGGTTGGGGAAACCAGGCTTAACAGTTAGCTTGCCTCTTAGCTGCTGGATCAATTAGGGTATAAACCATACCTTTCACAGTTGGCTGGAGGGTTCTGGATAATTCAAGATAGCACCAGATTGGGGAAGGCAGCTTGTGTTTTTTTTAAGAGGTAAGGATTTTTTTTTTTTTAAGCGTATTTGCAAGGTTCAGTATGTGTCTGGATAAAAGCAAAAAGTAGCAACTGGATGTCTAGGCCATCTGTATTTCTTTTCTTTGCAATGGGAGGTCCTCTTAGCAAATGGGCTTTTAGAACAAACTTCTCCTCACCTCATCTTTTTCCACTGTTGCATCACTCAAAAGTCGGACATCATCGTGAACGTCGAAATTGAAGAGTGGGCCTGAATTAGGGAGAGTATGTATGAGGGAGAAGAGACTTACAAAACAACTGGGCTCCCATTTTAAGGCCTGGATTTTCCCTTTCACTCCAGGTAGGATAAAAGTTCAGCCCAGTTGCCTACCCTAATAGCAGCCACCTTAGCATTCCCCTACCCCAGCCTCCCAGAGGGCTTTGATAGGAGGAAGACAAAAGCCGAAAAGTAAGGAGGGACAACAGAAGACAACTTACCGCTTTTCCCCCGAGCCTTGGTGACAATGAAATCATAGAAGCTGTGATGCTGGGTGGGCAGAAGAAAAAGGTTCAGGAAGTCACATCATAAAAAGATCCTCCCAACCAAACCTGAGCAAGCCACCTGGAGTTGCTACATTTAAGGGCAGCTGCTCCAACAAGCAGTGAAAGAGGGACAATGGTCAACACAAGGAATTGTACCAAACATGTCTAGCCTGATACCCTAAGCCAGAGATCTCCAAACTTGGCCACTTTAAGACTTGCGGACTTCAACTCCCAGAATTCTCCAGCCAGCAGAACTGCAGAGGTCAATTCTAACAGGCTTCCCCCTGACCATGGTTCCCCATTGCAATTTCCTTTAGTTGCAAAGGCTTAACCCAGAGATCTCCAAACTTGGCCACTTTAAGACTTGTGGACTTCAACTCCCAGAATTCTCCAGCCAGCAGAGCTGCAGAGGTCAATTCTAACAGGCTTCCCCCTGACCGTGGTTCCCCATTGCAATTTCCTTTAGTTGCAAAGGCTTAACCCAGAGGTCTCCAAACTTGGCCACTTTAAGACTTGTGGACTTCAACTCCCAGAATTCTCCAGCCAGCAGAGCTGCAGAGGTCAATTCTAACAGGCTTCCCCCTGACCGTGGTTCCCCATTGCAATTTCCTTTAGTTGCAAAGGCTTAACCCAGAGATCTCCAAACTTGGCCACTTTAAGACTTGTGGACTTCAACTCCCAGAATTCTCCAGCCAGCAGAGCTGCAGAGGTCAATTCTAACAGGCTTCCCCCTGACCGTGGTTCCCCATTGCAATTTCCTTTAGTTGCAAAGGCTTAACCCAGAGGTCTCCAAACTTGGCCACTTTAAGACTTGTGGACTTCAACTCCCAGAATTCTCCAGCCAGCAGAGCTGCAGAGGTCAATTCTAACAGGCTTCCCCCTGACCGTGGTTCCCCATTGCAATTTCCTTTAGTTGCAAAGGCTTAACCCAGAGGTCTCCAAACTTGGCCACTTTAAGACTTGTGGACTTCAACTCCCAGAATTCTCCAGCCAGCAGAGCTGCAGAGGTCAATTCTAACAGGCTTCCCCCTGACCGTGGTTCCCCATTGCAATTTCCTTTAGTTGCAAAGGCTTAACCCAGAGGTCTCCAAACTTGGCCATATCTAGATTGGGGGGGGGGGGGGGGCAAAGTTTGGTTTTCTCTGAGATGCCGTGAAAGTGTTTCAAGTTCACCAATGGGCTTTTATTAAATGAAAAAAAGGAAACACTGACCATGGGCTTCCTTAAATGGAACTCTCCCTTCTGCACTTATCCCCTGCTTGAGACCAAATCACTTTGTGTACTAGAGGAAGGTTTCCATCCCCTCCTCTTGTAGCCAGGCGATTAGATCTACTGATCCAGAACTTCTAGACCAGTGTGACATTGGCATAACGGAGTAAAGTAGGGGAACACTGCAGGGTATGTAAATGGCCCAGTGGGACAGCGTCCTCTACTTACATGTGGAATGATGAGATCTTCCTTGATGTACATAAGCTGCTCCACACCAGCTGACCTGCAGGGAAAGATGTGCATATAGCTTCTCAAGTCTTCCCTGAGATGCATCAAGGGTTTTGGGCCCAGAGGGACTGCATCTGCAGAGCAGAGTATGTACTAAGCCAGGGGTGTCAAACTCGATCGCGTCGTGGGCCGGATTGTGACATATCGCAATGTTTTTCGCTTTTGCAGAGCAGGGGTGGGCGTGGCCTTCGCAAGCTGTATCTGGCCAGCAGGCTGCCAGTTTGACAGGCCTGTAGGCAGATGTGTTCCCAGGTGGGTGATAGTGAGGAAAATACAAAGCCATTGGAGGTGGGTGTATCTATCATTGGTAGCAGCAGTTAAGCAAAAGTAAGGAAAAGTGCAGGCTGTGTGCAGGCTGTTGGGAGTGTGGTTCATTTTCAAGCGAAGCAATGGGATGGCAAGGAAAAAATGAAGGCTAGAAATATGTGAGTAAGGGAGAAGCTGAATGGGCTGGTCAGGAAGGAGGATAAGGTGGGTTGGTGGGCAATCCAATCAGTGGACAGTTTTGAGAAAGGAAGGCATGGTCAGGAAGACCACTGTAAGGATCAGTCAGGTAAGCACTGTTTAGTGCAGGGGTCTCCAACCTTGGCAACTTTAAGATTTCTGGACTTCAACTCACAGAATTCCTGCCAGCTTTGAAGTCCACAAGTCTTAAAGTTGCCAAGGTTGGAGACCCCTGGCTTAGTGAGCTGTCATTAAGGAGAACAGACAAGGCCAGCAAAAGAGGAGGGGAGAGAGGCAAGGCCCATTAGCCTTGCCCTATTCATCCATTAAAAACGCTGGGATTTTTTGGACAAAAATCTGGACAATAACATCTTTTGGACGGCAACTCAGCCAACCCGGAAGACACCTGGTCTGGCTAAACTTCCAAGTTACAAGTGGTTTGATCCATTAATGAAATAAGACACATTATCAGACTTGTGCACACCTGAGTCTCCTTCTTTAAAAAAGATGGCTGATATTCCGGTCTGCAGTGCTTCGGGGCAGGCAGGAATCCGTGACTGTGTGCGGTTTCTGCCTGCGCTCACTGCCAGAGTGACCTGAGCCACCTGGCTTCAGGGCTAGCCACCTCCGTAGAAGGTGGCAAAAATAGGGGGGATCTGGCAGGGTCGAGAGATATCGCACCTCTCTTCCCTAGCCGGCTAAACCCCCTTTTCTGAAGGCAGCTGAGCGGTGGTCAGAAATGGCCACCACATAGAAGCACTCAGCCGGAAAAAGAAAGTGCAGGAGGAGTCGAGAAGAAGTGAAAGTTTTTTTGCTGACCGGGACAAAGCAACAACGAAAGTACCCTGGAACTTAAATTTTGCGAAAGACACATCGTTTCCAGAGATTTGCAAGCAGTGAATGGAAGTTAAAAGGGAAAGTTTTTCTTTTTTTTCACTCTCCTTCCTAACGTGACAGCGAATGGAAATGCAAGAGAAATCGGAAAAACCCGCATTGGCACTAATAGGTAATTAAATGCTAAAGGGATAAGGATTTCTGAATATTTTAAAAAAATCTTTTTTGCTGTTAAGTGGGAAGGGAGAGGAAAAGAATTGGAGCAGGAATTGGAAGTAAGGAGGAGATTGCCTAGAACCTCAAAGAACTATTAAATACTAACAAGATTTCTAAAAGATACATTTTAACTGGAACTTTGTAACTAAACAGTAACCCCAGAAAGAGAAAGTGAAGAAAGAAGAAAGTGCTAAAAGAAACAGCTTATCTGGATTGTTTGGTGACTTGGGGACTTTTGGGAATTATTTTTGACTAAGAACACTTGGGTGGTTGTTTTGGAAAAAAAATTTCTTTCTACAATGGCATCACTTGTGGATGAATTGAAAATTGAATACAAAAAATACAAAGAAGAACAAGAAGGGAAAGACTCTCTTGGCACTCTCTTTCCATTTTTAGAAATGGCGATTTGCACCTATGAGAAACTGACTGTGCAACAGGATGATTGGGACAAAGAAGAAGCCATCTTTGATGAACAAGTAACTTTATTTGGGGAAGAAAAGAAGAAAGAGGAAAAGAAAAAGGGGACTTTACTTGAAAAAACAACCAAAAAAGAGAAAAATAAGGTGAAAAGTGGATATAATGTTGGAAAACAACAGAAAGGGGGAAAGCAGAAGAAAAGGGAGGTGGAGAGACAAGGGGGTAAAAAGGGCAGGGAGAACAAGCAAGGGAGGAAGGAGGGGATGAGAAGCCTTAATGGTGGGGAGCAAGATGTAAAGAAACAAGATTCATTTAGAGATAATGGGTAAATTTAATTGAAAAAGGGATTCTGCAAAGGTACATAAGATTTTATTCTTATATTGGTACTTAGAAATATTGTTAGAAAATTGGAAACAACATGTGACCAAAAATGGGATAAAATATTTACTGTAGCTTAGTGAAATTTTTGTGAAGAAAAAGAAGGCAATGAAATAAATGAGAGAATTGAAGTAGGAGGAAATGGGAACATTTTAATGATACAATGACTTAAATACAATGATTTAAAATATGTGATGTGGGGGGGGGGGGGAATAACTATGGAAGGTATAAGTGTTCCCATAAAAGTATGATATTCAATTGAAAAATGATGTGTAAAATGTTTAAGATATAAATGAATATTAATATTAATGATTAGATTTGTATTGGCATTGATAGTTGTTTTAATTATATTATATACTCATTTTTTCTTTTTATAAAATATAATGTGTAATTTTAGAATGTACTAAACAGAATCCCAATGGAAATCATGTATTATATTAAGTACTATAAATTTAGGGGAAAGAGTCAAAGGCATTACACTCTAATCAGTGTACAGGAGAAGTTTTGTTTAAAGAGAAAAGAGAAATAGATAGCTGGAAACAGAACAGACAAAGAATAATAAATATTATGATCTGAACTGAGATGAGATAAATAAAATAAGAGAGTTAAAAGAGGTGAGAAGCTATATAGAAAATGGAAAATGGTAATAAGATATGGAATGGTATATAAAATGAACATGAATTTGAATTTGTGTCTGTACGAAGAGATGTAATCCAGGATCAAGCAACTTTCAGAAAAGATGTTTTATGCTTTTGTTTTGCTTGTTTGTGTATTGTCTTTGAAAATCAATAAAATTTGTTTTGTTTTTTTTAAAGAAGATGGCAAAGCATATATTCCTTTTGAAGTTTGCTAACTTTTCCAACACAAAATGGCTAGCTGTGTTACAGGTCAGTGCTGCCAATTCTCACTTACCATCTACATTAGATATTGGCCTTTATAATTCATGCTTCATATACAGGTAGTCCTCGGCTTACGACCACAACTGAGCCTAAAGTGTCTGTTGCTAAGTGAGACATTGGTGAGTTTTGACCCATTTTATGACCTTTCTTGCCAGAGCTGTTAAGTGAATCACTTCAGTTAAGTTAGTCACAGGATTGTTAAGGGAATCTGTTTTCCCCATTGACTTTGCTTGTCAGAAGGTTGCAAAGGGGATGACAGGACCCCAGGACCCTGCAATCATCATAAATATGAACCAGTTCAGCCAAGTGTCTGAATTTTGTACATGTGACCGTAGGAATATAAGTGTGAAAAATGGTCATGTCCCTTTTTTCAGTGCTGTTATAACTTCGAATGGTCACAAAATGAACTGTTGTAAGTGAAGGACCACCTGTAGTGATTTCTGAGTTAAAAAACGTTTTTTCCCATTGTAATTGAGTCAATGAGGCTGATATCATCAGCTGGTACAAGGCCAGGATCTATCTACCAGGGCTAACTGTAATATTCATCAGATGGTAATACCTTGCACTCACAAATGAATGCAAATTGAAATGAATTCTCCTCAGCCAGCTACATGGAATGTAAAACTCCACAAAGTCCTTTACCGAAGCTCACTGAAGTCCTTGCGCAAGATCTCCAGGGCCTTTTGCAGGAACTGCTGAATGGTGTTGCCCTTTTTCATCTACACTGAGGGAAAAGAAAAGTCAGTTGGGAATGGATTTCTCTCAGACAACCCCCACAACTAAAAGCTCGCACTGTTCTCTGCGGAGTCATATCTCTTAGTTTACTTTATTTCATCCAAGAAACTCCTGGAATCCATTTTTCATCTTCATCTCAATAAATATTTGATCATATAACTGTGGCTAGTCTAAGAATGGTGACTCCTCTATGCTGCCATTTTCATGCCTAGGTGGAAAGTGGAATTTGGAACATTCCAGAACTTGTCTGACACTCTAAACACTCAGCCAATGTGTGAGCTAATTTCTATCTCCCCCACTCCCACATGTTTATTTATATAAAAGATTTAGAAGCCTGGCCTTTAACTGAAAGATTTGTCAGTAAAATCTTTACCAGATTTTGTGAGGGTGATTTTTCTTTAGAGAGGTTATAGATTAAAGGGGACAATTGTTTATATGGAGGATTTTTAAAAAAGGTTTGGTGTGGAACAAAAATGACAAAAGAAATGTTGTTTTCCTGGCCTGTGAATATCTGAGGTTATAGCATTGCTGGGTGAAAACAACTGTGGGCCTGACCACTCTTATGATAAGAGACAACTGGGAGCCACATTTTAGTACAATGGTATTAAAAAAAATAGCTATGATGCAATGCACCCCTGAGAGCTAGTCTGATCTAATGACTGAGGCTCCTGGTTAGAAATCAGGAGACTGTGAGTTCTGATCCCACCTTGGGCAGGAAAGTTGCTGGGTGACTTTGGGCTAGTCACTCTCTCTCAGCCCAACCCACCTCACAGGAATGCTATTGGTGGGGAAACATTAAATATGTTCACCGCCTTGAGTAATTCATAAAATAATTAAGGCAGGACATAAACAAGCAAACAAACAAACATGTTTCTTCTCCTAAACTAAGAATGAACAAAGCTGAACACCTGATGGAATGCTAAACAGCCATGGAGTAGTATTTTACCTCAGACATTTTAAGAAGCTGGTCCAGGACACAGAATACATTGACACACAATAAAAAGCAGGGTACTATATGGAAGAAGCCAACAACCTGAGTCCTTGTATTCTAGACCCAAGCATTAAACCACCCATTGGTTTTCCAAAGCTGAGAACAAAATCCAAGCAGGTTGGGAGTAAAGCTCACCTTCACGGTTCGGCGGTGCCCAGAGCCATCCCAGTAACTGAATGTGATCTCAATTTCTTCACCTAGCCGAAGACAAAGAAATAAAATAGTGAAAAAGGATGGGAGACACAATTATAACAACAGTCACACCTCCACTTGGAAGGCAGGCCAGAGCAGCTTCTCTTTCCATCACTCACTCTTGATTTTTTCTTGTTTGGCCTCCCACTCTTGGCGAAGCTCTTCACGCAGGCGGTTTTCTTCTTCCTGAAATCCAGGATGTGGAAGAGAAAAGGATGAAGCAATCTGGGGCTCTCCAGATTTTGGTGAAGTATAACTCTCAGCATCCATTACTCTTGACTGCTGTAGTTTATGGGAGCTAATCAGCATCACTTACAGGACAAGTAATTCATACCTCCCGGTCACGATCAGGGAGGAAGCTAGTGTCCACATCTGGATTCTTCCCAAGTTTCTTCTTTTTGGGAGGCAACTCTAAGAAAAGCAGGAGAACTGTGTATGAATGAGGAGCTACCTTTAACATTTTGTTGCCTGAATTCCACAGTCGCTGTCCTGCACTTCCCTCCCCTGCTATTGCTATCGTCACACCCGGCCTACTTCGGCTTCACTTTCTGCAACGCATCCAGCCTACTATTCCTCACCTTCTCGTTCCAATTCTGTTTCCTCATCTTCTTCCTCAGCATCATCTTCCTCCTCTTCATCCAGAGTGAAGGACAAGCTTGAGATCTTACGTTTTTGTTCCTGCTTGCGTTCCCGCTCCCGCATCCGTTCCAGTTTTCTATGAGAAGGGTATAAAAAAATTAGTAAGGCATGAAATGCACACTCGAGGGAGCTCTTACAAGATTTCTGAGAAAGGTAGTGTTGAAAAAACATTAGGACCACTGAAGGAAAAAAAAATCGAAAACACAACTGATTCAACCTCATTTCTTAGAAGGAGCAGGAAAGGAGCTTTTAAAAAGAATTGTTACGCTATCCAAAGCAACAGTGTATCAGGTTACACTGTCACTGATAATAAAATTACTTTCAAGGCCAATGGTGACTTATCACTATAATAGTATTCAAACTGTCACTATTTGGACAAATCATACAATTGTTATATTCCAATTTGTCATTCTCAAACGGCTGACATTTAATTACTGTTTGATGAAACATTTTCTTATTCTATTAGTGATATTAATTCAATTCTTAAAATAACACTTCAATAAACCAAATTACAAATGAAGGGAAACTGTGCACAAAGGATTGATAAGAGTTCAAAATTATTCTTATAATTAAAAAAAAGATGAACCCTTGTGTCCTATCATAAAATGTCTCTGTTCTAAAGTTAGTGAAGAGTAATCCGTGGCCTGGAGACTTTGTAGCTGGTATAAGAATATCATGTTAGATAAAAAAAAGATCTGCCTATTTCAACATCTTCATTTTGAACTCTTGTCAGATATCCCTGGGATGTTGACAGGAAAAGCATGAAGACAAATACAAAACCTTTGTTAGTTTATCTCTGGGGTTTCCTTGATTGTTCTATTACTTAGTTAAACCCCTTAAAAATTCATTCTAAGATAGTTTAATTCACTAGATAGTAAATTCCATAAATTTGGAGGCATGAAAATGGTAATTTTTTTACATGTCCTAAACCTACTGCCCATCATTCTTCTTACACATCTCCCCCACCCCCCAAAAAAATAGTGCTATCAAATAGGTAAACTGGTTTTCCCCAGATGTTTTGCGCTCCAATTACTGCAAATAAGCACATCCAATATCAAGGGATTATGTAAACTATGGGTCAAAAGAGCTGAAAGATACAAGGTTGCCCATTCCCAAGTAATGGAAGATATTCTCCAAGACCCAAGTTATCCTGCCCAGAATTTCATGCACACTTTCACAAACTTACAGTTGTAATTCTTTGGACTGTTCCTTTTTGGCTAGTTGCTTCTCCCGTTCCTTTACAAGGGCCTCTTGCTTGGCCTTCATGTCATTGAGGGTCACCAAACCTATTGGAAGAAGCTGTGCTGGAAATAGGCCCAAACACTATACAGGAGAGAAGGTAATTCACGCAAGCTAAGGAATGGAGGCCAAGGCTTGAGGCCTCTTTCTAAAACACAGGTCACTCTTTAACTACATCCAGACTCACCAACGGTGCTAGATTTCAACTCAGCTTCCACTGCATCATAATGGGCAGAGAATTTCTTATCGATGTTTGACTTCATGATGTTCTCCTGCCATGGGCAAAGAACAGATCATTCAGAAGTACTATATTCCCATATTTGGACTCAACCCAGTAAAAAACAGCAAGTATCTTAGGTAGTAAAGTCAGGGATTTCGACCAATTTACTGTATTTAGGCAAATTTAGAGGATTGCAACCTAACCTAACCACAGAAGTCAGTATAGATTACATAATTTTTCTATGAATTTCAATTAGCCAGGAAAGATAAAGAAACATGTTTCTTCTCATCAAGTGTTCATGTGGGGATGAGCAAACTCTCAGGCAGAACATATGGTTGCATGTTATATTAGATTGTGTGATAAAAGACCACCAACAAAGATGAGGTGGTGCTTATGATAACTGGGGAATTTTCAAGAATTACCTGGGCAATCAGGATAAGAAATATTATATGAACAACAGATGTTAGTGTCAAATAGGGGATTTGTTATTGCTTTTGCAAGAAACATATGTCTAAAGCATTGGGAAAGCACTTATGTAGCAATTACACAGTGAACACAAGGGAGCAAGCTCAACTGAACGCTGACAGAAGAAGCAATCATTATCAAATACAGTCAACTTAGGTCCTGATGTAAGAGAATGTCAAAACTATGAATAGCCAGTATAAATATAGTCCGGCAAATCCATCAAAAGAAATGGGCGAGATGTTCTGAATTACTATAGTTTGCTCTCAAAAGAGCTGCAGAATTTTAGCCTTTCTGTTTATAATGAACATTCTTTTTTGATTAGTCACTCAGAATAAAGTGCTTAAAATATAAACCTCCATACCAGATGTATAACTTTAAATCCCATCATGCAAAAGAAAAACATGTTGCTTTATCCTAAGGATGAGGCCCATTTACAATTCTGCATGAAACAGCAACAGAACACAGTAAGACAGGTGTCAGCACAGGCATAAGTAAAAAATATTTTTATACTAATTTTATTAAAAATTACAATTAAAAAAATAAAAGCTAATACAAACTAAAAAATAAAATCAAAAGAAAAAATAGAATATGCAAAAAAGAAAAAATAGAAAAATAGAAAAGAAAAAAATATGAATATAATAAACAAAAACAAACTACATATATAAAAATTGCTTGCCCATTCATCACAAGTATAAACAATTGTAATAACTTATCACTTTTTCTTAAAATACAACAAATGATATCTTGTTCCAGTATTCCATCTCTTATCCAAAAAGCAATCCTTAAAGCTTCATTTTTAATCCTGATCAGCAAGTCATTTAATGGTTACCAGAAATAACAATTCTATTTTAATTTTGATCAGATAAACCAACTTTATGTTCCTTCCTTTTTTGTTTAATAATCTTGATCTTTAGTCCCATCAAATTATATTCTACAACTTTTTGTTTTCAAGGTTTTAATAAGTATCTTTTGTAAATACAATATAGGAAAGTTATCCAGGATACTTTTTTTGGTTTGTTATGTGTATATTCATTTTTTATTATTAAGACACCAGTCAGTTTCATTTTTATGTCCAGTGTAGCAACTTTCTCCATATCATTCTTGTAACCTGTCATTTTTAACTCTTCTTTCAGATCAGTCTGTTTTTCCAGTAAAACTTGTTCTTCTTTCATAACATTTTCCAAATACAGTCTATCTATAGAGGCAGATATTTTTAAAAATCTGAATTCCTTGTTCACAAATATCCTCACTGTTTGAAAGTTATATTTTCTTCTCTAGAGTCCCACCTTCAAAGTTGTATCCTACTTTTTAAAGATAATTCAAAACAAAAGCTTTTTCCCACAGGAGGGAATTTTATAATTAATTCCAAAATCTTATTTCAGATCCATCTAGATCCATTGTAACTTTCCAAAATCAAAGTTCTAAGTACTTGTTCTTAAACTTGTGTTTAAAACTTATTTAGCTGAAGGAAACCAATCTACTGCTGTAAAATTTGTTAATCCAAGGATTCCTAATAGCTAAAATGCAACTAAAAACACATTTTCAAAAATGGTTAGAAAATAAAGTATGCAAACCCAGTGGGCACACTATGGTTTAAGCAAAAAGATGGCTATTTCTTGTCTCCCAAAGCTCTAAACCCACTGAAGACTGTCCTGAGGTTTGTTTTTTTTCATGAAGATCAACTGTCTGGAGCACTTGTGGGCAATCTCAAATCCTCCCCTTACCAGAGAGGAATTATGAAGAACAGGTCTACCCACTGGTCTTCAATCTACCCTGTTTGTTGGCTCTGTTTTTAGCAAAGCTATCCTCAGTTTGTCATTTCTTCCCCAAAAACCCTGAAAAACATTCTTCTGCTGCATTAGGAGACTTATGTTTAAGACACAAGTCACAAAATAGTAAGTTTATGTACAAGGTAATAATAAGGATCCATTGCAGGTTTTTTTTTACTGAAAATGGAGCAAGTGTAGTCTATTCAGGAGTACATTTGAGACAAATTTTCTCTCTCAAAAAGTCAATGAAATGACCAGTGCAATAACCAGAAAAAAATAAGCTTGTTCTGCTAGAGAAAAGAAATCTGAAAATGGTAAATGTCTTGGGCAGATTGAAAAATCATGCTTTTTCATGATTTTTCAAATAAAAAAGGAAAATTAGAGCAATATTCATATTATGAGGACTATGAATAAAATATTCTTCAAGGTGACAAAAGATGTTTAGGAATATAAGAAATTTCTTAAAGTGACATTAAGAATAAACATTCAATCATATTTGCTTCACAGAAAAATAAATATCATAGAAGAGTTTCCATTCCGGTTCTAAGCTCAAGAAAGGTTAAGTGTCTGAAGGAGATATGTTCTAGAAGAAATATTGTACTCAAATCAGAAGCATAACAATCAACTTAAACCCTGGTGAACTGCACTCCCTGCATTCCCTATTTGAACGTGACATCAAATATTTGGTAGGGTATCTACTTGCTTTTAAAACATTTCTCTTTAGCTTTTTTTAATTCTGCATGATGAAGCCTACACATATTATAGAAAAATGAAGCAAAAATACTAAAAGCGTCTCCTTTTTAAAAACATGCCCACTTTTTTAGAAATATATTCATGATTAACGGTGGAAACTCTTGCCCTTGTTTTTGACCAAGGAAAAGAACATTCTCTCCCATTCCTTCTCTTAAAACCTCCACCTTTGCCAGAATGATTCCAAACAAACCCTTATTTCTAAGGAACAACCCCGTGTTCCTTCGCATGATCTCCTTTTAAGTATTCAACAACCAATCTCTGGATGATTTCTACTTCTCATCACCTCAGCGATGCGTTGCCTCATTTGTTCCATATGCTCCCGTTGCCTCTCTCTCTTCTTCATCAACTGAAGGGCCCGGCCAGCCTCGCTGGCAGCTCCTTTGTATTGTGCCATGATGGCTGATGGAACCTGTGAGGGACAAAACACATCCATGAAGCTGCTGTACATTTACCGCCTTCTCTGACAGGCAGCAACTCTCCAGAAACTAACCCATCTTCCTCCTTATGATCCTTTTAATGGACGCTGCATCAAGCCTGTAAAAGCAGATGATCTACCACTGATCATCAATGGCAATCGTGAAGACCACCCCTAATAACAGAAAGACATCCAAGGGCTGGAAAGCAAGGGGAAGATATAGGACAAGATGATGTGGGATTTCTGGATCTGGCATGAGAAATGGTGAAAGAAAAAAGGGGGAACCCAATATAGTGAGACCACTGGGATTCTTGCCTGGTCAAAATGCCCTGGAATTCCCCCCCCCCCCCCCCCAAAAAAAATGTTCAGAAAAACCTTCTAACCGCAAATCCCACCAGCTGCTTGTTCCACTTCACTCGCACGGACCAGGACCGAACTGAAGTCCAACCTTCCTCTTCCTATTTTCCCACGATCGGCACAAAACTCGTAAACTCTATCGATTCACAGCCGGAAGTTCCGGTAGAAACGGCTTGTTGACGTTACCTACGAATGTCCAAGGGGTAGGGGAGAAGGTTGTTCTAGCCTTGGCAACCTCGATGATAAGATTTGCCGAGGCGGGCTTATGGAGTCGGAAGTGTCAGTCAAAGACGGAAAAGAGGCGTGATTTGCGTAGAAGCGCGATTAACCTTTTGCAATCAAAAGAGGCGGTGACGTAGCTTCCTAGAGAGATACTAAAGAAAGGGAGAAATAAAAGTCTTCGTGGAAGCGTCTCCCTGATTGCGCTTCTCCCTCCCTGTGAGAAAGTGCAAATATTACAGAACCCGATACTTGTCTGTTTAGGAATTAAATGAATTAAATTAAATAGGACCGACTCCCAGATAACTGGGTTTTATGATTGCAGATAAAATTGCTGGTTTCTCCATGTTCGTTTCCTCGCCCCGCTGCAAGGGCGGCGTGGGAATTAACGAGTGAACGTGCCCAAAATCGGTTTGGGTTGATTTTGAGCAAAATTGACCAGACCTTCAAAAACCTCAACCAAGCACGATCAAGTTATAAGAAGTTGATAGTCTCTAAACTAAAACATCGGGAAAGTGCCAGTTTGGCTGCTGCTGTTTTTAATTAACTGGCAAACGAGGTCCTGTTCCATTTTCTGTAGTGAAGTTAATGCTGGCCCTCCCCGGGGACCAGTCCCTGCTGCTTTGTCACATATAATTATGTGAATAATAATTAAGCCTTGTGGAGTAACGTGGCAAATATTTTTCAACTAGCGCAGCTTCTGTGAAGATAGGAAACCGAATCGAGGCAGTAGTACAGGATACCTATGTAACTCGGCTTTCACAAGCCCTCCCCTCCAGTCGATAATGTAAGGGTGTTTTCTGGGTCTGAAGCTTGGCAATCCTTTGTGTGAAACTATGCTGTTGAAAGCGATCCCGCTAAGAAGGGCGAAATCAGCGGCACTCGCTTTGTGGAAAACTGCGTTTCAAAAGCGCTGCAAAAAAACAGCCCTATTAATCATTTTGTGGTCATGCGTGCAAATTCACAAGTTAGGTCACCATACTAAATATGGTTTATCGGGATACACAAACCTGGTGAATTGGGTGGTGTCAACAAACCAATCGTTTATTAATAAACAAGCTACCATATAGCGTATCTGTGGAAGAAATGAACAGTGATAGTAGTTTGAATTTTCCTTTTTAAAAAGGTACTATTATCATGGTTGTAACTCTCCACTTAGTGGCCTGGCCAAAAGGGATGAAGAAAAATAATTTAAGGAAGCTGGACTGACATTTGAATATTCTTCCCATATCATTGTATGCAATATGGATGAATGTATTCTAATGACCCTTATATGAGATGTCATAATTTGCAAACTCAGTTGGGAAGGATGTTTCCTGGTTTCCTTTATATTATTTGAATTTAGTTTGCACTGCTTGCTTATAGAAATTGTCAACTTGCCCATGATGCCAAATTAATATATACAGAAGTGATACACATTCACCATTTTTATTGATCAATAGAAAGTTGCCATTTTAAATATTTGAAAGAATCTGGTATCTTTGTGCCAGTTCATTCAGAGGGCAGTGTTTAAATTTACCAGCAATTGAAGTAATCACTAAAGCTGGATTTAAGAGATTTCTTTTTCACATTTTTTAATATATAGCAGAAGCACTATGGCAGATGAAATCTAGCTGATAAATACAGAGCATCTTTCAAGACAGAGATGCATTATAAAGTAAATATGTCTCCTTCAGCTCTGTTTTTTTTTTTCATGAAAAAAATGATATTCAGTGGAAGACACCTTGAAATGCCTTCCTGGTCATTTTATTTATTGCTATCCAGATTTTACAACTGTATAGCTAGAGAAGGGAAGGATAATTACAGGAAAGGGGCTTAAAATTATAGGAAGGGATCTGCAGGAAAAGTAGAATTTCAAGATTCTATTTGTAAAGGAGAACCAAGCAAAGGAAATATTAAGAACTACTTCCAGTATTGATTCACAGCTAGAATGCTAGAATTGCCTCCATACACACTTGGAAAAAGAAATAAATCAACTAGCCTAAAAGACATAGGATGGTTGAAATAGTGGCAGTACTAATTTGATATTAAAACAACTAATACAACCATAGTATAGTCTTATTAGATACAGAGTACCATGAAGGCATTAAATACAAAATAGAATTGAGATTTTTTTTTTCCAAATCCCCTTTTAAGCTTTTGGTTCTTGGTGTTTTATGTGGACTGAGAAAATGGATGCAGTATGACTAGTCTTTCAATTTTTCTATGCCAGCTGGGTTCAAAGCACAATTTTCAAGTTTGGTGTACGGAAAATGAGAGATCTGGCTATACAAATCTGTAGACTCCTATGCTGTCTTGTTCTTACTTAGCATCACTTCCTTGCCTCTAGACTTCAACAAAGATGCATTATCTGACAGTCTGAAACCAGAATCAGCTATGCAAAATAGTACATTTTTATCATTCAAAACTCTCTGGATATTATACTGCCACTCCTTCAGAAAAAGTACAAATTGAAGTGCTTCTCTGATTTTTAAAAAAAATCTTGTTTCCATTTCCTGAATTCAATGTCGTCTCTTTCCTCTCACTAGTGTGAGTTAAGCCTGCTCCCCCACATCCCTCCTCTGCAGCAATGGTACCAGACAAGAGCCAGGGCTAGACTAAGTGAATTTATTATCTTGAGACAACTGAGCAGTTATGGGGTGGAGAGAGCTGACCCCTCACATTCCCCTAGAGTTACAGACAGATCATTAACCATAAAGCTGGCTTCTGAAGGAAGGAAGGCTCTAACAGACAGGCCCCAGGCCCCTGTACTCATTCCACAGCCTAACCCCCACCCAAACCTCATTAATTGTCAGAAGTGCCAACAAATAATTAACCTGCTTCATTAATAAGTTACAATAAGTTACAGCAGGTGGCAGCAAGTGGAAAGGAACAGAATTGTCTCCTTGTCCCCATATCCAGCACACAAGAGAGACATACACACATACAAATACAAATCTTCTCACACTTGAGGCTAAAGAAATTAAAAGGATTGAGGGGACAAAATGGATGAAAGACAGAGAGGCCTGTGGGAATCTCAAGTGCAAAGTGGGGGACATGGAATCAGCTGCAAGGGCAGCATGTATAGAAGAGATGGTTCAGAATGGCTCTTTGTGCCCCCACATCCTCACACAATTCCAGTCTCCTCTCAAAACAGAGGAATGCAACTTCACATCATGATCAGGAGAAATGGGAAAATGAGGAAAGACTGATTATACATATGGCAAGATATGGTCCCAGATGGTCCTTTGCAAGTTAAGCAGCAAATCGATTCACTATACGCAGGAAGGGAAAAATGGGAGGCTCAGAGGAGTTAAGAGGGGCACAGATGGCAGAGATGAGAACACCCAGCAAATGAGGGGGGAAACAGGGGGAAACTAAAGAAAGGTGAGCAGATGGTAACAGTTTGAGATCAATAGCAAGAATTAAGGCCAAAATATATGTTACATGCATGCTTTTAAAATCCAGTGGCTGTTTTTCTTTTCCTCAGAATAGACTGATGATGGAGCAGCCTACAATGAAAATTAGATGTACTTAATTCTGCCTTTCCTTATTATATTCATGGAAACCACAGGAAGAAAGAACACTAGTGAGAGGAAAGAACAGAAAAGTAGGCAGAATTTACTGTCTCCAAAGGTGCTTTTTCCTAAGTGGGGGCAGAACTCAATTCCAGGCAACTGTACATAATACATAATCTGGTCCCAAATCCCTTCAGACACTGGAAAAACTGAAAAGAGGCTAGTCTTCAGAGGACTGAGATTGCATTAACTTGATCCAACCTCAGTCCTGGAGAAAGGGTTATCTTGTTGTATGCAAAAAAAAAAAAAATCAGAGGGGAAAAGAGGAAAAATATTCTACATTTTCCCCATGGAAGTAAGTTACTAGACATCTGGTGGAACCTGAATGAGGATCTGGACGAAGAGCCAATCTCAGTGAGGTGTGGGAATTAAGCCAGTCCCTAGCTGGGAGTGTGGTCCCTTACATGGGAAAAACCCAGGGAGGATGGGGTTCAGGGGAAAAAGGAAATGGTCACTGCTCATTCTCGCCAAAGACATCATTCTGGCGCCGTTTCATGCTTTCAAAATCAAATGGAGCCCCAGCCATACGCCGGTAAATGTCTTTGATGTCATCACATGTTGTCTCAAAGTGGGTTGTGGCATCATATGATCGTGAACAGAATATCTGCAAGGGGAAAACAGGGAAACAAGATACAAATTCACAGACTGAAGTCAATTGGGAAAGGGGAAAAAAGGGCATGATCCAGAACCAGTTCTGGAAAAATACACTCTAAAAAAATTCAGAAAGCCTGAGAAATCTCACCTGGCTTTCAGTTCCATCATCAGTGGGTTCATATATATCACTGATGGCCACAAACCTGGGAAGGAAAGAAAAGTGTTTAAAACCATTTCAACTAAAGAAGTAGAAACCAACAGAACAAGTTGGTATGGACACATTTATGTTCCTACTCCTGATTCTAATCACACCAATATAATTTACAGATGCAGAAACCAGCCAACCACAATCATTGGCCACTCATCGGCACGATTCTTTTTTCAAACCATTTTTGAGCCTTTAGCTTCAAATGTTTTTCCAGCCCAAGTTGCACTACCGCTATCATACCTCACAATATCCATCAGAACCTCTGTCATTCTTCTAGCCATTCCAGGACCTGATATAGATCTATTTTTGTTATCTATATAACATCTTGCACTTGATATTTATTATGCCATCATCCACTTTTTGGTTAAATTATTTTTCTCTTCCAAAAATCCAGTATTCGGCAATCTGTAGGATTCATACAAGGCAATGTCCCACTCACAGGAAATTACTGTGCAAGGTTGATGAATTAAAATACATCCTTTCTTTCTGCCACGTGTAATGTTCTTCCCTGGATGGAACCATTTAAATGGTAAAATTACAGGCCCATCACATCTGGCTGCTGATCATGAGACTCACTCATTTCTTCTTTTACTACTGCTCATTATATTCTAAAAATTTGCAGCTCTTTTCCTTAGGCTTTCATTCTTAAGCAAAGCTGGAAAGCATCTCTCAGGAATGTCCATGTTTAGCAACCTTTAATAAATTGCAGCTGTGCCCCAGTGTTCTTCTCTCACCTTACTCCTATATACAGTACATGTTATCTTCAAGGCTGTGGATTGTCAACAGTGTTAGAAAATAGTCCCAAGTTGCAGCACTGGACCAACTGTCAGCACAATCAACTCAGAATCACTCACTTTTGGTCAATAGGTTCAAGGAGTTCAAGAGCTGGCTGCACTTCATTCTCAGGAGAATCTGTCTCTACAGTAGTACTGGCAATAGCGATGTACTTGCCCTGGGCAGCCACATTGTGGGCAGAGGAAATGAGGCAGACATAGATATCTGGGATTGGGTAATGAAGAAAAGAAGTTAGGATTGTTTCTTAATTTTTGTTTTCTTTTTCCCCCAAAATCCAGTGCTTTTGCTGTTGTCATGATTCCTTCACTGGTCGTTGGATGAAGTTAGGATTATTGAATTCACCCAAATCTATACCACCCACTATATCCAGAAGCCGATCATCATGCCCTTGTTGGAGTCTGATTCTGAGGGGAACATTGAGCAGCTAACAGGCAGTAGGAGTGTGGCCTCGGAAGAAACGGGGGAAGGGCACAGTCCGGCTGGGCATTCAGAACAAGACCCAGGACCACCCCCTCTTCATCCTAGGGCACGCAGGGAGGACTGGAGAAGGGAGCAACTTGGCTTACGGGAAAGAAAAAGGCCCTGATCCTTTTCATTAGTTGCAGCTGGGAGAACAGGATATAAGAAGGGTGTTTGCACACAGCATCTTGTTGGAAGCAAAACATGCATTATCTTTGTCAAGGCTTATCTGGGTTTTGGCGTCCTCCCAATTGTGTGTGCTTCTTTATCTTTTGTAAGTCTGCAATTTATTTTCCTGGCCTGTACTTCAGCGTGGTTTATATTGGTTTTTCTTTATTTCTAATTTATCTGTACTTTGGGTTTGGACTGCATTTCTTCCCTTGTAGACTGTTTTTGGAAGAGTTTGATCTCCAGCTGAGGATAACTGGACATTGGGGGCCAAGTTGGAGGTATTAAAGGGAATTTATCTACTTTTGTGCCTTTGTTATTTTTGTGCCATGCCCTGAGTCATCATACTGATCTGAAACTTCGAGGAACTGCTGTCAGTCAGTGTGTAGTAGACAATATGGAATTAGATGGATGAGCCCATCGGCTTGGTACAAAAAAAAACCCCTTTTTATATCCCTAAAGTAAATGTATGGATTCCCACCTTTATTAAGTCTATTTCACATAGTTGCTGTGTAATTAAAGGTCATAAGAAGGTACTAGATGCGTGATACTCCATTTTGCAGAAGTAGCCCAAAGCATAGTATATTCAATACTCCCATATCAATATGGCCTCACCAGATTTGCGTCCCACTTGATTTTGGGGAATGATGATTTGACAGGAATTAGCATCACTGGTGCCACGGATAGGGTGACTCAGAATACAGATGATGCGCACAACCTTCCCTGCTGGGCGCACTCGATCTTTCACATAGCTGGGATCACAGATCAACTGTTTGCAGCGTGCCACCTGGAGAATCAGCATTAGCAAAAGGAAAACGTTAGATTCACCAGTTCTTCCATGCACATGAACTCCTAGCCTTCTTCCAACATATTCATTTCTAGAGTGCTCTCTAGAATTACCGAGGTTGAGAACTCTACCAACACATTTGGAGGATGTCAGGTTGAAGAAAGTGGACTTAAATGCCAAATTCTGAATGTTTAATTCAGACATTCATTTTTTAGCAGTGTAGACGAAATACTATATCCTCACACAACTGCATGTAAATTGACCTTGATACTATGTGTATTTTCATAGCTACTAAAATGTTTGACATGGACGAGCTGTAGTATTTATTGAGGGGAAAAAGCAAAACCTGCTGGAAACATAACTGATGTTGACTATTTGAGGATTTTAAAAAAATGTTTTTAAACTCTTATATTTTCATCTGATCCACTCCCTTTGGGTGAGGTTTTTAATGTTTCAATCCTTTTCAGCTTTCAGTCAGGATTAAATGACTTATGTGAGAACGACTCAATGAAAGTAATTTAGCTAGGAGTAGCACAAGAAAATGATGAATATTAAGAAACCAGAAGAGGGCTTCTGTAGCTTTTGAAACGAAGGCAGAAACACTTGTAGGGGAGACCTCAGATTCACTACCGACACCAAACTTTCTCCCCCAGTCTTTTTCTCCCAGCAAGCTTAACTCAAGGAAGCAGGAACAAAAACCAACAGCAAGAAGAAAGGAGGACTGTCAACGGTGCTAAATCAGGAAGCCTATCACTATCTTCTTCATGTTTCCAAGGGCCAGCATATGCTTACCAATGGATGTTGTATCAAGAGACGGTGTTGAGTCAAAAGGCTGAATTTAAAAAATGGCCAGATTTTTCCTCCCCTTTAATTTGAAGGTTGAGGAAAGACCACATATACCAGCTTCAGTATGGCTTTCAGGACCCTAGCTATGCTTGCTCTGGTGCACTGCCTGGTACAAGGGAAAAAAGAAACTAGCCATAAAGCTAATTGTAAGGAAACATTCAAGAAAACAGAACACTGACAAGGAAGTTCCCTTGTTCTAAAAATACCACATGCTACAAATTCAAAGCCTGTGGGGAAAAATGGTGAAGTAAAATGATATCTCCTTTCTTCCTGTTTGAGGCTTAGGGAAGCCAAGAAGCAGGTGGGGTTTTACAGCTCTGTGTTAACGGTCAGCAGAAACCCGTAACTTTCTGAATTCCATCTGGTTAATAACTGATTTGGACCCATACTCCATGGATGCTTTCATTGAGCATGCAGAAGTTTTCACTGAGATTCTATTATCAGCAATCTTATGAAAGTTCTGCTCTTCTAGACTTTGTACCGTCCATATTTTATTGAGTGACTTGGCATGGAAAGATACATGAAATGCAATAAATAGCAAAAGAAACCCTAACTTCCTCAATAATGCACCGAAAAGGGCGTAGGATAGAAAAATGAAAGCACTAGTATGGAAACTAAATATCTGAGCGTAAAGATATATTTTCCACAATTCTTTATTAACTGCTCAGGCCTGATTTTATTGTCACAACTGAGATTCAAGAAAGGAGAATTCCCCATTCCAACTGCTCCCAGTCACTGCTGTCAGCCAATATGGACCAGTTTAAGATTAACATGATGGGCTTTAATGAGAAAGAGTAGTCTCTAAATGGAGTTAGGTAGCAAAACCAATCTTGAAGTTCTTAAAACAGAAAGTACTTACCATATTTTTTGCACTATAAGATGCTCCACACCAGTGGTCGCCAACCGGTGGGCCATGGGCCACTGGTGGGCTGTGAGAAAATTTTGGTGGGCCACAGAGAAATGTCCTCCCAAAGCCCACCCACCCGTTGGCTCCCACCCTTCGGCTGAGTGCAAACCTGCAACAAGCAGCGCAGCCCTCATCAGGCAGGACGAGGTAATGGTGCTGTTGCAGCAAGAGGGGGCTGGTGGCAGAGGCGGGCTGAAGCGGCAATAGAGATGGCTGGAAGGTGCAGGAATGCCCGCTACTTGCATTTGCATGGCACTCCCACACCTTCCAGTTTGCCTCTCCTGGCCTGCGCTCTTCCTCGATGACCATGGGCTGTAGGGACGGCCCAGGGCAGAGAAAGTACTGGCTGGTGGTAGTGGGAGAAGGCGAAGTGGGCAAGTCTGTGCTCACCATCCAGCTCTGAGGTCCAGAATGGGGTGTCGGCATCTGTTTCCTCATGCCTCTCGGCACTCTGCTCTGCTGCCCCCCTTCCCCCCCCCCCATGGCCCTAGGAGAAAGCACAGGACAAGCGAGCAGAAACATAGCTCTTGCTGGAGCAAAAGAGCTGAGATCGAGGAAGGCACAGGCAAGAGAAGATAAACTGCTGCTTTCTGTTGCCTATGCCTTCCAATCTCTGCTCTTTCACCCCAGCGAGAGCTGTTATGCTTGCTTTCTTTTCTCGGGGGCGGGGGGGGGCACGCAGCAGAGATGTCAGGGCTGCTCTTGCCTCTCAGCAAGCCAGGCCTGGAGGAACGTGAAGAACTGCGAGCGAGCTCCAGAGAAAAGCGTGTTGGAAAAGCCAACACACGTTTCCAACGCTCTCTCCTCTGTCCCGAAGTAAGATTGAGTGGGGGGAAAGGAAGGAGGGAAGGAGAAGCCCGGCTGGCTTTCCTTTGGCATGGGGTGGGGGTGGGGAGACCAAATGCCCAGACCAAAAGAGCGCTGAGGAAGACGGGCTCCTAATAACCAGCCAGTTTGTGCAGGCAAGAGCTCCAGCTTTTCTGGACTCGACACCACCCCGCCCTCAACCTCCAGCCTGGGAGGGACCTTTCTCTGCTTGGAAGCAACATGAGAAACCTGGAGCTTAGCCTCGGGGAGTCCTCTTGTTATGTCGAGGCTGAGGTGAGGGGTACTGCCTAGTTATTAGGAGCCCGTCAGTGTTTCTAGCCCAGCCCTCCTTCCCTCGCCCAACTAACTCCAGGCAGCCACACCTGGCAAAGGAGGGAGAGGTTTCCTCTTAATTGGGGAGATATGAAATGGCTCTGCTTTTCTTCTGTTTGAGAGGGAGCCAGTTCCTTCCCATCCAGATCTTCCCAGCCTCCAGGCATCACGTGGCTTCTTACATCCTCCCTCTTCCCCCACCCAAAGGATGAGAGAGGCCCCTCCTTTCCCTTCACTCTGTCCCACAGTTATGATTAAGCATTCACAATTTTGTTATAATTAAATAAGCATTTGTGTGTGTGTGTGTGTGTGTGTAAATAATGAAAAATATTTTAATATTAAATTCATATTTAATATAAAAAATAAATTTTTTATATTGAATATGTTTTTTTAAAAAATCACATAAGTGGTCCTCTTGATTTAAAATTAGGAGTTTGGTGGTCCCCCAAGGTCGAAAAGGTTGGCAAGCCTTGCTCCACACCATAAGATGTACCTAGCTTTTGGGGAGAAAAAGACGGGAAAAAAAAATCTGCCTTTGCCACCCAGCAATTTCCCTCCTTGAAGCAAACAGCCTGATCAGCTTCAGTCAGCCCAGCAGCTGACTGGTGGATTGGCCTCCCAGAATACCACCGATCAGCTGTTCCAGGCTGTGGGGATCGCTGCCGCCCATCCTTGAAGGTGACGCCTATCGCCGACGCCAATCACTGCCTCCGTGCGCCCCATTTTTGGACTCCACGCATCCTGTTTTTGGCCCATTCCAAGAGGCTGAAAACGGGATGTACGGAGGCTGAAAATGTGGTGCACAGAAGTGGTGGAGATCCCCGCAGCCTGGAATAGCTGATTCGCGGTATTCCAGAAGGCCAATCCAACTGCCAATCAGCTGCTCATGCTAAATCAGGCTGTGCTGAAGCTGACCAGGCTGTTTGCTGCAAGGAGGCAGCAAAAATTGTAAATTGCTGGGAGGCAGAGGCCAAAGAATGGGGAATGACGGCGCTTCGGCAATATTCACTCAAAAAGACGCACAGACATTTCCACCCACTTTGGGGAGGGGGGAATGCATCTTATAGTGCAAGAAATATGGTAAGTTATATCCTAAGACTAATTTTCAAAGACATTCTATTTCAGGAACAGTCTTCCCTATATAATCAACCTTAGCAGCAACTTTATGGCCCTTAACCAAACTCACCTCTCCTTCCGATTTGACTCCAATGACCTTGCCACCTTCCATGACAATCTCATCCACTGGTTTGTTGAGCATGTAGGTGCCACCATAGATAGCGCTAAGCCTGGTGGTATGAAGTGAATGAATGGTGAAGGGCACTGGCCAGACCATTATCGTCCACCACCCCTGCCCCCAAAGGCACATTTTGCCAAATAGCTGTAACTATATAGCTGGGCTGTGCCAAAGACATGCAAGAATTATTTTCCCTGTCTCATTTATCTTAAGTATCATACTATGTAACTTTATTGCTTTTTTTCTGCAGAATTTAGCTTCTCCTCCTCATGTAAAATTAAATCAACTTTCTCGAATCTTTCAAGTGTACAGGAACAGTAAAGCTATGCTCACTGAGAATTCAAGGTACTGAAATCCAAACATATTTTGAGAGTGCCAGGCTAGAAAAATATTGATATAAAATGCCTTTTTCTTTTTAATGTATCTGATCTTCTACTCCCAAAGGTGCTTTTCCAACAAGCGTAACCAAGAAAGTCCAGTCGCCTGTTGGAAAAGCACTCTTGCGACAAACATAGCCTGGATGATTGATAAATCTCCACAGGCATTTACCTTCTAGGCCAAGAATAAAATCAGAAGCAAACGCTGCTTCATATTGTTGACTATTTGTGAGGCAGATCGTACCTGGCAAAGCCCTGGGGAAGCTCACCCAGGCCATACAGTGGGTAGAGATAGGGGCTCTTCCCATAGCGGGCCAGGGATTCACTGTACAGTTTTATGCGATTGATGGTTTCCAAGCAAGGTTGATCCAAATAACTGTGAAAAGAGGGAACAGACAATGTCATTCCTTCCCAAAGAAAGAGGGAAATAAGGGGCTTCCTGAGGAAAGTGTGAAGTTTGTTATTATAGGAAAATCATGAGTTCCCAGTGGTTATGGATTGCTTTACACACTGATGTGTTTATGGTTATTGTATTGATGCTGTATTTATATTACCTGGCATATTTTAATCACCTGGTATCCATGAGATGGGTGGCATAAAAATTTAATAAACAAAGAAATATTGGGATCTTCTCAGACATTAATGATTAAAGAAACTGAAAGAAAGAGAAAAAAAGAATTTTGGAGGACTTTTCCATAAACCCTCTCCTGAAAAGCCTTAAGTGAACCCCTAGTTTACTTTCAGCTGACCCAGTCATTCCCCGAAGAAATGTTTACTAGAAGTGTGGGACCATAATTAGTGCAGTGCATGATCAGAAATAAAGAGGCATGAAGATAGTTCACCAATTGCAAAAAGGCAAGCTACGGTCAATCACTCACTCATCAGTGCGGTAGAGAGCCAGTGCATGTCCTGTGAAATCAATGACATCCTGACTAAGGTCAAAGCGTCGGTAGACTTCACGCATGGTAGTGACGTGAGGATCCACTCCCTCCAAGGTCTTTGAATCATTCTCATCAAAGTTTGCCACAAACACCAAGAACTTGCGGAAGCGTCGTTTCTCAAACATGCCCATGAGATCTGTGAAAGAATGACGGTTAGAGGAGGGATGGTCCATAGCAGGTTAAAGAGCTAAATAGAACTTTTACAGCCCTAGAATTTGTTCTGACTAGTGAATAGAGTAGAGTAGAGTAGAGTAGAGTAGAGTAGAGTAGAGTAGAGTAGAGTAGAGTAGAGTAGAGTAGAGTAGAACAGGAACAGAACACAATTCTTCATTGGCCAAGCATGATTGGACACACAAGGAAAGCAACAAGTGATAAATCATGATTGTAATAATAAAATCACCATAAATCATAAGATACAACACTCAGTGATAGTCATAGGATAGTAATCAGGATACTAAATAAAAGAATTAATATAAATTGTAAGATACACATAACAAAGTTATAGTTATAAGAAGATAATGCAAATGCACCATCTTCAAAGGAAGACAGAAAGCCTCTCTTCCTCCTTCAATCTTGAAGATGGATTATGGAATATCAGAACCATGTTTTTGAATCTGTACACATATGAAGAGTAGTATCAGAACTCCACAATCTCAATACTTGAAATATGGCAAAAGGATTTATAGCCAGGAAGGCCATTATGGCCCATATAAATATTTGCAAAATTTATGCTGCAAAGGATTGTACAAACATTATTAAAAAGATCCAAGCATCACCTGTAGAGAAAGCTGTCTGGCAAAGCTGAGTTATGACCATGCTTCCTTACAACCTGTTAGCTCTAACATTTGGACTAATCATTCCTCATATAAAATATAGGTATAGATTTTTACCTTCCAAGCAGGTATGTCCATTCCACTGATTTGGGAACAAAGAAAGAAAAAGGGTGGAGACCACCTATTTCTCCACAATTGACCTTTTGCAGATTCAAACTAAAAAAAATTTATTCAAGAGAAAAAGGTATGCTTTGGTTATCTATATCACTCTAGAATTTTGCTGAGGCCATTATATACTGTACTGGTTGGAACCATTTCAGAATAAATCTGATAGTACTTTGGCAGCTGCTTTATCTTTTTAAACAATGTAGGTCTATTAATAAACTGTAAAACAGAATGCATAAAATAGAATATACCTCTTAAAATGATGAATGCTAATAAACACGCAACTGAAGTTTCCTATCATTTCAAACACACCAGATTTAGCATTTATGAAACTAGCTTCACTTACTGGAAGCTAGTGCTTCTGACTCTGTCGATGGCATTTTGTAAATCTTTCCTGCCTTGTAGACAAAGCTGCCCTCCACCACTTTGAAATCAAGGTAGCGTGTCACCTCTGTATACAGCAACATCTTCACAAGCTGGCCTATATGGAAAATGATAAAAAGAGGTTCCTGAAACTCTTACACCTGTCTCCATTAGAGCTCCCACACTGCATGCAGGAGATTGTAGAAATAGGCAGAACTCAAATAATTTATAATAAATAAGTACCACTCACTGAATGCAAAGAAATTGCAAATGAAGAAATAAAAAACTTGGAGGTGCACATGGAAAATGAGTTGAGCTATGAGTATAAAGGACAAAGCTCCAAGGGCTGCTAAGCTGAGTATGCACATTTATTCATTCGTGTAAATCCAACAAAATATCAAAAGTCCTGGCATTCTTCAGCAGCATACAGTCCGTGACCCAGTGCTTCAGCAACATATATTCCCAGTGACTTAAAATAATGTGGATTCTCTTGTATTAATGTCCTTTTTTCCTTCATTCCTATTCATCTACAAGGAAAATACACCGTATCTCTGGCTAGGTGATCAAAACATCTAAACCAAATGGGACTTACCATTGGCCATGAGGAATTTGGGGATAAGATCAACATTCCAGTCCCTGCCACGGCCCATGCATTCAGACGGCCCCTCTGTAATTTCGAAGCGTTTGTAAAGCTGGCAATTGTGGAAAGGACAAAATAAGCTTCAAAATATTGTACTTACAAGAGACATTTCCATTAGAACTTGCTCTACTAGCATAAGAGAGCAAGCTTTTATAGTGGTCAAGGCATCAAAGCTAAAAATTGGGAGACAGAGTTTTAGTCTTGCCTTAGGCATAAAGCTACCTAGGTATCCTTGATCTTCTTACCTCTGGTAAGGAAGCATTGGCAAACCATTTCTGAATAACCTTGTCTTGAAAACTTCAGGGACTTGTCCAAGCAGATCCCGAGAATTGAACACGATTTAATGGAAGAAAAAAAATACTAGCATAACACAATACAGTAGTACCTCGGTACTCATTGTTCATTTATTATGGTAGGTGCAATGAGTACCATACACATTTTTCCCATAAGGAATCATGCAGCAAATCACAAGGCAGTTGACACAAAGTTCTAGTTGGTGCATTGACTACCAAACAAATGATGAGTACTGGAAAATTTTATAAAATTTTCGAGTCAAAATGCATTAAGTATGAAACTAAATGAATTTCAAAGCAATTGAGTACACCAAGGTACCACTGTATATCAATGCCATCAAAATATAGAAAGGAGCTGTAGCTCAGTTTTATTCATCACAGACTGCTTGTTACTTCTTTTGGAGCAGAAGAGCAAAAAGGTTTGTCAATTATCTAACAGGAGTTTACATGATAGATATTAGAGCCTCATTACCCCAAACTTATTTTATTGTGATCCGTTACTTTCCAAGTTTCTTAGTGCAAAAATACCTCTCCCTACACATACCATTTTAGAAGGAAAACTGGCACACACGAAGATAAATTTCACCTTTTTGTGTTGTAAGCTGGCATATGATTTAGGGGGGAGAAGCTTAAGTAAATAACATTGTTACTATGGGGAAGGGGGAATGCGTAGGGTTTTTAAAAACTAGATTACTTTCATAACTTTGCAGCCAGGGGCTTATAACTACTACTTGTAGGTGGGTGAGGGTACCCATTGCATTTACATTTCGATGCACACCAGCTATTGAAAGTAATTGTTTGGAAATTTCTAAACATTATAGGAATGTTCATAGATACCATTCCATTACCTGAATATTTGCCTGGCTTCCTGCAATATAATGAACCATACATTAATCCAGTAAGTTTGTGCTAAGCCACATTGTATTATTCAAGTGCCAAATTTTGTGCAAACAGAACTGCAAGATGTTTAACTGCTGTGGTTCAATGTGTTGTTCAAGCACAGCCTATAAAGAAGGAACAAATTCTAGACCACATGTGGCATTCAAAATTTTTTGCTGTAGCATCTAGATTATATCACAGAAAATGGGCAACGTAATTTCCTTTTATTTTCCAACATAGAACTAAGAAGATAGATTGTGAAAAGCTTTGGATATGCTTAGGACATCTAAGCAGGAATAAAAAGGATACAAGGAAAATAACTGATTTTTTTTGAGGAAGTTCTGGTTCTCTTGCATGAATTCAGTACCCTGTCCACTGAAAATAATCCAGTAACAGTGATGTGCAGTTTGCATATTCTGTGTTCAACCGACTTTTAATACAAATACAGGTAGTTCTCAACTTATGACATTTATTTAGCAACCATTTGAAATTACAAAGGCATTAAAAAAGTGACTTATAATTGATCCTCACACATTACAAATATTGCAGCATCCTTGCAGATATGTTATCCAAATTCAGCTGCTTGGCAATTAGCATGTATTTCAAAGTCCTGGGGGGGGGGTGGTCATGTGATTGCCATTTGATACCTTTCTAGAAGGATTCTGTTAATAGAGAAAGCTGGATTCGCTTAATGGCCATATAATTTGTTTAATTCTGCAGCAAAAAAGTCATAAACTGGGTGTAAATTTTAATGACTGTGTCACTTAACAACAGTTCTGGTCCCAAATGTGGTTATAAGTTGAGGACTACCTGTATGCACATGCAGAAACTGGATCCTCACCTCCTCCAGGGGAGTAATTGATGAGCTCTCACCCCCATAATATGGATTCCGGTCCATATGCAGCACCTTCTTGCCATTCACAGACATGATACCCGAAAGGATACATTCCTAAGATAGAAAGTGAGTAGCATTATGCGTTCTCCAGAATAAATTCAAATGTGCTTCTACTGCATGGTATGTTCCACAACAGAATCCCCGAGGTGAAACATTAATGCATAAATAAGCATTTCATGAGTGCACTTGAGACTATTCTAACCATCCCAATTTATTTCATAGAATTTCTCTAAGTATATATGCGTATGTACCAGTGTGCACATATGCAGGGGTGTGTGTGTGTACAGAAAGGATGGCTGACCCATAACAGAAACTGGTATCAAGGTCTGAGATACTGATAAGGAACTTCCCCATCCAGGATGTGTGGACAAAGATCTGTGTTGGAATTTTATTAATAGGTAATTGAAGCAAAACTGATATGGTGGTTCCTGGTCTTGACCTGGAATCAAATAGACTGATGTTCTTTTTTCAGTCAGTATACAATTTAGCAGGGTAGAGATTTAAAGCAAATCCTAAAGATAAGTTAAAGATGAATGGATGAATGTGCATGATTGTGAACAAAAAAAGCTCCAAAAGGATTCTGTGTTGTGAAAATCTGAGCTTGGTCTTAAGTTATCAGTAATACATTGTCTTAATAGACTTCATCATTCCTCATTATTCCGATAATATTCTGATATTTACACAGAAGTTCCACCAAGTCTATAAATGTGTGATGTATACGTACCAAATTACATTTCTACATGATTTGTTCATCACTCATAATTTAAACTGTCTAAATTTACTTCTGGACCAGAGTAAAAGCAATTCAGCAATACACACCATTCCTAATGTTGCGATCATATGTAACTTTCTAAACTTTCTAAACATTATAAATGGTACAGACATGACTGAAGGCATGTATGGGAACTATATCACTTCTCATAAGTGATGTCTTACATGTTATCCAAGAAGCTTCTGCATTTATGCCTTCCTCATCATTGCTGGGACATTGGTTCAAAGTTTACCAGATTTCTCAATGCCTTCAAAAATGTCAGAGCTTCTAAAGTACTTGAAAAGTTCTTCAAAATTCAGAGAAGTATATTCAGAGATGTATCTGCCTTGAAAGTAGCCTACACTGAATTGTATAGCACAGCAAAACATTAAGAGTTGACCACAGGAAAGGTTTATGACATTTTTACTATGTCACAAAATGTTTTATATTTTTATGTCGCAAAATCTTTTTTTTTAATTTGCTAAATGTCAATGTCATGAGGATCCTGGATATTTTGTAAGATAGTCCATTTAAGGTACCTTGGTTGAAAAGTTTTGCCCTATGATGCACTGTTTTGCCCAGCTAAAGGTTACAGACACAAGAGTTTTAGTAGTATATTGATCATATTTCCTTGCAATAATAAATTGCACTTTGAATGCACAACTAGGAATGTATCAGGGAAATTGGAGATTAAATCTTTGAACTAACATTTATTAAGGATTCTTCTGAAAAATTTACTTATAACAATGCACTGAAGTGGGACAATGCAGAGTAATCTTGGTACAAACACTGATATCAATTTGGTGTCATCAGTGGGTCACTGATTTAGGGAATGAAAATCCGTAGAAAGTATAAATACAAACATCAAAGGAAGATCCAGTCTTTTCTCTGTGAAAGAACCTTTCCATTGTTGCTCTACAATACAGGAATAGGTAAGTTCTCTTATGAAGGGTCATTGCTTTGTGACAGATTACTCACTCTAAATGTGAAGTGTCACAAATTCAATCCCTGGCATCTTCAAGTTGAGTTAGGAAAGATTCCTAACTACCTGAAGCCCTGGAGAAATTTTGCTATTAATGCAAACAATTCTTAACCAATGCTCTGACTTGATAAAAGACTATATTCTCCTATGTTCCAGGAAATTAAGAATCCTGCTTAAATGCTCATTAAAGGAAAAGGTAGGAGACTGAGAAAGGAGTGCAATGGATCAACCTACACCCCCCCCCATTACAAATGCATGGAATCCATTGCATGATTAGGACAGATGGTGCTTTTATTCCAGCAACTGGAATGACAAGAATGATAGAACCAGAATAAGGGCTGTGTATAATAAAATATAATATATATTTATAAGGGTTGTATCTATTTCGTATTTTGGCAAAAGGAACAGAGAGAACACAAAATCTTTTAAGACTGCAGAACAATCATACAACACTGCCCCACACTTGCACATTTTTTCAAATGAAAAAAAGCAAATGTAGAAGGCAGGAAAAACTGCCCAATGCTGAGTTTCAAAGAAAAAAATATCCAATTTTGTCCGGTCTTACCAAAGGACCGCAACTGATTTGGTTCTATCAATACAGACAATTCAAAGCATTCAGGTTACAGAAAAAAGACCCAATGATGTAATGAGAATATTAAGAGTCTTATAAGAAAAGAGAGAAAAGGGGGATTACTGATATAATAAACACAGTAGGAAAAGAAACCATTTCTGTATGTCAAAAATTTGAAGGGGGGCTGCTAATTAAACTCAATAGAAAAAGCATTTACAGTAGCATTTTCAAAAGTCAGAGTGGGGGAAAAACATATAGATAGATCAATATTAAATAAATTGTAAATGGAGGATGAATTGTTCTGAGTTTCAATGTGATCAACCCACATCTCCTGAAATGCACATAATCCTGCACTGCAGAACCTTCAATCTTGGGCATTGATGGGAGACAGGATCCCTGTTCCCATTGATATAAGAGGCAGGAGCAGGAAGTGTAAACAGATCCACCAGAAATGGCAAAAGAAAGCTTGGAAATCACGGTGATACTGTTCCTGTTTCCTCTTTTATTAGAGATATATATGGACCAGATAATCACATAATTCTGCAAGAGAAGCTTTTTACAAAATCAACATAAACAGGTCCCTTAACTTAATGCCTATATTAAAGATGCAATTAGAGATCCTAACTGATGACTTGGTAAACGAAATAAGAAGAATATGCGTAAGGATTTAAATAAACAAATGAAGGATCCATGCAGTTGGTGCCTAGCGTTTTTCCGCTTTCGAGAAGCACTGATGGCGCCGGGTTGCATCAGAGGAGATGCAATGGGGCCAAAAACACTATCCACTGTGGAGTAGAGAACGGGACGAAACGTAGGGCTGGACAAAACAACTGCAATTCAGAAAGAGTACTGGTGTAAGATGCATTGAGGAAAAAGGGCAGAGGAGGGTGCAGCGGCTGCAAGGAGACGCGCACAATAACCCCCACTTCCCGCATAATCTACGCGCGTGATAGTGTGTGCGCGTGTGTGGCGGCGCCAAGTACTGGATTTAGGAAAGCACTGCTGCAATCCCTAAGAAACTATCGGGGGGGGGGGAGTTTTCGGAAAGGCCGAGCTGCTTAATAAGGGCAATGCAAGGATTACAACCCCACCCGACAACCTGGCAGGGCTGCTGATGACCGACAAGGATGCAGGAGCCGGAGGGAACGGGAATGCAAAATTACACGGAGAGAAGCAAGGGGTGGGAAATGCCGGGATGAGGAAAGAGGAAGAAGCGCAGGGTAAGTGGCTCCGAAGGACTCACGATCAAACCGGTGCCCAACACGATCACGTCGTAGGCCTCGTCCATGGTGCCGGCTACAGAGCCGCCTCCCCCCGCCCCTCCCCGAGAGTAGCCAAGATGGGTAGCCCTCGTAGCCCGCCTGGATCCCTCCGCTGGAAATGAGTCCCGTTCAAGAATCTCTCCGCCGCGGGGAACCGCCCCGGCGAACTTCGCTTTGCCTGTATATGCCGTGGACGCCAAAGGGAGGCGGGGCGCGAGAGATGCGCGTGCTGGGTGGGTGTACGCTCTTTTTCCTAGATTAATGCCTACGCTTTGAAGCAAGAAAAAAGAAGTCCCGGAGTCGCTTTTCTGGGGCTGTTCGCTTGGGTGGGGAAGGGAGGGGATTGTGTCGTCATGGCAACGGATGGTGGCACCACCGATCCGATGCTGGAAATAAATGGATCCATAATCCTCAATAAAGGAGAAAAATAATTCCCCTCCCCCAGGTGTAATTCCTTTCTCTCCCTCCATCCCGCCCTCAAGACTGTCAGAAACATCTTGAAAGCTTTGCGAATTGCAGCGACTCCCAAGATAATTCCGCTAAGAAAAGGAGATCCGCGATGCGGAGGGGGAAGGGCGGTACCCGGATCAACGCTAGTTGCATGTTAATAGTGTCGGGGACTGCGGTTCATGCCGCTTCGTTTACTGGGTAATATTTCCGTCAGTTACGAGGCTGCTCTCCACGCTCCGGCTGCATTCCCGCTCCTCGCCGGACATGGCTTTGGATCGACTGTGCAACGTGGGACCGCAAGCTTTGTGCTACCAAGGAAGCCCCCCATTGACTGGATTCATCTTAAGGGTGTGAATGCTGCAATCGGCTATGGGAAAGGGGTTCAGACAGCGGTGCATATTTTTTTCTCTCTATTGCAATATGTAGTAAGACAGAACTCCTCTGTCTTGGGCGAGTGGGAGACCGAGTCATCTCATTTTGGATTGTAGAAAGTCAGCATCCACTCAGCTTCCTAGAGAAATAAATGTTTTGGGGAATATTAAAAAAGCAGGACAGGATATTTCCCCTAAAGGAGATATGGAGGGAAAACTTTGAGGCAGAAACCAGCCTCAAGCAGAAACTGAGGAGGCCAGCTTTTAAAAATGCAGATTTGGTAATCATTCAGAAAGACTGGGTCAGACAGAAACTCCAGATAAGCAATTAGGCAAGACAAGATTAGCTCAGAGAAACACTTAGGATTTGCATTTCCCCTTTTGCCTACCAGCCATAACCCCTGTATGATCCCACTGAAATGAAAAAGGTATAAAACCCCACCCTACTCTCAACTCCATTTTGTCCGTGTGTGTGTGTGTGTGTGTGTGTGTGTGTGTGTTGGTTCTGTTCACCAATAAACAGAATGTTTCCAATCAGCCTCCAACAGGATCCTAGCAACTTCTAAGGATAGCATACATTTTGGGTTCAGAAAGAAAAGGTTCAGACCCTTGATTTCTCCAACCAAGACTATGTAAAAGAAATCTCTACAAGCAAGCCCAGAGATACTGCTGAGGATGGTGCTCTGTCTTCAGCATCACTCCTGGCTTCAGGAAGGCAGGCCCAGGACTATTGTATACAGCCTAAAGAAACTCCAAGGGCCTAATAAGGAAGCAAACACCAAGAGGTAAGGAGAAAGAGGCAGAAAGGCATTTTATACAAGGGGTTCCATCAGTTCTAATGGCATTACTGACAATGCTCTCACTAGGTAAAAATTAGACAAAATGATTGACTGTATGGACTTTTTAACTCTCAGAATTCTGGGAGTTGATATGCACTTCAATTGCTGAGGCCAAGAAATGCTGTATTAGCATTTAGAATTTACTAGCTTTGCAGTGTTAAAAACAGATGCAGCCATTTCCTCTCTTGCTCATGGCACTATTCATGAAAATGCAAGGAAATGTCACTTCCCTCTATTTTTTTCAGCTACTAGAGGTAGAAAGCATCGAATTCAAAGGCTCCCCACTTTCCCATGAGAACGATAGTACAAAACAGCACTTATATAACTTTGTATGATTGATTACAAGAGGAACTGAAACCCAGGAACTGAAACTTCAGGTATTGTGATTCCTTCTGTTGAATTTTCTTGAACATAAGGGACTAGTTTTGCACATTAATTCCCTAGGAAATACTCATTAAAATGAAATAAGGTTCCTTTATCTCGATCCCCTTTCTTAGTAACAACAGTAACTGTACACATTTTATTTGTCACAGAAATCCAGGAATGGGGATTTTTTTTCCTATTAAGTTATTATTAAAGATGGAACATGAAAAGTTCTTATTCCAAAGATACTACCTTCCTCAGCTACTACTATTACCAGTCATCCTTGCCTGAGTTTTAAATTGATAGCATTCCCCAAAACTTTTTAAAATTAGGCCAAGCTACCATTGATTACAGTAGTACTGACTTATGGATTCTTTAAAATGACAGGATTCCAGCAATCCTCCATCCACTTTTATATAAACAGGATTTAAGAAACCAACTTTTCCCATTTAATATGAAATTCTGGTTCCCAATATAGTTATAGTTCTATGTCCTGGCATTTACAAAGAAAGATGTCACTAAGTATCACTGATAGACTGGCTACACAGAACTGTACTAAATGTTTAACAATGTGCTTTTAATAGTACTAAATCTAATTAGGATACTTTGAAATTATTCATGCATTGTTAAGTGTGATTTACTTGCAACATGTTTCAGGAAGTTTTTTGTAACAGTGAAACATTTTTTCAAATGAAATGGCTTCTCAAATGCAACTACAACTGGGAAAGGAAAGACAAATATTTGTTTCCAGTACCATAATACATGTAATGAACTGCCTTTTTTATTGTTGAAGTACATTTCAGGTGCTATATCTATGTCAATAGCAAGAGCTGGAAGCAATGATAAATATCAGGGCTGTATGAAACTGATGTCATACATGAACTCTTTTTTTTTCACAGACTACATGCCCCTATTACCAGGACAGTGAACTAATTTTTACTCTTCCTTTACAGACATTTTTACAGATCTAAATTAAATTTTTCTCACTGATTTTCTTCTATCAGAAAAGAAACTAGTTATCAGATAGAACACTGATGGATTTTGTGTTGCAGCAATAAAAAATTGTCAACAGATCATATAGGGGACTGGGTATGGGCAAACACAATGAAGGTCTTTTTAACTCCTGTCATAATTACTGATACTCTTGCAAACTGTTGTCAACTCTATCAGTTTAGACTTATTGCAGCTTTTTATTAACCAAATAAAATCATTTGAAAACTATGGATGTTCAATTGTTTTTCTTAAAATTGATTTATAGATCTTTTTTAGCATATTAGTATTTACTGGGCCCTCAATTTAGTTTTGAAAAGTTAAATCTGTTTAACCAAGTTAATATTAATCAGTTAATGACATACCATTTTACTTTACTCTTATTTTAAAGATTGTAGTTATACCTTTGATTCCACTTAAATATCCTTTAATCTTTTCTTGATTTTAATTTTACATTACTATAATGAAGTTCTATTAGTCACTGGCCAATGAGTGTAATAAATTGATATGATTGATATCATACCACAGTCTGCTAAGGTAGAGATTGATCTTTATTGTGAATTAACCACTTGTAAAAATTGATTTTAAGCAGAGGGCTATTAAAATTAATCCAAGACTCTAAGTTGCTATCTCATGCCTTAAGACTTACCTAAAAAACAGTATGTCAGAATACAAACAATAGCATTAATAAGTGGCATTTACAATAGATACTGGGAGTAAAGAAAGATAATATATTTTCCATAAATCCAACTAAAATTTAAGGTGTTTTAACATGCACACTACACAGATTCAACTCTCTCCTTTATTTGCATCTTTCAAATTGCTGGAACAGCAAATGGGTCATGGGAGGGAAATCCCATTGAACCTGACCACAAGCAGCACAAAGTCCCAAATACTTGAGTTATCATAAACAGAACTAATTACAAGAACCACAAATAAATAAAGACGATGGGGAGAAAACTATTTGAAATACAGCAGTGTGGGTGCAAATAGGGATCTCGATAAGGCAAGGGGGAAAAAAACATTCAACAAAAATAAGAAAATGTACACCACTTTACATTACAAGGTAAGGTTATTTCTGTCCACTAGAAATGTAAAGGGAATGGTTGTTTTCTCTGGGGAGATAAAGCTTCAGCAAACTTCAGTGTAGATATTCTCAGCAGTATGCAAAACATAGGATGTCCATCTCTATCCAGTACGGAAACAATATCTCTCTACTTATAGCTTGTCTCCAGGAATATTAGACTGAGGGGAGAAGAATAAGAGGAATCTGAGTCAGGGAGCAGCTATACAAGGTAAAGGTCCAGGACCAAGAAAAATTTAGTACATCATGTTTGGGATTGGGATGATGACTGATGGGATAGGCAGAATAATGGTACACATAAGCTGGTCACTTTTGCCAATAAAATGAGATTCATGTGAACCGACCACTATTCTGTCTGGGGCACAGAGATGGTAGGCCCCTTAGGATCATCAAATCGGTCCATAGTCTTGAGGCTCATGATCATGTGGAGGCCATAGGTGAAGATAGCGACAAGAAGCAATGAAGTGAGCAAACCCATCCATATTCCAGGAGTAAAGAAACCAGCACAATCACTAGCATCAGAAAATGTTTCATTTATCAGTTGGTAGCTTTGGATCTGCAAAGACAGAGAAGATTGCATTAGTGTTTCAGGCTGGTTTAAATCTCCCTACACCTTGCTATATTCCCAACAGGATCTTAATTCCATTACTACAGTATAGTAGTAGTAGAAAAAGCTCTAGTCCAGTGCCATTTACAGAGTCCTATCAGAAGTCAGAGGATGTGGGAGATTGACCTTGATCTCTGGCTGCCAATAAGAAAGCAACCAAAGCCTTCTTACAAATACCAGAATAATTTATTAGAAAGGTGGTCCATTGATACAAGCATAAAATGAGACATTTCTGGAAAGGTGGGACAGCTTGGCTTTACAAAAGACGGGGTTTTCTGCAGGGTGGGATTCTACCAGTTCGCACCTATTCTCTAGAACCGGTTGTTAACATTCTAAGCATTTGGAGAACCGGTTGTTAGAAGAAATTGGCCTAAGCCTGTAAGCAAGGCAGGAAGGAAACATTCTGGTGTTGCTTACAGAAACTGCCTCTCCATTAACCCTTATTACATTTTTGGCAGGACTAGACTTCCTGTCTCTGGAACTTCTCTGAAGTTTTTTTCCCCTCCTTTGCTGGTAATTTGCTTGTGTGGAGTCATGGTCATTCAAAGTTACAATGGCACTGAAAAAGGCACTGAAAAAAGTGACCTGACCATTTTTCATACTTACGACTGTTGCAGCATCCCCACAGTCATGAGAGGCCAGGCAAGGAGATGCCTGCCTCGATGTGAGTGATATTGAGTTGACCACGCCCACCCAATAACATGACCATCAAGCCACGTCCACCAGTCACATGACCACCAAGCCACGCCCACCAACTAAGCCCACAGAACCAGTTGTTAAAAAATTTGAATCCCAACCCTGGTTTTCTGTCACCCTTTCAAGCCAACTAACTAGGATGTATTCACCCTACTCAGAGTACCTGAAATCTCAAGATAGTCAAATCCCACTGGGTGGCATTTTTGGCAGGGAACAACATGCCCCCCAAAGATGGTTCACTGCTCACACAAGCACAGCTGAAGGAATAGTTGGTAGGGGCTGTGATTTGGGTAACATTGAAGACAGCAGGTGGGTCTCCAGGTCTGACCAGTTCCACAGTGTGGAGGACAAACCAGTTCTGCTTAGAAATGGAATAACTGGCATTTGTCATTAGAAATCTGTGGGGAAACAGAAAACCGAAAGAGAGGGGGAGGGGGAGAGAGACCAAGAGAGCAAAATAAAAACAAATAGTCTGGATAATTCTTTAAACCTTAGTAATAACCACTAGCAATCCTCTGGATCAAAGTTTTTATTAAGCTAGACCAAATTGTCTAGTAGTGGCAGGTTCTATGTTTAATATAGATATCACATATCCTATATTCATTAAAACATTTTGTCTCCCACTTTACACAGAGTTTCTAAAAATGCCTTAAAATGTTCCTCAAGCCTTAATACTACTGCTAAAAGAGAAAAGGTAGCCTGGCATCTTAATATTTGGGGGAGCAGAGTGTGTGTGTGTGTGTGTGTGTGTGTGTGTGTGTGTGTAAGGGCTCCAGTGGACAGTGCGGCTCATATATATGGACTGAACCAGGATGTTCTACTTTTTCTCCATTTTGGGACGCGAGGATACTTAATAGAAGCTCCATTTTAAAAAATGTATTAGGTTTAGTTTAGTAAAGATATTGTTTCTGTATATTGCCCCTTCAAAATGGTAGGTAACCATGCCACCATTTGGCTACTGTAGTAAAAAGGGCCTTTAAAGATGAAAATCTGAGCCAAGCTAAAACTCTTGATGTCCACACAGTTTTCTTGGAAGTCACAGAGGGTGGGTAAGAATAACTTAAGGCTCTCTTTGTCTATGAGACCTCAGGAGCAACACTGGAAAAACTACAAACAAAATCTAAGGAACAAGACCTCCTATTTTAGAATATTAACAAAAAGACCCACCTGAGCCCTTCTATGCACATTGTACCACAAGAAATAATGAAATTTCAACTCTGCAGTAGATAGAGAACAACCTGGTGATTTAATTCCCAGATTGAAAAAGCCAAGTAACACCTGGTAAAACATATGCCACTCTAAGAAAAGGATCTCAGAAACTGTGCCAACTTTACCTGATTTTTAACTCTTTCCCATTTATGTTTTTATATTTCAGTGCCAATCTATGGAAAGAAAGCAGAGTTAGTTTTTATTTATTTATTTAACCAGCCCCAAACTATACATTTCCTCTCCATATTTAGTAAAGACTTATATAACCTTCATGTTTAGCTAATGCTGTCCAAATGTTAAGTATGATTCGAAAATAGTTTTTGATTTATGGCTGCAATGGAGCCTGGAATTTCAGTCATACGTTGTGGTTGTGTTGAGGCACTGTGAACAGATTTGATTTTACAACTATTTTTATGAAAGTGGTCATTAAGCAAACTATGCGGTTAAGTGAATCAAGCATATACAATGTTGTTTTTTGCCATTTTCTGATGGCAAAAGGGTGGGATGGGGTGAGGTGCAGCAGTCACAACTTTGAGGATGGTTCGTAAATAACTTTTTAAAAGTCCATTATAACTTGCATCATTAAACAACCAGTCATAAATTGAGGACTATCTGTATGCCAGTTTAGAATTTGGCATGGCACAGAAAAATCCCAGATATTATTTTCCCCAAATTGGATGTATGTGTGTTTACATCTCACTCATAATCTGTAAAATTTGAGAGAAACCTAGGGGCAAAATGCAGGCAGTTGTTGATGTGAAGCAAAATGGAACAATCATAATGATATAGAAAGGCCAGAATTCAAGATTCTCCAAACCCATCACTAGCAGAAGCAGAATCACAACAAATGTTTACAGATTGACATGCCAGCTTGAATGATTCAAAAGTGAATCCTTTTTTTTTTTTTTGTAAAAGTGCACACAACTTGCTCCTCCAATTCCTGGCAGCCAGTAACTTCCCATCCCACCTATATATACTTTCCTCAACAGCTCATATTATCCCATCATTAGAACCTCCCCATCATTCTCCCAGCCCTTGCCCCAACTTACTCAGAAGCATTGAAATTCCACACAGACTCTTGCACATCAACTGTAGCACTAGGCCCAAAGGTTAAATTGGTTAGGTCAAAAAGTGTGTTGTTGATGGTCACTGATAAATTGCTGGCCCAAAAGAGTATCTTTGGGGTCCCAGTTAGCGGGTAACGAACAGGTGCAAATGCTGTCTCCGTCTGAAGTAGCTGTCTACCTAGCTTCTCTGGAGCCATGTCAGAAACATCCCGGAGAACCTGCAAGGGAATTTTTCCTTCTTCATATGCTGTATTATACAACCAGTGTTTACCAAGACAGTTTACAAACAGAATTATAACACCATACATTAACCCCCACCACCAAAAGTCACTTTATCAGAGAGTGGAGAGGAAAAAATAAAGGTGGAGAGAATGCAATGGGGCAGGAAAGACTTAAGGTTATGCTTTGGGTTTGCAGACAAGGATATAGCTCCCTTTGTTCTCCAATGCTAGCTCTCCAAAAGTTACTATCAAAGTGTTTTTATAGCAACGTCAAGGAACAAATTATCAAGTATTCAAGGAGTAATCGTATTTCATTAACTGCTATTGAATCTAAATGAATTTTTAAATGGATGTTGCTTGGCACACTCACTCCTTATAGCACAGGTTCTGGAGCACCATTAAGAAGGGTCAACTGGAGCTCTCAGGTATCTGAGAAAGAGTTGCTTTAGAGAACTAGATCGATGCAAGAGCCAGACTAGAAACAGGAGACTGTGTTTCATCCAGTCTTAAGCACAGATGACTTTGAATCAGTCACTCTCTCTCTCAGTTCAACCTACCTCACAGAGTTGTTAGTGTGAGGAAAACAAGAGGGAGCATTATGTAGCTTGAACTGCATATAATAAAGGCAACAGCATAAAGATGGTAAACAGGTAAATAAATGCTCCCAGACATCCACGCAGGCATCCATTTTCTGGACATTTTGCTTTGGCACAATCCAATTTAACTCAGTCTCTCTTATTGCTAGTTCTTTTAACAAAAAAAACTAATATTTTTTAAAAGTCTTAAAAAACCTTTTTTGTTATCTTCCTCCTCATTTCACCATATCTTTGGGTATAATTTAATTATCACTATGTTTTACTTTTCTTTGACATTTATAAAGTGAACCTTGCCCCTATTATTATCAAGCTGTCTCAGACGCAAAGGCAGCCAATTAATGTGATTCAGAGAACAATGTATTCCCAGGAACCAGGGAGGAGAGCAAGAAGAGAAACTACAGAAGGACTGTGTACCCTGGAAGGCTGCAGAGCAGTCAGGATGGCTGTGTAGGAAATATCCTCTGACTGAAGAGCGCTCAAAACCTGCCCCAGGATCTCATCTGCAAGAAGACATTTTGTTAGAAGGGGAAAAAAAATCTGAAGGCATAAATAAACAGCCCCAAGAAAACAGCACTTCTTGCCTTCTCTGAATCTGCCCCAACCTGCATGCCTGCTCTTTACCTCCCTGCTTCACATAAGGCTGCTGCTGTCCCTTGTCAGTGAGGACTTTCCTTGGGACCGTCTTTTGCATAAGCTAGTCCATACAGCAAAAAGCAAACCGCTGTAAGAGTGCCACATACCTGGCTACTATAAACTAAACACAGGTAGTCCTTGACTTACAACCATAATTTAGGACCAGTATTTCTGTGGCAAAGCAAGATGGTTGTTAAGGGAGTCCTGTCCCATTTCACAATCTGTTGTGCCACAGTTGGTAAGCAAATCACTGCAGCTGTTATGTGAATCATATGCTTGTTAATCAAACCTGGCTTCCCCACTGACTCTGCATGTTGGAAGCCAGCTGAGAAATTGCAAATGGCGATCACATGACGCTGAGATGCTGCAACCGTTGTAATTACCCGCTGGTTGCCAGGCGCTTGAATTTTGATCATGTACTGTGGGGGATGCTGTTATAGTCATAAGCAGGAGGACTGGTCTTAAGTCATTTTTTTCAGTGCCATTGTAACTCTGAATGATCGCTAAGCAAATGATCACTAAGCAAATTGCTGTAGGTTAAGAATACCTGTATGAGCTGATCCTAAAACCAGAATCCCACACCAGGACATTCCAAGCAGGCCCACCCGAAATGCTATCAGAAGCCATTCTTCCCCAGTGAATTAATGTTTCCAAGCTATTGCTTACCATTGCTGGTCAAAACTTCCTTTGGGGCCATAAGACTAGAGCTGGAGAAGAAAGGGGGGAGGGGAGAGGAAGAGAGAGATTACAGCTTGTTAACAAAAAAAGTCTCCAGTCTCCCTTTCTGTGAATCTAGATTCTTCCATTTTACACGTAGTTCTAGACTTGGAACAGTTCGTTTAGTAACCATTTAAAGTTACAATGGCATTGAAAAAAGTGACTTCGGACCATTTTGCACACTTCTGACCATGGCAGCATCCCCATGGTCATGTGATTTACATCTGCATGCTTGACAACTGACTGATATTTGAGGGTTGCAGTATCCCACGGTCATGTGATCATCTTTTGTGACCTTCTGACAAACAAAATTAATGGGAAAGCCAGATTCACTTAACAATGGTGTTACTAATTTAACAACTGCAGTGATTCACTTAATGAATGTAGCAAAAATTTGTAAAATGGGACAAAACTCACTTAACAAATGTCTCATTTAGCAATATAAATTTTGGGTTCATAAATTGTGGTGATAAGTGGTAACTTCCTATAGTTATCAATGATACTCTATACTGTAGTTGGAGAGAAAGTTTAGCCTAGATTTCCAGGAGCCACATTGCTTCTCACTACCTCATACAGAAGGGAGTCCAGATCAGCCTTCTGACTGCAGTGGAGAATGACTGAAAAACCTGAAGGAAACGTGACATGCAGTGTCCTAATAGATATGGGGAAGAAGGCAAAGGGGAAAGTATAAGAAGTGAAATACCAAGATAGGCTACACAGAGGGGAAACAGAAACTGCAGAGTAAAAGTTGAGAGAAGTCGACTTTGGGGGAAATGAATACTATGAGCTGGATCCACAAGAAACAGCACCAGATTATCTGAATGTTAACATGTAATGATCAATAGGAAGCTGTTGCTCATGTAAAGGATTGGAAAACTGATTGGAGGGAAAGATAGGAGAGAGCCATGAAAGAAATTACACAGCCCTGAAATAGAAGGAAGGATGAGATAGAAATTCAAAATATTTTAGACTTGGGTTAGCATAAGAGAGAACAGAGAAAAACTTGAAAAAGCTTTTCAAGATTGTTGTCAGCTCTTTGAAATAGGCCAAGTCAAGAAACAGGCAAGGCAGGGATTCTAGAATTAATCTCTATTGGACAAGAACAAACTCCTGAAAGCTCTCTCCAATTTCATACTAAATAACATCAAGGTGGGGTTTATTTTGAGCTCTTTTCTCCTGCCTTCCTTTTTTTTTTTTTTTCAGGACTGGATAATCTTATTCTTATTCTCTCATGCCTTCCCCTTTATCACCTACAGCCCTGGGGATGCATCTTGCAATATCTGTGTGCGCATGTGCACAAGAGGGAGGATATCACAGTCACAAAAAAAGGGACCACAAGACTGATTACTTACCCAGTGGTATAAGGCAATCGCACCATCAGTAAGGCAGGAAGGCTGGCATTGAGTCGCAGTTCCTGCAAGGTGTTCTGGTCCACGTGAAGAGGTGAAACGCCCAGCTTGGCCTTCAAAAAGGCAGGCACAGCACCAGCTGCAAACCAGTCAACAGAAGGAAGCACCAAGGAAGAGGGAGCTGTTCTTAAGGCATTCTAATGGGAAGGAATGAAATAGTCAGTTCTAAGCCCAACAAGGTTTCCTAAATTATGTTATTAATAAAAAGATGGGCACTTTTTCATTATCTTGAGCTGCCACTGTGCATCTTTTAGTGTTATAATATTTTGCTTTTCAAACAACTACTGACCCCATATCAATCCAAGCCATGGCCAGAGTTTACTTTAAAGTTCAGCATTCTAGTCTAATATTTCAGCATTGATTTATAACTGGTGGCTTAGTGACTATTTGAAGTTAAAATGGACCCAAAAGTGAGGCCTGTAACATGGATTCAAAGTCGGGACCATGATCACATGACCAAACCTTGGGGACTTGGCAACAGGATCACATTTATGGCCGTCTGCAAGCATCACATGGTCACATGATCACATTTTATGACAGTTTTGCCCCAAATTGACAATTATTTCTGGATTTTGTCAAAACTGCATCATAGCAAATAATGGGTTCACTTAATGACTACCTTTATGACTGCTACATAAAAGGTCATAAAATTAGGTTGGTTAAGTGACCATGGGCAGGCTCCATCGCAGTCATAATTCAAGGACTACGTATACCATAGATAAGTTCTAGGAAAAAATATATAATTTCAGAATTAAGAATTAAATGTAGATTAATGGTCAGGGGGCAAAGGCATCCTTCCCCGAATTCAATACAGGTACCATAGCCCATTTTTCATTTATTATCAAGATCTGGCAAGAAATTACATCAGTAATTTTCAATGACCAACTGTCTATAAACAGCCTATTGTTGCATGCAAGGGTTAGGGTTAGGAAAAGAAAGGATAAAGGAAACATTTTAAAGCTTCCATTTGTAATTTACAGTCTGAAATAAATAGCATTGGTATTAAAGTACAAGGCTTTCATTTGTCGTTGTATATTCCAGTTTATTTATGCAAACTCATACGTGGAAAATTGTTTACTTTTACATGATTTTGTATTTCATACATAGAAAAACTGAACTAGATAGGAAATAGCCCCTTATTGGGCCTAAGTCTGAATATCTTCCCTTTTAAAGTGACATGAGATCTTACTCATTCATTAGGCTGAATATGTAATTAGATTTTAAGACTATAGCTGAAATTTAAATCAAATCTGAAGGTTATCTCTTTTCCTTCCTAGATGCTCAAGACTGCTAGCAAAAGTTTTCTCTCTCTCTCCAATTAACATTTTCTCACATACACCATTAGCTTGAGAGAGTTTGCAAGCTATACAACTGAGAGAATATGAATGCAGTTCCCAGGAGATCCTGATCAAACATACGTACTTAAAATAAAACACACCAGTGATCCTACTGCTTTTTATTAAACAAAACCTCAAAACAGCTTCTCTTCTTTTTTCATTTTAATACAGTGGAATGACCTATTTTTCTGGCTTCCAGTCTCTAGCTGCCAAATATTTAAGAAACAAGAAGCCATTCCAGCTTGTGGTACAAACCAAAAAGGAAATGAAAAGAAATTGTAACTGGACACAATGGAAATGTTAGTTCGATGACTGTATTTTAAGATCTTTTTAGTACTTCTTGGAAACAGTGGCCCAATGGAAAAACTCTCAGAATGAAAACTCAATTCGGGGAGTTCAACTCAGACTTCAGGTGCAAGGTTAAACTTCTATCCTGAAATAATTAAAAAAAATACACTGTATCTGAAGGAGTCCAGCTAATGCAATCAAATATATGTTTAATTTCAAGTTGATTTTATCTCACTCATGAGATTTATGATACTACACAAATGGAACAATTAATATAATTTGATATAATTTAAGGTTTAACTGACACGCAGCAGCAATGGATTCCCCTTCCCCCAAACAATACCTTAAATAAGATTTCTCTCTCTCTCTCTCTCAGTATACACTTATGAATATACATATACAGAGATATATGTTGATGTATCCAAATACATGCACAGTAAGAGAAATAGGTGATGCAGCATAATTTATAACCCTCAATTATTCTTGCTCACCTCCAGATTGGGGAAGGCGCTATCTGGCTTATTTCCAAATACTCCACCATATGCTGTGAAATCCTCAACGCTAAGCTGTAAGGGAAGGCAAAATGTTTTAAACCTCTCTCTGAACAACAGGGCTTTGTGAGCAGCATTTTTAACATTTTATATTTTGAAAAGAAGTCATCTTGATTTTAGTTCAAACCTACAGAACAGATAAAAAGAAAAACGGGCAAAAGGAACTTTCAACAGAAGCTGCTGCTCCACTTTAGGGAGAAGCTGCATTATTATTTTCTTATCATGTTAATATGGCAAGGAGAAGAGAAATACTCCACCCTACAATAATGGCCAACAAAGATCCTGATAAGTGCAGTGAAGAAGTGATCAAATGTCACAATCACAAGGTTCCCAGTACACATGACTAAGCTAAAGAAGCTTCCTTTTATTTCCATGTGCGCTCTCAAGAAACAGGAAGCTTCCCAAACACACACTGAATCCCCAAAAGAACCAAAATCAGTATACAGACAATGAAATGGATACCGTAGTATTATTAACTACTTGTAAAATGGTTATTTCCAAAAGGTTTTTCTACTCCTATAGGTTAAAATAGGAAGGAATTAGCAGTCTACATGAACAGGCCAGCATGCAACCACTGGCAAGGAGTGTCATAAATACAATGAAGATGAAGAAGCCTGTCACCATAACTTACTTTCTCCTGAAGGAACAGCAATACATTGTGAGGGCCGCCGTCTACTGCCAAGTCCAGTAAAGATGCAAGCTGAGCTTCTGTCACCACATGACCCTCATGTGGAGCTGCCAAAGGGGACCACAAGGAGCTATACTCACAAGACAGAGGGGTGGGGAGGGAGTCAAAAAGAGAAAACACTTTTCTTTCACTGGAGCTTTTATCTTTCTCTTACAATATCAGTGTCTTTTCCAGCCTGCTGTGTACTGGACTTCAACTTCCCAAACAAATCGACAGCCTATTGGTAGGCTGTTACAAGCACTGATGGTCAACATATCCAGATGACACTAGTTTAGGGAATGAGGCTGACACATATAGAACATGCATGATTAAAACTAGCATTTCATTCACAAGCCAAAAATGAAAGGGTCTGTGAGCTTTTAGGTTCATATTTAGCAACCTGCTCAGTTTCTACAAGTATTGCATATCCACTGGCCTAATCCCATCTTCAGTTCTGTATCTGCTCATTGGGAAAATTCTTCTAGTTTGAGTTGCAACAACAGTAAGGTGAGAATGCTTAGCAGCCATGATAAAAGACCAAAATAATACTTTACTATATCTTTTATGTACAACCAGGTTTTACTCTAAAAAGTAAGTCTTTTGAGGGGAGAAGAGCATCTCATGCCAACACAGTCTCACAGAATTTCTAAAATATAATGGCACCAAAGTTTGTCAAAGTTTCAAAAATATTATTTAAGACTATTGAAGTACAGGTGTAAATAGAAAGCCCATCACATCACTTGGTTGGTTTGTTTTGTTTTTGCATTGCATTGCATTTTAATATGTCCCTTTATTCATTGCAATCGGTCAGAATACAATTATATCTCCCAAGGGCACAAATAGCCCAAAGGGAAATATAATCAAATGAGGGCAATGTCTTTTTTAAAAAAGAGCAAATTATAAGGAATGTAGATTCATCTATCAAAATGAAAATTATGGAAAGGAGAATGGAAAAACCAATCTGGAATAATGGTCTTCTCCCATACCTAAAAACTGATGAGAAACTTCTAAAGGGGTAGAATATCCTTTTTCGGTACACTGAAACACTGTAACAGAGATGCAAAAAATAATAATCCTACAGCTCCAGAAGTCCTCCTTGTAGCATAAACTTTATTGGTTGCTTTGGGGGGAAAAGCCATTATATGTAAATCTAATACTTTGCCCATGCAGTGTCAGAAATGTCACATTGGCACCTTGGAATTAAGACATAAGTTGTAAACAATACTTTTGCCAAAGTTATAGTCTTGTTGATAGAAACTATTAATACCACAAAACTAAGCTATTCATTACTTCACTTCCCCTTAACATGACAGCACCTCTAGAACTATTTTTCACCCTATACTAGCACAGTACATCTCAAGAGCTCCAAAATCCGAAGGACACTGCAGATCAAACAGACTATTGTATTCCAGAATATTCTTCCAGGGCCATATAGCAAAAAGAGGGGATTTCTTATTGTTCCCAGAAATATAGCGATCCCCCTTTGTATTGAGGAGACCCAAAATTACACTCAGAGACCCGTTTCATTCACAATCCTGAGCCAGAATAGCTAAGGACGGAATCATCTGCGATCGTGAGACCATCTCAACACGTTTCCCAGAATTGCACATGCAATATAACTGCAGCAAATCAAGACTCGTCTCGAGACAGTGTTCAAGAGGGGGATACGAATACAAGCGTTTGCAGCACGGGTGCTTTGCATCTCGGGAACTTTAAAGGTTTAAAATATCCGTATGGTGTGGATAAAGGGAGCGATCCAGAGGAACAAAACCAAAATAAAAAGACTCGGGTGGCTATCCACGCAAAGCAACCTCAAACCCCATCCCTTCGGCAGCTTCGATCCCCCGTGACTCCAATCCCCATGACCTCAATTACCCGCGTAGACTATTCCAGAATCCCGCATACCTGTGACTCGACCAAGCGAGCAAGGGCACCTGTCCCGTATACGCGGCTACCAGCCCCAGGCTCAGCAGCAAAACTCCAGCGACCCACCGCAACGCCATTTTCCTTCCTGTTCCCTTCACAAACGGTTCTTCTCCTGCGTTCCCGGCCCGCTGCAGCCAATCAGGACCCGGAAGGCCGTTACCGGGTTCAAGGGAACATCCATTTAGAGGCTGAGGCGGGACCTTCAAGAGCCAATGGGGATTTTCTTTAGGCTGCCTGATATTTCCTTTCCCGTGATCGGGAGGCTCTTCCCAGTTCAGCAAAAGTCGATTTTGAATAGAATAGGATTCTTTATGGGCCAAGTGTGGTTGGGCACACCAGGAATTTGGCTTTCCTGTTTATAAAGTCCGTAATCTCTGTGAAGCGGACTTGGAGTCAGGCGGGACGATTATTATTAATATTATTTTAATAAATACAGCCAGGGGCACGGAAGTAGTGGCTTCCACTCCAAAGACTGACTCTGGGGCTTCCTCCAGAATAAAACACCGTAGAGTAGAATATGCAACATAGTCTTGCGCCCAGACAGCAGGACACGTGAATTTTGCACTCGTGAGAGGAAAAAAGTGTCAGTGTCGTTTAAAAATCCCTGCCCTCGTTTCCAGATGGAAAAAGGAGGGGCTTTTGGAGGGAGCTGAGAAAAAGTGAAATGTAATTTTGTTCTCTGCTTCAATTTTACCGATTCCGAGGAACGTACCGTATTAAACACCTTCAGAGTGCATTCTTCGGTATGTGGAGGAAATTACATTATGCAGAAATTATATATTCGTATATAATAACAAGCAACTTGTTAGCGTGGATGTTTTATCTATAATTCCCAAAGCCTCCCGTCATTAACCATTCAGTGAGTGTCAACGATTTAAGAATTCTAGACTGAGTGAAGAGAGAGAGAGCTAGGTTTAAATTTCCCTTCCATCAAGAAATTCACTGAAAGATTTTGGGTTTGTACTACTGTATTGATAGTCCTCGATTTACAAGGCTTCATTTAGTTACAATGGCATGGAAAAAAAGTGACTTATGGCCGTTTTTCACATTTAACAACCATTACAACATCCCCATGGTCACATTATCAAAATTCAGACACTTGGCAATTGGCTCATAGCTGATGGTTAGTGTCCTTGGGTCATGTGATCCTCTTGTCACTTTCTGACAAGCAAAGACAATGGCAAAGCCAGATTCACTTAATAAACTTGTTAGTAATTTAACAACTACAGTGGTTCACTCAACACAGGAGTGTCAAACTCATGGTGTCATGTCATTATGTGATGTATCGCAACTTTGTTCCACTTGGGGGGGGGGGCGGCAGAGGTGGTATTCAGACCAGTTCTGGAGAACCGGTAGCAGAAATTCTGAGTAGTTTGGAGAACTGGCAAATCTGACTGGTCCCACCCCCATCTATTCTCTGCCTCCCGAGTCCCAGCTGATCGGCTGGGTCTTCTTTTGTTGCCCTGCACAGGAGAACAGAGCTGGAAAGCAGCTTAGTGGGGTGGCGAGGGAATGGGATTTTGCAGTAAGCTTCCCCCTGGAGTGGGGTGGGAATGGAGATTTTGCAGTATCTTTCCCCTGCTATGCCCACCAAGCCATGCCCACTAAGCCATGCCATGCCCACCAAACCACACCCACAGAAACCAGTAGTAAACAAAGTTGAAACCCACCACTGGGGTGGGTGTGGCCAGAGTGTGACACATCCGGCCCACAAGACACGAGTTTGACATCCCTGACATAACAGCAAGAAAGGTCATAAATTGGGGCAAAACTCAACTGTCTCACTTAGCACAGAAGCCTTGGGCTCAATTGTGGCCATAGGTCAAGGACTACATGTATCTTAACATAGCTCAGAAGATTGCTGTAATGGAGGGATCCATGGAGGAAAGTTAGGATTGAAATGAATCAAGATCTGTGTTAGGACCTTTGAACAACATTGTAATGTTCTGTATATTGGACATTTATTAAAAACACAGACTTTCCAAGGTCTCAAGCAAGAGAGATATATGGTGTTTTGCATTATTCAGCAGCAATAGTCCAGGGATAGGAAGCATTGCTTTTTAGCTACCACTAAGATTTTAAGCCACATTGCAAGGTACTAATTCCTTCACATCTTAACTCATTTACATGTCTACTCTAGCAACGACTAATGGTTTTCCATATACCACTGAATTTGTAAATGGAATAAGAGTAATTAACTAGTATGACAGAAACCTTCAACAGGCATTACAAAGAAAGAGGGCAGGGACATTTCCTTCCCACTGTCCTTAATTAACAAAGCATACAATTTGATAAGCTCTCCTCCCCTTATATAAATCCCATTCATTATATTCACAGGCCTTACCTGGGACAATTTTTCTCTGCTAGCTTGACTCCCACTCTATCACTCTAACCACACCCAACACCTGTTGCTTAAGGTTGTTTGACAGGGTTGTGCTTTTAAGCAGAAGTAACAGTAAGCCTTTAAGATGATTCTTAATTGCCAACATTCTTGCATTGCTATCTGAGTATCAGAGAGGAAGACACCATGTTACAGTGAATATTTTCTCAGTGCTCTATCAAATGTCCCCTAAAATATTGTACTGATCCAACTCCATCTTTTACTGTTTATTGGGGGCAATGTTTGAAGTTTTTAATTACATTTTATGTAAACTGACAGATTACCGTAACAGCTATGACTGTTCAGGATTTTATGAATATCTATTATTAATGGATAATTAGAGAGTCAGTTTGATATAGTGGTACAGGTAGCCTTGAGCTAGTCTGACTTCTGAAAAACTTTGCCAAGAAAACTGAAGGAACTTGTCCAAACATTTCCCAAAATCAGACACAACTAAATGGGGAAAAAAGAAGTCTCTAATTTTGTATTTTTTCCTGTCTTCAATGCCTAAAATCCACTGTCTCCATAGTCATGGTGCTTGTACTGTATGTACAGGGTTACATTCATATATCTGATTAAATTTAATCCAGATAAATTCTGCCAACTTCTTTTGCTTGTTTTTAAAAGTGATGCCTTAACTGTTTTTCACAAGCTACAGTATTTGGTGTGCTAGTTGGAAAATGGAGGGTCTTTTCCTAGGAACTTCAATGTGAAACACATTCCTCCCTGAAGAAACCTGAATTATGTGCAGAAAACCTTAATCCCTGGTACTTCTGGAGCTTAACCCAGGCTGCAACAGGTCTGAATCAGTGGTGGTATTCGACTGGTTCTGCCCAGTTCTGGACAGCCAGTAGAAACGATGAGTAACGAAGACCGAACTGGTTCTCTCCACTGCTCTAATGGCTCTGCTGTTGGACCCACCTGGGCTCCTATACTCACCATTATCCGCTGAATTTGAAGTGCAGTTGTTTTGCGCAGCACAGAATAGTGCCGCGCGGCACCTGCTTAAGTGACCGAGAGATTGTGCAGGTTTGCAGGAAGCGAGGTAGAATGCCTCTGCACTAGGGGTGGGATTCTACCGGTTGTTAACATTCTAAGCAGTTTGGAGAACCGGTTGTTAGAAGAAATTACTGGCCTAATCCTGTAAGGAAGGCAGGAAGGAAACATTCTGGTGTTGCTTACAGAAACTGCCTCTCCATTAACCCTTATTACATTCTTGGCAGGACTAGACTTCCTGTCTCTGGAACTTCTCTGGAGTTTTTTTCCCCCTCCTTTGCTGGTACTTTGCTTGTGTGGAGTGACCATTCAAATTTACAATGGCCCTGAAAAAAGTGACTTATGACCGTTTTTCACACTTACGACTGTTGCAGCATCCCCACAGTCACGAGAGGCCAGGCAAGATGATTGCCTCGATGTGAGTGATATTGAGTTGGCCAATAACATGACCACCAAGCCATGCCCACCAACTAAGCCATGCCCACAGAACCGGTTAAAAAATTTGAATCCCACCCCTGCGCCTGCACAAAGTGCATGTTTGGTGCACGTGTGCACACAAAGTGTGTGCACGCATGCAAAACGCACCCACCAAACCACCCCCACAGGAACCGGTGGCAACAATATTTGAATCCCACCACTGGTCTGATTCCTTTATTTGGGGGGGCGGGGGGGAGTTTTCAAGTATAAAACAATTTGCAAACCAATAGTCTACAAAAAGAGGAAATGTACAAAATGCACTATGTATTCCTCGAATGAGTGGAGATATTTGCAAGAAAAGGATGGAGATGGATTTCCCTCTCCCCCCCGTCCCCTCCTCTTCCTGTTCTTGCATTACCAGCAGTTGTCCCAACACCTCTAGGTTCTAGCAAGAGGGAACTACATACAATAGTCCATTGCAAGTCCCTCCCTTTGGGAGGCAGATACCAAAGCCAGTACAGTCAGGAGAGCATGAAGGTCAACAACAAGGTATTGGAGCTTTCATCCAACCTTCTGCATGCAACGCCCCTTCATCTTCAACAGGGTGTGGATGGCAGGTGAAGAAATGAGAAAATTTAACTTAAAAGCAATGAGTTAAAAGTAGTCTGTGCAAAGACTACATTTCTTGCCATAGACCACGTTTGAATAATCCATGTTTCAGTAACAGATCTTCTGCTTAGTCTAGTCAACACTAGCCCTGTAGCTTGAAAGTCTGATGCAGTCTCTCAGCCTGTTCCTTTAGGGTCTGGATCTCCTCCTGAACGAAATCAGTCAGGGCTTTGCGCATCTCCATCTACAAGCAGAAAGAGCCAAAATCAACAAAGCAACACAAGCAGACTTATAATGATTGGTTCCACACATACCATCTTAAGTCATAAACAAAGCTTTGGCTTTGGTTTGGCTGTGCACACACATTCTGAGCAGCCCAACATACACAGACTACATTATGGCTCAGTATAAGCGAATGCCTTGCCACATTTTTTGCTAGAGCCCTAGTGCATAACTTTTCCCAATCTGGTGCCTGCCAGATAAAGGGTAGCAATCTAAACATTCCCATCTAGCATGATCATTGCATTGTCAAGAGCCCAATGTGAATCCTACTAAGGAGACCACAATAAAGTCAGCTCCAGCAATCTCTTCAGCGACTGGCGTAAGATTTAAAGATAATTTCTGGTGGGTTTTTTTTTTTTTAATGTCATGTCTTGAGCTTCCGTGGAAGCTTTTGTGGTTGTTGCCTGTGGACACCAATGCTTTCAACCTCTGCTGCATAATACTTGTCCTATCACTATCCATGGAGTGAAGTCCTCCCAATATTTTCACTCTGCACTCACCGCTGACTTGTTTTCTGCCCGCAGCCGTTCTAGCAATGGACGGACGCTGAATGGCTTCCCAATTAACACGGTAATTTTCTGTATGGAAGAAAATACCCCGTAATGACACTTTTCTAAGGAGGATTTCTAGATTCAGCGCTCTCCATTTTCACCATTTCCATGCCAATTGGAACCTTTTCTCCCCACTTCTATCCTGCAACCCCAAATGCCTTACCTGTCCAGTTCGGGGCACGTAAGGGGGTGCATTGGGGAGTACATCATTCATTCCTAGGGAAATTGAAAGACAGAATTTTTATTTTTGATCCAAGCCCTGATCCTTGCCAGGAATATCAAATGACAACATAAAACTCTTACAAAAGTATATACATACATACGTATAATCTCAAAGAACCTGCAATTCTAAACCCCCAGTACAGGTAGTCCTTGATTTATGACCATAGCTGAGCCCAAAATTTATGTTGCTAAGTGAGAAATTTGTTGTGATTTTTGCCCCATTTTACAACCTCTCTTGTCATAGTTCAGGGACTCACTGCAGTTGTTAAAATGGTGATTAAATGAATCTGGCTTCCCCATTGACTTTGCTTGTCAGAAAGTCACAAAAGGGGACACATGACCTTGGGACACAGCAACGGTCATAAATATGAGTCAGTTGCCAAGCATCTGAGTTTTGATCACCTGTCTGTGGGGATGCTGCAATGGTCATAAGTGTGAAAAACAGTCATAAGGCACTTTTTTCAGCACTGTTGTAACTTTGAATTGTTATTAAAGGAACTGTTGTAAGTCGAGGACTACTGTATTCCATGTTCTTAATGCAGCCAGTTTATATAGGTATATATGCTGTCAAGCTGCAGCCAGCAGTCAACAGAAGTATCCTAGTATTCTTATCCTCTAAGCCTGTGATGGCGAACCTATGGCACACATGCCACAAGTGGCATGCAGAGCCATTTGTAGCTGGCATGCCAACCGCAGGCAAACTTACCTCACTGCACAGGCACGTGCCTCACAGTTGATCTTTTTTTTTTCCCGGTTGGTTTGAGGCCTTTTTTGGTCTCCCAGAGGCTTAGGAAAAAGCCTCTGCAAGGCTTTTCAGGATGAATTATAGGCCCGTTTTGTCACTTCTGGTATTACAGGCCTCAAACCAGCCCAGAAAATCAGCTGTGAGGCACACTGCAGGTAAGAGGGTGGTGGTGGTAGGATTGCATGTGGTGGTGGGATTGCACAAGGGGTGTGGGGAAGGGGTGTGCATTGTGTTCTGGATGCTGGCACGTGAGTTGCGCGCACGCAATTTTTGGCACAGAAGCCCAAAAAGGTTAGCCACCACTGCTCTAAGCCAAGGGTGTCAAACTCACGTCACAGCAGCATCATGTGACATATCGGGACTTTTCCCCCCTTCACTAAACCAGGTATGGGTGTGGCCAGTGCGTGATGCATCCGGTCTGTGGGCCGGGAGTTTGACAGCCCTGCTTTAAGCCATCACAAATTACTTCATCAGGTGGTTAACTGACTTGTGAGTTCCTGCCAAGCTTTCTTGAGCACATCTGTTTCGCTTGCAAGACTATGATAATCCTGAATGAGAAGAGCTACCTCTTCTAATAATAGTCTTCCTACACAGGCGTGAACAGGATTAAGAAAGGTTGGAGATAATTATCTCACATTTATTATGGCAACTATAATTTGTAGCCACTGTGCAAATTTTACTTCCCCTTCTCTCCACCTCACTCCACACTTTTGATTGAAGCCTCACCTATATGCCACAGTGGCAGTATAATGGGGTGCAGACGGCACTCAGCCAGGAGACGGCCAATACCTGGAAGAAAAAGAAGCAAAATTAAAGGTGACAGAGATACACCAGAATGCGCCTCACTCCTTAGAAAAATACTTACCCCATTTGAAGCGCATGAACTCCTGGGTCATGTTCACTTTACCTTCAAAAGAAAGATGGGGAAAATGTGGAGCAATTGGGTGCACTGCAAGTCCCCCAGTGAGTCTGGCAGTCCAGGTATGACAGCAAGGTGCTGTGAAAGGCATCTGTGCCTTCTAACCCCCAGCAACCTCCCAGAACAGCTTTCAGCTACTGTTACCTTCTGGGAACATGTGCACCCAGTCACCAGAGTTGAGCTTTTCTAATATATAGTCCATGCCTTTCTGGTAGACTCCGTCTCCTGTGTAAAGAAGGAACAATGTCAAGCTCTTCTATCTCACATGCAAACATTTACACTCGTAGGAGGCTACTAAAGCAGAGGTGGTATTCAGCAAGTTTTGACCAGTTCTGGAGAACCGGTAGCGGAAATTTTGAGTAGTTTGGAATACCACCTCTGACTGGCCCCGCCCCCATCTATTCTCTGCCTCCCGAGTCCCAGCTGATCGGCTGGGTCTTATTTTGTTGCCCTGCACAGGAGAACGGAGCTGGAAAGCAGGTTAGTGGAGTAGCGAGGGAATGGAGATTTTGCAGTAACCTTGCCCTGGAGTGGGGTGGGAATGGAGATTTTACAATATCCTTCCTCTGCCATGCCCACCAGGTCAAGCCCATAGAATTGACAGTAAAAAAATTTGAATCCCACCACTGTCCTAAAGCATATAACCTCAGCCACACTACTTGCCATCCCTCCCTAGGAAAAAAGACAAGTATCTTCAAGATTTTTATTCAGAGAGAGCCTTTTTCCATCTGTAAAGCAACTGGCAATTTTTAGTGGCTCTACTCAGCAACAGCAAGATAGTTAGGCTTCTGGGGGGGAAATGACAAATTACGCTGCAAAAGTATATTTTAAGAGAAAGGTAAGTTACTAAAATGGGTTATACTTGCAATGAAGTTACAAAGTCATTTCTTCATGTATGTTTCTTTGTTACTATCGTATATTTTTCTTTTTCTTTTCTGCATCTTCTATTTTTTAATTGGTATCGATTTTTTATTGTAGTTGTAATTTTAATAAAGATACTATTTAAAACATTATGTCTTCTTATTTTTATAGAAATGTGACACTGGGAAATAAAAGTCCAAAGACCTCTTGCTGCCTCAATATTTAGTGAGGATCTCAAGATGGAAAATTACCGTATATACTTGAGTATAAGTTGACCCAAATATAAGCCGAGGCACCTAATTTAACCACAAAAAACTGGGAAAACTTATTGACTCGAGTATAAGTCGAGGGTGGGAAATGCAGCAGCTACTGGTAAATTTCAAAAATAAAAATAGATGCCAATAAAAACTTTCACTAGGACAGTTGAGAATAAGTTTGATGTTCACAATTTCCTCTTTGAAAGAGACCAGTAAATAGGGAACAAGAAGATGAAGAAAAAGAAGTGTGTTTTTTCACACTTTTCACACTGAAGTGAACAAAAATGGCATCATAGGAACAAGCTTATTCTCAGCCCAAAGGTTTGTTTCTGATTTCTTCCCTGATTTAAGGGAAATTTGGGAAACGATCTCACTATCATGAAAGGTTTGATTGATTCACTAACCCAAAAGATGATGATGATGACAGTGGTAGGCAGGAGTCACTCTCTCCCTTGCAAGAAAAAACCAAGAGCCGTTCTTATGATATCTCTCTCTCTCTCTCCCCCTCCTCCCCAGTGGACTGAAAGCAGCTGGAGCTGAGGAAATGAAACTGAGTGGAGCGACCTCAGCTCGCGTTGCTTTTTCAGCCTAGAGCTCAGAAAAGCCTCCCCCTCCCATGCTTAAAAGTTGCAAAGGAAACACGGAAGCAGGGAAGCGGCTGCCCAGCTTCGGAGCTCCACACCATTTTTTTTTCAGAGGGGAATCTGACTCGAGTATAAGCCAAGGGGGTTTTTTTCAGCACAAAAAATGTGCTGAAAAACTCGGCTTATACTCGAGTATATACGGTACATTTCAGTTTGTTTCAGGCACTTCTGTCCTTGGTCCTGATATCATCTCTAGTTGTATCCCAAGAGCTGCTTGCCTTGGCTAATGAATCCTACAAAAGAGTCCCATAATTCTAATGCACACTATTTGAAGTGATATTTCTATGGAAAATAGGGTAATTGGTTCTAGCTTGATAGAAATAGGCAATGGAATATCTAAACGTAAAAGTTTATATGCATAAATGTTTATATGTATATGTAAATATTATAATAATTTTAACATGAGTTAAATTCAATTTTTAAATCAATCAAATCAAGCAACACAACCTTTGTTCTCCTTATTTTTTTTTCTTTTACTCTCTTAAATAAACTTAAAATTTTGTTCTGAATGGCTACTCTGCCAAGGGGAATGCATTTTTATTGCAATCTTTAATCCATGCGTTGATTGCAATCCTTACTCTATACATCCATGTTCTGTTTCAGTGGTTGTCAAATCACAAAAAGCTGATACTTTACTTTTTCCTTTTATTTCCCCTTTGTCTTTTATAATATTGCACAGTCCAAATTCAGCCATTCCAACATCTCACCCTATTTTTAGCATTGCTATAGCAACGTTTGTGCAATTCAGTTGGATGAAATTTTTGCTCCAATGTAATAATGAGCATCGTCTTTTTTGAATGTTTTCTCTATGGAATCTTTCTTTTCTCTGTTTTGCACACATGAAATATAGCTGTGTCTAAAATCCCAACTGCAACTGTGCATGCACTACCTTCAATAGCAGACACTCTAGTCTCCCATTAACTGAATTTTGGGTGGCATTAAACATGATCTGCGTTCAATTTTACAATTAGCACTGAAGTGAATATTGCATTTTTTGAATTCACATTAATCGTGATCTGCCTGTATTCCTCTTTCAAGTAAACCAGCTACATACCCCGACAGACAGGAACACATCTCCCAAGGCTAAAGAAATGAGAATGCAGCTCCTTGGTGAAGCAGATATCTGCAGCTGTTGGAGTCCTAAGAGAGCCATTAAAAATATGTCACGGTACTGACATATGTTCACCAAACCCATACAACAGGGACTGAATGGGGCCCCTTCTTTTTCCAGGGAAAGCCACTCTTCCTCATGATTTACCACCGCATCTTCTGCAAGTTCCAGACATGTCGTAATCTCAGGATACCTGTAGGAGACACAACATTAATGGGACCAATCCAAACCCATTTCTATCAAACAGAAAAATAAATGGAGGCATAAAAATATCAGGTGATGTTGGAAAGCTGTTGAAGTAGCTTTGCAGTTAAGAATGGAAATTTTAAAATATATATATATATATATATATATATATATATATATATATATATATATATATATATATATATATCACTATTTGGAATGTGTTGCAGAGGAGAGCCAGTGTTTGATGTCACTGGTTTGATTTAACATGAAAAGGTGGGTAAATTCTTGTTTTTAAAACAAGAAGGAATTTTTCATCTGATTACTTTTGAGTGCAATGTTGTGTAGTATATTATAATCTATTCCATCTTTTTATATGTAACTCAACAAAGAACGCACACCCTAATACTTTGGCCTTGTATTTTTCCTACATCAATGAACCTGTAACTGGTCTGCAGCTTACTCAGTCAACTTTCATATCTAAAGGAAAACTAGAACTAGCAATTTCCTGGTTTCTCGACTAGCACCCTACCCTCTATTCCAAACTGGCTCTCTCACATTTGGTGGTATTGCAGCATTGTTAATATTTCATTTTTAAAAGTGGACTTGTAATAAAAAATACTCTCAATGAGATTCCAGTTTTAACTCCTAGGTGATTGTCCACCTTAGAAAAGTACAAGTTGTGTTTATTATTCAAACAGGTTGGAATGTTGAAAGCATAGAAGCTTTAACCACACTGAACTTTCTTGAAAGAAAGATGCTTCTGTGAATAATCAAAGTGGGCCTGAACTTATTACAAGCAGTAACAAATTAAACAACGAGTACCATGGGCTCATCATTTTATTTGATCATGATTTGTAAAAAACAGAGGCAGATCGATGAAGATAAACACAGATATATTTGAATACTGTTAGATATTGTTTGAGGCAATGAACAAGAGCGTGAAGATACTTTTGAGAAAGGAATGCAAGAGCCATGTCAACTTTCCTGGGAAAGATAAAAAAATCTTGAGAAAGAAAGTTAACATAAATCTGCCTTGATTCTGTTTGGTATAAAATGGGGAAGAAGGATATTGTGGCAAGCTTTCACAATAACTTAGAGTTTCATAGTCCAAGTTTCCTGACCTAGCTCAACTTGAAGGGCTGACAGACAATAACAATTGATTCAGTGACTTAAATATGAGGTCTATTATGGTGTTTTTACCAATTGAGTGTTTGATGTGTTAGGCAATGTATCAGAGAAAAATTTGAAAGACAGAAATAACTGAAATCAAATAAACTCTTTAAATGCATTGCCTGATTCAAGATAATACACGCTGGAGACCCTCAACTGCCTTCTTGCTGCAAAAATAGCAAAACAGAGTAATAAACTTACTCAGAAGTTGAAAATGATTAAATATTTGATCAAATAGGATCCATTAATTACCATACTACTTCCTTTCTCATTTGCTTTTGGCCAAACCCTGAACCATCTGTTTCTAAAAAAAAACAATGTAAGCTCCAGATGTCTGCAATTCCCTCATTTCCTTTCTCCTCTTTCCTTTTTTTCATGTAAAACAATGCATGCCTCACCCCATCTATTTCAGTGCATTCATAAATCATCCTTGCCTGTATTAATAATGTCACCATTGTTGCTGTTATTGCTAGATGAATTATAATAATCTATATATGATTAATTGTCATAGCAATATTATTTGCATTATAATTTTAAGGCTACAGGCTTATATCTTTAGCCCTTAATAACAGCAAATTAAAATACCTTAATGGAAGATCTGTGAAATGAGAGAAGCATTCCCTTTTGTTTGTTTGACTCCAAATCCTAAAAAAACAATGCTCCAATGTCTAAGGGGGGGGGGAATGTTTTTCTCAAACTGGCAGCCCTTTCCCTTCTCATAGCGTACCCCAAAGATGTGGGTCATCCATGCAGGACTGATGGTTGCAGACAGTCAAGAGGGGGGTTCCTGGTTGGCGGTTTTCAATTAGCTCATAAAGAACTTCTTCATTATGGATATTCAGCTTGTTTACATATCCTGAACAAAGGGCAACAAAGCAACAATGTGAAAGGCAGCAAGTACAACACTTTAGATAAAACACTCAAATTGATGTTATTAATTCCACTTATAGAGTTTCCAGGATCTAATTCAGATTGGAACAGAGCAGACAGAATCAGGAATTTAGACTTCTGAATGTTTTGGGTGTTCAAAGAATTTATACATGTCTATCAAGGTTGACTCAGCCTTCCATCCTTCCGAGGTTGGTAAAAGGAGGGCCCAGATTGTTGGGGGCAATAGGCTGACTCTGTAAACTGCTTAGAGAGGGCTTTAAAGCACTGCAAAATGGTATACAAGTCTAAGTGCTATTGCTATCAAGGAGACCCAAGGTCATAAGCGAAAAGTTATAAAAACAGTCCAAAAGAAAGGAATGGAAATTATCTCTTCACAGTTACCAAGAAAACTGCAAACAAACATCCTGGGGTTGAACCTGATCTGAAGAGACTCAAGTCAAGAATTTTGGTGGCTCTTGTCCTCAAACAAAACTGGCCATTGGAAAAGGCAAGGCACATAAACCTATTGAATATGTTGATCAATCCATCTATTTTTTTATCCACTCTCTTGTTTTTGCCCCCGATCTCCTAGGGTTGCTAATCAATTTCCAGAGCTCAGAAAAATGGGACCTCTTCTCCAAAATCTGTACTATACACAGAAGAACCAAGGCATGTGAGACATGAGCTTTTTGCTGTTTGTAACATTCCAAGTACACTCCCTGACAATGTGGCCAAGGAAGCCCCAAGTCACAGGTTTGCTTGATCAGTCAAGCATCTTTCAATCAGCCATTGGTCAAAACAGAGAAGAGATAATAAATACTCACTGGTCCAGAAGCAGCTATAGGTACCCACCAATCCCATGATCACCCTGCTGGCCAAATTCCATGGCAGACTTGGGGCCTGAGGAAATGGCCATTTCACCTCCAGGGGCATCTTCCCATCCCTGGTGATCCTCTAAAGGCAATGCTGACAGCTGTCCCTGTGAATGGAGAGACAGCAGAGTGTTTTTCAGCCAACAATTTCCATTATATTTGTCAGCTAACAGACTTGTGTCCAATCCTTGCTCTGCTCAGAGGTCTCAGTCTCAACTTGCTACTGGCACCACACCCCTACAGGATCATCTTGCCCAAGGATTGCCACACAACATTAAAAAAAATTGCCCTGTATTGTGCAAGAAGTGGTACAGCAACAGAACAGAAAGCTGGACCAAAAACATCAAAGCCATCTCTCCAGATCCCTGTACAACAATTATAACACCTGAGATTGTTTTTTTCTATTTAAAATTAGTCATCAGAATTAAGCCAAACCACAAAATTGAAAGATGCAACTGAAATATAATGGAATGCTTATTGGTAATACTATATGACACATGGCCACATAGATATATGGCATTTAAAAGCTGATATTAATTATAATTACACCTCCAAGAAAACAAAGCATGTCAGTGTCATAGATCCACCCCAACTCCAGAAGAACTAGTTTGGGGAACGAAATGAGCGGCTTACACTATTGTTTGGGAAATAAAAGATTTTTGAATGCACATCACATGAAATTATATCAAGAACAACATCTGGGAGAAATAAGAAATAATTGGAGGTACAACAGACAATACTCTGGAGTAAACCCACATGTATTCATCTTTAGATTGGCTTTCCACAGCTTTAGAGATCTGACTCTTAATAATTTCAGGTGCAAGAAAAAACTCCCAATCTCATTTTCTTTCTACATTATCATAGCTTTCTCCTCAGTGTACCAAATGTGAGCCTCAGTCTAAGTTAACTTCACAGATATTGCTAGATACATAGGCTGCCGGTAGATAGTTTTTAACTTTATACTTTTAGCATCATTATTTAGCATTTCCTTTTTTGGACCAGAGTTAATTAGCATGTTTTCAAGATAGCAGAGAATTCAGGCAACTTCTTCAGTATTTGACTGGAGCAACAAGCCAAGTAAAAAGGTATCATTGCAACTTTTGCTCTGGTTGCTTGCATACAATTCATTCCACAGGAAAATACCCACATCCAAAAATATTACTGAGATACAAAAGATGAAAAATGAAGAGATGCATAACTAAATAAAAGCTGATGGTCGGGTTTTTGCAGAAGAGAACCAGTTTATCTGAGCATCCATTTGGAATTTTGACAGCAGCAATCTTTCAAGGTTCCAAATCCCTTGTAAAGGTAAATACTGAATATGACAGGGGAAAGAAAATGTTGAAATCATACTACTGCTTTATCCCCCACACACTCAGAGTCAATCCTGATTTTTTTCCCAGTAAACCTGTCACTTCCTGCCCTTGTGAATCAATCAGCTGAAGCCACAATACATTTTTCCACCCAGATGCCATTTAACATCATCCGCATCTTAGCCTACTGAAATATAAAGCTTTTGGTCACCCTTCTTTCCCACGTTTCATAACAAGGATACAGTAAAGTACTGCAGCAGAGAGCAACTCCATTTTCTTCTGTGATATGATTTTTTTTAAAGCTTGCATCTCCAGGTTGCCAAATCACCACCCACCCGCTAACCAAATTCCATTTGGTTTTTTACCCCTCCTTCAAAGCAACCCCTGTCTTATCCACCTGTTTCTTGGATCTAGTCCTCCTTTTTCGTCACTTCGCAGTCAGTGAACCACACTGAACCACAAAGAGTATCCAAGATAGATAGATAGATAGATAGATAGATAGATAGATAGATGGATGGATGGATGGATGGATGGATGGATATAGATGGATGGATATAGATGGATGGATGGATGGATGGATGGATGGATGGATGGATGGATGGATGGATGGATGGATGGATGGATGGATGGATGGATGGATAGATAGATAGATAGATAGATAGATAGATAGATAGATAGACAGACAGACAGACAGACAGACAGACAGACACTACCTGCTTCTCCCACTCTACAAACCCTCCTCTGGGGTGTTTGCCACCTTGTCGATGCATTAGCAGCCTGCCACAAATTCAAGAGTCCACCTCTCCCATTGAACCTCCATCTGCTATGCAAGGGTTACAAACCACTGAAATACAACAGAACCCCCCCCCCCCCCAAATAGATGGCAGGGGTCTCCAACCTTGGCACCTTTAAGCCTGGCGGACTTCAATTCCCAGAATTCCCGAGTTTAAGTCCTCACAGGGTTAAAGTTGCCAAGGTTGGAGACCCCTGCCATAGACTACACTTCTATCCAAAAGTTCATTCCCAGATTACTGCACACGCCTTCTAATCGGATCGTCTGTTCTTTCCTTCCTCCTGACCCCCGCCTGGATCACCCGTCAAATCCCATTCACTCGCCTCCGCTTCCCCGATGCGCGTCCCCTCTCAGTCTCCTCTTCTTTTCTCCGGCGGTGAAGGAGACACGCGCAGCCTCAGCGCGCCCCAAGCTTTGCAACCTGTCTTCACGCGTCGCTTTCTTCCCAATGTCCTATTCCGAGAAAGGAACTCTATCAAGTATTCCCGAGCACGATCCCGTCCCCGCCCCCGGGCTGCTAGAAAAGGTTTTCCCGACTGACGCACTTTCGGAGGAGCCTGCGGAGATAGAGAAAAGGATAGAGGGGTAGAAAGTCTGAGTTTCCGCTCCAATATGTAATGGTTTAAAAAAAAAAAAAAAAAAGATCCTCGCTTCATGGTTCTCTCTAGGCAAGCTGGAAAGGTTTTCGCTCTACTTCCTCATCTCTATGGTAAGCGCTCCAAGAGCTGTGACTTGGAAAACGTCAGATTCAATTTTTAGAGGAAGGGTTTAGTTTTATGACTAAAGAGCCGCGGAGTCCAACATTTTGAATAAATGCATGAAGAACTTGAGTTATTTGTAAAAAATAATAAAGACGGGATGCAAATAAATACATTTAATTTAATACATCACATAAATTTAATAAATAAAAAGATCTCTAGATCATTCTCAACCAGCTATTTAATCTCTCCTCTCTCTTCCCCCCCCCCCCCTTCATTTTCTGATCTGAGCATTTGACTTACAGGACATCAAGTCTTTTTCGGCTCCTTGCGATCACATCGATTTTTCTCCAGGACGATCTGTCCCTAAACTGATCTTTCAGGTCCAATTTAATATTGCATCCAGTTTAATATATGTTTATGCCATTTCAAGCTCCAATATTATGTACACTTATTATTTGGAAGGACGTCGAGTGAAATCAATGGGTTGCGTTTGGGTAACTATGATAGAACTTGCACTCTATCGTGTATTCATGCAATTGGCCACCGGTTGTGAGAACCTAAGGCCGTGTGTTTCCCCAAATTGGCAACTTTAAGACGTGTTGGGTCCAGAATTCCCCAGCTTAAACCTGACAAGTTTGAGAAACACTGATTAAGGCAGGGGTCTCCAACCTCAGCAACTTTAAGACTTGCGGACTTCTACTCCCAGAGTTCCTCAGTCAGCTTGCTCACTCTTAAAGTTGCTGAGGTTGGAGACCCCGATCTAGGATGATGAGCCGAAAAGCACACTGTCGCGAGAAGTAAGCACGTCATGTATTCAATAAACTACATTTCCCAGTAGCCTTTGTCAGCCCACATCTCCATTCTCACGAGGTGAGATCAAGTCTTCATCTGGAAAACAGCTGTGGGTGTTTTTGTCAGCTATGGGACTTTAGTGGCGGAAGGTGAAAATCAGAATGCAATGTATTTCTCCGTGTTGCTGAAAATGAGGGGCGCTTCTTAAAGCCGCTTGAAATGTATACAGGACTGGGGGGGGGGGGAGAGAATCCGTGTTCCATCCCAATTTCCCCAATCTATGCAGGTAAGGAAGAAAGCTTCGTGGATAAATCTAATGCAGCGTCGAGACTCGCGTGTGGGTTGCGGCGAAAGCCCTCTGTCCATCATTCCCAAGCATTTTGGCCCTTCGTGTCATGTGTAACTAGTTTGAATGGGAGTCCGTCCTTTATACAGGACAGAAACCCGTCTTTCTCATATATAACAAATATAAAAGCCCAGTTGTATTTAATGTTGTTGTTTAAACAAACATAAAAGCTCAGTTGTATTTAATGTTGGGATTTCACCAGTGCAAGAGGACAAACACTATGCGATTGTCCTCTTGCACTGGTGAAACCCCAACATTAAGTATACCTGGGCTTTTATGTTTGTTTAAATTGAATCTTTCGTGAGGTTTTTATTTTTTATTTGCTATGATCATCTGATTGAGAATGAGAAATTGCTATCCTTTATCAAATTCTTTAAAGATAATTAAAGTTGTTTTGAATCACTTGCATGAGGGATTACTCACTGCCTCTTTGAGAAAATGTCCATGTTTTCCACTAACTATATTTGCCAAATATCCATAAACCTGCTGTTGGAAGAAATGTCCATCTGGGTTCAGTTCCAAGTGGGGGAAAAGACACTGGAAACATGGAGGCTGTTTGGAAGGGTACTTTAATGGAGCAGAACCATTAAGCACATGGTCCTGGTACAGTACATGGAGTGGAGAGTGGGATATATTTATACCCCCTCTTGGGCCTTGCAAGAAATGTATCCTATTGGTTGTCAGACTCCAGGGGGCTATGCAGGGGTCCAGCTAAACTTGTAGGCTGGCTGTGTCCCAGGCTTGGTTGAATCTTGCTGGATTTTAGCACAAAATTCTATTTAATATAAATTAACCTCTATTTCAAGCAGAAGGCCAGGATTAGGTACAGTCAATATTGCTAAAACATTTCAATTTTTTCCTGCTCATTAGCAATTTTGTCAGCATGCTTTCAAATTTTACAGTGTAATCATGTGGTTTAGAACTTTTTTATCAAGATTTTTTATATTTTTTTATTACAGACTACACAGAATTAATAGGATATTTGCATGCTGCATTAGCTTTTTAAAATATTTATGTATTAGTAGGAAGATTGTAGGAATATAGTGCTAGCTGAAATGTTTCTCCTATGACAGAAAATCCATGGAAAAAACATGTGAAGATGCTGTATAAGAAGAAAAATGTTGCAAACAGCCTGGTGACATATTACAAATGAATGGAAAGTTCCCAAATGCTATGAGGCTCACCAAGAGTCTTTTCCATAGCTGCAACTCTGCAACAGAGCAATCCCCAAAGAAATCTGGATTAATTAACTCTTTGTTTTGTCATCAAAAAGGAAGCAGATTCGGCGACTTCCGGTTTGCGTGGCTTCGGGGCAGCAGGAATTCGCGACAGCTCGCGATTCCTGCTGTGCTAGCCGTCGAGGTACCCCCGATCCAGATGGGTCAGGGGGATATGGCTGCCCTGTAGGGACAGCTGAAGACAGAGGGGAGTCGGGAAGGGAGGTGGGGGCATCGCAGACCCCCCCTTTCTCCGGGAAAACCCCTTTTTCCCAAGGCGGTGGAGCGGCGGTCAGCAATGGCCGCCACGAAGAAGCCAGCAACCGAGTAAGAACTGTGCTGGAGGAAGTGTGAAGAATGAAAGTTCTGTCTGAGCCGGGTCAAGTAACACCTTTTAAATTGCCTGGAATTGAGCTGTTTGTTACTGGAGGATACATTGTATCCCTAAGAAGAGCGAAAAGCGGCGGAGAAGCTGTTAAAGGGATTTTTTTTTTTTTTTACTCTCCCACCCCACGGAAAAAGCAGAAATATTTGGATATATTAGACATTGAAAGTGGATTGTTTTGAAAGCTAAGATAAGAGACAAAGGGATTTTTGGACATTGAAAAATGTGAGAAATTGGAAAATCTCTGCTGGAGGTATGGATTTTTGATTATTAAAATTCTCATTGCAAGTGGGAAGGGAGAAAAAAAAAAATTGGAGCAGAAGCTGAAAAAGGAGGAGATTGATTAGAACGTCTTTGTGGATCCCAAAAGAAGATATATGGTAATTGGACCTCTTTGATTAAAAATTAATTCAGAAAGAGAAAGAGAAGAAGGAAGAAAAGTATTAACTTTTGGAACTTTTTTTCTTTTTTTTAATTGCTTTTGATTGTCTTTGATTAAAAATTCTTGTGGTTGTTTTGGAAAAAGTTTCCCTTTTCATAATGGCATCGTCTGTGGATGAACTAGAGATTGAATATCAAAAATATAAAAAAGAAGATACTTTGGGTGCTTTGTTTCAATTTTTAGAAATGGCGTTATGTTCCTTTGAAAAGTTGATTACGCAGCAGAAGGACTGGGACAAGGAAGAAGAGGAAGAAGAAGCCATCTTTGATGAACAATGGGTCCCTTCAGGAGAGGAGGAGAAAAAGGATAAGAAAAAGGGGATTTTAAGAATTATAAAAACAACCAAAAGAGAGAAAAATGAGCGAAAAGATGGAGGCAAGGTTAGAAAGCAAAGGAAAAGGAGCAAGAAAAGCGAAGAGAAAAAGCAAAGGGGTAGAAAGGGCAAGGAGAAGAATAAGCAAGAGAGAAAGGGGGGGAGGAGAAGCCTTAATGGGGGGAAGCAAGACCTAAGGAAAAAAAGTTTATTTAGAGACAATGGGTGAATTTAATTTAGATTAAAAGAGGGATTCTGGAGGGTATATAAGAGTGTGTTTTTATATGTATATTTAGAATATAAAATTTATTATGTAATTTTAGATTTTTTTTTTAAACAGAATCCCAAGAAAGATTGCTAAATGTAGTATTTCTAAGTTAGGGTAATGAGTTATAGATGTTACTCCAATTGGTGTACAGGAGAAGTATAGTAAAAGAAAAAAAAGATGAATGGATAATTGGAAATAGAACAGACAAAGAATGTTGTTGAAAATGGTAATAAGATATGGAAGGATATATATGCTTTTTTTTTTTTGGATTTTGTATATTGATAAAAGGCAATAAAATTTTAATTAATAAATAATTTGGATGGAAAAGAGAAGTAGGGACAAGATATGAAGTTAATATTATATGAAATATTGATATTATAATCTGGAAATGTTATGCCTTATTGGTCTATTATTATTATTTTTTCTTAGAAAAGAATTTATAAGCTGCTATGCCTTGATTCTTTGTGCATTGTTTTTATAAAACTGATAAAAATGGTTTTTATATATATATATAAAAAAGAAAATGATAATAAGATTTGGAAGGAGATATGGGTTGAATATGATGTTTGAATTTGTGTCTGTGTAAAGAGTTTTAACCCGGGAACAGACAACCTTCAGAAAAGATCTTTTAGTTTTGTTTATGTTTTGTGTTTGTATGTTTGTGTATTGTGCTTATGGTAAAACTAACAAAATTTGTTTTTTATAAAAAAAAAAAAAAGGAAAGAATCAATAAAACCTTGGAGGAATGTTAGATGAGAATAATTTATACAAGCCAGAAAGAAAAGAATATGATGACTATAAAATGGATAAATATGGAAGAGAAATGAAATTGAATAGGAGTAAAGAGAAAAAATGAGAAATTTGCTGAAAGATGTTTGTGTGTCCATATGGAGATGGGATAAATTGGAATTATGCTGTATAAAAATAATGTTTTGTTTGACTTGTAAGGATTTACAATGTTAAGAGGTTTTATGTGTTTATGTATTTAATAGTTAATGATGTGTTGTTTTATCTTTAAAATCAATAAAAATTTGTTTCAAAAAAAAAAAAAAAAGGAAGCAGATTCCATAGTCATATTAAAGTTTCTGTCTCTGCTGTTATTTCTCTCAAATTCTTGAGTAAGTTAGCAAAATGATACAGAGTGAAAAAGAGATTGATCTCTGCTTCTTATGGTTACACAATTGCAGATATGTAGACACATCAAGTTCCCTGAAAGTCCCATGTCAGTGGACATTCACTCGATGGGAGAACCTGCTATCTCAAACGTTTTGAGCCAAGTTCATATGATGAGCTTGTTTCTCTGTTGCCTGAAATCCATGTTGTCACAGACACAGTTTCCAGTAAACCTTTTTGGCAGTTCTCAATCCTAAAGAATAGTTTAGACTATGGAGAGGGCTCTGCAGAACTCTGAAAAGTAAATGAAATTCTCAAGGGGGAACATGCCAAGATATGCTTGTTTCTACAGTATGCAATCAAGTGATGCATCTGACTTCTCCTATGCCTTTTTATTGACACCATGTGTCACTTGTTTTTCCACGTGCTCAACTTTATCAGTGACCACTATTTCCAGTTTTGGTCACAATTCTTAATAGACAGAGACAAAAACACGGCAAGCTTTAGAAAATGTTATTGATTAAAACAACCAGAGCTTGTCAGTTTCAGTCTTAGAAAGTCAATCCCAAAACTTACCTCTGCAGAAAATGGCACTGTTAAAATTATGATGATGACATCAGCATTGAAAATTTTTCATTATTCATTTATTGAAATTTCCAAGTGAAAGATTGGAGGTGATATTCTCCTGATGCTAGAGCAATTGACATCTTCCAGGAAAAAAGACTAATGGAGTCCTTTTCTGGTGCTATTCTAACCATGGTATTTATATTAAATGGAGAACAGGCAGTCCTCGACTTAGGACCATAATTGAGCCCAACTTTTCTGTTGGTAAGTGACAAATTGGTAAATGAATTTTGCTCCATTTTTATGACCTTTCATATTACAGTTGTTAAGTGAACCATTGCAATTGTTGAATTAGTATCCCGGTTGTTAAGTATATCTGATTTCCTCATCGACTTTGCTTGTCAGAAGGTCACAAAAGGTGTTCACATGACCCCAGGACCCCATGCAACCATCATAAATATGAACCAGTTGCCAAGCATCTGAATTTTGGTCATATGACAATGGTTATAACTGTGAAAAATGTTCGTAAGTCATTCTTTTCGGTGCTCTTGTAACTTTGAACAGTCACTAAATGAGCTGTTGTAAGTCGAGGACTACCTGTACTCTTTTTTTTTTAACCTCTCAGGTGAGCTGAAAAGGGAATGTTAAAAATACATGTAATTTTTGACTCAACTGAATGGGGTAAAATATGATTTCTGTGCTGCATTCCTCAAGCTCATTCGCTGCAAAATCATATATTAATATATATATATATATATTTGTTAAGTTTTTGTGGGTACTTACATGTATGGCATTCAGCTTTGTTTGGGTATTTTCCCACGTCATTGTAGTTGTGCTTTTAAAGTTGTAGAAACATTTCGGCAGAATCTCATCTGCCATTATCATATACAGAAGCCTGATGATGGCAGAGGAGATTCTGCCGAAACATTGCTACAACTTTAAAAGCACAACTACAATGACGTGGGAAAATACCCGAACAAAGCTGAATGCCATACATACATACACACACACACACATATATATATTGTTTTATATATATATATATATATAATAAACTATCGTATGTATGTATGTATGTATGTATGTATGTATATATGAATATGATAGTTTCTTAATATAGGATAGGATTCTGTGGTGACAATATGCCAATGCTTACAGTGTGGGGTAAAATATTACTAATTTCTGTGGTTTAATGGCTAGGAGATGGCAATAGCTAGATCTACCTTGAGAAGCACTGGATACAGTTCTGGAACAGTCTATCACACAATCTGAAACAAATGAAAAGATGGCCAGCCATTGAAAAAAATTTCATACAATTTAGCACCCTATTGCAAAACTAATTCATAAAGAAGTTATTCAAAAGTAACAGAGATCCTGGGGCAGCTGTTCAGGATGATGAACTTGATATGATTAGGCAAGATAAGCTAATCCCTGGAGCATTCCTCCCTCCCTTATGATTTCCTCTCAAAAAGAATATATCTGTCCTCTTTTAATCTGATCGATTGGTTCAGCATGCAATGTTGAATATGCTTCAGTATGTCCATGCCTTTGAGATAAAATGGTGAAGAATTTATAGTGTTCTCAGGTGTAAAGTACTACTGGTATATAAAAACTAAATACATCAACTAAATAATAGAGCATGTATTACTTAAAAATGCAATTTTGTTGTACCTAATGTATTTTTTATTTCTGCAAATGTATTTACACTTGACACCAAGCATTATGCAATCAAATAAAATAACATTGCAACCTCTGCTTCCCCAGACAAACAACAGCTTGGGGGAAGGGGGGCAAATCGCTTTTCAACTCTAGGATCAGTTGTGAGTTTGTTTTTCGAGCAGCTGTGTTTTAATTCAAATATGAAAAATTATTATGGGGCGGGTTTTATTTGGTAAGAAGTTTAAGGGTATGGCAAATACAGAGAAGGCCCTGCTCTGTACTTCAGGCTGACATTGTTATTGGATGTCCTACATTCACATCTTTGTTAGATACAATTACCTATACCATATTTAATACCTCTATTAATTTAATATCACATAGCAAAGTGTGAGCTCTCCCACCTGTTTAATGGACCTATTAAACTGGAAGAGCCTGAAGCAATGCTGCCAATGTGTGACAATGAACTCAGGTACAGACCTCCTGGGAGATTTATGATTTACGACATACATACACGGTATGACAAGAATACATAATGGCAGGACAGACAAAGGATATAAGTATAATGATTTAAATTGAGATGAAATAAATAAAATAGAATTAAGAGAGTGAAAAGAGGGGAGAAGCTATATAGAAAATGTAGAATGGTAATAAGATGTGGAATGGTATATAAAAGTGAGCATGAACTTGAATTTATGTCTGTACGAAGAGATGTAACCCGGGATCAAGCTGCTTTCAAAAAAGATTTTTTTATGCTTTTATGTTTTGTGTTTTGTTTGTTTATGTTTGTTTTTTTAAAAATCAATAAAATTTTTGAAAAAAAAAAGAATTCATAATGATGGCAGAATTAAGTCTAATTGCAATTAAAACTGTTTTTCCTGGTTTCTTAGACCTAGAGATGCTTGAATTCCCAGAATTTTTAGACAACAAGGCCAACAGGACAGAATCCTAACCTAGTACTTTTGAAGGGTAATCAGGTTGGGGAAGGCTGGTCAACTGGCAATGTATTGGTGTGGGTTTAAGTTCAAAAGATAAGACATGTTTTTATGTTACTTTTGTAAATGATACCATCTGCATATGCCCATCTTCACTTTGTCATGGGTCTTTTTTCTGCCCAAGAAGATCCAATCTGGCATGTTTTCAGCATGGTCTACTCTTGGTTGTTGGGTTCATGTGGAAACCGTCCAATAAAATGAATCAGATCTTTCTGCTGAAATCTACACAAGCAGGAGAATTAACATATCAAAAATCAGCAAGCATCCGTATTCCAAAATGCTGTGTCAATGAACCTCAAGCAGGAAATCAGCAATTACACCCTAGACATGCCTTTCTTCCAATAAGATTTGATCATCTTTTGGTTTAATAATTTTTTCACGCAAGATGAAAAGGTGTTCCTGTGCTAGAAGGCTGCAGCTGGGTACATGCCCTTGTGTTTCATAAATATGGTGCAAAACAGTACAGACACTAAACACAGAAGCTACATTTGCCTCTCTAAATGGCAACCAGTGCTGTTAAGCACTGCCTGCGGGCCTTCAACCTTGCAAATGAATGTCCCACAACCACATAGCAGTGATTGAAGATACAGTTGTAATTTAGTTTCCTCCAGTCCAGATAATTTTCAGAAGTCTTCATGAACCAGGCACAAATTGGGTAAGCATCTGCCAACACATGTGCGGAAATAAGCATCCTACCAAGTATAATAGTTGGATTAGATGGCACAAAAACACCTGAACCCATTGCCTCACAGAGGGAGGATGTACTAAAGGTGAAGTCCTCATGCTTCTTACCATTCCAGCTCACTTTGATGTTTGTGAAGCAACCAGAAGGATCCACAATCCCTTGAAGGAAGAGCAATAACATTTCCTTGTGGTTTGCGTACTCGTACTCCTGTCTAGTGGGACACAAACTGGTATGCAACAATCATCCATTGCTCCCAACAGTGTGGAAAGCCCATCTGTCCAAAGCCATCCATGATTTAGGAAAGAAAAGAGAGACCAGCTGAAATAGTTAGGCGAAAAAATCAACAAAGATGCACTCAGTGATGATCTGACAAATTTGTAAGATGCAACTTTAGGGACCTTAGGACACTGAAGACAATATCAAAAATGGGACAGGATGATAGAATTGCCACACTGGCACCTTTATGCAGGAATATGTTAGGTTCAGTTTTATCTCAAGAATACTTGCACAGGATATTCATCGCCTGTCCAACCAATCAACCAACTTTGTCAACCTTGATCATTCATTGGATACATTGGAAACATAGCTTCTGATATTCACCCAAGCAAATGATATCATTTAAAAGAATATGCTCTATTGCAAAACACACCTCAAACAATTGTGCCCACTACTGATCTCTCAAACACCAAAATGTTCAGCAACCTCCCTGTAGGAAGCCATTGTTGCCAGCCACCACACAACGGTTACTCACTTCTTCACCGAGATTGGCTTTCGCATAATGATCAACTTGATCAGCCATGTCAAAGAGTGTCTTCCTTGGCATCCTGAAGTTCACTAGACATAGGTTCACTAGACACTTTTCATCTCCCCATTCGTCTCCCCAGAGGAGGTCTTTCCACCAGTTGATATGGGTAGAGCAGACCTCCTGGTGTCTGGAGGCTGGCGCTGAGCCCAGGAGAGCACCCATTGCCATTCTCCTCAAGTGGATGGTTTGTTGAGACCCATGACTGAGAAGCAGCGGAATCTCTCTGCAACCTGTTCAGCAAGGCCCAGAGATTCCTGATCTTTGCTAGGACTCCTCTTTTGGCTCCTGGCATAACTTTACAGTAAAGGTGGAAGTACTTCACAGGCTAACTAGGAGCACAGGGGGAAACAGCACAAAGGTCCTGTTCTGTTGGAGCTGACAAGTCGTAAGGAGGCAGCTCAGAGAAGCTAGAAAAGGGGGCGGTTGGAGAGACAAACTGTGGCAAGAAAAAGGGCATCTTTGATTGGGCAGATTCCGCTGACGCACCCTTGGTAAACAAGACCCTCTCTCCCTTTTGCTACCAACTTGCATCTTCGCAAGCCGCGGAAAACTGAGGGAACTTCGGAGAGAAAGCGACCTAAGAAAGGGAACTGGGCGTGCGCACGGATGAGAAGGCCTCCAAAAGGAGGCGAAGCCGCTGGGATCAGTCTGCGAGCGCCCTCTCTCCCTCTGGGTTGGTGCCCTGTTTCGAGGATTGGTCGAGCCCCCGCCCCGCCTGCTGCAGCCCTTGGATGGGACGGCGGTCGCCGAACTCAATGTGGCAAGTAAAGCGCTTGGTGGTCGTGTGGGGGGCGAGGGCCGGGTTATACGAAGCGAGGTCCGGTCGCCCAAAGTTGCGGTGAAGGAAGGGAGGAAGGACTCGCAGCTGGAGCAATGGCCGGCGCCCTTCCTATTTGTGGTGTCTGTGTCATGGCAGAGGAGGTTCAGCCCCAGCGATCAAGCCTGCTCTTTTTAAGTGTTGAAATGCGGGGTGTCCCGAGATGCGGCGATCTCTGGATCCCCTCTGGAATCTCGCAAGATCAGTCCCAGTCCCCTCCCAAGCCTGTTAAAGCGGGTCTCCAACCTTGGCAACTTGTGAACTTCAACTCCCAAAATTCCTGAGCCTAACATGACTGGAGGAGGAATTCTGGGAATTGAAGTCCACAAGTCTTAAAGTTACCACGATTGGAGACCCCTGGGTTAAATAACACTCCCGACGCCACTTCCCCTTTTTCTGTACAGCAAGAGCCGCTGCTGCCAAACCAAATACCGGCTCCATTTCCAAGTTCGGAATATGGTTCTCCTCGTAGTAAACCTTATTAGAATCGGCACGCAAACATGATTTGCTTCGATTGCTCTTGCCGGTCCATTTTATCAAGTCATTCACATGCGGGTCCGCTCCGCGCCCGGTGGACTTTGGGCAGCTTTGGATATGGCGCGTCATTGGTGCTTTGCTTTCCGTAGTACGTTTTCGGTACTGATTCTGCTTTTTCGAAAATGCCGTGAAACGGAACGGGAAGGAAGCGCTTTGGGTTATTTATTGATTCCTTTTAGGGAAAATTAATCAAATTTATATAGCTACCCATCTTACCCAAGGCTACTCTTAATTCTCCACCCTGCCATTAGCTGGTTGCAAGAGTGCAAACAAGTTCCTCTGAGGAGAAGCCCCAGAGCTTAGCGATAAAACAAATTATAAAGCCGAGGTTCAATTGCAACTAACTTGAAGGAAATTCTGTCAAGTTGAAGGCTATAATATAGAAGGGATACAACATTTGCCATGCCCCCCCACCATAACAATCCTCACATTTTTACTTTTGTGTATGTGTGCCTTTGAGTCCGGCTTCGCTCCTGGGGGCCGGTAAATGGACAAGTCTATGCAGTTTTTGCTGGCAGTGCTTTAAGAAGTTGGTTTACCCTTAGCTTCTTCCTAGAGCTGAGAGAGATAATTACTCCACTGCCATTTGGACCTAATTCACAATCTCTTGGAGTCTCCAGCGCCTTTAATCACTTACACCATCCTTGTCATGTCCCTCGGTAAAGAGACCAGGTGGCGGTGACTAGGTTTCAGCTCTTTATTGGTCCCCGGAACCGATCTGGCTCCAAGGGAGAAAACAGCGGCTTTTTATTCTCAAGCCGCGGCGGCCGCAGCCAATAACACCACTTTGAATCTCCCGTGATTCGTATCCACCAATCGCGGGAGATTCTTAGCGGGCCAATCAGCGCGGCTTGCTAAACCAATCAGATCGCCCCGCGCTTTGGCCAATCAAAGCGCGGGGTTTCAAGAATGCTAATGAAGGTACAGAACATCCCTCCCCTCTTGGTTTGGTCCTACGTAACGTAGTCCCGTAGGTAGGCGGGGCTCCGTACTTGCCTACTGGACCTGCGCAAGTCAGTCGTGGGTTGGTTCCCGGCCGGTTCGGTTGGGTTCTCTGTGTCTCTCGGACTCGTCGGTGGAACCGCCTGGTATGTCTTGCCGGGCCGCTCTTCGCAGCTCCTCCCGGTCTACCCAGGCTGGTCGAGCTGCGGTTTTCGCTGCTCCCACCTGGTCTTTCCGGGCTGGTCGAGCTGGCCTGGCTGCTTCTTCCTGGTGAGGTTTCGAGCTGGCTGCTTGCTGGTGAGTATGGCTGGTTCCTTTCTTCTGGGATTTGGTTTCTGGGGTATTCTCTCCCCTCTTGGTTTGTGTTAAGGGGGTTGATTATGTCTGGTTGCGTGTCGGTTGTGTCTCTTGTGGCTGTCCTCGATCTTAATTGATCGATGTGGCATTTTCATGCTCGTCCGTCGGTTGTTTGTAGCCGGTACGAGCGTGGACCTGTCAGTTGGGTTATGGTTGCTGGTACCCATAGTGGGTCTCCGGTTAGGTTCTTTGCGTAGACGGCGTCGCCTGATGCAAAGGATCGGTACTTGCTGGAGGAGTTTGGGGGTTTCTCTGGGTTGTATGTGGGGTGCAGTCTATCGAGTGGGGATCTTATTTTCCTCCCCATTAGTAGCTCTGCCGGGCTTTTATTTGTTGTAGTGTTTGGGGTTATGTGCTGTATAAAAAGCATTTTATTTATTTTGTCTTGGATCTCCCCGTGGTCTATTTTCTGGATGGTTTTTTTCGTGAATTGAACCATCCGTTCCGCCCTTCCGTTCGCCGCCGGATGCGCCGGGGCTGTCAGTGCGTGTTGTATGCCCTGTTCCGCTGGGAATTTTTCAAATTCCAACGAGGTGAATTGGGGCCCGTTGTCCGACACGATGACGTCTGGGAGGCCGTGTGTCACGAAGAGTTTGCAAAGTTCCTTGGTCACGGCCTCTGTGGTGGTGGTTTTCATGTTGCTTACCTCCAACCAGTTGGAGTAAGTGTCTACGGTTATTAGGAATGTGTATCCCTTTGTGGGCCCGGCGAAGTCTATGTGGATCCTGGACCAAGGTCCCCTGGGGGTTTCCCATTCTAGGATCGGTGCCGTGGGTGGGCTTGGTCTGGTTTCTTGGCAGCGTTGACACCTTGCTACCCAAGCCTCGATTTGTTTGTCCATCCCTGGCCACCAAGCGTAACTTCTGACCAGGGCTTTTGTTCTAACTATGCCCGGGTGCCCCTCGTGTTACAACTCCAGTACCTTCCCTTGCAGTTTTTCCAGAATGACCACCCTATCCCCCCACAGTACACACCCTTTTTGTAGCGAGAGTTCTGTTTGCCGGTTCCGGAATGTTCTGAATGTCTCGTCGTTGTCCTTTTCCGGCCACCCTTTCTCTACCCAATGTAACACCCGCGCCAGACGTTTGTCTTTATAAGTTTCTCGGGCAATGTCTGACACGGTTATGGGTAGATCGCGCAGAGTCTCTATGCTGAGGGTGGTCATCGTGGGTGCTGGGTCGGTGTCTAGCTCGGGTAGCGGTGAGCGGCTCAAAGCGTCTGCATGTGTGATCGTTTTACCGGGTCGGTGTGTGAGCCCGTAGTTGTAGGCGGCAAGGAATTCGGACCACCTTGTCATTCTAGGAGATAGAATGTTCGGGGTGGCCCTGTTCCCTGCGAGGATTCCCAGCAGCGGCTTGTGGTCGGTGATAATGGTGAACCTCTGGCCGTAGAGGTACTCGTGACACCTCTTCACTGCGGCGACGATAGCCAGGGCCTCTTTCTCCAGCTGACTGTAGTTTCTCTCCGGTTTGGTGATGGTCCTTGAAAAGAAGGCGATGGGTGCTTCTTTTCTGTTGGGAAGAGTGTGGCTGAGGACGGCGCCGACGCCGAAAGATGATGCATCGCATGTGACGGCCAGTGGTAGGGTCTCGTTGTATTGGATGAGGACAGCATCCGAAGTGAGCAGGTCCTTGGTTTTCCTGAAGGCGGCTTCCTCGCATTTTCCCCAAGTCCAGGTAGCCGCCTTGTCCAAGAGCCTATGCAAAGGCTCCGCCGCGGTCGCCTTTTGGGGCAGGAAAACATTGTAAAAATTAAGTAGTCCCAGAAACGCCTGCAGTTCCGTTTTAGACCTAGGTGTGGGTGCCTCTTTGATGGCTTTAATTTTGGTGTCAGTTGGGTGGATGCCGTGCTGGTCTAGGAGGCACCCCAGGAATTCGACCCGCTCTGTGTAAAGTTGGCACTTTTCCCTCTTCACCTTTAGCCCGGTTTCCTTGAATTTGGTTAGCACCTCCCTTAGTCGACCCTCTAGTTCTGGCTGGTTGGCTGCCGATACCAGCACATCGTCGAAATAGGGCACCACCCCCTTGATGCCTTGTAAGAGTCTCTCCATGAGGCTCTGGAAAATTCCAGGCACCACGCTGACTCCGAACTGGAGTCGGTTACATCGGAAAGCTCCCCGGTGGGTGACTATGGTTTGTGCCTCCATGGTTTCTTCGTCGACCGGCAGCTGCTGGTATGCTTGGGCCAGGTCGAGTTTCGCAAAAACCTTGCCTCCCCCCAGTGAGTGTAGAAGATGCTGCACTACTGGGATGGGGTAGACGCTTTGTTGCAAGGCGCAGTTTAGGGTGGCCTTATAGTCCCCGCAGATTCTCACCGACCCATCAGGCTTGACTGGGGTGACTATTGGGGTCTCCCACTGGGCATGGTCTATTGGTTGTAGGACCCCTTGCTTGACGAGTTTGTCAATTTGCTCGTCAATTTTTTGCCTGAGTGCGAAAGGTACCCGCCTTGGTTTTAGGCGTCTCGGGGGAACGTTCGGGTCTAGGCTGAAGGAGATAGGGGGCCCTCGGTACTTGCCTAGGGTGCCATCAAACACTTCTTGGAAGTCCCGTGCCAGTTGTTGCTCCCAGTCAGTCTCGGCGATGTGGTTGATGCCCGTGACTTCAATGCCAAGCGGTGCGAACCATTGAAGTCCCAAAAGGCTGGGTCGGTCTCGGTCCACGATTGTTAGGGGAAACATTGCAGTGCGTCCCTTAAATGTTACTCTGAATTGTCCGATTCTGACTACCGGGATGCAGTTTCCCTGGTAGTCTTTAATGATTAGTCTCTGGTTCTCCAGTCCCTTCTTTTGGATGGTAGTCACCAAGCGTTTGATTTCTTGCCAGGCAACCATGGAGAGGTAGGACCCGGAGTCCACCTCCATCTTGCATGGCTCGCCTTCGATGCCTACCTCCACGTAGAATTTTCGGGCGTCGGTGGTTGATGCGTGGCCGATGATGACCGTCTGGTGTGTTTCCTCCTTCCGCCGGGTCTCGCCACCTCGTCGGGCTCGTCCGCTCCGGTCCCAACGGCTGTTGGCTGGGCGATCTCTGGTTCTGGGGGTTGTGCTGTCCCGTCTCCGCTCGCTGTGGTCCCACCGTCTGGGGCTGTAGGCTTTCTTCAGTCGGCATACGCGGGCGATGTGACCCTTTTTGTCACAGTGCCGGCAGACTGCATCGAAGAACCGGCACTTGGATCTAGGGTGGTCGCCTCCGCAACCGGCACACGCGGTCCCCGACTTACAACTCCGCCGACTGCGCTGGTCGCGTCCTGCCTGGAGCTGGTGGATTTCCTCCTCCTCGTCTGAAGTGTTGGAGGCGGAGTGGAATTCGCCATGGTGGGTGGTAGTTTCGCGGTGACTTGCTTCTGGTTGGGCCTCGGTCGCCCGTCCAGGGTTGTTGTTCGCGGTGCGGTCCCCGGCGTCCGGTCTCCGCATGCAGTTTGCTGACTGCCGGGTGGCCTCAGCTGCGGTGGCTTCAGCGATGGCATTGGCGAGGGCGATGTCGCCTTTGGCCATCAGCCGACTCTGTAGGACTGGGTCCCGAAGCCCGAGCATGACTCGGTCCCGTAGGGCCTCGTCCATGTCAGAGAACCCGCATAGTCCTCCTAGGCTCCACAGTTCCGCAACAAAGTCGCTGAGGCTTTCGCCCGACCGCTGGTCCCGCCGATAAAACTCGTGCCGTCTGATGAGGGTGGGCACGGCGGGAGCGTAGTGTTTTCGGAGTAAGGGTTCGAGGTCGTCCCAGTCCATCCTGGTGACATCAGCGGGTTTTGCTAGGGCTTTCGCCATCTTGAACACTGTGGGCCCGCAGTGTGTCAGGAAGACGGCTCGTTTCTTCGGCCCGGTGGCGTCCTTCATGTCGCTGCATTCAAGGAACATGCGGAATCTGTCCGTGTAGGATTCCCAGTCCTCGCTAGCGGGGTTGAAGGGCGCGGGTGGAGCGATGCTGACCATCTCGTCGGTCTTGCTTCTGTCGGACACGCACTTGCTGGGGTTCAGAATCGGGATCCCACCTTCGTCGCCAGTGTCGTGTCCGCCGGTAAAGAGACCAGGAGGCGGTGACTAGGTTTCAGCTCTTTATTGGTTCCCGGAACTGATCTGGCTCCAAGGGAGAAAACAGCGGCTTTTTATTCTCAAGCTGCGGCGGCCGTGGCCAATGGCACCACTTTGAATCTCCCGCGATTCGTATCCACCAATCGTGGGAGATTCTTAGCGGGCCAATCAGCGTGGCTCACTAAACCAATCAGATCGCCCCGCACTTTGGCCAATCAAAGTGCGGGGTTTCAAGAATGCTAATGAAGGTACAGAACAATCCTGGCTGTCACTTAGACCCAGGACAAGCCCAAAAGACCATATTGGTCCAGGAAGCATCGACATAACTTCCCTTGTCTGGATTGGTCTCTGTTTCGTTGCCCTCCTTCCCATTTTTAGTCTGGGTTTGTTGGGAAAGGTAATCCACCCCCACTTCCCTTTTTCTCTTCCAGTTTCTCAAGCAGGCTGCTTTCCTTCCTTTTTCTCTCCTTCATTCTTTCACATACAGAGCTGGATTCCTACAGGTGGAAATGTCACACTCTCTGCTTACCATGCTGCTCCTGCTGCTGTGCTCAGAAGCAGCTGCCTTCCGGATATGTGCCTTCAACGCTCAACGCTTTGCTCAAGGAAAAGTGAACAAACCTAAAGTCGTGGACGTCCTTGTCAAGGTAAGTGGCAAAGTAGCATATAAGTCCCCCCCCCAGCTGTTTCCTTTCCCTTTCTCTTTGCAGTCCTTGATAAGAAAAAAAATATGGAAAACTAATTTTTTTTGCTTTTTAAAAAAATTAAATTAAATTTCTAGCCCTTATGAAGGTATGGGTAAAATCTGAAATATCCATTCAGAGCTTGAGATCAGTACAATGGGTCTGACTTCTCATGTGTATCAGAAGCAAGTCAACCCTCCAAATATAAAATCAGTGAAAACTGGTTTAATTATCATAAAATGGTAATGGCTGCAAAATTAGGAGTTTTGGAGTTATTTTCTTTTATCTTCACATAATAATTAATTATGATATGCAACAAGGTTTATATATTTGCATGTTTACAAACATATGCAGTATACATTTTTATAATGAAAATGGTATCAAAGAGGTAGGCTTAGAAAAATTATCATAGACTAGCTATAGGAAGGTAATCTGCTTGTATTTGGGTGGCAAACAATAGCAGACGTGGGCTCACATTAAAAATTAATGTTTGGAATTTAAAAAAAACACCAAGTAGCTTTCAGGGCCAAAGACTACTATTTCACATCTAGATTTTTATGATATATATATACATATATAATGATTATGGAGGAGAATTACAATCTAAAGCAGCAGAGGCTTGACATAGATTTTCAATCTTACTAAGTTCCCAATATCATTATGTTATATGGACAGGGAATTTGTTGTGAACTGGAAACATAGTGTTGACCATGGAAACTCCTACCTGTAAAATGAAAATGAAAAGAAGCACTTCAGAAATGATTCAGCCAGGCCTCTGGTTTGTGCAGATGTTGCCTAAAAGAAAAGAAAATAGGAGATGACCTCTGCCTTAAAATAAGATCATGTGAACACATCATGGTAGATGTGTCCACATGATATATTAAACTTTTAAGTTGGGCTAGCCAAATATAATTACTGAAATCTCATATGATACAAAACTCAAACAAATAAGTCACATTGTGGTTGAATGTGATGGCCCAGTTTACCCAACATGCCAAGCCAACTAGGCTCCCATGGAATGCCAGCCACAAGCCTTCTACCATGCTCTGGCCTAGCCTAATATCTGGAAACTAAGCTTGGGAAAAATTATTTTAATCCTATGCATCCTGTGGAAATCCCAGTGAGGCCATGACATCAGCCCTCAAATGATGTGTCCTATGTATCAATTGCCTCATGCTATGAATTATCCCCAGTGTATAATTTGCATCACATGTGCAATGATGCCATATATATGCCCAGAGTTCTGGATACTCATGTACCAATGCTAGAAGTCCATTTTAAAAAAAGAAGAATTGGGTACATAATGCAAAACTCTTGATTCCCTTGTTATTCTTCAGTACCCCTATACAGTTCCTTCTCAAAATTATATTTTGCGAAGTTGGGTTTATTTCTAACTGAATTAAGCTATGAGAAAAGCCATGGGAGCAGCTGGCAGCAACGTTCCTCTCCATCTTCCTCGCCTGATTACATTAACTCATTTCGCTGCTTTCTCTGATTCCAACTTTCAGGAGGAGATGCAATCAGATCAGCTGAGCCTTATTGAGCTGACTCAGTCCCAGCAAGCTTATCCCCAAAGAAAATTCAAAGGGATGCAAAGGGCTTGATTCTATTCCTCTGCTCTATTCCCTTCTTTTATGTCTACAGATCTTGGCTCGCTGTGATATCTCAGTCTTACAAGAAGTGATGGATACCAAAGGAAAGGCAGTGCCTGCTTTGATGAATGCTTTGAACCAGTGAGTCTGAGGGCTGCAGAAGAAACATGATCCAAAAGATCAGAGGGACATAAATAGATGATCAGCCAGGGACGACCGAGAATTTGGAGGGATCAGAGGCAGGAAAGGAAAGTGGAAAGGACCCATTTAGGTAGGAAAGGTAGTCCAGGTATTTGAAGAAGTAGCAACTGCCTTTCTCCTTATGGTATAATGTAGTCTGGGTTGCCAGGAGGGAAGGGAGAAAGAATGGAAAATATGGTCAGGAGAAATAAAGTTAACAGAATAACAGAGTTGGAAGGGATTCCCTGCTCAAGGAGGAAAGACAATACCATTTCAGACAAATGATTGCTCAATTCATTCTTAAAAACGTCCAGAGTTGGAGCATCCACAACTCCTGGAGACAAGATGTTCCACTAATTAATTGTCCTAACTACCAGGAATTTCCTCTTTAGTTCTAGGTTTCTTCTTTCCTTGATCAGTTTCTATCCACGGCTTCTTGTCCTGCACCCCAGGTGCTTTGGAGAATAATTTGACCCTGTCTTCTTTGTGGCAGCCCCTTAGATATTGGAACATTGCTATCACCCCTTGTCCTTCTGTTTTACTAACCATTTAAAGTTAAAACAGCTCCTCCCTAGTAATTGCAACAGTATCATTATAGACATATTCAAATAGTTGTTTTAGTTTGGCAAGATCGGGAGATTATCTCAGGGTAAAAATCTTCCCACCTTTCCATAGTCATGTACTTTTTGTTCAGCAAATATAGCATGCTTAAATCCTATGGGGTTTTCTTTTCCCAGGTTTGATGACCTACACAGCTATAGTCACCTCACCAGCCCTTTGCTGGGGCGTGGAAATTATCAAGAACGATATGTATACATATACAGGTATATTCACTTAGTCCAACTACTTGTAGCAATATCTATGACTGGGGCTACATGTGTTATAGAACAAAAGGATAACAATGATGTTGCCATGTTTTTTAACATCTATGTCAGATCCATTCTAATCCTGAATTCCTAAAGCCCGGTTATTTCTTGTGGCCTTTGAGAAGACCTCGGCCAACACACATGGATCTACGCTCACATACAAGCATTCCAAATCCATTTACCGTATATACTCGAGTATAAGTCGACCCGAATATAAGCCGAGGCACCTAATTTAACCACAAAAAACTGGGAAAACTTATTGACTCGAGTATAAGTCGAGGGTGGGAAATGCAGCAGCTACTGGTAAATTTCAAAAATAAAAATAGATGCCAATAAAAACTTTCACTAGGACAGTTGAGAATAAGTTTGATGTTCACAATTTCCTCTTTGAAAGAGACCAGTAAATAGGGAACAAGAAGATGAAGAAAAAGAAGTGTGTTTTTTCACACTTTTCACACTGAAGTGAACAAAAATGGCATCATAGGAACAAGCTTATTCTCAGCCCAAAGGTTTGTTTCTGATTTCTTCCCTGATTTAAGGGAAATTTGGGAAATGATCTCACTATCATGAAAGGTTTGATTGATTCACTAACCCAAAAGATGATGATGATGACAGTGGTAGGCAGGAGTCACTCTCTCCCTTGCAAGAAAAAACCAAGAGCCGTTCTTATGATATCTCTCTCTCTCTCTCTCCCCCTCCTCCCGAGTGGACTGAAAGCAGCTGGAGCTGAGGAAATGAAACTGAGTGGAGCGACCTCGGCTCGTGTTGCTTTCTCAGCCTAGAGCTCAGAAAAGCCTCCCCCTCCTCCTCCCCCTCCCCCTCCTCCCGAGTGGACTGAAAGCAGCTGGAGCTGAGGAAATGAAACTGAGTGGAGCGACCTCGGCTCGCGTTGCTTTCTCAGTCTAGAGCTCAGAAAAGCCTCCCCCTCCCATGCTTAAAAGTTGCAAAGGAAACACGGAAGCAGGGAAGCGGCTGCCCAGCTTCGGAGCTCCACACCATTTTTTTTTTCAGAGGGGAATCTGACTCGAGTATAAGCCAAGGGGTTTTTTTTCAGCACAAAAAATGTGCTGAAAAACTCGGCTTATGCTCGAGTATATATGGTATTTTATTTGTTTTCATACCACATGTATACTCCACCTCAACATACAAACTCTCAATCTATTCTCTATCCATTTCTCATCCATCTATCAAACTATTATATCTGTCTGTCTGTCTGTCTATCGTATCTATCTATGTATGTATATCTATCTATCTATCTATCTATCTATCTATCTATCTATCTATCTCTATCTAATCTATCTATCTACTTACCTATCTACTATATATCATACATCCACCCACCCACATTTCATTGCATCCTCTGTCACCTGTAGACATGGATTTGTATGCAGATCCATCCACCAACATGATTCACTTCCAAACATTAATAAATGCCTTCAGAGTCATACATCTGCTATTTCCTAATTATCATCCTTTAGACACATTAAATGCCTTTAAAGTTGGAGGAACCCAAGATTAAGAAGCTGTAAGATTCCACAAACTGCACATCTAGTAAGGTCTCACAATTTAAGTTGCAGGAGGTGAAAATAATTTGGATTTATGGGCCTAGCATAAGCACACAAGTGAGATCTTGCGGCACAGTCAGGGTTGCTTATAAACCCCATGTGATGAATCCTTGTCTTCAGGTAATCTGCTTTTATTGGTAGAAGGATAAAGGACAAAACAATGTGCTGGGAGTTGTCAGCAAGTTATGCCTTATAATTTATAACCCCACCAATTCTCCATAATGCATAATCCATTAAGCAAAGCACACACTATACCCATAAAAGATGCCTTCTTATAAGACCTAAAATGTGGGTGAAAAAAAGAAAAGTGACAAAATCAGCAGAACTTACAGAATCAATGCAATCTTATTCCCTTCTTTACTTGTAAACATACAGTGGTCCATCCAAGGTAGGTGGAGAAATGGAAAGCGAAAAAAATTAATGAGAATACAAAAGGTACGGCAAAGAGAAACTCAATCCTTCTCCCATTGCATGGCCAAGGAAAATTCCTTTGGAGCTAGGAAGAGAAATTCAGCTTGGAGATAAATATATTGTTGGGTCTTTAATGCTAGCTTTCATCTCCTTCCTGGGACCAAGCCTGTTTTCCTGTGTTTTCCACTTCCTGTAGGAACCAGAAGACTTGGATACTGGATTACTATACATATGAAGACGTGCATCCAGACCGACCTGATGTCTTTGCTCGTGAACCCTTTATTGCCCGCTTCAGCATGGCAAACAAAGGTGAAATTCTAGATTATAAATGAGCAAGAAAATCCAGATCTCTGGAGGGGAATGATTCAGAGCAAAGTTTATGGTATGTTTTTCTTAAGCCCCATTTCAAAGACTGCTGCTGTTCTAGAGGATTGTAACCGCCAGGATGCTCTGGCCCAGAAATCTCTATTGTCCAGCCTAGTTGGATCCAGGGACAAATGTAAAAAAATTAGTAAATAGCAGGCTTCTCCTAAAATGGTAAAGAAATTACTGTTCTAAAAGCGATATACAGGTTGAGTAAGTCAGGACCTCAAATGCCTAATGAGATACCCAGGAATACCAAAACATCAATTTAATAGAATACGAATTTCAGGTGACAAACAATATATTTAGCCTAGAAGCATACTGAGTACAGGATAACAATTGGATCTTAGACTGTATTGTTAATTTGCATACACACCTTCACAAAGCACAACATCATTATCATATTTATTTCGGAGAAGGAAAACTGATCACCCTTGGAAAATACTGATATTTCTCTCACCAAAACACACCACAGGATAACGGTAATGGAAGCAGAACAAGAACCTCTGCCGATACCTAATGCCATCAGTCAGTGGGACAATTGTCTTTTTTTTCTTTCATATACACATTGCAATGTCTTTTTCCTTTTTTAATATAATATAATTTGAGTAGGAAGCCTAGCATTCTAAAAGGTGAGTTGGCTCTTCCAGCTGCCTCATCTTCTTTGTTTCCTTTCCCAAGAATTTTCCTGGCCCATGTAGAGCAGTGGGTGGGGACCCTTTGCTTTCCAGCACCTCTGGCCAGAGTTTTTTTTAAAAGAAGAGTTTCAATGTTTTCTAGGACAGGGGTCTCCAACCTTGGCCACTTTAAGACTTGTGGACTTCAACTCCCAGAGTTCCTCAGCCAGCAAAGCAGGGGTCTCCAACTTTGGCCACTTTAAGACTTGTGGACTTCAACTCCCAGAGTTCCTCAGCCAGCAAAGCAGGGGTCTCCAACCTTGGCCACTTTAAGACTTGTGGACTTCAACTCCCAATTCTGGGAGATCTCTGGGAATTGAAGTCCACAAGTCTTAAAGTAGCCAAGGTTGGAGACCCCTGTTCTAGGATACCTGCATTCAGAGGTTTGTTTCAAGTCTGATCCGAATAACCAGGGGAGAGCAAACAGAGGTTCCAATGTTTAGCTTGTTTTTGCTGTTGTGGGTGAATGTGCGTCTTTATTTTTTTAATTTATTCTGTACTGACTGCCCAAGTACCTCAGTGGTTCATAACAATCATGTGTTGAGTTTGGTTTCCAAAATGAGTGGCTGATCCTTACAGTTGTCTTCTTCTATTTGCACTTCTTCCAAGAGCTCGCAGAGCTGGTGCTGATCCCACAGCACACAATGCCTTCCAAGGCAGAAGCTGAAATCGATGCTCTCTATGATGTTTTCCTGAATGTTCAGGAACGCTGGGCCACAGAGGTATGTCAGTGATCAATGTAAGAGGAAGAGAACTTATAGAAGGGCCCCAAGCATTTCCACAGCCCCCCAGTCCTTTTCCACTGCCAATTGTCATTCCTACAACATTTGCAATATGTCACAATGCATATAGAAAGGGCAAGGCTTTTACTGCAGTGGTATGATGTGGTGGTGTCTGGCTGCCTCTTTTCTCCCATCCTGTTCTCCCTGCCTAGTAAATGGTGCTGATTCAAACATAAGAGAGTACACTTCCTGGAAAAGATGGTCTTGAAAATAACCAGGTTCCAAACTGCTTTTGTTCAATCTCAGAAAAAAAAATCCTTAAAATCAATAAAGGTAGATTGAAAGTAGAATTAAATTTGTGATATGTGTAAAGCTAGTTATTATCCCACCAGCAACATTTCATCTGAATTTAAGTTTGCTGGGCCAATGCCAAGGAATGCCACATTAATATTGCTACCCCTTCATATCGGCTTATGTGACTAGTTAGAGTTTGCCATTTATGTAAAGTTTGAAAAAAGCGGCTAGAAATAATTTTACCAATTCTGTGTTTGCTTCAACATTTCCCCCACTTACTTATGATAGTCATAACACTGCCATTCGATAAAATTCAGTACAAATAAACAAAACACAGAAGGAAAATAAATTGCCCATCTAATGAATAACAGGTTAAACAGCATTTAGTTATTCATGCATGCATCTCATCTTTGAGACAAATTCATAACATGGCTTGTTATCCTTCTGCAGTGTGTCACTGATGGTCCTTGGAAAGGAAGGTAATAGGGGTGAAGCATGTGGAACACTCAAGAGTAAAATAAAGTTTTAGCTGAACAATATGTTTATTGGCATCTATTTATTGATTTATATCTTTCTTTTATTTGTACAAATCAAGGCGGCATACATTTTGCTCCCTTCTCCTATTTTCCCCATTACAACAACCCTGTAGGTGGGCTGGACTGAGAGAGAGAGACTGGCCAAGGTCACCCAGTTGGCTTCCAAGCCATTTCTCTGATTCTAGTTCAGCCTTTTAATTGTCACTTCAATCTGGTTCTCAATATAAAAATGTTTTGTTATTGTCTTTTGGAAGATGTTTTTCCCACTTCCTAGTTTAGCCTACAACCTTGGGGTTTCCTGGTGGTCTTCCATCCATGTTCTAACTGGGCCCCACCCCGATTATTTTTTCCAAGGTCAGCCATGTGCTGTCACTTGCTGATATCAAATGCTATATATCATTCTTGTAAAACATCATCACATTGGTGAAGATCTGCCAGTAATAGCTGCAGCTGAGATAATGCTAAATTGCTAATTCTACGAGTCACTTATTGGTTTTTGAAAAATCAGATTGTCAACTCATAAATATTTATATGGTCTTTTTAGAGTTGGCAACAGAAAGGGAGGGGGGAGCAGTGCACTAGCTTGCAAACCAAAACTGCATTCCATAAATGTTTTCAAATATAATAACTAAGTGACTGAAGTTTCTGCCCTGCAAAATTCTAACTGGAGAGCATGATTGATGACTCTTGACTATGGATGTTTCCCATTGGAGAATACAAATTACAATATATCCAAGGATGTGGGAAAATCAGTGTCAAGGATGACAATGAATTATGTGCCTCAGAATCGGCTACACCCAGGCAGTCTCGGACAGTTTAACTCCCAATAAATCCTTTTTAAGTTTTGGAAGTTTGGCTCGAGACTCATGATTTAAATGGGGGGTAACTGCTGGAATCCTGACACAGATGTTATTTCTCTTCCTTTCCACACAGGACATGATTTTCTTGGGTGATTTCAATGCAGACTGTGGATATGTGGCCAAGAAACGTTGGAAAGACATCCGCCTGCGCCAGAAACCTGGCTTTCATTGGCTCATTGGAGACCAAGCGGACACCACTGTTCGAGAGAAGACCCACTGTGCCTATGACAGGTGGGATCAGGTCTGCTTGGGCGCAGGACTTTTGCTCTGAAGGGCAGGGGGCTGCTTATCAGTAGGGCTCCCTTATCATAAAAAAGTGAGCTTATACCATCCTGACTTTTTAAAGTTATTATCTCATTGGATTGCCAGCAGGATCCAGCACCCTAGCTTGGGTCAGATGAGTTTGTTGCAAGATCCATCCTGCGAATAATCCATTTCTTTTTCTTCCCAACAGGATTGTGATTCATGGAGAACGCTGCCTGGATGCTGTTGTGCCTGGATCAGCTCGGCCATTTGATTTCCCCAAGGAATTTGGACTTTCCGAGGAAGAGGTACTGGTCACTTTTGGAAGGGAGACTGAAATGATGTAACTACATTCAGAAGAAAAAGCTATTTATTTCTTTGTCCAGTCAGTTTTGTCTCTAAAAAGGGCACAAAAAACAACCTCCAAAAAGCCAAAGAACTACAGAAAATATAAGAAGGATAATCCATGTTAGTAAGATTACATAAGTGCAATAAATGAAGGAGAAGGATAATATTGTGCAGTGCACCCCCAAAACACAGAAATTTTAATTATATTCAAAACTCAGTGATTTTTTTCTAAAAAGGAAGAAAATATTTGTATATCAAATATATGTTTAAGGATGTGATATACATCATTAGCATTATCATTTATTAAAGTGTATTCTGCTGGACTCATAATGATTCTGGGTTGACAATCCTCAACACAAGAGGCAGGAAAGTCATACGTAAGATGTAATTTTTTTTTTCAAATACCATGGTCTGAAACTACTTAGGACTTTCTTTGTAAGAAACGGTGCTTTGAAACGAGCTCAGAAACAATGTATGAAGCTTTAAGAGATCAGTTTAGTGGAGAAAAGGGCAAAAACACATTAAGCCACAGTGTGGCCAATTAGTTTTTGGCTTACTTTGTTGTGCAAACCTTTTATCCACAAAATAAAGGTAAAGATCACCATGTGACCATTTTACATTGTGGGAACCAACTTCAGGTTCCATGCAAAAATTTTGTAGTTCAGGCACTAGTTCTCTGGACTAGGATAGCAGAAAGACATTTAAAGAGTGATGTTGAAGTTACAGGGGACTGGAAAATCAATCCCTGAACAACATGTCTACAAATATCAAGATATGTTACATGACTCCCATAATTAAATTGTATAATGTCTGAGAGATTATCTGCTTCTTCTCATTTTTTTCTTCTTCATTAAGTTCCAGTTGAAAGACCTTTCTCAACGATTAGATTGATTGGGATGATGGAAGCTATAATAATCCCACATCTCTGAAAAGTACTAGTGTGAGAAAGATTGGGCTAAAGTGATGAATTGGTGACGAAGGTGTTTCTTCCCTTGGGTTCAGAGCAGAAAATAGGAATATTTCCACTTCTGATCCTTTTCTCTTTCTCTTCACTTTCCAGGCTTTAGAGATCAGTGATCATTATCCTGTAGAGGTGGAATTTGTCTCATCCTGTAAGAAGCTCCAGCCAGCTAGTTTAGCTGGTCTTGTGTTGCTGACCATAGTTGTGATATCAGATTCAAGATGTGGCATATGAAGGAAGAAGATGGCTGTTGTGCTAGATACAGGTGGAGGCTTACCAAAGGGTATTTTTTGCTCTCACAAGAGCACTTGAATCAATTATGTTGACTCTAGATTCAGCTTTCATCTCTGGTGACTCCCTGATGTTCAGACAGTAAGTTCTGGGAAAGCCTGGGAAATAAGTCCAGTCAACAGGAGTGCTGATTTACCACCAGCTTATGAAGTACTTTATGAGGTGAGAGCTTGATATCACAAGCCAATGAATTAATAGCTGGCCATCAACATCACAGTCAATAACTGAAAAGCTACTTACAACCAGGCAACATATAAATGCCACAGAGAGAACAGCTGAAACTACACATTCTACTAAAGAGACATTTCCTGAGGATGGGCTCCGGCACAAGTCCAAAAACTTGGAAGACTAAACCTCTGGTCCTGATGATCAACCAGAGTGGATCCTGCAAAATTAGGTTCTCCCCAAAGTATCTTCTCAAGATTGGCAAAAAGACCCTACCAGCAGTAAAAATGTATACAAGGTTTGCTCATCCTGTTGAGGCTTGCTTGGGTGAAGACTCTTTGAGTTTGGGTATCTACTCACATTCTCAAATATCCTTACATGCTGACTTCTTGGTTCTGCTTCCTGATTGTACTTTGGCTCAACTACCTCAGGGATCCTGAATACTAGATAGCTTCGGTCTCATGCCTGCCTTCTGTCAGAAACTCAACCTGGGTTCCAGGTTACAAAGAGGTCTTCTCATGATCTAAGTTCAAAAAGATGACAACAGGACCTTCCTCAAAGATATGTATGTACTGTTGTTTGTATGTTATCATTTGCTGTTCATTTGTTCTATATTTGCTCTATGTTCTGTTATTTAGAAAATGGAACTAACTATCCATTAATATATGGGTTTTAAAAAAATCTTTCCACTGAAGTTCATGGGATGAAAATGTTTCATGCCAGTTCTGAGGCTGCTATGCAAATATATTTTAATGGGACTATGGTGAAATATAAGATGCAGTGAAAATCATCTCCTCTATTGTGCTTCTGCCTCCACCCATATTTTTGGATATTCTGATGGAAGATCTAATCTGGAGAAACACTCAGGCTGGCAAATGATTTTGCTGTGATATTTTGCAAGTGGTAAACATGGCGGTGACATTTACATCTTATAGCTTTACAACATATCTTGCATTCTACCAACATAGTAAGATTTATCTCCCTCAAATGGATTATCTCCAACATAGAACATCTTATCTGGTATCTTAATCAGACTAACCAAAATGACACAAATGTGTCATATTTGAAATTGCCCATAACTCTTCATCATGTGATGCGAAAATTAGGATAAAAAGAAGTTGAGAGCAGTAGCTCAAAAATTAAGTTAAATAAATAAAAATTAAGCTAAATAAATATAATCTTTGTAGTTTAACTCAATCTGGAAGATTGCACCAAGCTTTCTGGAACAATGAAATAATCTTGATCAAAAGGTTATGGAGACAAAAGAAGAAAAGCAAGAATTAGTCATTATTTAGTCAAGCAAGTAATGGAAAGCCTGATCGTTTCTTTTTTTCCTTTTATCAAGGAGCCTTGTTTGGTCTGAAGAATTCAGTTAAAAAAGAAAAAAATGACAATAATTAGTATTTAGATCACATTTTAGAAAATGTAAAGCATCTACATGTAATACATTTGTATTCCTTGAAATGGTTGTTCATGAAGGCTTAATTCAGCTATTTTGCAGATGGGGAATTGAAGCTGAGAGAAGCTCAGTTCTGAATATGTCTTCAGTGGAGAGCTAGATCTTTATGCTTCTAGTGCCATCATGTCAAAAGTGATCATTTTACAAATTGCAGATGTGCAGCATTTATGTGCAGATCAGTCATAAGGAGAGAACATAGGCCATACATCACAGCTGAATTTCTAGTCAGTGTATTTGGTTTCCATATTGCTCCAAAAAGAATGAACATGTGTTTTCAGTTGCAGTGGATAACTTCAGTAGATATCAAGTTGGATTCCTACCTCTTCTGAAATTGCAAATAAAGAAAACTGTCAGCTGCTGGGGGAAATTAAGATCTCTCCTGATCTAATCTTTTACTTAAACAAGTGATCTGTGCAAATGTAAAAAAATTGACTGACTTGCAATCTAATAACTGTTTTACTAGGGAATGCCAGTGGGGTTCTTATGGCCATGGGCTTTCCAGTATAAAATGTGTTAATTGGGTAAATAACTAAGGTTCAATATAAAAGAATATTGGTATTTTCTTTCTTATTTTTGTAAAGAAAAAAAACCCAGCTCCTTGGACTGTATTCTGAATTCTTATAGTTTCAGAAAAATTGTACGTAGTTGTTTTATTTGTAAAACTGGGTATTCCTGTGCTGAAAGTTCTTTTCATAGATACTTGCTGATTTAAAACAAAATCACATTTTACTTCTGCTATAGAAGGCTTCTTTGGGAGAAAATTCAAATTTAACACGTATTTAGGTTTCTATCGTTTCCGCTCAATACATTTTCTTCCATCTTCAATGGATAGGGTGACTCAATAAGCCTTTTCAATAAGTGCATTCTGGAGACTGTTTATGTATACAGGTAGTCTTTGACTTACAACCATTTGTTTAATGACTGTTCAAAGTAACAATGGCACTGAAAAAAGTGATTTATGATTGGTTTTCACACGACTGTTGTAGCACTCCCCATGGTCATGTGATAAAAATTTGGATGCTTGGCATATATTTATGATGGTTGCAGTATCCCGGGGAACAGAGGTGGTATTCAGCAGGTTCTGACCAGTTCTGGAGAACCGGTAACGGAAATTTTGAGTAGTTCAGAGAACCAGCAAATCCCACCTCTGACTGGAGATTTTACAGTATCCTTCCCCTGCCATGCCCACCAAGCCACGCCCACAGAACCGGTAGTAAAAAAAAATTGAATCCCACCACTGGTCTGAGGTCATGTGATCGATCCCCTTTTGTAACTTCCCAGCTGACTTCTGACAAGCAAAATCAATGAGGGAAGTCAGATTTGTTTAACAACTGCATGATTCACATAACAATTGTGGCATAAAAGGGAGTGCAACTCAATAATTGTCTTGCTTGGCAATGGAAATTTTGGCTTAATTGTGATATTAAGTTAAGAATTACCAGTAGTTTCCCTTCTTTAGCAGTCAAACAGAGAATCTGGATACTAAAAAACAAGGGTGGACAGTGAATAACAAGGAACATAAACATCAGCACAGAACCATGGGAATAAGGTACTTGATACTTTACTTCTTGACTCAGGGAACATTTCAGGGATAAACCTGTGAGTAGAATTTTCCATATGAATCAGTAAGTTTCCTAAGTCCTTCATTTATTGTTTTAATATGCATCTTCATGACAGATTTGTCACAATGAAGGAAGATTTTAGATCATTATATGGGGAAAAAATCCTTAATGTATTTCTGCTGATTCGTGTATTTCAGCACTTTCTGCACTTTTATCACTCCCTAAAGTTGAACACATGATTAAGGTAGCTTTTATTGTAATTTTAAATTTTAACCAAAAAGGGCTTGCCAGTTAATGGACATTGAGGTGGATGGACAATTTTGTGGATTTTATATCAAGCTCTGGTTTTATGATTCATTCCACTTGTTTATTTTGTAAAACTGGTTCAAAAATTTTAAGAAGTCTGGCAAATATATGTAATATTAACTAAGGGATGAACAATGGTTTTAAACAGGAACTTTTAAATTCTTTCTAAATGATGCACCATTGTTTGAACTGGTTTCAACAGATTCCCTGGTATGTGTTGCAGATAACTCTGGCTTTGCACTATTTTCAATCACTGTCACACCTTATTTATAGCTTAGCTCTATTCCCATGACTAAATCTTGTTTTTTGACTTTGTTCTTTCCCATTAGTTGTAGTATTTTTAAACAACACCATTAATGGAAAATATAATGGAAGGTTATATTTCGAGCACAGTTATTCAAGAAGAATCTTGCTTGAGTATATAAACTGGCAGCAAACAGCACTCCTTACTAGCACTGATGATATTACCTAGTTTGGGTAATGAAACGTCTGCAAGAAAACAAGCAAGAACCCCTCATTTCAACCCTTAGCTACAAATATTTTACTATCACATCTTGCTTGATGTGATAAAATTTATTGTAAGCATGCTTGTGCATACAAAAGAGCTATTTTGGTCTAGTGCAGGGGTCTCCAACCTTGGCTCCTGGAAGCCTGGCGGACTTCAACTCCCAGAGTTCCACAGCCAGCTGGCTGTGGAATTCTGGGAGTTGAAGTCCGCCAGGCTTCCAGGGGCCAAGGTTGGAGACCCCTGGTCTAGTGGTTAAGGCAGGCTAGAAACTGGGAGTCAGTGAATTCTAGTTTTGCTTAGGCGAAGCCAGCTGGATGACTTTGGGCCAGTCACTCTCTCTCAACTCTGGGAAGGAGATATGGGTGAACCAGCTCTGAAAAACCTTGTGAAAAACCTGCAGAGACTAATCCAAGGAGTCTACACTGACTTGAAGGCACACACACACACACACACACACGCAGGTACATACAGCCATACACATAAACATGTTTGTAATACCAAATGGTGTATGCTCACACTGTAATGCCCAACTGCAATTGTACCATTAAACTGGATTGACAATCTTTTATGAAACATCAAACTGGATCAATAAAAATATTGATTTGAAAAGGTAAATTGGCTAGTGTGGTTCATTCGGCCTTCCTCAGCTTGAACACAAATGGAATTGCAATTCCAGCACATCTAGATGACAACAGAGTAGGGGTGGAAATGTCTAAACAAGAGTTTTCAAACAAGTTTTGGATCCTACCAGAATGCTTCCGAGGTCTATCCATAGGGGATGCTAAAGAATCAGGAATTAGATGGAAAGGGATTCGCTCAATGAAGTCCAGTGTTTTCTCTGCTGCATTGTTCCATGTCTAAACTCAACATGCAGCACAAAAGGTGGTGTCCTCCCCTTGCTGATGTGGCCATGTAGTTCTCTGCACCATTGTGCATTCCTCTTATGCAGCTGGAGACACACATGCTCTCTCTCCTGCGATCAAATACATACTAGGCCCATGGCGCAAGCCTTCACCTGTCTGTTTCTCTTGCTGGGCATGATGCTTGTGGCTGCATCTTTCAAAATCTGTGCTTTCAACATACGAAGCTTTGGACAAGCCAAGGCAGCCAACCAGAGGGTGATGAGAGCTCTTGTCCAGGTGAGTTTATGATGGGACTAGTGGGGTGGAGGAAGTGGTGGCAACAGTGCACTGAGAGAGGCTGGCATTCAACCCAGATTCAGAAGTGATCCAGGGACAGCTGGAGCGATGAAGGGCAAAAATGGACAAGTCCTCCTTCAGGCATGGGAATTATAGGGTTGCTTTGGGTCAGTCACTGTCTCAGCCCAACCTGTCACACAGAGTGGCTGTTGTGGGGGGAAAAGGAGGAGTGTGTATGCCACCTTGATACCCTAATGAAAGGTGAAATATAAATCTAGGAAAGAAATAGAAGTGTCCTCATCCAATGTAGTTGTGACAGAAATCAGGCACGGGCTATCAAAGTATATGAACAAAAAAAGGGGAAATGCAACAGTTCACCCATCAATTGGGAAATGCCACATCTTAAAATAAAAATTGACACCTTCTTCAGCTAAAGTAGAAAGCATGTTGCTGTAAACAAAAGTGGCCGTGTTTGAACAACTAAGAAAGGTCTCTGATTCAGTTTGAGTCTCTCTAGCAGAATTGGAAAGTGCAGCAGTTGCTTTTCTATTTTGGTGGTTGGGGCTGTGTTTGTCAGTCTGGGGGTGATTGGAGGTGAGGGACATAGTATGCCGTTTGGAAAGTGACCAGGAGCAGGATTTTCTTTTCCTCCTGTGATTTCAGAGAGAATTTGGATGCACCTTTATCTATTTTTGTCTATTTAGAAGTTACCTTGCATTTTTTAGGATTCATGATATACAGTGTTGGGAAACCGTTGCTATTTTCCAGCAAAATGTAGGAAGAAGGGATTGGGGAGGTGCAAAAAGGGAATTTGGGAGCCTGGAGAAGGTTTAGGACTTCTTTTACCAATGTTGGTGTTGACAATACTGAACTTGGTTGACCAAAGATCAGAAGATTGCCTAGGTTAATACATATCAATCATCCTTAGCTAACCAAAAGATTTTCTTCATTTAATGAGATTAGGATGATTTAATTCTTGTTGATGAATGCTCAGTGAACTATGATGAGATAAAGCATCATGAAAAATTGGAAGAGGGGGTGAGGAGATTGGGAAAATAATGGAGGGGAGATAAAATATGAACAATCAGGAGACCAAAGACAAGTTAGATGGCAGTTTATTTTACAAACAGCAACTCATCACAGGCAGTGAGAAATTCAGGAAAAAGCACTTGAGCTCATTCAAAGAGACTGTTTTAGCGAACTCAATATAAATAAGGGTTGGGAATTCCTTTTATGTTTTCCAAGGTTTTGCATGTTTCCCAATACCAGCACTGAAGACACCATGCAGAAGCCCATGTGATTCTTTCTGTTCCATATTAGCAGGCTTGAAACCCTGCATTCCTATTGGTCAACAAACAGAACTACCTGATTGGACAGCCAAGACGGCTGTGATTGGCTCGCTAAGAGTCTACCGCGATTGGATGAAACCAATCGTGGGAAACTCAAAGCGATGTCATTGGTAGCCAACTGCGGCCAGCTCTATAAAGAGAGCCGCAGTGAGTGCTGTTTTTTTTTACTCAGATCTAGCCCGTAAATAAAGAGCTGTTGTTCACTTAATCTGAGTCTCTCGTCTCTATGAGCCCGACCTTGTGAACATAACACTGGTGACGAAGGTGTGATAGAGAAGACAATGAGACAATCCAGCACGTGGCAAGCAGCGCGAAATGACCATCAAGATGGCCAGCAATGCCATGCCACCCGCACCCTTTAATCCGGCCACTGAGGACTGGGAGTCCGACATCGACTGATTCCAAATGTGTTTGGAATGCAGCAACCTGAAAGACGCCAACGGCAACCGGAAACGGGCCGTATTCCTAACACATTGCGGGCCCGCAGTGTTTAAAATGGCCAAGGCCTTGGCGAAACCTGCAGATGTCAAGGTGATGGATTGGGACGACCTCGCACCCATCCTCCGAAACCACTACGCTCTGGCCGTGCCCACCCTCATTTGCCGGCACGATTTTTTCCAAAGAGACCAGCACGAGGGCGAGAGCATCAGCGAATTCATGGCTGATCTAAGGGACCTTGGAGGATTGTGCAGATTTACTGACCTAGAAGAGGCCATGCGAGACCGGGTCGTCCTCGGCCTAAAAGACCCCACATTACAAAGCAAGCTGATGGCCAAGGGCAGTATCTCCCTCGCAGACACCATAGCCGAAGCAACTGCAGCAGAAGCCACCCAAAAATCGGCAGCCCGGATGCGACGATCAAACGGAACCGACCGCCATCCTGTCAGCAAGATGGCTTCAACATCAGAGAAATACACCACCATCACCCACCACGGCAACATCGAATCTCCCTCTGACAGCGAGGAAGAAGAGATCCACTGACTCCAGTCGGAGCGCGATCGACAGGACCAGTGGGGTTGTAAGTCGGGGTTCCAGTGCGCCGGATGCAGAGGCGATCACCCCCATTCTGAATGCCGTTTTCTTGATGCCATTTGTCAGCATTGCAAGAAGCAGGGGCACATCGCAAAAGTATGATGAAATAAGCACAACCACAGCCCCCAGCATCGAGGCGGCAGCCCTAGATGACGAGATGGCACCCCCCCCAAGCATCGGGATTGCCAGACTGACAGCCGATGGAGCCGAGATGGCCGAAACAAATGATTCAACGAGGCGCCGTGGAAAGAAGAGACCCACCAAACGGTTGTTATCGGTCATTCTTCAAACATAGATGTCCGAAAGGTACGCATAATGGTGGACATCGAAGGCCCACCATGCACCATGGAGGTGGATTCCGGATCCTACCTCTCCATGGTCTCATGGCACACCATCAAACGCCTAATATCCAGCATGCGCCAACATGAGTTAAGCGACCAAAAACTGACCCTCAGAGACTACCAAGGGAACCGCATCCCCATAGCTGGCATCGGGCACTTCAAAATCACATTCAAAGGCGACACCAACATACTGCCTCTCACCATCGTGGACAAAGACCACCCCAGCCTGCTCGTGCTACAATGGTTCGCGACGCTTGGAATAGAAATGGCAGGCATCCACCACATAAATGAAGATTGGGAGGCGACACTCGCACGAGATTTCCACGAGGTCTTCGATGACACTTTAGGCAAGTACAAGGGGTCCCCAATCTCCTTCAACCTCAGCCCAGATGTCACCCCCATCCGCCTCAAACCGCGGCGAGTGCCTTTTGCACTCAAACCCAAAATCAACGAGCAACTTAATAAGCTCATCACGCAAGGGGTATTAGAGCCTATTGATCATGCCCGCTGGGAAACACCTATAGTCACCCCTATCAAGCCAGATGGTTCCATAAGAATCTGTGGGGACTATAAGGCCACCCTCAACCATGCCTTACAGCAAAGGGCCTATCCCATGCCAGTAGTTCAACACCTCCTACACTCACTGGGGGGAGGCCGGGTCTTTGCAAAGCTCGACCTGGCACAAGCCTATCAACAGCTGCCGGTTCACTCAGAAACCGCTGAGGCACAGATGATTGTAACACACCAGGGGCATTTAAATGCAACTGCCTCCAATTCGGCATCAGCGTCGCACCCGGGGTTTTCCAAAACCTCATGGAAAGGCTGTTGCAAGGAATTAAGGGAGTAGTGCCGTATTTTGATGACATGTTAGTGGCAGCGGCTAATGAAAAACAACTAGAAAAACGCCTAAGGGCAGTACTCCAAAAATTCAAAGACTCTGGACTGAAAGTTAAGAAAGAAAAATGCCAACTCTGCACCAAGAGAATTGAATTCTTGGGATATCTCCTGGACAAGCACGGAATTCACCCCACCGAGAAAAAACTCAAAGCCATCAAGGAAGCCCCCAGACCAAAAAACAAGACGGAACTTCAGGCATTTCTAGGACTCATTAACTTTTATAATGTTTTCCTACCCCAAAAGGCGACCATGGCAGAACCATTGCATAGACTGTTGGATAAAACCGCTTCCTGGACTTGGGGAAAAAAGGAGGAAAGCGCCTTTCAACAAACAAAAGACCTCTTAACCTCCGATGCAGTCCTAGAAAAACGTTATATAACGAAACCCTACCGCTTACAATCACATGCGACGCATCGCCTTTTGGAGTGGGAGCAATTCTCAGTCATACCTTGCCAAACGGGAAAGAAGCACCCATTGCCTTCTTTTCAAGAACCCTGTCCAAACCGGAAAGAAACTACAGCCAGCTGGACAAGGAAGCCCTAGCAATCGTTTCCGGAGTGAAAAGGTTCCACGCATACGTCTACGGTAGGAGCTTTTCAATCATTACTGATCACAAACCTCTGCTAGGCATACTGGCTGGCAACAAGGCCACCCCAAACATCCTGTCACCTAGAATGACTAGGTGGTCTGAGTTCCTGGCTGCCTATAATTACCAACTCACTCACCAGCCCGGTAAAGACATTTTGCACGCTGATGCTTTAAGCCGTTCGCCCCTCCCAGACGTGCGAGACGACCCAGCACCCACAATACTGATTCTTCAAATAGAAACTTTACCCAGCCCCCTCCTGACCGCGCCAGACTTTGCCCGCAAAATAAAAAGAGACAAGCGGCTGGCGCGAGTCCTGAGCTGGATTGAGAGGGGTTGGCTAGAAAATGACAAAACCGAACCTTTTAAAGCCTTTAGGACTCAGCAAACTGAACTTTTCTCACAAAAAGGGTGCATACTTTGGGGAGACTGGGTGGTAATACCAGAAACCTTACAGAAACAAGTATTGGACATGTTGCATGAAGGGCACCCGGACATCGTCCGAATAAAAGCCCTGGCCAGAAGTTACGCTTGGTGGCCAGGGAAGGACAAGCAAATAGAAACATAGGTAGCTGCTTGCAACAAATGCCAACAAACGCGATCCCCCCCCCACAGCATCACCATTGGAATGGGAAACCCCGAGAGGCCCCTGGTCACGGATCCATATAGATTTCGCCGGCCCCAACAAAGGACACACTGTTCTAATTACCATCGATGCTTATTCCAATTGACTGGAAGTTAGCACCATGAAAACAACAACTACTGAAGCCGTCATAACAAAGCTCAACAAACTCTTTGCCACACACGGGTTGCCAGACATCCTGGTGTCCAACAACGGACCACAGTTCACAGCGCTGGCATTGGAACAATACCTGGCTGACCGTGGCATCAGACATGCCTTAACATCACCCACTCACCCAGCAGCGAATGGGTGGGCGGAACGAATGTTCAGTTTACCAAAAAAAAAAACATACAAAAAATAGAAGGCAGCAACATTCAGGAAAAAATAAATAAAATGCTGCTTATCCAACATATCACGCCAAACACTACCACAAACAAATGCCCAGCAGAATTATGGGCAGAAGGCTCTGGTCACCACTAGACCGCTTACACCCCACCTATAATCCAGAAAAAAACCCAGGCTCCACCAGCCAACACCGCGCATTTAACATCGGCGACATTGTTTTCACAAAAAGTTTCACCGGAGACCCTCTTTGGGTACCCACACAGATCACCCAAATAACCGGCCCTCGGTCATACCACCTAGAAACAACCGATGGACAAAGCTGGAAGCGACACATCGACCAGTTACGGTCACGGCTTGCCAGCACACCTCCCACAGATGGTAACAAAGAAATCAGAGGGTGGGGGAAACCTCAAACATTGAAAAAGGAAAATTCTTAACGCAAACAGAACACCCCCTAAGCAGAAACCAAATAATCAACCAACCATACTCACCTGAAAACGCAGAACCGACGCAGACGGGTGCTTCACCTGGAAGGAGCAGCCGGACAAGCTCAACCAGCCCAGAGAATCCAGGCGGGAGCAGCAGAGCGAACGACTCAACCAACCTGGACAAACCAGGCGGGAGTCGCAGCTATAGGCCCGGCTCACCCTTCCAGGCAGTTCCATTGAGATGTTTGGGAGCGATGCAGAGCCCGTCCAAACTGGGCAACGACCAGAGACATACTGAAACACGCAGGTCAAGTAGGCAGGTCCGAAGACCCGCCTAACTACGTGACTACATCACCCCGCCTCTTGGGCAAAACCAAGAGGGGAGGGATGTTCCATATTAGCAGGCTTGAAGCCCTGCATTCCTATTGGTCAACAAAGAGAACTACCTGATTGGACAGCCAAGACGGCTGTGATTGGCTCGCTAAGAGTCTACCGCGATTGGATGAAACCAATCGCGGGAAACTCAAAGTGATGTCATTGGCAGCCTAGTTGTGGCCAGTTCTATAAAGACAGCCGCCGCGAGCACTGTTTTTTTACTCAGATCTAGCCCGTAAATAAAGAGCTGTTGTTCACTTAATCTGAGTCTCTCGTCTCTATGAGCCCGACCTTCTGAACATAACACTTTCTTCCTTGAGCTTGCCCAGCTGTGGGAAGCTTGACCACATTTATCATTTATGGGAGAGCAGATTGCCCCATAGTATGGCCTCTGATGCTTTAATCTTCCAAGGAGCAACACCAGATTCTCTTACAAATAATGTAGAGCAGTGTTTTCAAACTTAGCAACTATAAAATGTGTGGGCTTCAGAATTCCCGAGATGCTTTGGTGAGCATCTCAAGTCATGAGAATGGACATAACAATAACAAGTGCATCTTTTTCTTATATCCAGATCCTGTCTCGCTGTGATATCTCTGCTGTGCAAGAGGTGCGTGACTCCAAGGGACTGGCTATTCAGGCACTACTGCAGAAGCTCAATAGGTACTAGCAAATAATTCTAATCATAATGTACCACAGAATAAGATGATCTGCAGACAATAATTCAATAGGGTGAAAGTATAGGATCACACTTCAAGCTGTGCACCAAAGAAAAGCATTAAAATCTGTAGCATTGATATTGTACCTATTATTCATATAGCAATAGCAATAGCACTTAAAGACTTACATACAGCTTTACAGTGCTTTACAGTGCTCTCTAAGCGGTTTACAGAGTCAGCAAAGTGCTCCAACAATTTGGGTCCTCATTTTACCCATTTCAGAAGGATGGAAGGCTGAGTCAGTCTTGAGCCTGGTGAGATTTGAATTGCCAAATTGCAGGCAGCCAGCAGGCAGCAGAAGTGGCCTGCAGTACTGCACTCTAACCTCTGTGTCACTGCAGCTCAATATAGATTGTCTTAATGTTTTAATTCTTCCATCTTCTACATCTGACCTGCAGTCTTATTCCATTCCCCAAAGCTCCGTTTCTAGGAGCTTCTGGGTTCTGCGGTTTGAGTGTTATCAAGGACAGCACATTCTTATTTAATGAATTGCAGCCTTTGTACATCCAAGGAAGACATGTATAGAATGTTCTTCTGAGATGTCAGTGCTATTGTGGCCAATCCTTAAATACCTTACCTGGGAAGTAAATGTATCTTGGCATTCTTCTGTATGGAATAAAATTATATTGTATTGATTCTAAAACAGGTAGAAAGCAACCATAGCTTTTGGGACAAAGTATGTCCCTGTAAATATTAGTTTAGAATCAGGGAAAAGAGAAATCACCACCAACAGTTTTATCTCTTCTCTTAGGAGAGGCAATAGGCGATTTTCCTTAAACCTGGAACCAATGGTACAGTCTCAACAGGAAGGTGGCTTGTTGTTTTTTTTAGCAACACAGCATCATTGATTTTCTCCTTTCCTATCCCCCATATGGCAGGTATGATCCTTCTCATCACTACAGCTGCCTAGAGAGCAAGAGACTTGGACGAAGCAGCTACAAGGAGCAGAATGTCTTTGTATATCGGTAATAATATCTGCGGATCCGGAAATAGCATTAAACTAGTTTAATGTTTTCAGTACCAAAGCCAACACTGGCTGGTAACTGCTACCAAACTTTATGTCAGGATTCCGGCAGTTACCCCCATTTAAATCATGATTCTTGAGCCAAACTTCCAAAAGTTAAGAATTTATTGGGAGTTAAACTGTCTGGCACTGCCTGGGTGTAGCCAACTCTGAGGCACATAATTCATTGTCACCCATGACCCTGGTTTTTCCACACCCCCTGAGTGTATCATAATTCATATTCTCCATATTCATATTCATATTCTCCAATGGGACACATCCATAGCCAAGAATCATCAATCATGCTCTCCAGTTAGAATTTTGCCTTCAGTCACCTAGTTACTATCTTTATAAACATTTATGGAATGCACTTTCAGTTTGCAAACTGTCGCACTGCTCCCCTCTCCCTTTCTGTTGGCAACTCTAAAAAGATCATAGAAATATTTTATGAGTTGACACTTTATCTGTATACCAACATTTACATATCAGTCTTTATTTCTTAATATCTCTGTCCTGCCTATGATTTATCTTCTCAGTAGATTTGTTTGTGATTATGAGCCTCAAGTTTATGTCACCTCTTAATGATCACATAAATGTAGATAGATTTTCTTTAAGATGGTCTGTCCCCAGTCTGGTTCTTCAAAAGAATCTCAGGCCATACAATGTTAGATAACAGGAATTGTCCAAGGTGATTTGTGGAAGGTTGTCTCAAATCTTAAGTTATCTTCATATATAATGTAATGGTAAGCTCTCTGATAAAAATTCAGAAAACAGTTGTGCAAACAGCTACAAGCTTTTTACTACCATTGAAAAAAACTTATCTGGATTACAGGAAAGTTAGTTAAAGGAAACTAGATAAATCCTAAGGAAGGAGGGAGTGAATGGAAAATAGTACAATTACCGAAAAGTCTTATATTCCTTTCATTTCAATAAATTTTGCTAAAAAGATTCTGTGAGAACCATAGTTGGATAGAAATACTTTGAGTTTGAGGCAACTGTCAAAAGCCTGACATACCAAGGAAACAAAAACCAGAGGAAGATTCCATACTTAAGTCTTTTGGATAATGAACTCTCTTGGGGACAGAATCTTTTTATCCTGTATTTTTCTAATTGACAGTCAGGATGCTGTGTCAGTTATGGCTTGGTGCCAAGCTGGAGATGAGGATGCCAGAGATTTTGCTAGGGGACCCTTTGCAGTGCATTTCCATTCTCCACACACAGGTAAGCTTTAGTGGTTTTGTTCATAGGTCTAAGAACTTGTTCTAGGCAAAAATTTCTTAAGGCCAGGACCTCAGTGGCCATCCAGCCAGATATGGGCAAGAGAAAAAATATCAGGAACTGAAATCCTTGTATTTTGTAACCACAACTTTCCAGCTCTGAAGTAGGTATAGTACCTGATTATAAAAAATATAATCCAGTAAATATGGTGGAAACTATGGTGGGATTTTGTGGCTAATTGCTCTCTTAGCTGTATAGAACATGAACTAATAATGGAACAGTTAATGGGGCTACAGGCAAGATATTATGTATCCTGTGCTTTAAAAAAGGCACATTGGAGTAATAATTCAGCATTTTGAATTATTCAATAACATCCAAGTAATTTTTTGGACCAGTATTACTGATTTACGGTTATTAAATGTAAGAGCTTAATATAAATCTAAAGTGTACTATATAATATTCTTGAAGTATAACATACTGAATGTCCATAATTCTTTGCAAACAACAAAAGGACAAAAGCAACACAAGCTACAATTGTGCCCTGACATGTTTCTTTTGGGTCCAATTTTTGTAGCCATGAGGATGTTCTTCCAAGGTGTTTGGAAGTGTACTGCTTTTTTATGCCTTCACCTGCTGACTGCTGTAGTCCCTGCAATTTTCTTGGCAAGGTTTTCAGAAGTGATTTGCCTTCTCCTGCTTCCTACAACTGAGACAAAGAGACTGGCCCAAAGTCACCCAGTTGGCTTTTGCTAAGGCGAAAACGCAGACTAGCTTTTAGCTTGGTGCCTTAATCATTACACCAAGCCAGTCTCTGGAAACGTATTGGTAAGATGTGGATAAATGATCTTATCAGCTCATATTGTCTGTATTATTATCACCTCTACCCAGTGGCTTCAGACTATGTGCTACTCTTGCACCATACCTGTCCTCAGAAAGCTGTTCATGAGCTTGATCTGCTGTTTGAAGTATGCATGGAGCTAATGCACTGGTGGAAAACGGAGGTACATTCTGGGAGCAGGGGGTGCATATTGCTGAATTAGATGAGCCAATGAATGCTTCCAATCCTCCTTCCTGCCCCACCTCAACAGAACGTGATGGTGCTGGGAGACCTGAATGCAGGTGGTACCTACATCCCAATGAGTGCGTGGGCCAGGATTCGCTTGCACAATCACCCTGCCTTCCATTGGCTTATCAGCGACGAAGAAGATACCACCGTCAGCCACCGCACTTGCTGTTCTTATGACAGGTACTAAACTGCAGCTTTCAAGTTCAGTCATCTGCTTTCGTCAAAATGTTTTCATCATCCTACGTACAGTTCTATCATTGTCAGCCTTAGAGGCAAGCAGTCACTCATTAGTAACTTGATAGGGATGCTCTGTTGAGTAAGGCAGGCACTAAGGTTAGAAATGCAGGCAGAACACTTCTGAATCCCTTCCCCAGTCAGGCCTACCAGTCTTCCAGGAATGTTACACTGTTCTGCTTCCTGACATAAATTGGCTACCTGTAAAGTACCTTTCTGAAACCTGGAAACAGAGCCCAACTGACACGGTGTTCCTCTTAGAATCATAGTTCATGGAGAAGAATTACACTCTGCTGTTGTGCCCGGATCAGCAAAGCCATACAATTTCACAAGGGCTCTTGGATTGTCTGAAGAAGAGGTGAGTTGGCCTGGTTATTCTCTCCTTTAAAAAAGGGAATGTTTACACACTGCTCAAAAAAATAAAGGGAACACAAAAAGAAGGCATCCTAGAGCTGAATGAATGAAATATTCTTATTAAATACATTGTTCATTACATAGTTGAATGTGCTGACAACAAACTCACACAAAAATTATCAATGGAAATCAAATTTAGCAACCCATGGAGGTCTGGATTTAGAGTTACACTCAAAATTAAAGTGAAAAACAAAACAAAACACTACAGGCTGATCCAACTTTAATGTAATGTCCTTAAAACAAGTCAAAATGAGGCTCAGTAGTATGTGTGGCCTCCACGTACCTGTATGACCTCCCTACAACGCCTGGGCATGCTCCTGATGAGGTGGCGGATGGTCTCCTGAGGGATCTCCTCCCACACCTGGACTAAAGCATCCCCCAACTCCTGGACAGTCTGTGATGCAACGTGGCATTGGTGGATGGAGCGAGACATGATGTCCCAGATGTGCTCAATTGGATTCAGGTCTGGGGAATGGGAGGGCCAGTCCATAGCATCAATGCCTTCGTCTTGCAGGAACTGCTGACACACTCCAGCCACATGAGGTCTAGCATTGTCTTGTATTAGGAGGAACCCAGGGCCAACCGCACCAGCATATGGTCTCACAAGGGGTCTGAGGATGTCATCTCGGTACCTAATGGCAGTCAGGCTACCTTTGGCAAGCACATGGAGGGCTGTGTGGCCCCCTAAAGAAATGCCACCCCACACCATTACTGACCCACTGCCAAACCGGTCATGCTGGAGGATGTTGCAGGCAGCAGAATGTTCTCCATGGCGTCTCCAGACCCTGTCACGTCTATCACATGTGCTCAGTGTGAACCTGCTTTCATCTGTGAAGAGCACAGGGTGCCAGTGGCAAATTTGCCAGTCTTGGTGTTCTCTGGCAAATGCCAAATGTCCTGCACAATGTTGGGCTGTAAACACAACCCCCACCTGTGGACGTCGGGCCCTCATGGAGTCTGTTTCTGATCCTTTGAGCAGCCACATGCACATTTGTGGTCCGCTGCAGGTCATTTTGCAGGACTCTGGCAGTGCTCCTCCTGTCCCTCCTTGCACAAAGGCAGAGGTAGCGGTCCTGATGCTGGGTTGTTGCCCTTCTACGGCCTCCTCCACGTCTCCTGATCAGGCATGATATTCCCCTTTGAAAAAAAAATCGGGGCCGGCCAAAAGAGACCCCCCCGCTGCACGCCAAGAAATCGCACACACAACACCAACGCTACACACCTTCCTTTCCAGCCAGTCAGGTGTGGATCAGCTCCAGAGCTGGGCAGCCATTTCCCTGGGGGCGGGGCCAAGGCTGCCGCCTGGGGAGCGCCCGCTGCTTTCCCTCGCCAGGGCCAGGCGGTGGCGTGTTGCACAGAGACTGGTCTGTGGCTGCCCAGCTCCCTTTTCCTGCCACTCAGCGGCCTCCGCTCGCACCGCCCAGGCTCCGCTCAGGTATCTGGCTGGGGCTGTCAGGAGTTGCTACTGCTGGCGCGGCTTCGCGTGGCTCCAGTCCCGCGTTGCCTCGGGAAGGGAAAGGCAAAACCGGGAGCCGCTGCTGCCGTTGCAAAGCGCCGCCGCAGCTCTTTCTTTTTGCCTTTCCCTTCCCGAGGCAACGCAGGACTGGAGCCGTGCGGAGCCGCACCAGCGGTAGCAACTCCTGACTCGGGGCCTCCGAGGGGAGGGGAAGGAGGAGAAGAAGAGGGGGGGAAAGGGGGGTGCAATTCCCAAAAAAATCAGAATTCCGATTTTAATCGGAAGAATATCATGTCTGCTGATGTACTGGCCTGTCTCCTGGTGGCGCATCCATGCTCTGGACACTACACTGATAGACACAGCAAACCTTGCCACAGCTTGCATTGATGTGCCATCCTGGATGAGCTGCACTATCTGAGCCACTTGTGTGGGTTGTAGACTCCGTCTCATGCTACCACTAGAGTGAAAGCACCGCCAGCATTCAAAAGTGACCAAACCATTAGCCAGAAAGCATAGGAACTGTGAAGTGGTCTGTGATCACCACCTGCAGAACCACTCCTTTATTGGGGATGTCTTGCTAACTGCCTATGCTTTCCACCTGTTGTCTATTCCATTTGCACAACAGCATGTGAAATTGATTGTCAATCAGTGTTGCTACCTAAATGGACAGTTTGATTTCACAGAAGTGGGATTGACTTGGAGTTACAGTGTGTTGTTTAAGTGTTCCCTTTATTTCTTTGAGCAGTGTATATGGCAAGCCTGAAGAACCCAGACTTTCTCATTTTTATAGGCCTTAGAAATCAGTGATCACTACCCTGTGGAGGTGAAGCTGAAGCTTGCTCCAAAGACTCACCGGGAACTCTAAGTTGTCCACCGCCCTATTATATAAAATGAAGGGAAATAGGGAAAGTAAGTAATCTCTAACCTATAACCATACTAAATAAAAGTCAAATGGATCCCAGGAGTAGGATGCTGTTGAACTTGTATATTGCTTTAGTCATAGAAGTGAACATCACTGTCACTTGCTTCTCGTTGTTTCCAATGTCGGTGTAATTTTTATTGCTCGCTTTCAATGTTGATCACCCCAAATACTGAAATAATTTCTGGGATTCCATGTCAGCTGCCAACTCTATTCAAACTTGAATAGAGAGAACAGGCAAATTTTCCAGTTCAAACAATGAACATCTTTTGGGTGGGTGGCAGGCAGTTCTCACCATCCCATCTCTTTCCCAAAAGTCTAAAACTTCACCAAGGTGACCTCTTAAAGCAGAGATCTCCAAACTTGGAAACTTTTAAGACTTGTGGCCTTCAACTCCCAGAATTCCTCCTCCAGTCATGTTAGCTCAGGAATTCTGGGAGTTGAAGTCCACGTCTTAAACTTGCCAAGTTTGAGGACCCTTTGGTCATAAATGCATGCCAGCTGCCAAGCGTCTGAAGTTTGATCAGGTGACCACCGGGATGTTGCAATGGTCATGTGAAAAATGATGTCATTGTTTTCAGTGCTGTTGTAACTTCAGTCACTAGATGAATGGTTGTTAAGTCAAGGACTCCTGTATCGTGGAGCCAGTTCTCCAAAGACAGTCTTGCTTTGCTAGATGTGTTCAAGCAAGAGTGTCTGTCCGTGGACATTCTCAATCACTCAGGTCACGATTATCTCAAAGGTGCTTTCTTGACAGCCCAGCTTCCCTTTGAAAATAAAGTGTCTTTGGGGCAACCGAAAGAGAGCATCTATTAAATAGACTATTTTATCTAAATAGCCTTTTGCAGCTTTATGATATGCAGTAATCTTTGTTATTACTTGCAGGAACAAGAGTTTTACCACAAGTATATATCAAAGTACTGGCAGCAGAATGGGCTTTTGTGGCCCTCAACAAGTGTGCTGGAAGTTTATTATCTATATTTGAGACTGAATGTAAGCATTTGTGGTATACTTGACAAACATTCAGCTGTCTGAAATTCTTTAAGTTAAAATAACATTACCCATCTTAAGATAACAATAGGCTTAATAAGCAATCAAGATGTTACTTGATAAGTTATTCCCCCCCCCAAAAAAAATTCAATGTATTGTTACTAAACATGGGCAGTTTTTTTAGCCCATGTTAGGCTAAAATGAAATTATTCTGTGACTCAGAACTCAAGGCATTTTATCAACAAATTTAAATCCGAAGTTGCTTGATAGCTATGTGGTGTGAATATAGATCTCCTTAGTCTAGATTTAGGATGCTGTACAAACCAAACCATCAAATCACATTACAGTTGTTAGATTCATATCCTGTGTGAAGTCAGCCATTCTTTCTGGCTCGTAGAATATGGTTCATGGTATATCATGTTGTGTGAACTCACCACTTTACCCCAATAAATTGTGGTAAAAACTACGGCTTAAGTCTAATTTGTGATCCCATTAACATATTGATTTAAAGGGGAGCATTTTAAGTAGCTTTTTCTGTCCAAGTAACCGTTTAAGAACAGACATTTCAAAAACGGGAAGGACAGATAAAATCATTTTTAAACTCCAGTAGTCTATACAGAAAATAGCTAACTACACTGATATGTTGCAAGGGTTAGATTGGTAACTGCACACATAGCCACTTTAGGCAGTTTTCAGACATTCCTACTGAAAATAAAATGTTCTAAAAACACAAGAGTCCAATTCTGAATTTCTGCCATGCAAATATTGGACTTCTGTACCTTCCTTATGTATGTCAGTAACAGATCAAGCCAGAGACATTTGTTAATGTGAGAATTACATATTTTCAAGATGTACCCTAACAGTAACAATCACACAGCAGGTACACAGAACTGTTTATTTTGATTTCTTTTTCTGTCAAGAAATTAGCACAGTTGCCCTCACAATAGACTCTCATGCTGCATGCAAAGCACGCCATTTATCTAAAGGACCCCTGCTGGGTATGTATTTAACCCCACAGCCATCAGGGATGAGGCGCTTCTCAGACACCATTTCCTCAAACATATCAGCATTGAATTTGGTGAAGCCCCATTTCTTAGAAATATGGATCTAGAAAAGGAAAGCAAGAGAGAATAAATGAGAAGAATGGCCGGGAATGCAATCTCTGCTGAAAAGACCGAAGCAGCCTATATAATTGTTTCCAAAGAGCTAAGAATCACAAATGCCTACATTCTCATTCCATCTAGAGGCAGTTACCATAACATACGAACAAGGCGGGGAAAGAAATGGAGAAGATGTCTTTTCCCAAATCCTTCTTTATCAGCAGTGGCCGTAGGAGGAGTCTATATTTTCTTCTCTATGCTGAACTATATTTGTGTTTCCCACATACTTCACCTGCATGCTACAGTGTATTTGTGTGGTGGGAAACAGTCAGCTCTGGATCATGTGAGCAGAAGAGGGAGAAAAAAAAAAAGAGGGATTACAATGGACTAAATTGGCAGCAATCTAAGGCTGTGCTGGCTGGGGAATTCTGAGAGTCTACACATCTTAAATTTGCTGAGGTCGAGAAACATTACCATTCTCCGGCATAGATGCACTGGGGACATTACTTTTCTCTGCACTTCCCAGTCAGATTTAGGCCATGTTTCTACTCCCCCCTATTTCTGCCTTCTCCCCATTTATTTCTATTGTGTTAACTATTCAGGGGTACCCGGCCAACAAATAAGAATCCTAAGCTGGTGATCTATTTCCAGCACTCCATTAATGGGATTTGGAAAGAATAAAAAGGAACATTTATAGAACTAACACATCTATTTTGATCATTCGATGAAGCATGTAATAAATCAGAGATAAGAATAGCAACGCAATGACATGGTCTCACAAGCAAACTGATATAGAACATTTACAAAACCTACCTTCTGACGTCCAGGAAATTTGAATTTGGCTCTGCGCAGCGCTTCAATAACGTGCTCCTTGTTTTGCACCTTGGTGCGGATAGACATGATGACTTGGCCAATGTGTACACGAGCCACAGTGCCCTGAGGCTTGCCAAAAGCACCACGCATTCCTGTCTGGAGCCTGATAAGAAGACAAAGCGCAATTTGCAATTTGTACATTGCACTGATGCTGGTGCCATCAACAAATTACCAATCAAGCTCTTTTAGTGTAATTTCTCAACACTGAAGTCAACCACTCACATTCTGCTTGTAACTATACTTGACTAATATATGTTCCCAAAGTCCCTTAAGGTGCTCTGTACAACTAACAGGGCACGTACACAACCAAGGGAATTGCTGTGTGCAGACAGTGCACACCAGCCGCTGATAGCAACAGTGGTTGGTCGGCTTAATTGACTGCAACTTCATTCTCATGCTTTCCCACATGACAGACAGCCCAAAACTGGTTCTGTAACACATTTTTTCACCTGTCAGCTCCAGCACATGATAACATTTTGTTGATCCGGATGACATGGAAGGGGTGCAGGCGCACACGGATGTGAAAACCGTCCTTGCCACAACTCTTCACCATGTATTTGTTGGCACAGATACGAGCAGCTTCTAGAGCTAAAGCAAAAACACAAAGTATAAATATGGCAAAATCAGTCGCTTTCAAGCAGATAGGTTATACTATCTGCTACTTACCTTCTGATGACAATTGCTCGTATTCATCTGACACCATGTGCCCACAGAGTGGGAACTCGTCAACCTTGGCCTTTTTCCTGCCCAGATCAAATATCCTGATCTTGGGATCTGAAAAATATATATATGGGGAAATAAACATACTGATATGAGGTCATATTGAAATAAATGAGCATCAGTTTCTGATATTCTTTATCAATTGTGAAATTACTGATTAAATTTGGAACCAATATTTTGATGAGGCAACTGGGTCCTTTTAGCCAGAACCAGATCAGAATCAATATTACACGGCTCTCCAAAATTACAGATATGCATATTATTAGATTTTTAAATATAGTTAAACCCAAGAAATGTTAATATCCTACTTACCGGGAACACCTCTGCAGAAGCGGGACTTAGGATAAGGCTTATTCTTGCAGTATCGATAACTAGAGAAAAATAAAAGTTGTGAGTGGGAAACTATAGTTCCTTGATTTAAATAAATTGGTATTGCCCTCTTTTGGTGAAATATAAGTTGAGAGTTATTCTTTAGTAGGATGGTCTTAACAATTTCCAATTAAACAATGTTACTGAAACGGAGCAGTGGGGAGATCAAGAAACTGGCTTTAGAGATAAACCACCTATCACTTTTCTAGTACAAAGCTATTTATTAATCTGAAGTGGCAGATATAGCAGAAAACAGCTTCCCACAGCACATACTTGCATTTTTATATTCATTAAAATGGAACAGAATGCTCCAGCCCTCCTGGCAATTTGTTCACTTGCCACTGGAAAGTTTATGCTTTATTTCCAGGTGATTTCTTTTTGCTTGTACCTACTCTGTGATGACTTAAATTCAAAGCTGTCCTGCATCATGAAGCAAAAGACTAGAAATGTAAAATAATGAACAGTCCTGAACTTTGCTATCCAGTGCCATCTTTGGATACTTTTATATGTCGCTCTGCATGCTACAGGTAAACTGTTCATTAATCGGCGTTTCTGTGATTGGCAAAGTTCTGACAGATAAATTCGTGTATTTAGCCTTCTCTCGAATGCCACTTTGGGTATGATCTTCACTTTGCTCCTAAAAGCCTGAGAAATTATTTTGTAGAGCCTGCTCCACTTAGATTTCCAAGTCAACCACCCGGGGTGGGGGGCACAATCCAATTTTAGAACTCCTTCTCTAAACACCCCTCCCACCAGAGAACATCAACAATGCTTCTTGGTGTAAACTTGGTCCAAACCCAGTATGATATGGCTATAGGTCAGACCTGCAGTTTAAATGATCTCATCTGTTAAACCTGTTACATATACATATTGCAAAAAAGATTACAGACTGTTGCAAAATGTTCACACATAAATTCTGTAAAGACAATGCAAATATATATATTAATTTACAAACATGCCAAGTATTGTTAACATATTAGAATCAGGGATAAGCATTAGAAATAACTATTTTCTTATCTTGCTCACAACTGACTACCACTGGTATCAACTACACAGGGCGAAACAGCTCCTCCTTCTTATTATGGACTTTGCATTACAAGCACAGGAAATATTTTTCTAAACCATGGTTAACAGTATTATTTAGGCATACCATATCTTGTCAGCAAAAAGGGTTTTGCTGCCATTAGTGACTGTCCTGATTATGGCAACCCATATACTGTTATACTAAACTCTCAAAAAAAGTCCAAAAGGGATTTACTGATTAAAGGAGGACCCAAACAATGGCTGCAATTTCTTCTAAGATCCATGTTTCTTGAAGTTTTTGTTCTGATATTTTCCACTTTTAAAATCTACGGGAGGACCCCCCACAGGGGTATTTTTTTTGTTCATATGGGTTATGCTTGCCAGTATTTATATTATAAAAACAAAATGGATGCACTTGTAGAATATTTATCGGATTGTGTACAAATTGCAAAGTTACACCTGTCAGATGTTATTTTTATGAAAAATCCCTAATTTAAAAGAGTGGCATTGTTTCTACCAGCGGAAGTATGTTCAATATCTGGCAAACAATTTTGATTTCACCATCCCGAATGGTTGTTGGGGGAACCTCCTGGAGTCCTCCGACCACACTTTAAACAACAGTGTCTTATAAAGCCTTGCTTTCCTTCGCTCCCTCCCTCCCCCGGAAGAAGCACATTGTCTCTTCCCAACGCAAAGCCAGCCACGCTCCCTCTACTTAATCCTGGGGATGAAACTCTTCACAAACTCACCACCGTGCTGGTCGGCGGCCCATGTTTGCGGGTCTGAAAGAGAAAGAGTATTTCAGTCCCGGCGCTCAAAACGAGACCCAGTCTGGGGCCTAGTTGGGTTCCCCTTCCCTGAACCGCGTTACCGCCATCACACACTTACATACCTCGCCGAGCGGAAAGAAAGTGGGGCAGCGCCTGCGCACCACTTATAAATGTCACCGCTCTAGGATGTCTGTGACCATAGATAAGTCCAGTCGGGATCCTGTTGCTGGTTTCCATAGAGGGCACACCATAGAGAAATGGGATAGACTAACCCCGAATAGCTTCCCAATGAGAGTTATGTGTTATATACTATTGGGAAGGGGTAGAAGGAGGGATGATGAAGGTGACAACACGCGATGGGCGTTTCCTTTGATACAGTCGGAAGATTTATATTGTTTTATTCCATGATTTTGAACGTTGAGAATATGAGCGTTAGACATAATGAATTCGTTTAAAATATCAGAATATTTCAATAAGATTGAATTTTGGATTTGAGTGCAGGATGCCGCTCGACAGGCATTCTATTTCTCCCACAACATTCGAGTGAATGGTAGCTATGCTGGTTGGAGAATTCTGGGAGTTGAAGTTCACAAGTCTTAAAGTTGCCAAATTTGGAAACCTCTGTCCTAAAGTCTCGTTTTATAAACTGGGTTAAATCCTGTAATACGGGATTTCAAGATTGTGTAATTGGCTTTTAAAAATAATTTGGATGCAAACAATTTAATTTTAATGGAATTTTACAGGAACAATTCAAGTTATTGAGGCTTTTACACAGCCATGACTAACTCATCTTTCCACTTAATTACAAAAAGATATAATTTGTATGTTTGCATAAAACCAACGCAACAGTAATATTTTTGCATCCCATTGGAAATGAGAAGCACATTGTATTACAGTACGATATTCAAATGATTCCAAGCTAATAATAACAACAACAACAATAATAATAATATAGTAACAACTACTGGGAACATCAGGTTGAGAAGGTTCTGGAGAATGAAAAAGTCAAGATCTTGTGGGACTTCAGAATTCAGACTGACAGGCCCTTGGCCCACAACACACCTGACATAACAATAGTTGAAAAGAAAAGTTTGGTTCATCAAAAGTATGGTTCATTGACATTGCAATACATGGTGATGCACGAATTGAAGACATGCAGCAAGAAAAAAATCACAAAGTTTTGGGACTTACAAATTGAAGTTGAGCAACTTTGGAAAAAGAAATTGTGTGTTATCCCAATTGTAATTGGAGCTCTTAGAGCAATACCAAAAGGGCTACCCCGCTATTTGGAAATTCTGAATTTATCAGATTTTGAGAATACCTTGATTCTACAAAAAACCACCTTACTTGGAACAGCTTGTATCATCTGATGCTCCTAGGTGCTTGGTTAGGATTCAAGCTGTTGAGCTACTAATCAGCCCCAAAGACTGTGAATCTTACTAAATATATAATAATAATAATAACAACAACAACAATAATCCAATAACACTATATAACATCAACGCCATATTCCGGAATACTGTAACTCGCAATTGAGGATATAGACAGAAGGAAATATATTTCTATCTCTATGGTCGCAAAGACCATAGAGTCTTTCCCTCCCCCCACACATGGCGCATGAGCTTCGCGTGACACACGTATTCCCGCGGGATTTTTATCCTATGTCTCGCGATGATTGGGTCTTGTTATATACTCCACGCTCGTATTTCCGAAGGTGACTGAAGGATGGCGGTTTCGGTGGTTTTGAGCACAGCTAGGCAGCTTTGGAGGCCGACTCTGCTGGTACCTCCATCGGTAAGAGGGTTTATTAGATATGGTTCTAACCTCGAGTTTACGGGATGCGAAATGAAATATGGATGCTTCGGTTTGTTCAGGGGGGAAATGGTGGGGGGAAACTTGCTGCTATTTTTCTGATTGGTTGGGGTGAGCCTGAATAGGCGGAGGAAACGGAGAAAGAGGTTTTTGCATTGGCTGAACGACGTGATAGGGGCGTTCCCCAAATAGGCGATTTGTATGGAGTGGGTGGGATTGTTGCTCTTTGATTGTATAAGTGAAATAGACCAGTTATTCTGCAAAATTGGATGGTGAAAATCACACAGGGAAGACAACGTATGCACTTCAAATTTGTTGGTTTGCAAGAAACGGATTCAGAATTTTTTTTTTTCCGTATGGAAAAAAAAGAGTCTTAAAATAAAGGAGGTGCTTCTTGTGAACAGGTTCT